>JAYESD010000002.1:183329026-184532726 GCA_036927565.1 Tuctoria greenei
TAAACAACTTAATAAAGCAACCATGAGCACGAAGGCTCATCAAGACTTACCCTTCTCACCTAAACATGGAACTCTATATGCAAGATATATGTAATATAGGACAGCAGTTTGCAATAAAAGACTCGCATAAATGTTAGTCCTTACATTCAGCTTTTAGCAGCAAATTAGGCTTCATGAATCTGAAATTTAGTGAGCAACCTGTTCTAAACATACAAGTATCAATACATTATTAATCCATAAAGCATGATTCAATAATATTCATCTCCAAATAATTAACTATGTCACGACTATGTGAACAAGCGGTACTCAATAACCGCGAGGGATGGCGACTCGAATCGATATACACCTGCAGGGATACCCGAATAGCACGACACATACACCCACACTCAGAGCTGCAAAGGCACAGTCCACTAATGTTGCATGCGGCAACCTTTCACCCGGTACCTACACGGTGAACCGGTCCCACCACTACGAGCAGGAGGCCCCCACACAGAGTACGTCGTACCCGCTGGTAGGTTTACACCTTGCTTCTCTCAACCCACACCTATAAGGCAGTGGGGTATGCCTCGACGCTAAGGTGGACAAGTTACATCGGTCTATCGGGTCTCATATATCCAGCATGCCTTCAGTACATTCCAACTTGCTCAACAGAGCCGCACACGGATCGGACCTTGACCGACACGGGCACAGCTATAGCTCACAGGCCCCTATTCCAAATGGTGAACCTACTCCATGCCCGGTCTCATATTTAACCAAATGGTGAACCTCTCACTCGACCAATCCCGTGTGAACCCAATTCCTGAACTCGCGAGTAGATTCCTACTACTCGACTTCTACCGAAGCAACTATTACATTAAGCATAGCATGGACATATCGAGGACTTAAGCAACTATTTGCGACGGCTTTCCTTATTTGCGACGGTTTTTAGCCTTCGCAACTAAATCATCGCAATTAAGCTTATTTGCGACGGCCACCGTCGCAAATAAGCTTAATTGCGACAGCTAGGATTGGTCGTCGCTAGGATTGGGCCCCGCAACATTATTTGCGACGGCCAGGCTGTCGCAATTAAAGCTTATTTGCGACAGCCGGGCCGTCGCAATTAAGTGCTTCTATTTGCGATGGCCGGGCCGTCACAAATAAGTTCAGTGGACAGGACCCACATGTCCTCCTCCGGGACCCACTCTGCTATTTGCGACGGCCGGGCCGTCGCAATTAAAACTTATTTGCGACGGCCAGGCCGTCGCAAATAGCAGTGGCTTATTTGTGACGGCTTTGTACCTTATTTGCGACGGTACTGTATAAAAAGTTGTCGCAAATAAGGTTTTTTATTTTTTTTTAAAAACAGAAAACACTAACCGGCTCGATGGCCAGATTCACAGAACTGATTCACAGAACAGATGTCACACCCGGTTTTATTAAGTATAAAACCAGCTGCAAAATACATGTATGCCAGGATCAGTTTCACCATACATGTACGACAGGTAGTGATAAACAGTTCTATATCGCATGAAAACAACATTTATACCTTTCAAAAGAGTTTTGAATAGCAGCGGAAGAGGAAAAACTCTATAGCAACCACAGGCAAATTGACTGGCAGCAACGCGACCTATGCACCGTCTTCACTTGTCACTGTCTTCATTAGATCTTCTCTTTACTGAGCAGCATATCAAAAGTACAACAAAGCAAGTGTGAGTACCATCCCGTGGTACTCCGCAAGTGTGGGAAATAAATGACATGTAGGCTAATCAAAAAGGAAAGGCTGATAATGGTTTAAGCACTATGCATTAAACCTAACCTTAGCTTTCATTAGCACCTACATCTAAGTGTATATTCCCAATCATTATAGAATAACAATAATAATGATTCAATACCAACATCATTCCCAAACCATCATCCCAACCATCGACTAATTATGAACTGGCCCCAAGCCGCTCTTGTCCGTGAGCACGGCTGTCATGACAGTTTTACCAAATCTCTGCAGAGAGTGTACCCTTTTCCCACAAGCAGTGATTCCATCCCCTGTTGCCAGGTGGACTTGAGTAAACCTCCATGTAGCCCGTGGTGATCAACCACATTTCACACTTCCGTAGGTGTGTGGCCCGGAGATCACTACATGGTCTTTACAAAGGTACTCCCGACTAGTGCTAGCCCTCTAAGGTTTCCACCACTGGGGATTCTCGGAGTAACCCTCCGCCCCAGAGCCCCCTCTTGAGCCTTGCGGATCCCAGAGCAGATCACCCGCATCATTCCCCGCACCATCCAACCACTAGCATTTCATCGGGAGAAACCTAATTAATTGACCATGCTGCCCCATCTCAGTCTCGTGGTGGTACTATAAAGCTTAGTGGCTTCCTCCATAAACCGGTCCTTAGAATCCGGTGGTAACAAACCCCAATCCCGGGTCTCGTGCAAACTGCACCAAACCAATACTAACCAACCACCAGATTCCTATCCACTACCATAGTGTAATCACCACAAGTTCAAGTAACCATAAAGTTTAATGTAGCACAATTGTATGAAATCCCAATCCCAACATTTAAGCATGGCTAAGCATAACTATGACCTATCTACTTCCCAACCCATTTCAGGTAACAAGGAATTATATGGAACAGGGCATGCAAACATGAAGTAGGACATCAATTTAATTAGCATGCATCTATCTAAATCCCTAGAACTGGAGCAAAATGGTCAAGGGCACTTGCCTTATATTATTTAGCTGCTCAGTCTTCTTGATGAAATCTTGATCTTCAGAGTCTTTGTGTTGCTTCTTGATCGTGACACGAATGCGTATAAACTACCGATAAAAGAGAACTAAAAACATTTAAGAACAATACACCAAAACATACACAAAACCATAAAATCGTGTACTAATATGCCTCTATGAAGTAATTATTGTGTTTCATAGCTAAAGAAATGCATTTACCATTTATTTTACATTTTTAGTATTTATTTACAGGCTAAAAACATTTTTAATGGGTTTTCTATAGCCCAAAATATATTTTATATGCATTTTATAAATTTTATTTCAGCATAAAACATTTTATAGATAATTTTCCTACTATTTCCATATTTATTCTCTATTTTTAATATTTATTTATAGCTAAAAGCATTTTTATAAAATTTTCTATTGTCAAAATATATTTTATATGAATTCTACAATTTTTATTTTAGTATAAAAGATTTATAACCATTTTTCTATGTTTTCTATATTTATTTTATCACTCAAAAACATTTTCTATGCACTAAATATATATTTTTGCAATTTAATTATACTTATTGGAATTTTCCTACAAAAACAGTGATAATATAAAGTACAAACTAATTTTTCTAAAGTCCAGGGGCATTTTCATTAAAAACATAAATAATATAAAGGCTAAACTAAATTTTATAATGTCTGTGGGCTATTCTGCAAATATTCTTACTAGACAGATGTTTAAAAATAATAACTAAGGTTCCAGGGGCCTAACTGCAAACCTCCATTTTTCTTTCTTTTTCTGATTTATTTCTCTACACAAAATTTGGTAGACCGAGCCTACAGTGTTGTGGACCAGGAAGGAGCTGTGGTCCATGGGTCCACTATGGACCAAGGCCATACCCCTTTGGGGGCTTTTAATCCTGGCCGTCCAAGCAAATCGGATGGCCAGGGTTGGGCCACGTCACCCTGGCTGGTTTAGGGGTGGCGTGCGGCGGCCGGCGCGGTCAGGGGCAGCGGCGCCATGGCCGGCCTCGCTGGAAATTTCGCCGGAATGCCGTCCGATGGCCCGAACTCGATGGGGTTTGCGGAAAAATGGAGAGGAGCTCACGGGAAACTCACCACGAGTGTCGCGCGGGTCGAGGATGGCTGGAGTTGGGCGCACATCGACGGGGAGCAGCGTCGTGGCATCGGCAACATCGGGAGGGCACTCCATGTGGCGCAACTCATCGAGCTTGGGTTCCATGGGGGAGGTATGGCGTTGGGGTGCTCCCCATCCACTCGGTGGTGGTCTCGACGGCTCCTTGCGGCCACACGCCGAGCTTCGTCGCAGACGTCCATGGCGACGGTGGCGTGCGGCTAGGGTTTCGCGGTGAGTGGATGCTGTGGAGTGGGGAGAGGATGGAGGTGGGGGCCCATGTATTTGTAGGCGCGGCGGTTGCTTGAGGGGCGGTGGTTCCCTGGGCGGCGGCGATTGCCGCGCGCGAGCGCGGGCGCGAGCGGGGCAGGGGCGACATTGGGGCGGCGGTTGAGGAGGATGAGGAATATGACAGGTGGGGCCCGCGTGGAAGTGGGAGAAAGGAGAGGTGAGGTGGGGTGCGGGTGGGCATGGGCCGGCAGAGAGGAAGGGAGAGGGGAAGTTGGGCTGCGGGTGGGGATTTGGCCCAGGTATGCTTATTTTTTTTTCTTTTCTCTTTTTATTTGAATTTAAATTCAAATTCTAAGCAAATTTTATTCGTTTGGAATCAAACAATCAAACAAAAATACACAACCAAATGTATATTATATATATATATATATATATTTTGAAAAAAAAATATGGGTGTTACAACAGATTCACAGAACACATCACATCACAACAGTTTCAAAATACATCGTACAAACATCGCATCAACATCAACAAACTAAAAATGGGCTCACTCGCCGGTTTGACCTCCGTAGCCACCTCCGGAGCCACCTCCGAAGTCGAAGTCCTCGTCGCGCCTCATTCCAGGCGGCGGTAGCGACGGCGACGGCGTTTGTGCAGCCGTCGCGGATCTCTGCAATTAATGAAATTTAGAGTTAGAATATAGATGCATCAACATCTCTCTCCCTCCCTTCCTCTCCCTCTATCTTCATCTAAAGCCCACTCTCTTCTTCTCTTTTCATTTCTCTCTTTGTCTCTCACTCTATATTTCTTTCTCACTCTATCTCTCTATTGCTATCCTTTTCCCTCTATCTTCCTCCCTCTATCTCCATCTACATCTCCCTCCCTCTATCTTCCCCTCTCTCTATCTCCATCTACATCTTACTCTCTCTCTTCATTCTCATCCTACTCTATCTATCTTTCACTCTTTCTTCTGTCTCCCTTTCTTCTATCTCTATCTTTCTTCTATCTTAATCATTTTCTTCTATCTAACTATCTCTCTCTTCCATCTATCTCGATCTTATTACGCTGGAGAAGAAGGATTACATAGAAACTTACCTGAACCGCTGAAGAAGGATCGCGTGGAAGGACCGGTGGTAGTACCGGTAGCTGGATTCCCAGACCTTGCGCCCGAGCGATGGCCTGTCATTGCAAACATTAAATGCTACCTATTAGTAAGTCATTTATGCTGAATTAATGAGAATTTTAGTTTTTATTTTGTTACCTCCATTGCTTCCCGCATCTGCGCCAACGCTGCTGCCTGGGTTTGGATCGTGGCCTCCATCGCGATCCTTTGGCGTTCCGCCTCCCTCCTTTCCTCCTCATGTTGCCTTTCGGTTTCTTCTACAGTTTCTCGGAGGGACTGCATCTCAATGTCCCTCTGCGATACGCGGCGACCTCCCGTGCCCGAAGCCTGCATGAAGCTGCCTCTCGCAGGTCTCCCCGCCCTCAAGTCGACAACTCCGTCGAATATGGCGAGCCTATAAAAAAGAGAGTCAGTAATAAGAAATTGAAATATCTTAAATACTTTGAATTGAAAACGATAAAATGACTTGTAAACTCACCTTCCGTGTGCTTTTCCACCACCGGTTGCATACGCGGCTTGAGGATCGATCGGTTGACGTTCCCAATCGAAATCCTCGCCGTGTATCTTCCTAGCCTCCTCCCCGTACTTAGCCTGCAAAACAATAAAACCGTGTAAGTTGAACAATCTATATAGTTATATTTAATATGAATGATTTCTAAACTTACCAACTGCTCGGCTGCAGCCTGACTGGACCCCGTCGGCTGAGAAGGGTCCCTGTGACCTCTCTTCCAGACCTCTGCAGGGGTGGGCGGCACCCCCGTCTCGCGCTCCTGTCAATACGTGTTAGTACGAACAATATATTATTAATATATAAACATAAGTTACACACACTTACCATGCGTTTAGCTAAACGCAAGTGGTTATCTTGCCCGTGCCTGCTCTTCCCCTCCACCCCTCTGCAGTCTCGAGCCTTCTCAGACTTAGCTTTAAACTCGTCGCTAGCCCAGTAGCGACAAAGGGCCCGAAATGCATTAGTCCGACCCTGCAACCAGCTCACATGGCCGTGCACATAGTTGGAAGTCGTTAAAAGTACCATCGATGAAATTATCAGAAAAAAAATACTTACTACACTCCACGTACTTGCGCGTACTCCTCCTCCGTCAGGTGCCTCTCGCTCTCTTGCCGGAAGTATAACACGTGTTGCTGGTTCGCCTTCAAGTGCTCATTAATAATTTGAACACGGGTGTTCGACAAAGCTTGTCGAAGCGCCTTGGCAGCATTGAAGTGAAACACTCGCCTCGCATCCTCAAACATGCGACGGTCGTTCGGGTCCTCTAAAGTATATCTAACACCGCTAATTAATTTTTATTGAATTGACAACCACTGTCGTGTGCGACGTCCGACGCCAGGACTCTGCGGCCAGTGTCGGGTTAATGAGTGTACCGGTGATGGGCATTGCACCCGATTCTAAGGCAACAACTGAAAGTGTGTACAGCGCTGCCTTGGCTCTCAGGATTGCAAACCAGCTCACAAATAATGATCACATCCTATTCCCATATGCAACCATTTTTTGAATACAACCATTAACATATTGCAGTTTTTGAATACAACCATTAACATATTGCAAAATCAACAAAAGCAACCATTAACATATTGCAGCTCACAAGAGGGCGAGGATGTTTTTCAATTGAATAATGATAAACTGCATATGGGTACAAAAACTTATTTGATAAACTGCATTGAAATTAGAGACTAAACTGCATAATGATAAACTTGGAGACTAAGCTAGAGACTAAGCTAGAGACTAAACTGCATAATGACAGTAATACTGAGCACTTACGGTGGGTCGGTGGTGGGGCGGCGACGGCGGGCCGACGGTGGGGTGGCGCCGCGGGCGGGGCAGCGACGCGGAGGGCGCGGACGGCCGGGGCGGCGGGGGCGCGGCGACCCGAGGCCGGGGCGGCGAGCCGGCGGCGGGCCGGCGGCGGCGGGGTGGCGGGCCGGCGGCGGCGGGGCGGCGGGGCGGCGACGGCGCGCGGCAGGGTAGTGGGCGGCGGCGGTGTCGAGTGGTGAGAATGAAACGAGATTGAAGTGTCGTGCCGGGATAAAGGCCCTATTTGCGACGGCCAATTGAATTGCGACGGCCGGACCACACAGCCGTCGCAATTAACGTTACTTGCGATGGCCCTTTTAGCAACCGTCGCAAATAAACACCTATTTGCGACGGCTGCCTTAGTTGCGATGGTACTAGGGTTCGCCGTCGCAAATAACTTGCTATTTGCGACGGCTCCGGTGTTGGCCATCGCAAATAAATAGTTATTTGCGACAGCCACCTTATTTGCGACGGCCAGAGGCGGGCCGTCGCAAATAAATGTGGCCGTCGCAAATGATCGCTTTCCCTGTAGTGGGTTCTCTGGTCATGCATGTGGAAAACTCCAAGAAAACTTAGACTTAATGCACATACATGCTAACCCATATAGTGTGATACAAATCAAAGTTTAAAACGCTGTTAAATGCAAACCAGGGCTTGCCTGGCTGCGAGACGGGAGTAAATTTAGTCTCCGGGTTGATGACTTCCAGTGCTCCGGCTCCTCTTCGATCTCGGTTACTATATGATATGCAATATATAATGTACATCAGTGATAGTGAAACTATATGAAATATCTTATAAACATTGATCAGGTAAGAAAATGACTTTAATTGGCGTTGCTATTTTTACAGTGGATACTAGGTTCTATGAGGGAGAACTGTACCAATAATTGGAGATGTTCAATGAAGTTTGTTGTCTTTCAAATTACAACAAATAAAAGCCTTTTCTGAAATTTGGTATTAAATCTGGAGTTTTGTCAAGGCTAACAATGGATTATATTGGTAGAGGAGGTTTTACTGGTTCTAGGAAAGTTTGTTTCATATTTTTATGAGCTTCCTACAGGGAGAAATTAATTTTACAAGTTTGGGAAAATTCTAGAATGGTTTCTGTATATTTCTCAATTTTTCAAGATTTGGAACACTGTTTGGTCCAGTAAATGAAGCCCAATGAACTTGAAATTTTTACAGGATATCAAGTGTATTATAATGAAGGTTCTGACCAAAATTGGGAATTTTCCTATTTATAATAACAGGAGTAATTAACTTTCCAAACAGTTAGATCAAAGGAATTAATTATGAAAATGTCTGGGACTTTCATGTACAAAAAATTGCACCACTGCAAAATAAGGATCAATATGAGTCTACCAGAATTTATTGGGAATTACCTGAACAAGTCTACTAGGGTTAATTGAATTTAGAAGTTTGATTCAAATTCTGTGAAGTATTTCTGTGTATTAATGAAGAGCAGAGAGGAAATTTGAAGTTGGGAATGTTATACAGGTTTAATTGATACGCAATGTTTACAAGATGTGAGGAATACCCAACTTGAAGTTATGGCAAAATTTGGTGAATTTCTAATAAAGGGATCAGCTGTGGAAATTCTAGGAGTGTTTGGAGTAATTGAATTTTACAGAAATGAAAATAGATTTTCTTGGTTAAACAATTGCACTTCTGGAAACGAGATATTAAGTCCTTCCCAAGAAAATTTGTTTGATAATTTTTGGAGCATTCTACAGGGAGTTATCTATTTTTGAAGTTGTGTCAATTTTCTGAAATTTTGAAAACAGATTGAAACACTGCCAGTGGGCCCCACTGGTCAGGTTCATCTTCAACCTCGCGTCAGGTCGCCCCAAAACATGGGAAACAATGGCGCCTGCATGTTCCCACTTCCACGCTCAACCAAACTTTGATCTTCTTGTGGTGATCGAATCCAGGGAGCAAAGAACACCCGTGGAGCACCTTGGTGACAGCTGGCAGCAAGCAGAACCTCGCCGGCGACGGCAACCGCGGCGGCCTTGACATGGACGACGGTGATCTCACAGGAGGATGCACCAGATGATGCACTGAGATGTCCAGGAGCATAGTGGTGCTCCAAGGAACAAGGAATTGGCCGCCAATCGATATAAAGCTAGGTGCAAGGGTGTTCTGGACGGTGAACCGAGCTCTCAACAATGGCAATGGGGAAATCTTAAAGAACACCCTCTCTGGTCGATTATTTTGGATGGGACTTGATCGCTGGAGTGAGTTAGGCTACCATGAAGATTATATCTTACAGCCATGATCGACTATCAAGCCTGTACAACGAATTAGAGCTAAACCTAGTTTATTCTTCACATGAACAGGTTACTGTAAAACTCGAAATACGGAATCGATAGGAGAAGAAAGGAAGAACGGTTTTCACCATGAGATATTAGATGCAAAGGTGCTCCTTTTCTCTGTTGGAGTCGGTGCTTGACAGCGGTTAGTTCGCCGGTGCCACCTCGAGGCAAAGGAGCGGTTCTCGGCGGCCAAACGGCGACGTCCGTCAAAACTTCAAAATAACGAATCACAGTGAGGAAACTGGGGAAACAAGTTCAGAAAATGATAGAGGGCACAATAAGGAACGTTTGATCTGTTGGTTGCTTGCTTACCCGAGGTATAACATGTATTGGCGAGGAAGAAAACCGTGGAGCAGCAAAGGTGTCGAGCTTGGCCTGGGAAAGAAGAACAGGACACAGAGGCTCTCTCTCCTTCCGCGAAAATATCACCAGGGAGTGATAAGGTCGAGTGGAAGAAGGTTTTTCACGGTTGGAAACAGCTGATAGCTGAGTCATACGGTGGCATGCAAATCCGTCGCTGTGGCACTCTGTAAACGAAAGAACAGAGGCGGTTCAAGCCTCTGTGAAGCTGCCAGGTGGGTCCCACTAACTGCATTCCCCATTCTCACATCTGGTCAACGAATTCTCCCAGCTCCATTTGTCCAAAAATGCCAGATATTTGTGTGGACGCCAAATCAAAGGTGAAGATTCAGATTCCGGAATTCAATTCTATATTTGGACAAGTTTCATCTAAATTCAAATTTGAATTTGAAATCAAGTTGATTTCAATGTATACAGTGAAATCAACATCAAATGGCCTTCAAAAATTTTAAAAACTTGCAGAGGTTCTATTTGGAATGTTTGGAATTTATTGGTGAAATCGGATTTATATTCGGACCCAGTTTAAACAGGAGCTATTCTTTGAATTTTTATTTCCCTCTTCCAATGTTTGAATTTGTTTGGTTTCTTCCTTTATTATTTGAGTTCCTTTTATTCTACTTTTTGTAAAATGAATTTTATCCTTTGCATTTTAGGGCTTTTACATCCTCTCCCCTTAAAAGAATCTCATCCTGAGATTACAAAAGAGATAGACGAAAGAGGAGAGATTACCGGACATAAGCGGATAGTAAGTCTGCATAATTCGAACAGAGATAAATCTCGCTCTCCTATGTTGCTTCCACGCCGGTATGGTTACTCTTCAAGAATTTATAAAATATAAAGTCCGATTTCTTGTGGCGTGAGTCTTTTCATCAACGATCCAAATCGGGATGCTCCTTGTAGTACTCAATGATGATGAGTGTCGCAATTGGTGTTATGAACGATCAAGTTTTCAATAGCTCAAGATTATTTATACACTACTCATGTGTTTAGAGGGAGATACATATTCTTTCTCAAAGTTCTTTATTAATTATGTTTCGTGGTGCATCACAAGTTGAATGATGTCGTGCATATGCAATGCAATCCTGGGCAAGATGCATAAGGTATGGTGCATTCACTTTAATAATTTGAGCAAAAATAGGTAAAACAATTCAAACGCGATGAGACATATCTCAAGATTCACAAGGCATGACGAACCTGGTCATGGAAGGTTTTTCTCGGTACCCGGCGTACCGGGTACCCCATGGTACCGCAAGAAGTGCAAGAGAGTTTCACCTGTCAAAGTTGAAGGCCTCCTCAGGCCCCACACGTCACACTACACTGGACCCGCATCCCCTATATGGGTAGCTTCGGGATTGACACGTGTAATGTAAGTCTGGAGCTAAACTTCCAAAACAGAGAAGCTCTACAATCAACATGTGTATAATGACCCGAACCTAACCCCCAGCAGAGGGGAGCTCTGGTGCCGCCACGTGTATAGCCGTTTCGGGGCTACCTCCCCGCAAGGCGAAGCTCCGAAGCTGCCACGTGTGGAGCCTCCGGACCTACACCACCAACGAGTACACTGGCGGATCTCCAACAACATGGACATTCAAGGGACCGTTAAAGCGGCAGTTACAAGTCCTGATTACATGTCATTAATGATGTATTAATGACACACGATTAGAGCACTGTTAATAGGGGTAACACAGCCATTAAGGCATGTTATCACACTATTAACCACGCTTAATTCTCATGGACAGTGTATTAGGCTATTAAATACGCCAGGGCCACATGTCAGGCCAGGCAAATGGTGTAACGATCAGTCCTTGGACTATAAAAGGACTGTGCTGCACGATACAGAGAGAGGCTGACCCAAGCTTACGCGCATACTAGGACTACTCAATACAACAACACAAACCGCCTGGAGTAGGGTATTATGCTCAGGTGTCCTGAACCACGTAAATCTCCTATGTCATCATCTTGTTCCTGATCTCTGCGTGCCCAAACCAATACAAGAACATCCGCGGGCTATAATCTAGTAGTACTGGGGGAAGTGACGTTCTCACACTCCAACATTTGGCGCGCAAGCTAGGGGCACCCAAGATCACAAGATGGTGAACTCCGCCACAAGATCCTCTAAAGGGAACCACACTGAACAGTCTGCTAGAGGAAACCCCTCTAACATGCAGCAGCCATCACGCGTCGGGGTCCCGGTGGGTGTCATGCCAACACCACCGCCATTTGCCCCAGTAAACAATGCTGGACAGTAGGATGGAGTACTTGTGTCGATCACAACATCGGCAAACAACAACCCCAAGAACACGCTAATTGCTGCGCGAACCCTGTTGGAGCACCCACCAGTGCCCGAAGCACCTCAGGGTGCGATGGAGCAGTGGCGCGCTGATGTACAACATATGGTGGCAGCCGCAACCGATACCATTAGCAACCAAGGTCCTCCCCCTTCGGGGCAAGCAACAACTCAACGTAGGACCTTGTTTGGAAGACTTGATCCCTACGTGTCACAGCACCGACGGCATGCTGCATCTTAGCAGGTGACTTCGTTGCCTTCCGGGGCACAACGCACCCACACCATCACCAGGATCCCGACCCATGACATGTGGTCGGAACTTGGTCGCCGTTATCGGCAGCAGGATGGCCGCGTTCATATCGAGAGTGCTCGCAAGAGGCGAGAGGCTCGATACAACCCTGCTCCTCAGGGAGTAGGGGGAGGTTGTTCTGCCCTAGCCATGCATTTACGCATGGTTAGATGGCCACAGAAGTTCCAGCCTCATTTGCCGGATAAATTCGACGGGACTATCAACCCTGCCAAGATTATTCAAATCTACTTCACTGCTATACTTGCAGCGGGGGGCAACGAGGCCGTGATGGCCAACTACTTCCCAATGGCTCTGAGTGGGACTGCGCAGTCCTGGTTCATGAGTCATCCACCCGACTCCATCAATAGTTGGGAGGAACTATGCCAACAGTTCACTGCTAACTTCAGAAGTTCTTACACCCGGCCCGGCACTAAACTGCACTTGTTTGCTGTGAAGCAAACAATGGGAGAATCGCTACGATCCTTTATCCAGCAGTTTTCTCAGGTACGCAATACCATCCCCTCAAATCTCGAGCGCTTCTGTTATTGTTGCATTTAGACAGGGTGTTCGAGACAAGAAGATGCTGGAGAAGCTGGTGACCAAAGAAGTCACCAGCGTCACGAAACTCTTTAGCTTAGCAAATAAATGTGCAAAAGCTGCTGAGGGATGTGAGATGCACTCCAAAACCCCTCCGGAGGCTAAAAAGAAATATTTCAATACTGAAGCCGCTACATCCAGAGGTGGCAAAGAGAAAAGAAGCCCAATTACAAGAAGAAGTCATCGGCGGACGCACCTACTGCTGCAGTTGTTGCAGCTCCGGGTGGCCGAGGGCCACGCTCCGAGAAACGACCTCGTCCTTCGTCAGAAGACGGCAACAGTTCCAAGATGCGGTGTCCAATCCACAAGACGGGAGAACACAATCTGGAAGAATGTCGAGAGGTTCGGAATCTTGTCGAGCGCTACAACAAGCGTCGAGAAGAAGCTCCTTTCCGCCAACGGGAAGGAAAGCAAAAAGTTGACGAAGCTCTGGCTGAAGAGGAGCTAGGCTTTCAGGACTCCAAGATGGTTTTGAAGGCTGTCTATAACACTGTCGACGACAACTCCGACATCTCTGACAACAAGCTTTGGAAGACCTTGAACACTATTTATGGTTGTTCTTGGGACATCACATCTCGCCGCATCCTTAAGACAATGCTAGCGGGACGTGGCAGCTACAGCTCCCACCGCCAGGGCAGAGACTCATCGAAAGTGGATGGATACTCCCATCATTTTTTATGCTTAGGACTGCCCTTGTAACATGATAAGAGCTTGTCAACTCCCGTTCATGGTGTCTTCGACCATTAACAATGTTCAACTCCACCATGTACTAGTGCAGGGCTGAACCTCATAAACTTCAAAGCCTTCGTCAAGCTTCAGCTCTGACCTTCGGACCTTGGCCCCTCTCGACCATTTTCTGGGGTAGGTCTGGGAGCCATTACCCCTCTTGGCTCCATCACATTCCCGGTGACCTTCGGGATTCAGGAAAACTACCGAACTGAGAAGCTGGTCTTCGACGTGGCACAGATCAGTTTGCTGTTCAACGCCATACTGGGCAGGCCTACCTTGTACAGGTTCATGGCCGCCGCTCACTATGGCTACTTGGTGATGAAGATGCCAACGCCGATGGCCGCTCTTCGAATCTACGGGGTCGCACTATAGGAATCACTGCATTGGAAGAACTCCATGCGCTTGCTACAGTGCAGGAGGAAGCATCCGGTAAGGAGCTAGCTCTGAACTCTGCGAGCATTAATCATCGAGGCTCTACCTCCGCACCTCGTGTGCAACCAAGTGGCGACACCAACATTCCCGTCAAATTCGTCCAATTTGGTTCCGATGCTGATTAGACCACACGTATATCGGGAGGTCTGAACAACAAATAGGAACTCGCACTCATCACTTTTCACCGAGCGAATGTAGATGTGTTTGCCTCGCAACCATCACAAATTCCTAGGATCCCTAGGGAGGTGATTGAGCACAATATGAATATTTATCCCAACGCACGGCCTGTACACCAGAAGCCCCGGAAGCAATCAATCGAGTGGCAAAACGTCATTCGACAGGAGATCAAGAAGTTGCTCGAAGCTGGTTTCATGTGGGAGGTGTTTCATCCAAAATGGCTGGCAAACCCAGTCGTGGTGCCCAAGGCTTGCGGGAAGCTTTGGATGTGTATCGACTACACCACCTTAAATAAGGCATGTCCAAAGGATCCATTTCCACTACCTAAGATAGATCAGATAGTGGACTCCACCTCCAGGTGTGAGCTATTGTGTTTCTTAGATGCATATTTTGGATATCATCAAATCCAAATGTCTAAGGAAGATGAAAAGAGCATAGTACCATCATAACAGTAGAAGGATTGTATTGTTATACTGCCATGCCCTTTGGTCTCAAAAATGTTGCTTCAACATTTGTGTGAGCTATGAACAAAACATTTGGAGAGCTAATCAGGGACTTGGTGGATGTGTACGCTAATGACATCATCGTGAAGTTAAAGAACAAGGAGTCACTCCTTGATAACTTGCAAGCTGTCTTTGACAAGTTGCACAACACGCGGACCAAGATGAACCCGGACAAGTGTGTCTTCGGGGTTAGCTCCGGGAAACTCCTGGGTTTCTTGGTGACTCACCGAGGAATTGAAGCAAACCTAGCGAAGATCAAGGCTATAGAAGACATGCGGCCCCCAACCCGCATAAAAGACGTCCATAAGTTAACTAGGTGTCTAGCTGCGCACACCTGGTTCATCTCAAGACTGGTAGAGCGGGAACTACCCTTCTTCAAACTTTTGAGGAAGTCAGGACCATTTCATTGGTGTGAAGAGGCAGAAATGGCATTTCAAGAGCTGAAGCAGCTCCTCACCACACTACCAATCTTGGTAGCTTCGAATCCTTGTGAGCCTTTACTGCTTTATATTTCTTCAACTACAGAAGTTGTCAGTATGGTTCTGGTCGCGGAAAAGCCAGAGCCACATCCAGTTCAGGATCCTAGACCCCTCCGGGAGGGTCCGGAGCTACCTGAAGGAAAGTCTGGATTCCAACCTCCAGACACGGATCTTCAAGAGAGTGTTAGAAGATCAACCTCTCTCATCTGAGGAAGTTCTAACTGCTGTTCATGAAGATCCGGACCCATCCGACAAGGTCTGGGTTGAACACAAAGAAGATCCGAACCCCTCCGAGAGGGTCAGGGAAGCTCAACAAGAAGGTCCAAACCCCTCTGGGAGGGTCCGTGTCGATGGAGGGGAAGCTCCAGGCCCATCCGATAGGGTCCGGACTATCCAACGCCCAGTGTACTTCACCAGCGAAGTACTCTATGACGCCAAGAAAAGATACATTGAGGTGCATAAGTTGCTTTATGCAGTTCTTATTGCCTCAAGGAAGCTTCGTCACTACTTCCAAGCCCACAAAATATCAGTGGTAACTTCTTATCCATAGCGCACTATTTTGCATAACCCCAACTCTACTGGGAATATCGCAAAGTGGGCAGTGGATTTGGCCGAGCTCGATCTTGAATTCGTGTCACAACAAGCAATCAAGAGTCAAGATTTGGCTGATTTTGTGGCGGAATGGACTCCCTCTCCATCAAACCCTAGGGGCCCCAGTGAACAGAAGCTAGAACCCAAGGTCCTACTCTTCACTGAACCACACTGGACTCCCTACTTCAACGGCTCCATGCAGAAGCAGGGGGCTGGAGCTGGAATCCTTCTCCTTGCTTCGACTGGGGAGAAGGTCAAGTACATGGTTCACCTTGATTTCAAGGCGCCCAACAATATGGCAGAGTATAAAGCTCTCATCTACAAACTCAAGGTGGCACTATCCTATGGTGTCAAACAGCTGCTGGTGAAGGGTGACTCACAGCTCATCATCAAACAAGTCAAAGGTGAATGCTGCTGTAACAATCCTCAACTAGCTGCTTATCTCCTTGAAGTTTAGAGGCTCCAAAAGGACTTTGAAGTCCTGGATCTCCACCATGTTTGGCGTCTCCATAACGCTGAAGCTGACGAACTCTCGACGAAGGCTTCAACCGGAGCTTCGGCTCCCGACAGAGTCTTCATCTCAAGGTTGTCAAGATCAACAGCTCAGCCTGCCGAACTGAGCGAAGGGGCGAGACCAGCACCTCAAAGCTGGTGGTCCTAGTGGCCCTATTACCATGGCATCCAACAAGGGTCGTAGGTGATGTCGGAAGCTCCGAGCAACCCAGCACGCAAGACTAAGAAGCTCAAGTTAGCTCTGAATCATGGATCTCAGAGATCCAGATCTACTTGAAAGACAACATCCTTTCTGAAAATAGTGCATCCACTGACCAGATTGTCACATTGGCCAAAATATACACACTGGTAGAAGGGGATCTCTACCGGTGTGGTGCCAACGGCGTCCTAATGCATTTCATTACAAGGGAAGAAGCCCGTGAGCTTCTCGCGGAAATTTATGGAGGCGAGTGTGGGACCACGCATCTTCCTGCACGTTGGTTGGTAAAGCCTTTCGTCATGGCTTTTACTGGCCTATAGCACTCCAGGATGCGGTTGAGCTAGTGAAAAAATGTAAAGCATGCCAGTTCCACGCAAAACAGATTCATGCACTGGCTCAATCACTACAAATGACACCTCCTACATGGCCATTCGTTTTGTGGGGCATGGACATCTTGGGACCATTCCCAAAAGCCGTCGAAGGTTACAGGTTCCTGTATGTCGCGATCGACAAGTTCACTAAGTGGCCGGAAGCAACTCCAGTTGTGACAATTAACAAGCAATCAGCTATTAAATTCTTGAAGTCCATAATATGCAGATTCTGAGTTCCAAACAAATTCATAACTGACAACATAACTCAATTTACAAGTGTTGCATTTCAAGAATATTGCGAAGACCTCGTGAATGTGGCCTAGAGGGGGGTGAATAGGCCCTTTCGATATTTGTCGGAACCAGCAACACTTAACAACCAAATCAAAACTCGAGATATCAGACTAGTCCAGTAAAGTGTGGAATAGTCCGGTGTGTACCGACTAGGTTAATCAAGTTTGATCGGTTAATTTGATTCTGGGATGTATGCAGCGGAAATATGCTTGTAATTGAGGTGTTGCAAGATTATGAGCTAGAGTATACCACAAGTCAATCTTATATTTCATGTTTCAACGTAAAGTGAGTAAGATTGATTGAAACCCTAGATTGATATGATGAATAAGAGCGATGAACACAAAGCAAGAACACAAGCAATTTATCCCGTGGTTCGGCTCCCATAGAGGCAACCTACATCCACGTTGAGGAGTCCACAAAAAGACCGGGTCTTCTCCAACCCTACCCTCGTCAGATCGCCACAAAGGCCAATCCTCTTCTCTTATCACAAAGGGTACATAACCAAATTCAAGGGGCCTTCTCACAAGTTGAGGGCTCCCCTAGATTACAATGAGAACTCCACCAAGAACACACTCAAAAGATTACAATTAAAATCACAGGAGTGTGTTAGGGAATCAAAATAAGAGCTCAAGAGTGATGAACATGTCTCTCCAATGTTCCAAAGTGTATCCTCAAGGGATTGATCTTTGTGGCTTTTGATTTCGTGGAGAGATGTGTTTTTGAGGCTCTTCGGAGGTGTGGCGACGCATGGGTCGAGAGAGTTTCAAGTTGGGCCGTGCACATCTATTTATATGGGGTTTCTAAAAGTTACCGTTAAGGTTTAGAAAGATTGGACTAGTCCGTGGTGGATACCGGAATAGTTCGGTGTGCTGTGTGTAGCAAACTCTAAGTGTCCCAATATATCAGACTAGACCAGCTAGGATCGGACTTGTCTGATTTCGCTTCTGGAAATCTTTGGACTAGTCCGATAGTCATCGGACTTGTCCGGATCAGTGAAACCTTAAGTGAATTGGGTGACAATGTCTGTGGGGACCAGTGTCCGCACATCCGAGGATTTCATTGAGTGGTGTTGTGCGATGCGGCACCTAACGGCACACACAAAAAGGATACCAAAACATATAAAGTTTTCATTTCATAATAAGAAGACTTTACAAAAGAGTGTACAACAGGGGTACACATGCAGCGGAAAAATACATACTCATAATCTCACCTAACTAAGCAGGAGAGAAGACATCCATGCCCTAGGACGCTTCTCACTAGCAACAAGAAGAACATTCAGCAGCGGTGTGGTTCACATGAGATTTATCTCGATACCTCGAGATCTCATGTACAAACTGAACAGCAGAAATAAACCTAATACCTGCAAAATACGCCAGCAGAAATAAACCTAATACCTACAAACGTGAGCATAAGGCTCAGCAAGACTAACCCATCTCACTAGACATATGCAGGGGTAAATACTAAGTGTAAGGAATAGCATAAATAGAGTCACCTACAAGTGGATCCTTATAATCATGTTTTAAGTAGCAAATGCAATTCTTCAAGCACGGCGCATCATAGACTCCACAATCAAACAAGAAACACTTTGTCGATGATATGACATGCCCAAAGCACATAATGCTATTACAGGTAAAGTATGTGGAAACTGTAAACTTTTAATTGTACTATCTCTAAGCCATACAAGGTTGCAAAGCAATTATAATTCAATATATCATATTCTTTTGACTTCTTCAGTATTTACTACGTCACGGCGCAGTGAACAAGTGGCACTCTATTACCGTGAGGGACGGTGATTGCAATCAGGACACACCTGGAGAACACGACACATACGCACGTTCAGAAGTGTCAGCGAGTACATCAGTACCTACGTAACACTTCAGTACTACTCGTATATGGCCACCTTTCAAAAGAAACCCGAACTCCGAACCTGTCTCACCTCCGCGAACAGAAGGTCTGCGCAAGGAACACCTCTTGTGTCCACCGATCGATTTACACCTTACTGTCCTCAACCCACCCCTATCGATGGTGAGTTAATGGCCTCGACATCCCAGTTATCGAGTTATGTCAGTTTACTGGAGCCCATATATCTAGTATGTCGTTGGTACAAGTCAAGCTTGTTCCAATGGGCCGCGTACAGACAGGCCTTAATCGACAAAGGCAGGGCTATGCGACCGAGACTCCAATTCTCGTTGCTTCCTATCCATCCCCTGCCCAGTCTCAGATTCATTATATTAAGCCATTGTCTATCTAACAAATCCTATGAGATATGTCCTACATATCTCACGAGTAGATTCCAGCTACTCGACTTCTACTGGATTTCCTATACATTAGCAAAGCAGTTACTACAGGTCAAACTGTAACCCGTTCCAACCAACCCCTAGGATTTGTGGTCATGCAAGTGGAGTATCAATTACCCTATACGTAATGCACATATGAAACTTAAGACGTAATGTGAGAAATACTGCAAAACTCTGTAAAGCTTTTAAATGCAAACCAGGGCTTGCCTTAGTTTGCGACTCTATATCAATGTCAGTTGTTAGGGCTTGGTCTTCCTCCGGAGAACGTGCCATGGAACTTCAAGCTGGACACTCTGGCCTTCTACTCCAAGCGAAGCTCCTCATCGATCACCTAAAATCACGTTCCTACTGACATGATATGCATATAAATACATAATGTAATATACTTTAGATTAAACAAGTTAAACAACTCTAAGACTGGTGAGACTAACTAGAAGGAAGAGGTATGCCTCTGTTGTGTGGATAAACAAAGGATGGAGTCAAGTGGTCATAGTAGTATCGAGATGTGAATTGAAAGGTGCAATGTAAGCACACATTGCAACTTGGCACTCAACACTCGACGCTATGCCACTCAAGGACGATAAAGCTGAATGGTGTGGAAGTGTTGGACTGGTAGTTTAAGAATGACTAAGGAACCAAGGGGGGTCATCGAAAGCTTAAGGCATGAGTGAACTGTGCATCAAGAGGTCACGACTCAGAAGGCGACCAATGAAGTTACACAAACTCATTAAAGAGTAAACCTAATTAAATGACTAGTGTGGTCGCAGGGTTCTCAATCAAGATGAATCGATGTGAAACCCTAGCGACACTTGGAAAAAAAGTGAGATCCGCATTGCTTGGACTCAAAGAGTCATCACAAGCACTCCTAACCTAACGTGAGTACCAAGACACGTTCAAGGGACATTTAGGTAAATCAGTCGCTACGACTATCTCCGCAAACATTGTTCAAGTTCTTACATGACACTATTGCAGTGTCCTTTGCAAGATCGTCTAGATGAGCTCGGTGAACTCCTGGAACTCGAACATAAGGCATTACTATGTTGCGATGATGTGCTTTGCCATCTCGCGAAGATCATCTCATCGACGTTCACATCAACCCAGAGTCGTCTATGGTGATGAGCGGAATCCCGAACACCACCTTATGAGTCACAAGGTTAGTGATGTCGACTCGATCGTCAGCAATCGACTCGACGAACCTGTTGTTGATGAAACGACACACCTAGATAAGCAATTTTGTGGACGGTTAAGAAACATCATCGACACGAACAAGAAGCTCTTATCCAAGGTTCCTCTTGGTCTAGTTTTCCTTGTCGGTCGCAACATTCTCGCATTACTCAACCATAGGTCATTGGTGATCACAAACCACCTTGGTTTGAACTAGAAGTCATTTCATCGAGCACCTAGGCTACACAAAGGACTTGATGAATCTCACCTCGACTAAACCGTAATCTGTCCAAACGGTCATCACCGGATGTATCGTGGTTGTGTTCCCGCACTATCTATATCCCCGACATTCCTTGCCTTGTTGCAAGGATACGGCCATGATGTGGAACGTCGTGACGACGTCAAGCGGACAACGACGGCAAAACATTTGCTTGAGCTGGTGTGCCAAGTGAAAGGTAAACAACCTAAGGGCAACTCTAGTGGAGTTGTAGGGTGTAGCGACACAACACAATATGCTAGGCTCCACTTTGTGCATCAAAGTTATGATGCAGGGTGGGCGACGCGCTCACCGTGGTCAACGCACAGGCGTGACCATGGCACGAGCAAGGCAACAACACAACCCTGGTGGCAACGTGACACACACAAGGGAATCACAAAGCATGGCCGGTGTGGATGAGAATAAGAGTGTGCAGTGACCGTGACATCGTGAGCACGGTGATGGTCACTGCGGCATGTTGATGACCATGGCACACTAGAGCGCGACAAGCAGTGGCACGACACATAGCAGTGTAGCATCATAACGGCATTTCGTCGAGCAGGCACTGCACGATGCAAGATGTGGCATGGAGGCAAGGTTGTGGCGTGGGGCAGCACGCGAGCTTGAGCTGGGCGGCCTCTGGAGTGATTGTCGGACGCGCAGTTGGCACTGGACGACGCTGTGGCATGGAGCGCGCGGCGTGGCACGAAGGCAAGACACCGGGGCGAGGCACGTAGGGGCACGATGCTGCATTGGTCAGCAAGGGCCAGGCGAGGCGCCGGAAAGGCGCGCTAGAGCAGTGAACGGCGAGAAACGAACCTGGCGGCGCGACACGCAGCAGCGGCAGGGCGCCAGCGCACGACAGAAACAGCAGCGTCTAGTGCTGTACGAGCGAAAGGGGGCGAGATGCGGCTTGCATCTCGGCGGCATGGATTGGGCGAGCAGAAGGCGTCCATGGCAAGACGCCAGCGGCGGAGAGCAGCGCGCAGGGGCAAGACCGGGAGGCGGCGAGGTGGAGGAGAGGAGCACGGGCCAAGCCACTCACCTTGAGGACGATGGGGACGGAGCAGAGCGCCACCAGAGCATCACCGCGGAAGGAGGCCGACGGCTGCGACACTCTGGACCGCAGTTTGTGCGCGGGCACGAGGTGCGGGCGATGACCGGCACCGTGGCGGCGCAGGCACGGTTGCCAGAGGAAGGTGAGTATCGTGGCGGCTTGGGCCAAGTCAGAGGCAGCGTTTCGGACAGCAGGAAGCTCGGCCAGGGCGCCGTGGAGTAGGGGCCGATCTGGCAGCATGGCTATGGCGGTGTGCCGGCGAGCAGGAGCACAGGGGCAGCAAGCTGGGCGCGGTGAGCGCGCCGGGGGAGGCAGGGTGCCGTGAGACGAGCGGGAGTCGACGAATACGTTCGAGAACGAAGCAGCAGGACGATATTTATCGATCGAAAAACTGTTGTGGTGGCAAGCAGCTGCCTGCATGCAGCGCGAACAGCAGAAGAAAATTACACGCCGAGTTGCCGACCTGACCTGTGGGGACCACTTGTGGGACCCACCTCCCTCATTCTTCTTTCCAATTTCAAATAGGGCTAGCAACCATGCTTCAAAAATATTCAACTTTGGCCCAATGACTAAATAAAATGTGAAGAATTTTATGGTGCAATCAGATTTCAGAACTGAGCAAGTTGAATTTTTAACTCAAGTTTCAATTTGAATTCAAGTGGTGATACTTGATTCAATGAAATAAATAGTAAATTAGGTTCAAAAATCCTGAAACTTTGAAGTTAACCTTTCTGAACCATAAGGAACCTCGGGAAAA
Organism: Tuctoria greenei; assembly: GCA_036927565.1. Taxonomy (NCBI): domain Eukaryota; kingdom Viridiplantae; phylum Streptophyta; class Magnoliopsida; order Poales; family Poaceae; genus Tuctoria; species Tuctoria greenei. The sequence continues at coordinate 183,351,687 of JAYESD010000002.1, forward strand.
ATTTGGAGTTGATTTGGACAAGGTTAAGTACAAAGTTTAAATTTGAAATCGACTTTGATTAAACTCTCAGTACGTGTCCAATAAATGGAAAACGTGCTTCAAAAATTCTGAAACTTTACCGAGAGTCTATTTGGAATATTAGAAGGTCATGGAAAAATTTACAGCCGTAGATTTGAATTTCTTTGAATGTCCCATTTTAGAGTTGGAATAATTCCTTTTTCTTTCTCTCTATTTTGTTTTCTTTCTCCTTTAATTTTTCATTGAAAATGTGAATACTTGGAAATTAAGGATTTTAAACCTTAAGTTCTAATATACATTAGAACCATGTTCTATATGTAAAATTTTAACAAGTTCCTATTTTTAGTGAGCATTGGTTAACTCATATGGTTCATGTGAGTTTGGATTTCCAAGTCCACTTTCAAAATTTTTAAGTTCGCATTTTTGCGTTTTTGTTCTTCCGAAAAGCGGGCTTTTACAATCCTTCCCCCTTAAAGGAATCTCGTCCCGAGATTCTAACAAGTAGAATAACAGAAACGATGAGGGAACGATCCGTAAAAGAGGGTCATTGACTAATGAAAAAGACAATGCCCTTAAAGACTCGAGTCCTACGAAGTAGTGATCATGTTAATATATCTGACAAAATTTTAAAATTTTGCTTCAGGTGATTCCAATCTTCAGGTTGAAAATATTGACAGGATGCTCGACATGACAATATCACGTTGTAAAACTCTTATGTCTGTTCCTGACCCTTTATTGTTGTACTCTTACATTGACATGACATCTTGTCTTGTCCTAGTCTTGACTGGAAGAATCAGGACTTGTTCTTTGCTTCACTAGGTCACCATGATAGTTTGAAACTATCTTTGCATTGATTCTTGGTTGCTTGCTGTGTTTTTGCATAGGTCCTTATAACTTAATGTGGTTTTTCCCCTGATACGAGTTAAGATGTCTTACGAGGTTAAGTAACAATCATTAACCTTGTTTGATGTTTAGTCAACCATAGGATCCCTTAGTTGTAGCATAAGAGTAGCAAAACACTCAACACTCTTATGTGATGAAAACAGCAGGAATACGGAAGATATGGCGACTACGAGATTTTTGGTTATATAAACATCTTCAAACAATAGAAATAGAAGATGAAGACCCTTTGCGGTGGCACACGAGGATTTAAGGATTCAACATCCTCATATGTTTCCAACACAGCAAAGAACTTAATCATATGGTAACTACAAGGTAATTAGTGTAGCAAGGTTACCATACAACAACCCACGATCTTAAATGGACCCAAAGAGTTTCACGAGGTTGATAACCGAATGGTATCCTCGCGAGTAAGGAGATTTCATGGATTTTACAAGGTTGATCATCAAACTGATGACCACTCAATGACGAACGGTATAGTTGCAACAATCAAGGTACTTGAACCTAACAAGTCAAGGATGGAAGTCCAAGTGTTTGTTTAGTTGCAAGTGAGGTTGAGTAATTGGTTTCCCAAGTATTACTCAATGGAAAGGAGATCAAAAATGTAAGAAGTCAAATGAAGATGGTGAAATGACCGTAGTCATTAGACACCTTAGCATAGTTTGAATGGGGTACACAATCTTGCTCTAAGTTTTTGTATTACTATACATTCTATCATTGGTGTTACATTAGTAATGATGCTTCACGATGCATCATAATTTGTATGGTGCAATGAATATGCACAAGGTATGGTGCAAATGGTGCATATGTATGGTGCAAATGATGCATATGTATGGTGCAGATGGTGCACATGCATGGTGCAGCAGCTTTTATAGTTTGAGCCAGACTAAATGAACCACACCCATAAAACTCATGTACTGTCTGATGATTTGCAAGGATTGGATACCGTGGTCGTGAAAGACAATAAATGAGTAGCGTTCCTTTCATGACTCGACCATAGTTAAGGAATTCATAACAGAACGATTGACAAGGAATGTGGGAAACATACCACGTTACCTCGACCTTTTGAAAGCTTGTTCATGTACTACTCCACTTGATTGTATCTTCAACTAGGTCTTAGAGTTACCAGTTGACTTGAGGAGTATCTTCATCAGAAGAAAAACAACTAACTATACGTCAAAGGTTATCCCTAGACACCTGGTCGAGATCTCTAGACACAGCTCTAGTGATACTTCACATAACCTTCGCTTCAATCAGTCAGGAGGAACGGATATCCATCTCGATCACTTTAGTGGAGTTGAAGTCACACTCTTCTTAGAGTAACTTAATCTGGTGGTAGATGTTGGATCCTCTTGAAAATGTAATCTTAATTGATCGCCTTCTTGTTGACACAACTCGTTATAACCAAGGTTGATGGTTGAACACCACCATTACTTGAGTGCTCGCCTTCCCCCTTAAAGTTTCAAACCAGGATGTCGAAGCGTACTTCAAACAATCCTCATGAGAAGACGAGATGCAACTCGAGTAATTGCGACCTGCGTTCAACATCACAAGATGTGATGTGGCAAGTCACATAAATAAGACACTAGTATGTCTATCCAAGGGAAAAAAGGCTTCAATGAGTTTAACACTCCATTCAACTTGGTTAAGTCGTAACTCTTGGTTGGTTATGACACTCCTCAAATTGAAATAGAGAGCCAAATGCCTAACAAAAACCATAAGGTTCAAACTGGCCAGGCTATGGTGACAAATGACCAGTCTGGACTCAAACTCAATTTTGATCCAGTTAATGGCAAAATCAGATCTTGAGGTGAATAAAAAAGTTAAAGTACACTTCAATACCTTTCCAAAAAGTATTGGTTTTCCTCTAGATCATCTCTGGTTTGCACGTTATGCTATTTTAAATCAGCAGAATTTTCTGCACTTTCAGCAGAACCTGCTTAAAAAGTAGCAGTTTTGATCTAAAGTTTTCAGGCTGTTCTGATGGAAATCTGGAAATGTTATTATTTACAAAGTTGTAGCCTATGTAATAAGATTTACATAATGTATTTATTTGTATGCATATCATACCTGGTTTAAAAGATATGTATTTTTGAAGTTTGCTAAAAATTCAGCATTCAGAAGAAGTGGGGGTTCAGTTCAGACTGACCACCCGGTATTCAAACTCAATTTGGAATAGGTAGATGACAGATTCAGGTCTGGAGCCAATTGATAAAATTGTAGCTGACTCTCTAAACTTTCCAACTTACTTGCGCGACACCATTGGATCAAGGGTCTGCGAGTTATAGATTAAATTCAGAGGTGTACAGATTGCTGTCCAGTTTGGGTGTGCCTGGACAGTCTCTGCGATTATCCAAATTTCACCCACTTAAAAAAAAACATTTGGTCTTGATATGAATAGTGAACTTGTAAAGTACTTCCAAAACTTTCTAAGGAGTACTTACATGCCCTTGTAGCACTTCTGGTTGAGAAGATATGGCATTTGCAAGTTGACAGTTTTTCTGAAAATTTGGACAGCACCTCCTTTGTTTAAGGCTGATTTTGTCCACAATTTTCAGTTATACAAATATCAACATTTGCAAAAATAACACATAGCAAACTGGTTGCATATATTCTCAGGATTCCAGAAATGCATCACATGAAGTCATTCTACAATTTTACAGCGAGTTATGCGAGAAACAGTAACTGTATACAGGACTGTCCACTCGCTGTCCAGATTTGATCAAGTTTTGAAATTTGAAATTTGGAGTATGTTAGAGATGGATTCTGCTCTGGAGTTATATAGAAACGTTGTAGAGGACTATCTACACTTTCCAACCACATAAAGTAGGCCTGCAGAGGTGAAGTCTGCATAAAGTTATGATTCAATTGGTGAAGAGTTCAGATTCTGTCCCCTCTTCCGGGCTGCCAGAACCTCCTAAACGACACTTCAATTTAGACCTTGTTAATGTGACTTTTAGACTCAGAGTCGAATAGAAACTCGTTAGAGGATTACTTAAGATTTCCTGGCATGTATATATATGCCTATGTTGCTGTTCTAATTTAAAAGTTATGGCTGTTCAAAGTTCAACAATTTTCCAAGTTGGTTCAGGTAGTACATATAGTCTTGTTCCAGTTTTTAACTCAAGTGTTTAAATACTTCTTATCTGAATATGGAGCAATATTGAATTACAAAGTTGTAGTCTAACTCCTCACCTTTCTGAAAATGTATCACAAAGGCATGGAAGAGCTTTCTACGAAGAGATAGGGCAAAACACTAAAGTTGCTCCAATGTTTCAAAGAAATGGGATTAGTGTTGATTTTTGGTGATGGGAATCGATTAAAAAGGCTTTCATGCCCAAACTGTTTAAAGAACAGTCGTAGAGGACTTGAAGATCTTCTTGACTATATAGCACACTACTAGGTTCTACGAAATTTCACTAAAAGCACTTCTTGACATAATCGAGCTAGATTCCGTCAAGAGTGAACAACAACCTTAATCTTCATCCTTCTTCCTATTGCACTCTCCAAGTCAAAACTTTTGACCCAAAACTTTCCAGCAAGTGGGAGTTGGATCTTATAAGATGATAATGAAGCCATTCTTTCGTGGGGGATGGTCAAAGTATCAATTGTGATACTGACGGTACTACGTGCCTCACCAAAAGAAAAGTCTAACCCGGTATATCCGGATACGTCTATAGGTGGTTCTAATACCGATCACTCGCAAACGTATACTACACGGGTCGCTACCATAGTTAATGTACCTGCAGAAGACAAATAATCCCCTTTCACACCTTCACACCTCAAGGGCGGCACGGGGAAACATGACGCGCAGTCATAATGATATATATGAAAGTAAATGCATACGACTATGTTGTGAGTCGCCCTCGAGCAAAGTCATGTCTTGGGGTACATGGCTGTACTACGTCTGTACAACAAAGACTCCCGCACGAACCGGATTATACACGCTCGGGCATATGTGTTTCGCATGCTCCCATAGAACATGAATGGTTCTAGAGATGCATACTATCGGGTTATACACCACCCGATGGGGGCTCCCACTAATTTTGTGTCACGCTGGGGTACCACGTGTCATATGTTCTCAGAAACATGGAAAGTTTCAGAGACTCATATTGACTTTCCGTGCAAAGCCACGGAAATATCACATACCACATATCGTATGCAGAGCTTACCGAGATTGATCCGCTCTCGATGGCGTACCTTACCTCTTACCTTGAAGACGGAGCATCGTTACAGAAATAATATAACAAGTTTGTTCACCACCTTTATAACTTATACTAGTAATAGTCCTTAATGGGCATATAGCTAAACCTCGCTCGACTACTTTGGGGTTTTCAAAAATAGGCTCTTTTCGAGTGTGCTATTCCCAATGAAGCTTTGATACCATGTCTGTGGGGACCGGCATCCGCACATCCGAGGATCTCATTGGGTGGTGCCGTGCGATGCGGCACCTAACATCACACAGAAATATGATACCAAAACATATGAAGTTTTTATTTCATAATAAGAAAAGTTTACAAAAAGTGTACAACAGGGGTACACACGCAGCGGAAAAATACATACTCATAATCTCACCTAACTAAGCAGGAGAGAAGACATACATGCCCTAGGATGGTTCTCACTAGCAACAAGAACAAAATTCAGCAGCGGCGTGGTTCACATGAGATTTATCTCGATACCACGAGATCTCATGTACAACCTGAACAGCAGAAATAAATCTAATACCTGCAAAAATCGTTAATGCGCAAACGTGAGCATAAGGCTCAGCAAGACTAACCCGTCTCACTAGACATATGTAGGGGTAAATACTAAGCATATGTAAGGAATAGCATAAATAGACTCGCCTACAAGTGGATCCTTATAATCATGTTTTAAGTAGCAAATGACACTCTTCAAGCATGACACATCATAGACTCCACAATCAAACAAGAAACGCTTTGCCGATGTTATGACAAGCCCAAAGCACATAATACTATTACAGGTAAAGTATGGGGAAACTGTAAACTTTTAATTGTACTATCTCTAAGCCATAAAAGGTTGCAAAACAATTATAATTCAATATATCATATTCTTTTGACTTCTTCAGTATTTACTATGTCACGGCGCAGTGAACAAGTGATACTCTATTACCGCGAGGGATGGTGATTGCAACCAGGACACACCCGGACAACATGACACATACACAAGTTCGGAAGTGTCAGCGAGTACATCAGTACCTACGTAAAACTTCAGTACTAGTCGTATATGGCCACCTTTCACAAGAAACCCGAACGCCGAACCTGTCTCACCTCCGCGAACAAAAAGTCTCCGCACGGAACACCTCTTGTGTCCGCCGACCAAGTTACACCATACTATCCTCAACCCACGCCTATCGATGGTGAGTTAATTGCCTCGACATCCCAGTTATCGAGTTACGTCAGTTTACTGGAGCCCATATATCCAGTATGTTGCCGGTACAAGTCAAGCTTGTTCCAAGGGGCCGCATACAAACGGGCCTTAATCGACATAGGCAGGGCTATGCGACCGAGACTCCAATTCTCGTCGCTTCCTATCCATCCCCTGCCCGGTCTCAAATTCATTATATTGAGCCATTTTCTATCTAACCAATCCTATGAGATATGTCCTACATCTCTCACGAGTAGATTCCAGCTACTCGACTTCTACTGGATTTCCTATACATTAGCAAAGCAGTTACTACAGGTCAAACTGTAACCCGTTCCAACCAACCCCTAAGATTTGTGGTCATGCAAGTGGAGTATCAATCACACTATACGTAATGCACATATGAAACTTAAGACGTAATGTGAGAAATACTGCAAAACTCTGTAAAGCTTTTAAATGCAAACCGGGGCTTGCCTTAGTTCGCGACTCTATATCAATGTCAGTTGTTAGGGCTTGGTCTTCCTCCGGAGAACCTGCCATGGAACTTCAAGCTGGAAACTCTGACCTTCTCCTCCAAGCAAAGCTCCTCATCGATCACCTACCATCACGTTCCTGCCGACATGATATGCATATAAGTACATAATGTAATATACTTTAGATTAAACAAGTTAAACAACTCTAAGACTGGTGAGATTAACTAGAAGGAAGAGGTATGCCTTTGTTGTGTGGATAAACAAAGGATGGAGTGAAGTGGTCATAGTAGTATCGAGATGTGAATTGAAAGGTGCAATGTAAGCACACATTGCAACTAGGCACTCAACACTCGACGCTATGCCACTCAAGGACGATAAAACTGAATGGTGTGGAAGTGTTGGACTAGTGGTGTAAGAATGACTAAGGAATCAAGGGGGGTCATCCAAAGCTTAAGGCATGAGTGAATTGTGCAACAAGAGGTCACGACTCAGAGAGCGACCAATGAAGTTACACAAACTCATTAAAGAGTAAACCTAATTAAGTGACTAGTGTGGTCGCAGGGTTTTGAATCAGGATGAATCGATGTGAAACCCTAGCGACACTTGGAAAAGAACTGAGATCCGCATTGCTTGGACTCAAAGAGTCATCACATGCACTGCTAAACCTAACGTGAGTACCAAGGCACGTTCAAGGTACCTTTAGGTAAATCAGTCGCTACGACTATCTTCGCAAACATCATTCAAGTTTTTACATGACACTATTTCAGCGTCCTTTGAAAGATTGTCCAGATGAGCTCGGTGAACTCATGGAACTCGAACATAAGGCATTACTATGTTGCAATGATGTGCTTTGCCATCTCGGGAAGATCATCTCATCGATGTTCACATCGACCCGGACTCGCCCATGGTGATGAGCGGAATCCCAAACACCACCTTATGAGTCACAAGGTTAGTGATGTCGACTCGATTGTCAGCAAGCGACTCGACGAACCTGTCGTTGATGAAATGGCACACCTAGATAAGCAATTCTGCGGACAGTTAAGAAACATCATCGACACGAACAAGAAACTCTTATCCAAGGTTCCCCTTGGTCTAGTTTTCCTTGTCGGTCGCAATGTTCTCGCATTACTCAACCATAGTCATCGGTGATCACCAACCACCTTGGTTTAAACTAGAAGTAATTTCATCGAGCACCTAGTCTACGCCTAGTACTTGATGAATCTCACCTCGACTAAACCCTAATTTGGCCAAACGATCATCACCCGATGTATCGTGGTTGTGTTCCCGCACTATCTATATCCCCGGCATTCCTTGCCTTGTTGCAAGGATACGGCCATGATGTGGAATGTCATGACGACGTCAAGCGGACAACGACCTAAGGGCAACTCTAGTGGAGTTGTAGGGTGTAGCGGCACTACGCAATATGCTAGGCTTCCCTTTGTGCATCAAAGTTATGATGCAGGGTGGGGTACGTGCTCACCATGGTCAACGCACAGGTGTGACCATGGCACGAGCAGGGCAACAACACAACCCTGGTGGCGACGTGACACATGCAAGGAAATCACAAAGCATGGCCGGTGTGGATGAGAATAAGAGTGTGCAGTCATCGTGACATCGTGAGCAAGGTGATGGTTACTGCGACACGTTGATCACCATGGCACACTGGAGCGCGACGAGTAGTGGCACGATACATAGCAGTATAGCATCATAACGGAATTTTGTCGAGCAGGCACTGCACGACGCAAGATGTGGCGTGGAGGCAAGGTTGTGGCGTGGGGCAGCACACGAGCTTGAGCTGGGCGGCCTCTGGCGCGGCTGTCGGACGCGCAGTTTGCGCTGGACGACGCTGTGGCGTGGAACGCGCGGCGTGGCATGAAGGCGAGACACCGGGGTGAGGCACGTAGGGGCACGGCGCTGCATGGGTCAGCAAGGGCCGGGCGAGGCGCTAGAAAGGCGCGCCAGAGCAGCAAGCGGCGAGAAACGGACCTGGCGGCGCGACACGCAGCAGCGGCAGGGCGCCGGCGCACGACAGAAACAGCAGCAACGAGAGCTGTACGAGTGAAAGGGGGCAAGATGCGGCTTGCGTCCCGGCGGCATGGATTGGTCAAGCAGAAGGTGTCCATGGCACGCCGCCGGCGGCGGAGAGCAGCGCGCAGGGGCGAGGCCGGGAGGCGGTGAGGTGGATTAGAGGAGCACGGGCCAAGCTACTCACCTTGAGGACGATGGGGACGGAGCAGAGCGCCGCCAGAGCCTCACCGCGGAAGGAGGTCGACGGCTGCGACACTCTGGACTGCAGTTTGTGCGCGGGCGCGAGGTGCGCGCGATGACCAGCACCGTGGCGGCGCAGGCGCGGTTGCCAGAGGAAGGTGAGCATCGTGGCGGCTTGGGCCAAGTCAGAGACAGCGTTTCGGACAGATGGAAGCTCGGCCAGGGCGCCATGGAGCAGGGGCCGATCTGGCAGCACGGCTATGGCGGTGTGCCGGCGAGCAGGAGCGCAGGGGCAGCAAGCTGGGCGCGGTGAGCGCGCCGGGGGAGGCAGGGTGCCGTGAGACGAGCGGGAGTCGACGAATACGTTCGAGAACGAAGCAGCAGGACGATATTTATCGATCGAAAAACTGTTGCGGTGGCAAGAAGCGCCTGCGTGCAGCGCTGACAGCAGAGAAAAATTGCATGCCGAGTTGCCGACCTGACCTGTGGGGACCACTTGTGGGACCCACCTCCCTCATTCTTCTTTCCAATTTCAAATAGGGCTAGCAACCATGCTTCAAAAATATTCAACTTTGGCCCAATGACTAAATAAAATGTGAAGAATTTTATGGTGCAATCAGATTTCAGAACTGAGCAAGTTGAATTTTTAACTCAAGTTTCAATTTGAATTCAAGTGGTGATACTTGATTCAATGAAATAAATAGTAAATTAGGTTCAAAAATCCTGAAACTTTGAAGTTAACCTTTATGAACCATAAGGAACCTCGGGAAAAATTTGGAGTTCATTTGGACAAGGTTAAGTACAAAGTTTAAATTTGAAATCGACTTTGATTAAACTCTCAGTACGTGTCCAATAAATAGAAAATGTGCTTCAAAAATTTTGAAACTTTACTGAGAGTCTATTTTGAATATTAGAAGGTCATGGAAAATTTTACAGCCGTAGATTTGAATTTTTCTTGAATGTCCCATTTTAGAGTTGGAATAATTCCTTTTTCTTTCTCTCTATTTTGTTTCCTTTTCTCCTTTAATTTTTCATTGAAAATGTGAATACTTGGAAATTAAGGATTTTACACCTTAAGTTCTAATATACATTAGCAACCATGTTCTATATGTAAAATTTTAACAAGTTCCTATTTTTAGTGAACATTGGTTAACTCATATGGTTCATGTGAGTTTGGATTTCCAAGTCCACTTTCAAAATTTTTAAGTTCGCATTTTTGTGTTTTTGTTCTTCCGAAAAGCGGGCTTTTACAGTCCGCACTTGGAGGACTTGTCGATTTAGGTCAGAGGGTTTTCGGACTAGTCCGTGCCAATATCGGACTTGTCCGATTTAGATCAGAATGATATTGGACTAGTCCCTTGGTGATCGGACTTGTCTGATTTTGTGCAGCTTGTGAAGTATTTTGAGGACTAGTCTGCACTGGGGAGGACTAGTCCGATTCTAGTCAAAGAGATATCGGACTAGTCCGTGGTGATATCGGACTTGTCCGATCATGTGCAGAGAGATATCGGACTAGTCCGGTGTCAGTCGGACTAGTCTGGTCCTGTATAAATTTGTGCAATGTGTGTCTTTATTTGTGTTTGAGCTCTTGGGGTGTGTTTCCTAAACACACTCCACATACAATGATCTACTACACTTGTTCCTTGAGCTCTTCTCCACATTGTTCCTCATTCTCCCTTCTTTTTTTACACTTTGCTTATTTTCACATTAAAACCTGTGCTTATCTCAACAAAGTGGTTAGGATCTCATTTGCATGTCATAAATCATCCAAAAACCCACAAGGGATTCCTAGATGCACTTTCAATCCCCCCTTTTTGGTGATTGATTACAACCAATTGAGATTTCACAAAATATGACAAAAAGTTGAGATTTTCATAAAGTATGCACATATGAGTTTAAAATACATTAAGCCATGAAAACATTATCCATATGTGCATTTTTATGGTGGGATGCATAACTAAGTGCATTGAAATAATAATTATGAAGAGAATGACATAATTGACATTAACATACCAACAACAAGCATATATGTCATTCTAGGAGCAAAATCACAGATTTTATAGATTAATTCACAAGTAGTAAAAAGCATTGCATCACAGGACCATAATTAAACATAAGAGCATAATAAAAGTTTTACAACCCACAAAATAGACAGAAAGCACAATGGAAGCTCTCTCCTCGCATCCTACAGCTTAAGACCTAAGACCTAAGACTCCCCCTCAATCTCTCCCCCTTTGGCATCAAGACACCAAAAATAAGGAGAGGAGGGACCTAAAGTCTTCAGTCCTCGCTGTCGGTCCTCTCATCGTCTTCATCTTCGTCTTCGGGCTGATGAGGAGGAGGAGGAGGTGCGGAGCCACTCGAGCCCCCAATGCCAAAGTAGGCAAGCTCGGAGGGAGTCAAGAGCCCGAGCTCGGTGTAGTCGGAGTCAGAATCATCAGAGATTACCAGAGATCCAATGGGCTTGATCTCCAGTTTCTGGCAAATCTGCTTCACATTTGCCTTGACATACTTCATGTCTTCCTTTCTTCTCTTGTTAAGCTTGTGGGCCTTCACCTCAGCCTTTCTGCAGGAAGCAAAGATAGCAGCCAAGTACTTGAAAATGCCACTCACGGAGCCCTTTTGAGGAGATGCCCTAGTGGCAGTGGCAGCCCTGACATCTCCACTTGCTCCTTACGGAGCCTCAGGACTGGAGGTCGGAGATGGAGCAGCCTGAATGCTTGGATTTTGAGGCATCTGGGGCCTCAATGGAAGGTGCTCCACATCTTTGACAAACTCAATCCCAGTGACCTTCTCAATCACGAACATAAGATACGAAGCATAGCCACACAACCTGTTGGGTGTGCGAGAGATGTTGACCATATAGTTCCAGATATAGTCAGCCACATCAAACTTGCGGTCCTTGCTTATGACCCTCATCAGGGTCCAGAGATAGCCCTGCACACTCCCAGCATCCCCATCCTTGGGGGCAATTGTCATCCTCAAGACTCTGTTCAAGACCATAAAGAACGACTTCATGTTCTTTGTGGAGGGAGGGCTGAACTTGGAGTTGGGCTCATAGAGGAATTTAATCTTATCCTTCTCAATGACACCTATGATGTGGATGACCAAGTTGTCATGGCTTGAGGTGTCAAGGTGTAGCAGGCTTGCAAAGTCTTCATAAGTTATACTGTACTTGGATCCGTGAGTCATCCAAGTAACACTTTCTTCATCATCACTAGAGAAATGACAAGTCACAAAGAATTGTGCTATGACCTCATCATTCCAATTGTTCCTAAAGGCAAAGAGATCCTTCAGGCCATGCCTCTCAATTGCTTTCACAACTTCAACAAATGGTGAGCAGCCCTTCTTCTCAAAATGTGCCCAATCAATCCACTGGCTGCGCACTAGAGGTGTCTTCATGTGGAGGTACACAGACTTGTAGAAATCTTCATGGAAATTGCTCCAAAATCTGCCATCCATAGCTTGCTTCGGACGGTTGTAGCAATCAACATTGCGGAACTTAGCTACTGAGTCACTGCGCTTCCCATTGAAATTTTTTTCTGCGGGGTCCTGAGCCCCTTGCTTCGGAGCTGATATCTTCAGGGGGCCAGTTGTGCCCGTTGCGATCCCATTGCCCTTGCCCTTGGCTAGGCGGGCACTCGCCAAGCTAGGGCCACCACCGGCGGAGGCCCTGGAGGCAGGCACCTTTCGTCGAGCCACCCTCTTTTGAGAGTGAGGAGGAGATGGGGCTGGCTCGGAAGGTTGCTTCTTGCTTTGGTCCGTCGAGGACCGAAGTGGGGCTTCTTGTTCCATTTCGGTTTCGAAGTCAGAAACTTCATCGTGAGAGTGCGACATGCCCTGAGAATGGATTGTACAGCATATGGGTGAGAAAGGATAACAAGGAATTGCATTGAGGAATTGAAAGTTTAGGTTTGAGTTCAGAAAAATCGGACAAGTCCAGTGTACAGGCACGGACTAGTCCGGGTGACCAGACTTGTCCGTGCATGGACCGAACTAGTCCGATATTCATCCTCAAAAACCTAAGCAATGAGACAAATGGTGATTCCTAATGCACAACTAGATTAGCATCAAATTAATACATCAAGGAAGCATGTATATAGTGAGAGATGTTAGGCTATTCGATCAACAATGAAGAAAATAGGGATTTCTAGGGTTTGGGGGAAAATTACCGAAAAAATCGCTTCAATCTCGAAGAGGAGGGTGTTGAAGGCCGGAGAAGTCCGTGAACTTCAATCTCCGAGCGAGGAAGCTTTATTTCCACCCAAATGTGGAGCTTTTTGATGGAGGAGATGCAAAATCGCCTTGGGGAGCTTGAGCGCGGAGAGAGGAAGCCTAAGGCAACTGTGGGGGTGAGGAAATTAGGGTTTGGCGGCGGCTAGGGTTATGGACACGAAAAATTAGATAAGTCCAAAAATGATCGGACTAGTCCAAACATTTCCAGAGGCTATATCGGACTAGTCCATTGTCTACCGGACTAGTCCGGCCTAACCGGCGCTCTGCGGACTAGTCTGCATGAGCGGACTAGTCCGGGTAACCACAGGCTAGTCTGTGGTCACCAGGGAAGAATTTCTTAGCCCATTCATATATATTTGAAGGTACATATCTAGAAAATAGGGAGGCAAATCAAATTAAATAATCTTGATGAATATGATCAGTAAGCATACAACAATCAAGCAATGACTATAACTCACCAAGATCTAGTAATTGACATAGTTTTTAGGAGAAAATTGAGAGAGATGATTTTCACAATCCAATCAACATATTTTGAAGAATTCATACAGGTATGCAAAAATTCAAGCAACATTCCGAGCATCAAGGATATTTAGTTCATTTCGAAGCTCACAAAAGCGTTTTTCATCAAGTGGCTTGGTGAATATGTCTGCTAACTGGTTTTCGGTGTTGACATGGGAAATGGCTATATCTCCATTCATGGAGTGGTCTCTCAAGAAGTGATGTCGGATGTCTATGTGTTTGGTTCTGGAGTGCTCAAATGGATTATGGGCAATTTTAATGGCACTCTCATTATCACAAAGGAGTGGAATACGGTTCATATTGTAACCATAATCCCTTAGAGTTTGTCGCATCCAAAGGAGTTGTGCACAAAAACTCCTGGCTGCAACATACTCCGCTTTGGCTGTGGATAAGGCAATAGAGTTTTGTTTCTTGGAAGACCAAAAAACTAGGGATCTACCTAGGAATTGGCATGTGCCGGAGGTACTTTTTCTGTCTACTTTGCATTCGGCATAATCTGCATCGGAGTAACCAATGAGATTTAATTTGGAGCCTTTTGGATACCAAAGACCAAGGTTGGGTGTATGAACTAAATATCTCAAGATCCTTTTTACGGTTGTCAAGTGACACTCATTAGGATTGGATTGAAATCTTGCACACAAACATACACTCAACATAATGTCTGGCCTAGATGCACATAAATAGAGTAGAGATCTAATCATAGAGCGATATATCTTTTGGTCGACGCTAGGTCCATCTTCATTGAGATCCAAGTGACCATTCGTTGCCATGGGAGTCTTTCTGGGCTTCGCTTTGTCCATTCCAAACTTCTTGAGTATGTCTTGAGTGCACTTCGTTTGGCTTATGAACGTCACTTCCTTTTGTTGCCTCACTTGGAATCCCAAGAAGTACTTTAGCTCTCCCATCATAGACATCTCAAATCTATGTGCCATAATTTTACTAAATTCATCACAAAAAGATTTGTTAGTTGAACCAAAGATTATGTAATCGACATAAATTTGACAAACAAAAAGATCATCGTCAAAATTCTTTGTAAACAATGTATAATCTACTTTACCGATCTTAAAGGCATTTTCATTTAAGAAATCTCTAAGACACTCATACCAAGCTCTAGGAGCTTGTTTGAGGCCGTAGAGAGCCTTACGCATTTAAATACGTGGTCGGGGAACTCTTCGTCTTCAAACCCAGGGGGTTGCTCTACATACACCTCCTCCTTGATTGGTCTGTTGAGGAAGGCGCTTTTCACATCCATTTGATAGAGCTTGAAATCATGGTGAGTAGCATATGCAAGTAATATTCTAATGGACTCAAGTCTAGCTACAGGAGCAAAGGTCTCATCGAAATCCAAACCTTCGACTTGTGAATAACCTTTGGCCACAAGTTGTGCCTTGTTCCTTGTCACCACCCCGTGTTCGTCTTGTTTATTGCGGAAGACCCATTTAGTGCCGATGACGTTGGATTTGGGTCTTTCGACTAGCTCCCACACCTCGTTTTTTTCAAAATTGTTGAGTTCTTCTTGCATGGCCACTACCCAATCTGGATCCTTCAATGCATCCTCAACCCTGTGTGGTTCCAAAAAGGACACAAACAAGTAATGCTCACAAAAATTAGCTATGCGAGATCTAGTGGTTACTCCCTTTGGATGTCACCGATGATGTTGTCAATTGGGTGATCCCTTTGGACGCATTGGTGTACTCTTGGGTGTGGTACTTGCTGTCTTGAATCTTCATGATCATTTTCTTCTCCCCCTAAATAGTTGCCCTCGTTGACTTGTTGATCATCTTCACTTTCTTGCGGTTGATCTTGTATGGAAGCTCCCCATTGATCATTGGTCTCTTCTTGTGGTTCGCTTTCCTCATGCATATGTAGAGGTGGCTCTTGTGGTCGAACTTCGCCTAACGCCATTCTTCTCAATGCTTGACAAGGAGCTTCTTCTTTATCTAGCACACAGGGATCAACTTTCTCCTTTTGGGAGGCATTAGTTTAATCGAACACTACATCACATGCTACTTCAACAAGTCCGGAGGTCTTGTTGTAGACATGATAGGCGTAAGTGTTCGAATCATAACCAAGCAAGAAACCTTCATCGGACTTTGAAGCGAACTTTGAAGTCCTAGGCTTCTTGTTCAAAATATAACATTTGGAACCGAAAACTCGAAAATATGAAATGTTAGGCTTGTTACCGGTGAGTAGCTCATAGGATGTCTTCTTGAGTAGTCGATGAAGGTAAAGTCGATTTATGACGTGGCAAGCAGTGTTGACCGCTTCCGCACAAAATTGATCTGAGGTCTTGTACTCATCGAGCATTGTTCTCGCCATCTCTATGAGGGTTCGTTTCTTCCTTTCAGCAACTCTATTTTGTTGAGGGGAGTAAGGAGCTGAAAACTCGTGCTTTATGCCTTCTTCATCTAGGTACTCCTCCACTTGTGTGTTCTTGAACTCTGTGCCGTTGTCGCTTCGAATGTTCTTGATTGTCAATAAGAATTCATTTTGAGCTCGCTTGAAGAACTTCTTGAGTATTCCTTGTGTTTCTGACTTATCATGTTAAAAGAAAACCCAAGTGAAGCGAGAAAAATCATCAACAACTACTAAACCATATTTGTTACCACCGATGCTTATGTATGCAATTGGACCAAATAAGTCTATGTGAAGTAGCTCGAGCGGTCTTGTTGTAGTCATGACGTTCTTCGTGGGATGAGGTGCTCCAACTTGCTTCCCGGCTTGGCATGCGCTACAGGGTCTGTCTTTCTCAAACACAACATCCTTTAAATCTCTGATGTGATCACCCTTGAGGAGTTTTTGAAGATTCCTCATACCAACATGCGCTAGCCGTCTATGCCACAACCAACACATGTTTGTCTTTGCAATCAAGCATGTGTCAAGTTCAGTTTTATCCTTGTTGAAGTCAACAAGATAAAGCTTTCCCTTTCACATACCCTTGAATGCAATGGAACCATTACTCCTCCTAGAGACGATCACACCCTCGTTAGTGAACAAGCAGTTATAACCTTTGTCACACAATTGAGATATGGACAATAGGTTATAATCTAATGAATCTACATGTAATATGTGAGAAAGAGTGTGTTGTGGTGATATGGCGATTTTACCGGTACCGAGCACCTTTCCTTGACTATTGTCTCCAAAGTAGATGCCCTCGCTTGGATCCTCATTTGCTTCATATTAAACGAACATCCTCCTTTCTCCAGTCATATGGTTGAGCAGCCACTGTCTAGCACCCATTTAGATCCACCGGAGAAATAGGCCTGCAAGAACAAATTATGCCTTGGTTTTAGGTACCCAAGCTTGCTTGGGTCCTTTTAGGTTAGTCATAAGGGATTTGGGCACCCACACATGAGATTTGGTGTTCTCATGGCGTGGCCCAACATAATGAGCATAAACCTTTCTATAATTACTTCTCATTAAGACATAAGATGCATCGAAAGTTCTGAATAGTAACTTTTGTTGTTTATACACATGACTAGTCTGGGAGGCCAGACTTGTCCAGAGTACCGGACTTGTCTGGACCCTGACCAGTGGTCATGCGTGTTGTATTTATTAATTTTTGATTTTCCAGTTTGAAAGAGTCTTCCCTATACAAAGACATTGTTATCCTTGTTATTCTTATGGCTTCCAGCTTGTTGCTTTTCACCATAAGAGTAACCAATGCCATATTTGACATTTTGAGGTCTTGTGACCAAGTATGCACTACGTGCATATTTGATCCTCTCCTTGTCAAATATGCCATTTTGTGAAGGATGCTTGTTCTTGGTAGAGGTTGACTTGTCTTTCAAACTGTTGTCAACTTTAGCACATGTACAAGTAGAAGCAACTCCAGTTTTAATGTGTTGAGAAGGTGAGATTGAAGAGGATGAAGGGTCACCTTGCTTCAGTGACTCAACTTGCACCTCAAGGATCTTGTTAACCTTTATTAGGTTAGCAAGTTCTTCCTTGATTGTGGCATTTGAGTCGCTTAACTCCAAGCAAGTTTCCTTGCTTGAAGCTAATTCAAGCTCTAGTGACTTCCTCCGCTCCTTTTCAATCTCTAGAAGCATGTCAAGTTCAACATGCTCCTCCTTTTGGGAGACAACCATGTCTTCTTGAAGATGTATTAACCTCTCCTTCTCAACAAGTTGATCAAGCAAAAATTTCATTTTAGTGGCTGTTTTCTTATCTAACCCAATGAGCGTATCTTCATTATCACTATTAACATCACTATCACTGGAATAGGAATGCATGGAGGTGGGTTTTGTTGTTACCTTGCGTTTAACTTCCTTTGCCATGAGGCAAGTGCCATTCCCCTTCCATGCGCCGAGTGTAGGGAAGAGAGTAGACTTCTTGGATGTCTTTTCGATGGCTATGCTAGCCATCTCTTGTTCTGATGATGATGAGGACTCATCATTTGAGTCCCACTCTTTCCCTATGTGCGCTTGTTTGGCTTGTTTCTTCTTCTTGAAGAATTTCTTGGGTTGAGGCTTGGCTTATTTGGTCTTCTTCTTGTTCTCTTCATATGGGCAATCAACTATAAAGTTGCTATACTCACCACAATTATAGCATGCCCGCCTCAACTTTGGCTTTGTTCTTTCTTTGTATTTTCCTTCACTTGATTTAGCGCCTTGTCTCTTCTTCATCATCTTCTTGAATTTCTTCATAAATAATATCATGTCATCTTCATCTAAGTAACTGCTCTCATTGTCACCGTCTTCTTCTAATTGAGCTTCTCGCGATTCTTTAGATAGGGGCTTGAGGGTGGACTTCAAAGCAACCCCTTTCTTCTTTGCCGAGGTGAGGTCAGCAATTTCCTTGACATGCTTCGCTTGCTTTTCTATCATCTCGAAATTGATGATTTTTCCAAGTAGCTCACCCGGAGTCATTCTCTTGTATCCGGGGCTTTCTCTAATCATGGAGCAAGGTGACGTTGCGAGGCATGAAAGCTCTAAGGATGAGCTTAACCACCTGATGGTCATTCCACTTCTTGCTTCCGTACGATTGAACCTTCTTGATGAGCTTCTTAAGTGGGTTGTACATATCTTGAGGTGACTCATCTTCTTCAATTGTGAATCTTCCCAATTCGCCCTCGATCATTTCGATCTTCGCTTCACGCACATGCTCCTTTGCAATCTTGAGTCCATCCACCTTGGTGAACTCGTCCCGACTGAGCGAAGAGGTAATGACTGTCGCGGCTTGGGCAGTTCGATGAATTGCCTGCTCGTGGCTTGGTGTAAGCTCTTCATCGTCGCCTAGATATCTATCCTTGTGCACACAATATGCCATAAACTTGGATTGAGGGAAATTAGATGCATTTTCATATTCTGCCTCCACATTGAGTAATCACTTCCATCGAAGTGTGGGGCTTTTCCTAGAGGGATAGACAAATAATGATCATTGCTAGAATTAAGACGATCGTAGTTGAAAGGATATCGGGAGTAGTCGATGTGACGACTCCCCTTCTTCTTCTTTTCATCTTCAACTTTCACCTTTCCCTTGGAAAGGTTTTCTTCCTTAGGAGCGCCTTGAGTTCCAGCGTCTCCTCATCGTCATCCTCAAAGACTTGAATGGCTTCGAGGAGCTTCTCCAATTTCTGGTTCTTATCTCCATCAACCTTATCTCGGTTGTTGCTCTTGTGTAAGTCTTTCATGTCTGACATGATCTCTTCAAGCGATTAGTATCCTTCTTGAAGAACCTCACTCTGATACCAATTGAATGTGGCCTAGAGGGGGGTGAATAGGCCTTTTTGATATTTGTCGGAACCTGCAACACTTAACAACCAAAACAAAACTCGAGATATCGGACTAGTCCGGTAAAGTGCGGACTAGTCCAGTGTGTACTGACTAGGTTAATCAAGTTCGATCGGTTAATTTGATTCTGGGATGTATGAAGCGGAAATATACTTGTAATTGAGGTTTTGCAAGATTATGAGCTAGATTATACCACAAGTTAATCTTATATTTGATGTTTCACCGTAAAGTGAGTAAGATTGATAGAAACACTAGATTAATATGATGAATAAGTACGATGAACACAAAGCAAGAACACAAGCAATTTATCCCATGGTTCAGCTCCCATAGAGGCAACCTACTTCCACGTCGAGGAGTCTACAAAAGGACCGGGTCTTCTCCAACCCTACCCTCATCGGATCGCCACGAAGGCCAATCCTCTTCTCTTATCACAAAGGGTAAATAACCAAATTCAAGGGGCCTTCTCACATGTTGAGGGCTCCCCTCGATTACAATGAGAACTCCACCAAGAAGACACTTAAAAGATTACAATTAAAATCATAGGAGTGTGTTAGGGAATCAAACCAAGAGCTCAAGTGTGATGAATCGTGTCTCTCCAATATCCCAAAGTGTATCCTCAAGGGATTGATCTTTGTGGCTTCTGATTTCGTGGAGAGATGTGTTTTTGAGGCTCTTGGGAGGTGTGACGGCGAGGTGGTCGAGAGAGTTTCAAGTTGGGCCGTGCACATCTATTTATATGGGGTTTCTAAAAGTGACTGTTAAGGTTTAGAAAGATTGGACTAGTCCGTGGTGGATAGCGGACTAGTCCGGTGTGCTGTGTGTAGCAAATCCTAAGTGTCCCGAAATATCGGACTAGTCCGGCTAGGAGCGGACTTTTCCGATTTCGCTTCTAGAAATCTTCGGACTCATCCGATAGTCGTCGGACTTGTCCGGATTAGTGAAACCCTAAGTCAATTGGGTGACAAGTACGCACTTGGAGGACTTGTACGATTTAGGTCAGAGGGTTTTCGGACTAGTCCATCCCAATATTGGACTTGTCCGATTTAGATCAGAATGATATCGGACTAGTCCGTTGGTGATCGGACTTGTCCGATTTTGTGCAGCTTGTGAAGTGTTCTAAGGACTAGTCCGCACTGGGGAGGATATTCTAGTCAGAGAGATATCGGACTTGTCCGATCTTGTGCAGAGAGATATCATACTAGTCTGGTGTCAGTCGGACTAGTCCGGTCCTATATAAATTGTGCAATGTGTGTGTTTATTTGTGTTTGAGCTCTTGGGGTGTGTTTCCATAACACACTCCACACATAATGATCTACTACAATTGTTCCTTGAGCTCTTCTCCACATTGCTCCTCATTCTCCCTTCTTTTTGGCACTTTGCTTATTTTCACATTAAAACATGTGCTTATCTCAACAAAGTGATTAGGATCTCTTTTGCTTGTCATAAATCATCCAAAGACCCACAAGGGATTCCTAGATGCACTTTCACCTCGGCATTCAACTCAGCTACGCCTCAGTAGCTCACCCATCAAGTAATGGCCAAGCCGAGAGAGCAAATGCAGAAATCTTAAAAGGACTCAAGATGCGCACATACGGGCACCCAAAAAAGCATGGAGCCAGGTGGATTGAAGAGCTTCTGTCCACATTGTGGGCAAATAGGACAACACCTAACCGGTCAACTAGCAAGACACCCTTCTTCCTGATGTACGGAGCTGAAGCAGTCCTTCCTCCGAAGATCACCATGGGGTCCCTCCGGGTTCGGACCTTCGACGAAGCCGCGCAGGACCAGCTTCGTCGCGGAGACCTTGACCTCAACGACAAGGGAATGTGCCAAACACCTCTTCGGAATGAACGTTATCGCCAAGCGCTCCAGCGCTATCATCAAAGGCACGTGCGCAATCGACAACATGAGGAAGGTGACCTGGTGCTCTGGAAAATACTAACTTGTGAAGGGATGAATAAACTTTCCCCTAGTTGGGAAGGTCTCTTTCGAGTGATCAAAGTATCCCGGCCCGGATGCGTTCGCTTGGCAACTGAGGATGGGACTTCGCTTCCTAATCCTTGGAACATCGAGCACCTCCGTAAGTTTTATACTTAGAATCACGGAGGTGAGTTTGTAATTACACACAGTGTATTTTATAGAGTCAATACACAGAAAAGGGTAGGTCCTCTGGGAGTGAAAGTGCATCTAGGCATCCCCGTGGGTTTTGGATGATTGATGATGACAATTAAGAGGCTAATGAGCTAAGTTGATCTTAAGCACAGGTAAAAGGATTGAAATGAGATGAAAACCCTCAAAAAGGAAAAGGATAAAACGGGCGTCAAAGACTCAAGCGTAGAAATTAGGGTTTCTATGGTATTGAGCTTATATGAGTTGTATCATGTTAGAGTGTGGTTGTATCATGTGCATTGAGATCATAACAAGGGGCTCAAAGTGGTGGTTTAGAGAAAAACCTAAGTGAGAATCCTAAAATGAGAAAAACCCTAGGAGGCCGGACTAGTCCGGGCCTCAGGACTAGACTAGTCTGGCCATGGCAGACAAGTCCATTTTTGGATGGACCAAACGTCTCTGGAGTGACCCCGAGTGATTTTGGAGCTAAGTCCGAGAAGTCCGGACTAGTCCATTTTTGGACGGACCAAAGCTCTCTCGAGTAGTTCGGACTTGTCTGTTTGGGCACGAACTTGTCCGTTTGGGACTTAGTATGACAAACTGAGCGAAAACCCTAGGGGGCCTGACTAGTCTGCCCTTGTGTCCGGACTAGTCTGGACCAACCCATAAGGGTCCATTTTGGGACGGACCAAGTGGTTCTGTTCCACATCGGACTAGTCCATTGTTGACTGAACTAGTCTGGTGTCTAGTGACCGCTTGAATTTGTAAATTTTGCGGGTAGCGTGACGATCATTGCTCAGTGTGGTAGTTGTCGGGAACTGACCATGGGGTCAGTGGTCCCATAGGGCTAGACTAGTCCGGAGTCTAAGGCCGGACTAGTCTGCCCCTTTGCTGATGTAAGCAAAAGGGGCTCGGGACCAAGATAAAAAAGGGACCCCCTGGGCTCATTTGAACAAGACTTGAACCCTAGCGCCGCCACAAGCATTCTAGAGCCTTTCAAAGCCTCCTACTCGTCCTACTAACCCCCTAAGAGCAAATCTTGAAGAGATTCGGGTTTGGGGAGGAGAGTAAAGGAAGATCATCGCGCTTTGGCTCTCGACTTGATCTCTTGCACATTGTGTTGTGTGGCTTCTGTGAGTTGAGGTTAGTGTGCTCCTCGTTGTATTGATTTGTGGGAGCCTCAAGTTGTGAGCAGCCCCATCAAACTTGGTGATATAGTGGAAACCAAGCCGGCCATCGTGGTGGCTTGGTGAGAGAAGGGTCAAGTGAGACTCGATCCTTGTGTGGACTTCTCAACGTGGAGGTAGGCTTCTTCGTAGAGCTGAACCACAGGATAAATCTCGTTTCACTTGTCTTTCACTTTTTGTGATCACTAGTATTGCTATTAGGGTTCACTTTGCTTTTATTGATTTACACTTTGATCATAATTGTGAACTTGCAATCTAAGTGTCTAAACTTCACAATCTGAGCTTCACAAGTCTACTACACATTGCTCATATCTTTTGTGAACTTTAATTCCGCAAATAACTTGTAGAAATCAAGTTTTAGGGTTTCCACCCTGTGCTGAGCGGACTATTCCAGCCCTGTGCAGACTAGTCCGACCACAAGAATTTAATCTCATTTTATTAATTGATTTCAGGTATTATTGTCTATTAACCCCCCTCTAGGCGACTTTCAATTGGTATCAGAGCAGGCTTCTCCGCAAGAGTCTAACAACTCGGAGAAGAAATGGTCGGAAGGGGTGATAACGAGGTTTCGGTGGTCGTCGATGACACCAAGACGAAGAACGTCGATGTTCTTCAAGAAGATCCAAATGACGACGAAGAAGTTCAGATGCTCAAAGCACGGCTTCATGAGAAGATCAACGTGCCAAAGAAGGAAATCAAGCCAATTGCTCCGGTCAACATCGACAACGGGAGTAGTTCACAAGACTACTCTCGGTATCCTTACAATTATGAGCAACTTACTGCTAGCAACCATTACTTGTCTATTCCCATTGGAAAACCTCCTCAATTTGATGGAAATGATTATTCTATGTGGAAGCATAATATGAAGATGCACCTCATTTCCTTAAACCCTAGCTTGTGGCAAATTGTGATGACAGGTGTTCATCTTCCCATGAATGAGGAAGACATCACTCCGGAGCAAGCCGTTCTTCTACATCGAAATGCTCAAGCCGTTGGAGTGATTACCCTCATTGACTCGTGAGGAGTTCAACCGCATTGAAGGGTTGGAGGTTGCCAAGGAGATTTGGGATACCCTCAAGACGGTACACGAAGGCAACCACGTCATAAGAGAAGCTAAGATCGAGATGATCGAAGGAGAGCTTGTGAGATTTACCATCATGGAGGGTGAATCTCCGCAAGACATGTATGACTGCCTCAAGACTCTCATCAACAAGAGTCGGTCATATGGAAGCACCTGTTGGACCGACCACGAGGTAGTAAAGAGGATGATTCAAGAATTCATGCCTCGAAACATCACTCTTTGCTCACTAATTCGTGAAAGTCTGGGCTTCCACAAGATGACTCCCGAAGAAGTGCTGGGGAGAATCATCAACAATGAGATGATGGATAAAGAAGCGATGTTCCACAACGATCTACAAAGGTTTTCCTCCTCCAAGAAAAGGGATGTTGCATTTAAATCAACGTCCTCAAAATATCAAGAAAAGGAAGAGAGTGATGAGGAGAGTCCCAACACCGATGAGGAACAAGCTCTCTTCATCAACAACTTCAAGAGGAAGTTTAAAAGGAGGAGGGGGAGCTAACAAAATGAGAGGAGAAGCAAAGACAAGCCCAAAACATAATCAAAAAGGGCTTGTTAGAATTGTGGAGAGTATGGTCACTTCATTGTGGATTGTCCACATGAAGAAAACAAGAAGAAGAAGGAGGGCGAGTCCAAAGAAAAGAAGTACTTCAAGAAGAAGAAGCAATCCGGACATGCCCACCTTGGAAAGGAGTGGGATTCAAATGAGGAATCCTCCTCCGATGAAGATGGGAAGGTAGCAACTATTGCTATGCAGAAGACAACAATGGAGAACACACTACAAGGATTCCGGTTTATGGCAACGAAAAAATTTGTCGCAATAGGTCGTTTTTCATCGTAATAGGTCGTTGTTGCAACGAAAAAGAGCGTGGTGATAGTTTTTATGAATCATCGTAATAATTCCCGCGGCGATAGGTTATTTGCGACAACTTGGCATCCGTGGCAAATAGTATGGTATTGCAACAATTTTACATCGTTATTTCAAGGACGCTATTGCGATAGGACGCTATTGCAAGGTTTCATGTATTGCGACGATTCAACGTATCACAATGAATTGTACGGTATTACAACGGGTTCACGATCGTGGCAAATAGTTGGGTATTGTAACGATTTCATATTCGTGGCAAATAGTATGTTTTTACAATGATTTAGCGTATTGCGACTATTTAGCGTATTCCAACAAACAGCATGGTATTGCAACGATTTCACATTCATGGTAATTGTATGTGGTTGCAACGATTTTCACAAGCGTGGCAATAGTATGGTATTGTAACGATTTCACATTCATGGCAAATAGTATGTTATTGCAACGGTTTAGCGTATTGCGACGATTTAATGTATTGCAACGATTTCGCAGGTGTGCCAATAGGACGATATTGTAACGATTTCACATTTGTGGCAAATAGTATGTTATTGCAACTGTTTACCGTATTGCGACGATTTAACGTATTGCAACGAATAGCATTGTATTGCAACGATTTCGCATTCCTGGTAATAGTACGTGATTGCAACGATTTTCACATTCGTGGTAATAGTACGTGACTGCAACGATTTTCACATTCGTGGCAAATACTACAGTATTGCAACGATTTTCACAGCCATGGCAAATAGTAACATATCGCAGCGATTTCACATTCGTGGCAAATAGTATGATACTGCGACGGTTTAATGTCCGTGGCAAATAGTAGGTTAGTGCAACGAGTCAACAAATGTGGCGAATAGTACCGTATTGCAATATGTTCAGATCCGTGGGAACTAGTCTGGTACTGCAACGATTTCGTATACGTGGCTAATAGTTGGGTATTGCAATGAGTCCACAAACGTGGCGAATAGTACCGTATTGCAACGATTTCAGATTTGTTGGAACTAGTATGGTACCACAACGATTTCGCATCCGTGGCGAATAGTTTGGTATTGCAATGATTTCTTATCTGTGGCAATAGTGTTTTAATGCAACGTTTTTTGAGTCGTTGCAAAATGTTTATACTGCAACGTTTTGTCATTCTATTGCCACGTTTTATCATCTGTATTGGCAATAGCTTCCTATTGCAACAATTTATCACTCGTGATAAGAAATTCGGAATGCCACGTTTTATAATTTGCGACAGTAGAACCCGAATGCACCAGGTTTGAAAATTAGTGGCAACAGAATCACGATTTTAACAATAAACATCCATCAATTTTACAACACGCATAACAACACTTGAGGATTACTTAGGAGACATGTTTGCATGCTAAGAGTTTTCCTAAGCTGACCGGGACTAATTGTTGGAGCAGGTGGCTTTTGGCGATTCCTTATTTGTTGGACCTTCTGTGGAGTTGTCGCCATCATCATTTTGTGCATTTCAGCCAATGAGGCGCGCATGTCCTGCATTTCCATAGCTGCCTGTTCACGATCAGCTGCTATCTGACCTTGTAAGTTCTGGACTTCAACGATTAACTCTTCATTCTTCTGGTTTATACAGTCCATCTGGGTGTTTAAGCTATCATTTCTTCCTTCCAAGTCCTGCACTATTTCATTGAGGCCTGCATTTCTAACTTCTAAGATTTTAACTTGGTCGTTGAGGTGTTCAGACATCTGGATACACATACGTTCACATTCAAGACTAGTTGGGTTAGCCATATAACCACGCCCCCGAACCTGTGATTCTGCACAACCGATTGAGGATCTATAACAACACTAGAAGATGTGGTTTCTCTCCTCATTTCTAATTGTGCCTCCCTGCTCAGCTTCCATGTCATCCACTTGGGCACGTGCCTGGATCTATATACAAAAAGAAAAGTCACAGGTAATTTGCAAATATTTATTTAATTGGGGACTGTTTGAAGTGTTAATCACATATACAACTTCTGCCAGCTTGTTTGTCCAGTTACCGTTCAACAAATGGCTTGCCTCCCACAGTTGTATGTCATTGGGTTCTTCTCCGGTCTCTAGATCTCGCTACATAAAATACAAGTAAACTTCAACATGTCGGTATACATATTGTTTGCAGCGCAAAGTAAAAGCGTGATTTATTTTTCATACGTTCTCGTAACTAAGTTGGGCGTAGGATTTGGAGCCAAGCAAGTGACACGCCTTTTGTCTTCTTCGAGTTTGAGAATTGGTCCTGCTTATTGACTGCAATAATTTTAAGAATTAAATCTACGAATGAAAGTAAATGAAATATTTTTTGTATGATGCGAAGCTATTAAAAAGTTAGCTGACCTTGAATCGCTCAGACCCAAAATATTCTATTAGGTGCAACCACTTGGGCGTCGTTACGTCAGCAGGCTGATTTCGTATACGTTCTTCATCAGTAGAATAATTCTTATAGGTGGCATGCAAAGTCGAGCACCACCCCTTGTAGCGCTCACCAACAATTTTCAAATTTTTTCTTGTGCTCTCCGGTGTGTCCTCCATGTCCCAGGAATCCTGTACATTGTATAACAAGTTGCTGTAAACGTATAGGATGGAGATTGCAAGAAAAAATACTTGTGTGGGGGTGTGACAACACTAACCAGAATGTGTCGTACTATATCTCTCTTGTTACTATGGCCAACCTCGGCCCACTTCGTTGCACCAGTGAGGGATGCATGTCTTTTTGTAAACATAACCACATCATCGACAAAGTGTCGCTGATTAATACCAACCGCAACACCCTAGCGGAGAACTTAATTTGTAGCTTCACATGATGCGTTCTACTAACTTGGGATGCATAGCGTTTTCTGGCAACCTTAACTCCTTTAGCCACACTTCTTCCTAGCTTCCTTCCTTCTGTTACATTAACTCAAATGGTAAACGATTAAAGCAAATGACCGCCTGAACAAGTTTAGTATCATGTACAAATTGTGTGAAAAGAAGAAAAGTGTGATGTTCATACCATCTTCAGGACGAGTGCAGCAAATACGAGCGTGGGAGGACCGCGTCGTGCCAGCACCATTTTGTTCTGTAGTACTCCCTCCTGGTTTATATTAATTGTCTCCAACAAATGAATTAAAAATGAACTACTACAATAGTTAGGACTGTCCCAACGACACCTATTTTGATGGGGGGTTACATTATTGACTTCTTTGTTGCTGTTCATACCCTAAAATGAGCCATCAGGTACACATGTCAGTGGCGGTATGCACTCGTAGTACTGCAGAGGATTTTCAGTCCATGAGCGAAGCCGGCAAGACTGTGAGGGGGCATGCAGCTGGCAACGCTAGACTAGACAAAGATAGGGTTCGCCGGTTCGGACTGACTGACATCAGCTGGAGCGCATCTCGAAAAGAATTATTAGTTGCACGACAAGTAATGAACGCCAGCGGTAGCAGGTGGCGAATGCAAGACAGATAAGGCAGGCAGCTTGCAAGATTGAAATCCTCCACAGTACTGCACCTGCATTAGCTGCCACTAACATGTGGGCCCATGAGACATCGCGTCTACTTGTCTGTGGCGGCTACTGCAGGTGCAGTACTGCATAGTGCCAGCTTGCGGCACTCAATAAAGCGAGGGTTTGGTCTCGCCGAAACTCTCGAGGAGGATTGGTGGCAGGGTGAGTAATGGCTAGGGATTTGCGGGCGGTGGGGTAATCATGGCACGCGAAGGATGGGACATGGCGATGGGCGAGGGAGACACGTCGGGGAGGACACTGAAGTGACCAGCAGCAGGGCGTGGGCGTGGGTGCTGGTGCCGGCTGGAGTGGCCAGCGGCGAGAGAGCACAACGTGGAGGCATAAAAAAATCACGCCATCATCACACAGGCTGATTAACTGTTAACTATAAAGACTAAGTACTAATAATAAAGTAGAATCGCAAGGCATGTTAAAACAATTAGTAGAGCCTAGGAAAGAATGCAAATGACCATGATACACCCATCATCAATATATCTAAAGGACAGAACGTAGTCTCTCAAAATGCTCCAAATTCAATGCCAAAGGAGTAGAATAGAAAACTAACACGCTCTGCCAAAACAAATGGCACGGTAGAGAGGCAGGTAGTAATGTGATGTGATATGGATAGTTGGAAGCTACTATCGAGGATAGAGTTGGAGTGGGACATTTTTTAAGATCCAAAAGTAAAATTACGCTGGGGCGGAATGAGTATTTCTGGTTTGTATATCTATACCTGTTGTTGGTTCATGCATCATAGTAGTACCAGGGAGTGAAGAACCTCGGGGTTCCTGAACATCATGTGCTGCAATATTCTCTGCATACCATGCAAACGATTTAATGTTGTCTAAATTTGTTTAATTTTGATAGTAAACACATTTATAGTTATACCAGGTGCTTGTTGGCCACCATGAATGCTTGTAGACGACATCACGGTTTGATGTCTTGTTCCTAATGTAAAGAGCATTGTAAGTAGTCATTCCAAATAACAGTGATAACGTCAGATTACATGACCGACGTAGATTTTGGATCGGACAGTGTGCTTTCTATAAACTGCAGTGTTTGTTGCTAACGGAGGAATTAGAAAAGAAAGAATAGAAAAAAAATGTACGATCCGAGAAAGCCACAAGAAAGAAAAAAGTGAAAACCATGGCATCTAAAAATCTTAGGAATACAAATTTGTAAAACAAGAATGAGAGTACAACATTTGGAGTGGTTGATCACATAAACCGTGCGTCATTTACTTCTAAATCCAGAAATTACATACTAGTACCTCTGGTTTTTAGTATTTGTGGTTCATGTCCATGAATTGAACTAGAAATACACTACCGTAATAATCTGTCGGAGAAACATTTATTTAGGGACAGATGTAGTGTGTGTGTGTCTATATATATATATATATATATATATATGTATATATAAAACTAAATTTGTGAAACAACAGACCACATTTCTTCTTTGTTAATTTATTTAATCTTCGTATATCAGGATGGATCGTGTAGTTTACCTAGCACAAAACTGGAGTCCGGGATGCGATGTCGTAGGGAGGTGTCGGCGACGAAGAGGTTCGGTAGAGCCCGTCAAACTTGGTCGCCCGGCGTTGTACCCAGGAGTCAACACCACCAAGAGCTTCGATGCGTCACTGCGAGATCCATGGGGGAAAAATTGTAAAAACCGTGGGAAATGAAAACACGGGAATTTCTTAGGAATACAAGTATGGAACATAGGACAGAGAGACAACACATTTTGGAGTACTGCGAGATCACCAGAAGGGCGGGGAAGCGGTGTGTTGGGAACAGAGGCCAGCGTTTCCATTTATACTCATCGTGGTTGAAATAGGGTTACAATAATAGGTGGGAGTGAAATTGGAGGCGCAGGTAGTGAAAATTTAATTGTCAAAATCTCAAATGTGGCGCGCCAAGTAGAACGAAAAAATTTTCGCGGGAGTGGAGAATTTGACGCAAGCCGTGCCCTTGTGTACGCATCCAATCGTGATTAATTACTCTCATATTGCGTCGATTCCTGCACATGGCTGGTGCGTGCAGCTAGAGGGGTAGACTTCGTCTTAGACAACTTGCTCGCTTCTTAATTCATCTTTGTTGCCATGCATGGAGATCAAAATCTAAAAGCAGTCATCTGCTAGCTAGTTGGACATTCAAAAAAAATATGAAAAAAATATGAATCGCCAAATGTATACGTATGTGCTAATGCAAACGATATGCAAATACAGCCAAGTGCACGAAACGATGGTAAACAATCAGCATTTTGTAACATTAATCACAATGAAACGATAACATGTAGTATATACTACTACAAACTAAAATTACATTTTCCCATGCGCTGACTACAAATGAAAAAATTGAGTGAAAGAACAAAAAAGAGGAGAAACGCAGCCTCAACCACGATCTCAATGGAGTTTCAACCAAGAGTTGTTGATTGTCGCAACACAACAAATTCTTGGCTAGACATTGAACAACAGTTATCTCGCCCCTTTTCATAAAGGAGATGTTTTTCGATACTGCATAAGACGGATTGTTCATGAACAGAAAAGACATTTATCTTAAAAATAGAAACAACACATATTACAAACAAGAACTACGAAAGCACATAGAAGACAAGAAAAAGAAAAACTACAAATACTACTCTACTCGGAGTGATCGGAGATCTCCTCCACCTCCGCCTCCGCCGCTGCTGCTGCGGCTGCCTCCTCCGCCGCTGCCGCCGCTGCTGCCGCCTCCCATACAGCCGCGGGAACGGTGCAGTGCGCCCTTGGCTGTAAGATTTGGAGCGTGAACGTACGTGGCAACCATCTGGGCAGGGTCGCACAGAGACGGCTGTGTGCGGAAGGGCCACAGAGAATTCGATTTTGGTGTTTGGGAATACGGTATTTTTGGAGTTTTAGAGCAATTAGCAATACCGTGGTATTTGAGATTACTATGGTATTTTTTACAGAATGGTGTTTGTCAACCAAACAGTCCTATGTATTGCAAAATCATGGTATTACAAAACTGTGTTACTGAAATAAGTACTTTGTTAGCCATGTCATTTTAAAAAATGCGGTTTCCAAAACTTATTATTGAAAAACTGTGCTCCCAAACACATCCTAAAGCTCTGGGCCTAGGCGGGCGGAAATAAATTTTCTGCGGCCCTGCCGCACAACGTCACGCGTGCGCCCCCGCCCCGCACGCTGTCCCATGGAAATCCCGCTGAGATCCTTTGCTTCGCGCTAGGTTTGTTTTCTGGACACCGAAGGATGGAAATCCCGTGTGTCCCGCTCCCACTATTATGCGCGATGCTGTGCGGCAGGGTCGCAGAAAATTTGTGGGCTACTGCCTAGGGCCAGGCCGGTGGGTGGGTGTGGTCACGTCCTACTAATGTTAGTTCAATGCTTTGTCCAAAACGTCAAATAAGAGAATAAGGAGGGAGTATTTATTATATACAGTATAATATTACTAATGTGTTAATTTTCCATATGCGATGTTTTTCGATAAAAGGAGGAGTTTTTCGTTAGTGCATGTACTGGAGTAGGACACATTGTTCATGAACATAAAATAAAAGACATTTTTCATTAACATAAAAACAACACATATATTACAAACAAGAAAAAACACATAGAAAACAAAATAAAAAACTACTACTCATCGTACTCTACTCGGAGGAGGACTTGTCCACCTCCGCTGCCGCCGTCACCAGTGCCTCCGCCTCCGCCGCAACCACCGGCAGAACATCCTCCAACACCAGATCGAACTTCTTCCGGCTTACGGCCTCCACGAGTTGCTCGCGAAACCCCTCCCTGGCCTCCTCACCGATCATCTCGTAGAGGCAGTCGAGACAAGCGACAACAAAGCCTAACCCGAAGATGTAGTAGCCGGCGGAGTCCATGCTGGCGTGGTGGGGAAGGACACCAAGTCCCAGTCAGTGACAGGAGTGAGATGTATTGTGAAATACATCCTGCGCCATTTTGTCGAGCGCTTTTGCTTGCATGTAGGCGGCGAACAGGCTTCCGGTGACCTCCTTAAGCTTGCCTTCGAGTTTGTCGATGCTTTCCTCCATGAGGTGGACAGTCTCCTCATAGTCAGACGGAAGAGGTGTGGGCGCCGCGGGCGGAGACGGGAGTGGAGGAGGTGCGGGTGCCGCCTCCAGTTCCACTGGCCTTGGCAGCGACGGAAACGGAGAAGGAGGTTCGGAGGTTGTCGATGACCTGGAGCGCTTCGGTGCGGGGCTATCCATTTGTGCCGCGACGGAGGTGCGAACAAAGAGAGAGAGGTGGTCGACAGTGGTGCGGCGGAGAAGCAAGAGGAGAAGTTTGGAGGCTAAAATCGATCGAGAGGTGCGGTGGAGAAGAAGAGGAAGGTGTGCCTTTATAGCGGGTCATCGTCTAAGCGCGTGAGTGGAGATGATCGGACGCTTCAAAAATTGTGCTTTTGAATCATCGGTCAGAGTTACTCCAAACCGCGGTTCGCCTCCTCTCGGTTATCGCAAGTGTTTTCACAAGTGTGTTCATTTGTTCCTAAAATATAACACGTAGCGGCTAGCGCCTACGCCTGTTGTTACTTCAAAAGACGAGTATAACGATACATAATGGCAGCATGCGATCCATTAATTTGATGAACCACGTACGTACATAGTGAGAGCTTTGTGCTTATTAGACGATGGTAGTCCACATTCTATCCTCGTACCGTCGAGGGAATATCCTTGTGTCAAATTTGTTATCTCTATTGATGACAGGATAATATTCTTCATTAGTGTGGTAGTTAAACTTTCATATACTGATACTATAGGTTGAGAGCATACACACATGCATGGTAGATAATATGATAAATATAGAAATATATATAAATGGTATGAAATATTATTCTATTCTTGGAATACTTGTTTGGGACGTAGCATATGTACGTCTAACATACATGTGAAAGACCTCGATCATGTTTGCTGACGTTACATGTTCTCTTTTTTGTTGAGAGATCGTCATGTTTGAGGCTCGTTGATCATTTTTGGGGCATAGCATGCATGGACAACTAACATGCATGTGAAAGACCTCGATGCATATGATATAACATGCATGTTTTTAAAAGCAACATATAGTGTTTCCTCAAGAAAAAATAATTTTATGAGAGATTGGGCGCACAAGCACAAAAGCTAGAAGTTGAGCAATGCACCTACGAATTCCATATGCTGGGATGATCGATGGTAGCCGATCCGCAAACTCGGTGGTAAGATCAGTAGTTGCCAGAGAGTAGCTTGCGACCGACCTCGAAGGAGACGAAGGCGTCGATGAACGCATAGCTGATTTGCTCGCCGGAGAGATTGTACGCGTCCCAGTTGCTCATCCTCACCCCGTAAGGATTCTCCATGTCGGCGCCCATCACGGCGCTTGTGATGTCCTTCAGCCTCGCGCGGTGGAGGCTCGGGTGATCCATATCCTCCGCCGCGAGCTCGGCCAGGTCCAGCATTTTGGCCACCTTCAGCTGCCAGTCATACCAATGTCTGTTGGCGTCACCCTCCACGCCGACGCTGACAAAGCGGTAGTCGGAATCGCAGAGGAAATCTTCCAGCTCGTCGGGGAAGTAGTCAGCGTGGATGACCTGGAAGATGAGGCAGCGGCGGCCGACGCAGAGTTGCAGAATGGCGACGGGGTTCTGGTTGGCAGAGTAGCTGGGGCGCCACTGAACGTCGAGCCCGACGACGACGGTGGACGGAGAGCACCTCATCGAGCCAGTCCTCCACGGTCTTGCCATAGGACGTCACGGTGGTGGTGATCACGTCTTCCTCGAACGTCACGTTGTACACCTGAGTCCCCGCCATTGGGTCTCTCTCCTTGTCGTCCCTACGATTGTCGTCTGCGGCGGCACAACGCAACTCTCTCTCTTGTTCAAAACCTTCGTCTACACCTTTAGTTTGGATTTTAATTGGAAACGGGCCTGGATATATAACTTATGCAGTTACGATATGAGCGGAGGAGTTTCCGAATTTGACGGGCCCGAGCCCAGAGTAAAGAGAGTAATGAAGATTTTTGAATCTTATATACTCTTTCTAATTTTTAATTCTTATCGTTATGACCACAAGTTGCATGGTCTCAACCTAACGCGACGTACAACAACAACAACAACAATTCTCCGGAGCCCACCCAGTGGATATGCCGGTTGGGCCACGAGATACCCTGGGTCTAGTCACCAGAGAGTTTCTAGTGTGAATACATGCTGGAGAGATCAGCAGAATCGGGAACTGGCCAATGAAGATGTATGTCAGCAGTGTCACGGTTCATGTATCGAAATGCGCGCCATCCTTTTTCTTCTTCTCCTTTTTCTTATAAGTTCGTATTATTTTCCACCAATCTTCTCAGAGCATCTCCAACTCGTTTGCTATTTTTTGTTTGCTATTCTTTCAAAAAGCAAATATGCTATCCACATTTAGCATCTCATTCTATGAACATCTCCAACCCGTTTGCTATATGAATATATGATGTGCTATATTAAAAATTTCATATTTTATTAATATGTAATAATTATTTTAAAATTCAAATAACATTGTTGCAATGGCTATATTGTGACGTTTGTATTTCTAACGGCTATTTTTCAATGGTTATATTTCTAACAACTATTTTTCAACGGTGGTATTTCCAACGGTTAATTTTCAACAACTATTTTGCAACAGAAACGACAATAATGTAGTAGAAATTGGGGATAGCAAACCGGATAGCATTTGCTACTAGTAGAACACCGAGAGATCGATATAGCAAATGGCTAAAAGTAGCAATCCTAATAGCAAACGGGTTAGAGATTATTTTTTCTCTAAATTTGCTAAATAATAGGATATCACACCATATAGGTAATGGCTAAAAGAGCATCTCCAACCCATTAGCTATATGATGTGCTATCCTATTATTTAGCAAATCTAGAGCAAAAATCATCTCTAACCGGTTTGCTATTAGGATTGCTACTTTTAGCCATTTGCTATATATGGAGCTCTCGGTGTGCTACTAGTAGCAAATGCTATCCGGTTTGCTATTCCCGATTTCCGGTACTTTATCGTCGTTCTGTTGCAAAATAGTCGTTGAAAATTAGCCGTTGGAAATACATCCGTTGAAAAATAGTCGTTAAAAACATAACCATTTAAAAATAGCCGCTATAAATACAAACGTTACAATATAGCCATTGCAACAATGTTATTTGAATTTTAAAATAATTATTATATACTAATGAAATATGAAAAAAAATTAATATAGCACATGATATAGCAAACGAGTTGGAGATGCTCATGGAATGAGATGCTAAATGTGGATAGCATATTTGTCATTTGAAAGAATAGCAAATCAAAAATAACAAAGGGTTGGAGATGCTCTAACCCTCTTTTATTTGAAGTTGTACGGTTGGATCAGGACACGTGGCCGGCGTACACTTTATGAGACACTAGTGAAAGTAAAACACCTGATACATTTTATGACACACTTGCGAAAGTTAAAATACCCGACACATTTTATTATTATGGAAGTCTATAACTAAGAGTCAATCCAAATCGGGCAAAAATTTCAATTACCCTGACTTCTAGTTTGTTCTTGCAAGCCATCCGAAATAAAGTCTTTTTTGTCTTCACCCTTTTGCAATGACGCCCACGAGCATATAATCTGGGCTAAAGTTGATACGTACTCTAGAAACCGTTGTTGCATTTTTTGTGATTTACTACATGCTTTGCTGTTTGATTGCTCATTATGTTGGATCCGTGTTGGGATTGAACAGAGAGTGGGCTTCTCCCTGCTGGTCTTGTCACATAAACTAGTATAGGTGATAGTCACTTTTTGGATCTCCAGCTCAGTAGAGTTGGAAGTGGAAATATATTCCATTCTAAAAGAGAAAAGAGATAAATAGTCCACTAGTTTATCATTAGAACAACAACATTAGAACTATTTTTGCGCACTAATGAACAGAAATATAAAGTTCATTAACTTAAGACGATACATTACAAAAAGGAAAAAATAAAAACACAAACTACAAATAAGAAAAGATAAACAACACAACTAAGAACAAGAAAAAAACTACTTCTCCACCTTGCTCCACCTACTTCTCCTTCTCCTCCTCCTCCTCCTTGGGCTCCTGGCTGGGCGGGGGCGTCTCCCGCGGCGGAGATGGGAAGCCCAGTTTCCTGGACGTCGCCGCCACCAGGTTGTCGCAGCCGGCGACGCCGAGCTCGTCCGCCAGCATCTCCCAGAGGACGTTGAGGCGACCGGCCAAGTGTGTCATGGCGAAGACGTAGTGGCTCGTGGTCCCCATGGCAGCATACTCTGGAAAGGGACCTAGCCCAAGACGACGCATGGAGCGCGATGTATTGTCAAATACATCGCGCGCCATCTTCCGGAGAGCAAACTCCATGTCCGGGGGGGGAGTCCGGTCGGGGATGCTTCCCCTTGGCGTCCTTCGACGGGCTTGGTGGCGGCGTTGTCTTGTCAGCGATGGTGTTCTTGGCGCGGTTTTGGGAAGAGAGGAAGAGTGGCTGTGCGAAGAAGACGACGACGTGCCCGGGTAATCTTATAGCGTAGACAAAATCCCCTGCAGTCACTGCACTGCGGTTACTGCAACTGAGTGGTGGGGCCTTTGCAGTACTGCAGGTGCAGTAGAGGTGGCTGACATGTGGGTCCCACACCATGTGGGGCCCTCATGTCAGCCATGTCTACTGCACCTGCAGTACTGCAGGGGATTTGAACCCGCCTGGCTGTTCGTCTCTCGACGCGCGCAGTAGTGGTGGTGGGTCGCGGAGCGGTTCCAATTGAATTAAAGATGCGCATGCGTTGCGCGCGTTTAAGGCGCCTCGGTGGCTGGCGTGCACGTAACCTCGGTGCGCCCGGTCGCATCAGCCGCCTGTACAAATTCGGCAAACAGCAACGTATAATACTTCCTCCGCCCCAACTCAACTCTATTTCTGTTTTGGTCGAACTAATTACCTTTGACAAATGATTTATATGGAATTTATTAACTTCAATAACATGTGGTACTAGATTGTATATTATAGAAATATTTTCATGGTGAATCTAAAAGTACAGTTCTTGGATTGTTAAAACAGATCAAAATTGCGTAAATCTCAAAGATAGATTTGACGAAACCTAAGACTTCCCTTTGAAAATTTTTTATACTTTACATTAGTTTTACATACTCCCTCCGTTCTGAAATAATTGTCGTTTCAGACAACCAAATGAACTAGAAATGAACTATTGAAGGTTGTCCTAACGACAATTAATAAAAAAACGAAGGAGTATGTAATATGCACATAGGATATATCACTAAATTGTTTTGCAAAAAAACATGGAGGAGAAATATGTATATACCATATGCTACTACTACGTAAATTAGTGGTGGGCAAATAAACTGACACCTTGATGATCAGGATAAGGACCAGGCTAAGTTTGACCAAAGCTAAAAATAGAGTTGAGTTGGGGCAGAGGGAGGAGTAGTACTTTTTACAGACCGCTTTGCAGGCCCCACTGCGGGCGATCTCCTGCCTGCTGACAACTTCAGCGGCTAAAGTAGCGTACAGTTGCACTTTAGAAGCCGTAACCCCAGTTTCGCAAGTAGCATTCCAAACGGTGCACTTTCGAAGCCATAACCATCACTGTGCGGGTCTCATCGTCTTCTCCGTGCGTACTAATAAAGACACACCATCCTCTTCTCCGCAACACACACAGGCCATCCTCTTCTCCGCGCATACTCTTCCTCTTCGTCTCCATCGCGCGTGTCCTCATTGGTTCCCTTCGAAGCCCATGGAGTTCCCCTTGCCGCATGATATTGCGGTTCTGATCGCGGGGTGGGTCGCTGCAACCTCCCCGCAGCCTATGGACGACCTCTCCAGTCTGCGCGCCACCTGCAAGGCCATGCACGCGGCGTGCCGGGATCGTGCCGTGGGCAGGCGCATGGCACTGGAGCGGGTGAGCATCTGGAAGTATAACCGGAGCTACGACCGCTTCGTGGAGCGCCTGGCAATCGTCGTCAACCCTCATGCGTGCTACGACACCGGGTTCGACCTCGTCTTCCAGCACGGTCGCGCGCAGCCGGGCACCCAGTTCCTTGCCCGGGCGACCGCAAACGGCCACATGGTGGCGGCCTACGTCCTCACCATGCTACGCTACAACGCTGACCGCGGGGCCCACGATGCCTTCGAGTATATACGACAGGTCGAAGGTGAGGCTCACGTCGGCTACAACTCGGCCGGGTCCATCGCCATGAAGTGGACCAACAAGGAGTGCTGCCGGTGTCGGTGTGAAGCCATGAATAGTGTCGATGGTGTCGCCTGGAGGTTCCTGGGCAGGTCTCATCCAGAACTGCCGCCGGTGGCGGTGCCCAACATTGATGATGACGCTTGGGGCTGCTCAATGGGGGGGGGGGGGAACCAGGGAACTGCCCACTGTGGAAGGCCTACGTGGGAGATGTGGTTAGTCATCTGTACAGAGAATTGTAGGATTAAGCACGAGCATCACCTCTTCAGCTGTCTGGCATTGTACTATATGGATTATATTCCCTCCATTCCTGTTTGGATGCACCGCTAGTTCTCCCAGCACCAATTAAAAGAGAACAATGGGAGTATATAAAATAGACTTGTACTAGTATATGTGTTTCCCCTATGCCCGCTAGTCTCTGATGAATGTTGCACTTGTTGTGTTTCCCCTGTGCACGCTCGTCTTATGTTTAGCCCCGTTTGCGTCAAAGGAAACCGACGGGACAATTTAAAGAAATGGATTCTTCCAGAATGAATACATTCAATCACACAGTAGTTTGTAACGAAGGCAACGACTGCTATGCAATCTGGGCTCCTATGCAAGCGTGCAATCTGCGAATCTCAGCCGTGTGATGGACATCCAAGTGTCGTACTTTTTGCACATAGGTCCCTCCACTTGCTTGCGCAATTTTTACACATTTATATGTAAAAGGTGCAGCCACCCTTGGATGTCCATCAAAAGGCTAGGATTCGCAGATTGCACGCTTACACAGAAGTCCAGATTTCATAGCAGTCGATGCCCTTCTCTCTGTTCATTGTCTGCACTTTTCATTCCAGTCGTCGCTAATCGATAGAACTAGTTGTTACATAATCCCCAATAAACACAGAATAAACTAATCAGCACATCTAGTCTGCAGCACTTCCCTTGAAGCAGTGGTAATAAATTCTGGCCGCGTATAGGAGCAGTGGCAATGATTACACCGCGTATAGGGGCATAGGACCAGTGGAACATTGGAGTTATACCTATCTTTTTGTAATATTTTTCTCGTCCTTTTTTTTCTCTGTGTTCATTGGCACATCTTTTCTTTCCAGTCGTCGCTACCTGTTAGTACTGTATACTACTTTACAGACCGCTTTGCACGCCCCGCTGCGGGCAATCTCCTGACACCTCCAGCGGCTAAAGTATCATACATGCCACTTTAGAGGCCATCGGCTGTGTGGACAGTCGTTCATTAGTAGAGAATACAGATAGAATAGATAGTTTACTAAATAGTAGATAGAAAATAAAATAATAGATGGAACAACCGAACAACATTGAGTTCATTATCATAAAACATTACTCCCTCCTTCATATATTACTTGTCGTTAGAACAAGTTTTTTTAGTTCATATTTGAACGAGAAAATAACTTGTCCTAATTATTAACGATATGTAATATGGGAAGGAGGAAGTACAAAACATGAAACACAACATCACGAAACAAGAAAAAATAAAATATCACAAAAACAAGAATAGAAAAACATCACAACTGGATTAATCTGTGTCAAAAGATTTCCTGTTTTAAAGTTGGGTTCAACTAGAATGTAATCAGATGTTTGGTGCAATCGTGCAATCAACCATCTTGATCCCTTGGATGGATCTACATTACGGTCGTTGAATCTTTTTATTTAACGCCCTCCACCAGGTGGAGGGGTGGTGTTGGTGGTGGAAGGGGTTGAATGAAAAGATGTAATAATCGTATGATGTAGATCCAACGGATGAAAATCTTTGATTACACGATTGCACCAAAACTTTAATTCCATGTAGGATACTCAACGAGTCGAACTTGAGCGAGTTTGTTTCTATCATATGTAAAAATTGTGTCCCATAGAACATTTTTAATAGAATTATATAGTTTAGTTAATCATACGTACATATCACAGATGACAACAACAAATGAGCTTACTCGAGCTTTTCGATCTTGAGCTCATCAAGCTAGAAATACTCAACTTCATCCTCAAACATTCAATCAAAACTTAGTTTGGTCCTTGAACTTTCAAACAGGTCAATTATTTAGTCTATCAACTTCAAAAGACCGTTTCGCTATCATCCTTAGTCTGGATTGGACATTCACATTGGCATGCCAAATAAGCTATTATGCCATGTACATCATCTACCCCGACCACCTCACTTAGAAAAAGATAATAATTTTTTATCATCTTAAAAAATAACCATCTAATTAATTGGGGTGTATTTACGTAGTTGCATGGGATATACATATTTCTCCTCCATTTTTTTTTTGCAAAACCATCAAGTTATATATCATATGTCGTATTACATATGTAAAAATATCATACAATATAAAACTTTTAAGCCTAGGAAAGAGCAAACAGAGCAAAAATAGAGAGGAAGAGTCAACTTTTAAGCCTAGGGAAAAAAATAAAACGAAACTACGCAGCTGGCCGGGTACACGTACAGTCCGGGCCGGTGTTGCGGTGCACCTTAACCCCCGTCGTGCGTCCCCGAAGGTTGTTGGGAAGACCATTGCAGGCAGACAAGGATCGCCTAACGTAGTGAATTTTACTGCATCCTATTTTCAGGAGTCTTTTTAGATATGGTATTTTCTCATTAATTATTGCGGTCGATCTATACGACACTTGATGCTGTAGGCAAAAGAGAAAAAAGATTGTACTTCATGTTGATGCAACAAAGAGGCAATTAAAATGGAGGACAGGAATCGAAGCATACCTGCCTGGACCAGGATTGCCTGACGTAGCGACATTTTGCTGCATGCGTGCAGTAAAGGCTGCTTCCACCGTTTTTTGATGACACTCCCGCTGGCGTGTCATCATGTTATTTGTTGTGAAGGTATGGTAGTTAAACTAAGCATTAATAAAGGGACCAATAACATTTTGACACATCAGCGGGATGACGCATGGGAGGACAGAATGGGAGGGACACGGCTTTTAGACTCCCATTCAGTTCTTCCATGTGTGCTCCTACTTAAGTGTCATGATTTTATTGGCCCATTCATTTACCTAACATAATGCCTGATTTAACTTCAACCAATTAGATGATGACACATAAGCGCGGAGTACGCATGGAAGCACAAACAGGAGCACCGAAGTTGCATCCAAACGGGAGGACACGACTTGTATACTCCCATTCAGTGCTTCCATGCGTGCTCCTACTTA
The DNA here is from genome assembly GCA_036927565.1 of Tuctoria greenei. NCBI lineage: Eukaryota > Viridiplantae > Streptophyta > Magnoliopsida > Poales > Poaceae > Tuctoria > Tuctoria greenei. Next base: position 183,393,256 of record JAYESD010000002.1, read on the forward strand.
AATGAAATGGAGTTCTTGTCAAGTTTACAAAATGAAAGCATCACAACCCTCCCTAATATCCTCGATGGATAGTTAATGTGTTTTTAATCCTATTAATTAGTTCTAGAAGTTTGTTTTATTTAGATGTTTGAAGTATTCATCATTATATGCATGTAAATTATTTCTCATGTTGAAGCAAGACGACAAGAGTTTAAGAAACGATTTGAATGGACCCCTTAGTTGGATAGCTGGGATGTACAACTGTCGGATCAAAACAAACGGTGGATGCATCCTTTACTGCACGCATGCAGCAAAATATCGCTACATCAGGCGATCCTGGTCCAGGCTGGTATGCTCCGATTCCTGTCCTCCAACTCCATCTAGGCTTCCGATGACGCAAGCGGTTCACCACCAAACTGTATAAAGGATAAGCACACACACATGTAACAGTCATTGTTGACTGCGTTGGTCTAACGTCATTGTTTGACTGCGTAGGCCTACGTTTAGTCATTAATGCTAGCTTTTGAATTTGTGTAGTACGGAAGGGTTTTGTTTTGGTTTCACACTACACTAGCTAGCCTATATAAAGTGTATATGTGTTTCCTGATGAATACACAACAAACATTCTCCATACAGGATGAAACTTGCATGCCACTTTCTTCTATCGGAGGTTCGAAGGAAACTACACGGCTGGCCGGGTACACGTACGGTACGGTTGTGCCGGTGTACCTTAACCCCCCGTACATTGTCCGTCCCCGGTGGTTGTTGGGAAGAGCCTTACAGGTATGTTATGATTCCAGACCTCTTACTCCATCTCTAGGTTTCTGATAATGCAGGCGGTTCACCACCAGGCAAACCAAAAAAGGTTGAGTGGCATGCAAGTTTTTTGATGAAAAACTGACTGCGGCCCGCTGACGCATTCATATCTAGTTTTTTGATGACACTCTCGCTGACGTGTCATCATATTATTTGTTTTGAAGGTATGGTAGTTAAACTAAGCATTATTAAAGGGACCAATAACATTTTGACACATCAGCGGGATGACGCATGGGAGGACAGAACGGGAGGGACAGGGCTTGCAGCCAGTTTGTCATCAAGAAATTTGATTGCCGCTCTCATCACCGAGGCTTTGCTGGTTTGTCTGGTGGTGAACCGCATGCGTAATTGGAAACCTAGATGTAGTTAGAGGATAGGAATCAGAACATACCTGCAGGGGTCTTCCAACCACCACCGGGGATGCATGACGTGGGTTAAGGTACACACCGGCACACCCGGACCGTACATAATGTGCCGGTGAAGTTGAACGGCGTTCTTGCTGTGGAAGCACCTACATGGCTTCCATTGGAAGGTGACCGGCTCGCGGAAGATGTGTGAGGTCGACTACGCCAACATTATTTGTTGTGAAGGTATGGTAGTTAAACGAAGCATTAATAAAGGGACCAATAATATTTTGACACATCAGCGGGATGATGCATGGGAGGACAAAACGGGAGGGGACACGACTTGTATACTCCCATTCAGTGCTTCCATGCGTGCTCCTACTTAAGTGTCATGATTTTATTGGCCCTTTCATTTATCTAACATAATGCCTGATTTAACTTCAACCAATTAGATGATGACACATAAGCGCAGAGTACGCATGGAAGCACAAACGGGAGCACCGAAGTTGCATCCGAAGGGCCCATCGTATGCGGGGAAAAATTATGCTTTAGAAGGATATGATTCCTTGGCGTTATCCCTGTCATGTACAGCCATCATGCGACCTCGTTCGTTCATGTGGACACATGTCACAGTCATGCAACTGCTTCATCTGTCCGTTCATGTGGACACATGTCACAAATGTGGAACTGCTTCATCCGTCCGAACCCGACATTTATTTTTCAGTTATTTATATTTTCTACCCGAAAAGTACCCATGATGGTTGGACATGACAGGGATAATGCCAAGGAACCGTATCCTTCGAAAGCATAATTTTTCCCCGCATACGATGGGCCCTTCGGATGCAACTTCGGTGCTCCCGTCTGTGCTTCCATGTGTACTCAGCGCTTATGTGTCATCATCTAATTGGTTGAAGTTAAATCAGGCATTATGTTAGGTAAATTAAAGGGCCAATAAAATCATGACACTTAAGTATAAGCATGCATGGAAGCACTGAATGGGAGTATACAAGCCGTGACCGGGCCCATCGCGTGTCAAATTAAAAAATTTTCCTTTTATCGAAAAATAGCTCCTTTAACGATGCCATATTTCGGTACATGGGCTCACGCGTACATGGGGACAAACACCAAGCGTTCCAGCGCAGTTTCGGCCCAGGAATACAAAGTGACTCAGAGCAGTTTCAGCCCACGAATAACAAGCGGCCCAGCGCAGTGTTGGGCCTACTCTGATAGCTTCACGTATCTTTGTCCTGGCTGCCTCCCTACCGGACCCTTCGATGCACAACGGCCCCTCTCCCGATTGCACTTAACGCGCCTGGAGGAGCGTCCGCCGGCTGCCACGCTCTTGGAGGAGCATTCGCCGGCCGCCATGCTCTTGGAGGAGCATCCGCCGGCCGCCACGCTCTTGGAAGAGCATCCGCCGTCCACCGGCGTGGAGGAGCATCCGCCAGCCACCGCACATGGAGGAGAACAGCGCTAGGTACAATTGCTCACATAATGTTATTGTAGTTCAATCCTCATACGGATACGCTGATTGAACTGTAGGAAGCGATGTCAGAAGATAAGACATGGATGGGAAAAGACATGCGTATGAAGGAGTGGCAGGATGGAATGAAGTCATTTTTAAATTTAGCATTCCAGGGCACTTGTGAAGAAAAAACTAAGCCTTGTCCTTGAACGAAATGTTGTAATATTTGCCACGGGAGACATAAGGAAGTTCATCTTCACTTGCTTCGTAATGGGATGTCATTTGATTATACTTGTTGGGTACACCATGGAGAAAAACGAGTTGAGAAAAAAATTGCTGAGCAATCAGCAAATAATGAGGAGATAATTTCTGATGATGCTGCTATGGAAAATATGTTGTCCAGCCTTCTTAGAGGCACTGATGATCATTGTGGTACTTCAGCGGGTGTTGATGATCCAGAAAATGCTATGAACCAGCAGGAGCCAACTGGGTGTGCAAAGGCATTCTATGACTTATTAAATGATGCCAAAAAGGAGTTGTATCCAAGTTTTGAGAAGGTGACCCAATTATCCTTGATTGACAAGTTGTACCAGATAAAGTGTTTAACTGGTTTGAGCAAAAAAGCGTGTGAGTTCATCCTTGAACTATTCTCATATGTGCTTCTAGAGGACCATTGCATTCCTAATACACTTGATAAAGTTCAGAAGGTTGTTCGTGACCTCGGGGTGATCTACGAAAAGATCAATGCATGTGCCAATGACTGTGTGTTATTCCGGAAGGACTATTCTCTGCTGGATCGATGCCCAAAATGTGGTGAATTAAGATGGAAAAATAGTACTGGTGGGGATGCAAGAGAGGCTTTACCTTGTGGAAAAGCCAAGAAGCTTGTAGCACGCAAGATTCTACGATACTTCCCTCTTATTCCCCATCTTCAAAGGTTTTATATGGCAGAATCAATGGCATCAAACATGCGCTGGCACAAAGAAGAACGTATTGATGATGAAATATTACGCCATCCTGCAGATTCGAAAGCATGGAAGCATTTTGATAGCATTCACCCAAATTTCTCATCTGATCCTCGCAACATAAGACTTGGGCTAGCATCTGATGGTTTCAATCCTTTTGGAGTAATGAATTTTTCTTACAGTACATGGCCCGTGATTCTAATCCCTTATAATCTACCACCTTGGTTGTGTATGAAGAAACCTTATTGGTTGATGTCAATGATAATTCCTGGGCCAAAGTCACCTGGAAACAACATTGATGTGTATCTACAACCTTTAATTGATGACCTACTGAAATTATGGTCTGATGGTGTTGAAACATACAACAGTTCAAAGAAAGAGACATTTCTCATGCGAGCTTCTATATTGTGGACAATAAATGATTTTCCGGCATATGCAATGCTATGTGGATGGAGCACAAAAGGTAGGCTAGCATGTCCATACTGCCATGTAAACACTGACGCCTTCTGGTTGAAACATGGACGAAAGTATTGCTACATGGGTCATCGTCGTTTCCTACCTCAGGATCACCGGTGGCGTCGGGACAAAGCTTCTTTCAACAACAAAATAGAGAATAGAGAGGCTCCAACATCACTCTCTGGTCACAAAGTACAACAACAATACGAGACTTTCGATCAAGTGAGTTTTGGAAAGACGAATAACAAGAGAAAGCGCACTGAGGAAGATAGGTGGCATAGTTGGAAGAAGAAAAGTATATTTTTTCAGCTCCCGTATTGGAAGACATTGCAAATAAGGCATAACTTGGATGTCACGCACATTGCGAAAAACATTTGTGATAGCATATTGGGTACATTGCTTAATATGGATGGTAAAACAAAAGATAGTTTACAAGCTCGTTTTGATATGCAGGAAATGGGTATACGGCCAAAGCAACATCTTGTGGGTATGAAAGGGAAGTATGATTGTCCATCAGCATCATATACTTTGCAAAAAGATCAGAAGACCATCTTGTGCAAGTTTTTGGCGGATGTGAAGATGTCTGATGGTTATGCCTCAAACATCAAGAGAAGTGTGGACATAACAACACGTAAGGTATCAGGTCTAAAAACTGATGACTGCCATATTATATTTCATAAGCTCCTTCCTATTGCAATACGTGACATATTGCCTGAAAAGGTTGTTGAACCTTTAATTGAGTTTACCAGATTCTTTTCTGGAATTTGTTCTAAAGAATTGGCGGAACCAGATTTGGATAAGATGATTGAACAATTTCCTGAAACAATTTGTAAGCTTGAGATGTTGCTTCCTCCCGCTTTCTTTGATATCATGGTACATCTTCCAATCCATCTTGGCGAAGAAGCTCGCTTGGGTGGACCAGTTTCTTACAGATGGATGTATCCAATTGAGAGGTACCTTGGTACATTGAAGAGGTATGTACGTAACAGAGCTCACCCGGAGGGTTCTATAGCTGAGGGATATATTATGGAAGAGTGTATGACTTTTTGTAGCCAATTTTTGGATAACATCAGCACCAAGCTTAATAGGCCAGAACATCATGAAGCTGCAGCTAGGAATGAACCTTCTCTCGAGTCTAATATATTTACAGAAGTTGATAATTCAAAAAAGGGTTTAAATGGGGCGAACTTACTATGGTGGAACTACATAACATCAGGCATTATATTATTTCTAATGTTGAAGAGGCTGCTCCATGGATCAAGTACGTATAACACTCAGATGTTCTATACTATATTAATGGATCATGCTTATTGTAGATGGCTAATTTAATTTTGTACCCTTTTCAGTGAGCATTTTGAAGAGCTGAAAAAGATACATTCTTGTGATGTTGAAAGACGCCATAGAGATGAGTTTGTTTATTGGTTTCAGGAACGAGTAAGTACATGCAAGTTTTTACTTTGATGAAATATTGAAGAAATATCTGTTCTGAAGTTGGTTTATCGATGACCCCTTTTATACTAATTACTGTGTACAGATTACAACATTACGCCAAGAAGGCAAAGTAACCGATTATTTTTATGCATTATCTAGAGGACCTGATCGTTGGGCACGTTTTTTTAGTCGATCATGCATAAATGGCTTCTTCATTCGAACAACAGAGGTGGAAAAAGATTTACGGACGCAAAATAGTAGTGTTGTTGTTCCGGATGGTGATCATGAGTGGTATGGAGTAATCGAAAAAATGATTTCTGTTGATTTCGAAAAAAATCAAGAGGTTATGTTATTTGAATGTGAATGGTTTGATCAGCCTCGTTCCGGTCAGAGCCAGAGCAGAGGCTACAAAATGGATCGATACGGAATGATAGATGTGGACACTACTATTTCTCAATTTAAGTATGAGCCTTACATTCTAGCCACCCAAGCACAACAAGTTTTTTACGTTAGAAGTGTGAAGCAACCTAAATGGGCTACATTTGTTAAAACGATGCCAAGAAACCTTTTTGCCATGCCCCCTGGAGACAGTGAAAATAATGTCACTGAGACGATGGAGGCAGAGACATTATTTGATGATCGACGACTTACTGATATAAATGAGGATATGACCACATGGGATAGGAATGACATTGACGGAGCAACCGGTGATGCTTCCGCTCTTTCAAATGAAGATGACAACGACGACGACCACGGCGATGATGATACATATATGAATGATGGTATTGTACCTCCAATATTGAGGGAGGACAGCGAAGATGATGATTTTTTCATATAGGTACTGTGTTAGCTAGTTGTACGTGAACAATATATGTAATACAGTTTGTGTTCCGTGGCGATAGATCTTAACGCCACCAACCGGTATTTTGTGGCAACGGATCCTAATACAATGATTGTGTTATTTGGCGATAGATACCATCGCCATGAACTTGTGAATCGTGGCATAAGTTCCTAATGCAACGTTTGTGTTTCGTGGCGATAGATCCTAACGCCACCAGCTATTGAATCGTGGCAACAGATCCTAATGTGATGATCGCGTTCCGTGATGATAGATGCTAATGCCACGAACTAGTAAATCGTGGCAACAGATTCTAATGCAATGATCGGTTTCCATGGCGATAGATGCTAATGCCACGAACTATTAAATCATAGCAACAATTCCTAATGCAACGATCGGGTTCCGTGGCGATAGATGCTAACGCCACGAACTATTGAATCGTAGCAACAGATCCTAATGCCACAATCGGGTTCTGTGGCGATAGATGCTAATGCCACAAACTAGTGAATTGTGGCAACAGATTCGTGGCGATAGATCCTAAGGCCACGAACTAGTGAATCGTGGCAACAAATCCTAGTGCAATGATCGGGTAACGTGGCGATAGATCCTAATGCCACGAACTAGTAAATTGTGGCAACAGATTCGTGGCGATAGATGCTAAGGCCACGAACTAGTGAATTGTGGAAACAGATCCTAGTGCAACGATCGTGTTCTGTGGTGATAGATCCTAATGCCACGAACTAGTGAATCGTGGCAACAGATCCTAGTGGAACGATCGGGTTCCGTGGCGATAGATGCTAATGCCACGACTAGTGAATCGTGGCAACAGATTCGTGGCGATAGATCCTAATGCCACAAACTAGTGAATCGTGGCAACAGATCCTAATGCAACAATCGAGTTCCGTGAGGATAGATGCTAATGCCATGAACTAGTGAATCGTGGCAACAGATCCTAATGCAACGGTTGTGTTCCGTGGCAATAGATGCTAATGCCATGAAATAGTGAATCGTGGCAACAGATTCGTGGCGATAGATGCTAATTCCATGAACTAGTGAATCGTGGTAACAGATCCTAATGCAACAGTCGTGTTCCATGGCGACAGATGCTAATGCCACGAACTAGTGAAACGTGGCAACAGATTCATGGTGATAGATCCTAATGCCATGAACTAGTGAATCGTGGCAACAGATCCTAATGCAACTGTCGTGTTCCGTGGCGATAGATGCTAATGCCACGAACTAGTGAATTGTGGCAACAGATTTGTGGCGATAGATCCTAATGCCACGAACTAGTGAATTGTTGCAACAGATCCTAATGCAATGATCGTGTTCCATGGCGATAGATGCTAATGCCACGAACTAGTGAATCGTGGCAACAGATTCGTGGCGATAGATCCTAATGCCATGAACTAGTGAATCGTAGCAACAGATCCTAATGCACCGATCGTGTTCTTTGGCGATAGATGTTAATGCCACGAACTAGTGAATCGTGGCAACAGACTAAGCTTACTGCAATGATTTAGTATTCATTGCAATACAATCATTGCAACAGGGTGGAATCCTTGTAGTGACAAGCTCTTCCCCAACTTGGAGATCTCAAGGCCAACATGTCTCATGGCCAAGGAGGGAAGAAAGGAGGTTAAATCTAAATCCTCTTCTTCAATTTATTCTCATGATGACTTTGATAGTAGTAGTGAAAATGAACATATGCTTAAAGACATGAGCAAAAGCACCTTGAAGAGATTGAGATTGCTAACGGAGGAGATATTTGAGAAGGAAGAGCTCATCAACCGTCAAGAGGACATGCTCATCCAACACAAGGAGAGATGTCAAGAGGTTGAGGAGCTCTTGGAGCTTGGAAGAGAAAGAAGCAAGGCACTTGAGCGTGAACTCGCTTTGAGCAAGGAAACTTGCTCAAACTTTGAGAACACTAACATTTGTATTCAAGGATGAACTTGTTAGTTTGACACAAGCTAACAAGATCCTTGAGACGCAAGTGAAGTCTCTCAAGGTCAATGCACCTTCTTCCTCTACAAGCTCACCTTCCACAAATATTAAATCTGAAGCATCTCAATCTTGTAAATGCTCAAACTTAATCATAAAGCTTAAATATGAGCTAAAGGTGGCACAAACCAATCAAGCACCCAAGGGTGGCATTTTTGACAAGGAGATTGTGGCATATGCACGTAGTGCTTTTACCAACACAAGACATCCCCTTGTTGAGGATGGTCTTGGTTATTCTAGGGGGATGAGGCAAAATGCCAAAACTCCCAAGAATGACAAAGACTTGATTGTCTTTGTCAAAGGAGGCTCATACAACACTAAGGGAAAGAACCTTGCTACTACACCTAAAATGCCTAATAGAGAACCGCATCCATTGTTCCAAGATTTTGATGCTTCACATGTTTTATTAAGGAACAAGTTTGGAAAGGCATATGCTAGGTATGTTGGGCCACACCGCAAGAGTCCCAAACCTTGTGTGTGGGTGCCCAAGTTCCTCTTTACTAACATCAAAGGACCCAACACCGTTTGGGTACCTAAGGCCAAGGCTTAAATCCTTCTTGTAGACATATTCCTCCGGTGGAACCAAGTGGGTCCTTGATAGTGGATGCACAAATCATATGACCGGAGAGAGAAAGATGTTTGTGGAGTATGATCTTAATGAAGATCCAAGTGAAGGAATCTATTTTGGGGACAATAGCCAAAGAAAAACCCTTGGCACCGGTAAAATTGCTATATCCTCTAATCATACTCTTTCAAATGTCTTACATGTTGATTCACTTGATTATAACCTCTTGTCCATATCACAACTATGTGACAAAGGTTATAATTGTTTATTTACTAATGAGGGTGTGACCGTCACAAGGAGAAGCAATGACTCAATTGCCTTTAAGGGTGTACTCAAGGGAAAGCTCTATCTTGTGGATTTCTCCGCGGATAAAGCCCAACTTGATACATGCTTAATTGCAAAAACTAACATGGGATGGCTTTGGCATAGGAGGCTAGCCCATGTTGGAATAAGGAATTTGCAAAAACTCATTAAGGGCGAGCACATTCGTGGTTTAAAGAATGTTGTGTTTGAAAAGGATAGGACATGTAGCGCATGCCAAGCCGTAAAGCAAGTTGGAGCATCTCATCCATCCAAGAACATTATGACAACATCAAAACCATTGGATCTTCTACATATGGATCTCTTCGGTCCAATCGCCTACATTAGTATTGGTGGTAACAAATATGGTCTTGTTATTGTTGATGATTTTTCATGTTTCACTTGGGTGTTCTTTTTACATGACAAGAGCGAGACTCAAGGTGTCCTCAAGAGGTACTTGAAGAGAGATAAAAATGGGCTCTCCTTGAGTATCAAGACCATTAGGAGTGACAATGGCACCGAATTCAAGAACAACCAAATTGAAGAATTTTTGGATGAAGAAGGCATCAAGCATGAGTTCTCGGCCCCCTACACCCCTCAACAAAATGGGGTGGCCAAGAGGAAGAATAGAACTCTAATTGAGATGACAAGAACCATGCTTGATGAGTACAAGACGTCGGACCGGTTTTGGGCGGAAGCGGTCAACACCGCTTGCCATGCCATAAACCGGTTGTACCTTCACCACATTCTTAAGAAGACGTCATATGAGCTCCTAACCGGTAACAAACCCAACATCTCTTACTTTCGTGTTTTTGGGAACAAATGCTACAATCATAACAAGAAGCCTAGGACTTCGAAGTTTGCTTCTAAGTCTGATGAGGGTTTCTTGCTTGGTTATGACTCAAACACTTACTTCTATCGTGTCTTTAACAAATCCTACGGAATTGTTGAAGTAGCACGTGACGTAGTGTTTGATGAGACTAATGGCTCCCAAGTGGAGAAAGTTGATCGTCATGTTCTACATCAAGAAGAAGCTCCACAAGTGGTGATAGGAAGGATGGCACTTGGAGACATACGACCACAAGAGCAACCTCAAGTCACAAGTAACCATCCTATACATCAAGTAAGCTCTTCCTCAAATGATCAAGATCAACCTCCCCAAGATGCGCTTTGAGAAGATGAAAATGAAGGCATCAATCAAGGGGGAGACAATGAGGATGAGGAAGACCAAGATCATGAATCAAGACCTCAAGCACCTCACCCAAGAGTGCATCAAAGCATCCAACGGGACCATCCCGTTGACAATATACTTGGAGACATCTCCAAGGAGGTAACTACTCGATCTCTTGTTGCAAATTTTTGTGAACATTACTCTTTTGTTTCTTCCTTGGATCCCCACAATGTTTAAGAAGCACTACAAGATCCGGATTGGGTGATGGCCATGTAAGAAGAGCTCAACAACTTTGAGAGAAATAAAGTATGGGAGCTTGTGAAGAGGACAAATGCAAATGTTGTAGGGACCAAATGGGTGTTCCACAAGAAACAAGATGAACACGGGGTGGTTACAAGGAACAAGTCAAGACTTGTGGCCAAAGGGTACTCACAAGTCGAAGGTTTGGATTTCGAAGAAACCTTTGCTCCCATAGCTAGGCTTGAATCAATTCGTATATTACTTGCATTTGCTAGTCACCATGATTTTAGGCTATATCAAATGGACGTCAAGAGCGCATACCTCAATGGTCCAATCAAGGAAGAAGTATATGTGGAGCAACCCCCCAGATTTGAAGATGAAGAATTCCCAAACAATGTGTACAAATTGCGTAAGGCTCTATATGGACTCAAACAAGCTCCGAGAGCTTGGTATGAGTGCCTTAGAGACTTTCTAACTCAAAATGGTTTTAAAATTGGGAAGGCGGACCATACTCTATTCACTAAGCACTTTAATGATGATTTGTTTGTTTGCCAAATATATGTCGATGACATTATATTTGGTTCTACTAACAAAGCCTTTTGTGATGAGTTTTCCAAGATAATGAAGAAAAGATTCGAGATGTCCATGATGGGGGAGTTGATGTTATTTCTAGGGTTTCAAGTGAAGCAACTCAAGGAAGGCACATTCATTAGTCAAACCAACTACACACAAGATATACTCAAGAAGTTTGACATGGACAAGGCCAAACCCATCAAGACTCCTATGGCAACCAATGGACATCTCGATCTCAATGAAGATGGTCCAAGTGTAGACCAAAAGGTATATCGTTCTATGATAGGCTCATTGTTATACTTATGTGCATCTAGGCCCGATATCATGCTTAGTGTGTGTATGTGTGCTAGATTTCAAGCTGCTCCAAAGGTGTGTCATTTGACTGCCGTTAAGAGAATTCTTAGATATTTGGTTCACACATCAAGCCTAAGACTTTGGTACCCCATAGCCTCTGAGTGTAACCACATTGGATATTCCAATGCGGACTATGCAGGGTGCAAAGTTGATAGGAAGAGTACATCGGGAACTTGCCAATTCCTTGGTAGATCTCTAGTGTCATGGTCCTCAAAGAAACAAAACTCCATTGCACTTTCCACAGCTGAAGCGGGGTATGTCGCCGCCGGAAGTTGTTGTGCACAACTTCCTTGGATGCGACAAACTCTTAGGGACTATGGCATAAACTTGTGCCATATTCCTCTCGTATGTGACAATGAGAGTGCCATCAAAATAGCTCACAATCCAGTTGAACATTCAAGAACCAAGCACATCGATGTACGCCACCACTTCTTGAGATATCACTCCATCAAAGGAGACATTGCAATTTCTGATGTGAGAACCGATAAAAAATTGGCCGATATCTTTACCAAGCCCCTAGATGAGAAAAGGTTTTGTGAACTTAGGAGTGAGCTAAATATCTTGGATTATCGAAATGTGGCTAAAGTCTTGCATATTTGATTGCAATATTCAAAAATTCACACATGCTTGCGAAAAACTCATCCTCCTCAATTTTTCCACAAATTATTTTGAAATTATTGAATCCTTGTGAATCATGGTCATAGTTTGATTGTTGATTGCTTATTGACCATATTTACAAAGATCTTTTGTGAAATATAGTCCAAAAGGATCAAATCTCCACTCAAAACTCAATATATAGGAGTTTTAAGTCTTAGGACCAGACTGGTCCGCTCCTAGTACCGGACTAGTCCGGTGGTATGAGTTGTCCGGACTCAATGCGGATGCCGAACAAGTCCGAGTCCCTGACTGGACTAGTCCGGCCCTTGGGGACTTAACCTCTCCAGGGTGCCGTCGACCTCCTCACTTCCGTTCAAACACTCTCTCTCCAAAACGCTCGAAAACCGCCTCCCCAACGACGATTTTTGAGTCCATCCACCAAATCTCGATTGCAATCGGTGGATTGAAGCCCCAAGGTGCTTAGGAACTTTTCCCCAAGCATCAGAGACCACTCCCTCACCCTCATTTCATCAAATCGATGATTTGAAGAGGTATTCTTGACCTAACTCCAAAATCCTTGGAATTCAATTCTTTTTCGTCCATTGCTAGAAACTTCTTTACAAATGTTGTTGTACACATAAATGTGATCATATAGCTCCATTCTTGTGGTAGGATCCGTAGTTTTTGCAAAATTTCCCTAGATTAGGGTTCTTGCTGTGTGAACCGGACTAGTCCGGCCACAGGGCAGACAAGTCTGACCTAGTGCGGACTAGTCCGCCCCCTGGGCAGACAAGTCCGGGTTACACAGTGAAAACCCTAACCTAGGTTGATTTTGTGAATTGCCCCAATTTATCTTGTCTCTCTGGACTTATCCAACTTTCCGTGCTTCTCTTGTCAGCAATCATGTCGGACAATGAGTACGTTCCTCCCTCCGACTCAGAGACCGAAGTGGAGAAGCAGGCTCTCTTTCACTGGAAACAAAGAGAGGATCAAGAGATGGCTGCTGCATACTTTTCCTCTCAGAGGGCAAAGAAGACGTAGCGTGAGGAGCACAACATCGCTGCTGTCGAGGCTACCCCAATAAGGAAGAGGCTTGTGACTTTGGGTGAGCAAGCCAAGTCCCAGGGGGCAAGATCCTACAAAGATAAGGGCAAGGCCCCTGTCGATGCTGCACCCAAGAAGCGGGTGACTGTGGCCAAGAAGGTTGCAAGCAAAATGAATAAGGGTGCCCCACAACCCATTGGCCCCTTGAGGATGTCCTCTCCTGCACGGAACCCAAACCGTGCAGCTACTTTTGATGTAGACATCTTCAAGGGAAAGGGGGCTGAGAAGGCACGCAAGTTGAGGAAGATAAATGTTTATCAACGTGACAGGAGCATAATGGATCCCCGGTTCTGGTGTGACTTCCACTGTGACTACTACAAGACGGTCTATATGACCAAGCAAACTCCTGTCACAGATGCTCAGTGGATCGACTGGGATTACATGGCCTAGAAAGATCATGAAGCCTTCAATGCTGTGATTGAGGCTGTCGATAGGGATGGTCTGCAGAAGATTATGGCTTTCCAGTACGACTAGAATGTGGAGGTCATCACTCAGTTCTACTCCACCCTTTACTTCCACACCGATGGGGATAGGAGGATCACCTGGATGACCCATGGAGAGCAGTACTCTACCACCTTTTGGGAGTTTGCTCAGTTGCTTGACTTGGAGGAACAACTGGATAATGAGATCATCATTCCCAATCTGAAGCCAGTTGATCGGGACACATTGGAGTATATGTATCGAAGCCATGGACAGTATGAGGCCGGGCACATCACAAATATCAAGCCCTTCTATAGTGTGCTCAACTGGGTCGTCAGAAAGACAATTGCCCCCAAGGATGGAGATGCGTGGATCATCCAAGGCAATTTGAGGCATTTAATGGTCCTCATTGATGGATATGTCCGCCTCGATGTGGTGGACTATATCTTTGATGACATCTTCAACATCTCTCACACCCCCAACCGATCATATGGATACGCTCCGTACATTATGTACATGATCGAGAAGATCTCCGGGCTCACATTCAAGAAAGATATCATTCATTAGAGGCTTCGACCACAACTCCCTCCTCCGGAGCCAACTGCTCCTCGGAGGAAGAATGCGGATCCTCACGCTTCTTCCTCTCGCTTTGTGCCATCTCCTCCACCACCTCCGCCTTCGACACTATGCGGAAGCGGCTTCTTCATGTGCTTCAAAGCTCTCTTTTCTTCGTGCCGGAAGACGGAAATTTGGCAACGTCGCATGGAGCGTTGCGATGAGAAGTATCTCAAGGCGATGTGCGACAAGCTGGACATCCCTATGTCCCCCGCCGAGGAGAGCGATGGTGAGCTCACTTCCTTTCCCGAGTTCACTGCTGAAGAGCTTGCTGAGTTTGGAGAAGCTGGGACTTCCACCGCGGCCCCGACCGAGGATCCGGAGGCTACAAAGAGCGACAGCGAGCCCCAAGGCGACAATGATGACTCTGACTCCGATGATGAGTAGTCCTAATGGCTCTTCCTCTCTTCTTTTCCTTTTTGGTGTCTTGATGCCAAAGGGGGAGAGATAGCGAGGAGATAGCTTGGCGGGCTCTTAGATCTAGGGGGAGAGACATAGGGGGAGAGATGAAGGGGGAGAGATAAAATAGATTGATGTTGATGTATGAGAGTATTGATCTATGTTGGACTTATGTTTTAAACCTCGTTTCAAGTTGTATTGTAAGACTTAATCTATGTACTCATGTATTCATGTATCTTGCCTAAATTTGTGATGTGATGCCTCATTTTAATGTCTATTTTGCATAATCATTGTCTTATCACACTTTATGAACACATCACTTAGGCACCCCACCATAACATGTATATGTATGAGAACTCTCTCAATCTCTCTTACTCATGATGCATACATTGAGGGGGTGTCACTCATACAAATACATGTTATGAAAACAAATTATTATCCTTGGTGTTGAATTCTTAATGTTTTGTCATCAATTCACCAAAAAAAAGGGGAGATTGAAAGTGCATCTAGGCATCCCCGTGGGTTTTGGATGATTGATGATGACAATTAAGAGGCTAATGAGTTAAGTTGATCTCAAGCACAGGTACAAGGATTGAAATGAGATTAAAACCCTCAAAAAGGAAAAGGAGAAAACGGGCGTCAAAGACTCAAGCGTAGAAATTAGGGTTTCTATGGTATTGAGCTTATATGAGCCGTATCATGTGAGAGGGTGGTTGTATCATGTGCATTGAGATCATAACAAGGGGCTCAAAGTGGTGGTTTAGAGAAAAACCTAAGTGAGATGCCTAAAATGAGAAAAAACCTAGGAGGCCGGACTAGTCTGGGCCTCAGGGCCGGACTAGTCCGACCATGGCAGACAAGTCCGTTTTTGGATGGACCAAACGTCTCTGGAGTGACCCCGAGTGATTTTGGAGCTAAGTCCGAGAAGTCCGGACTAGTCTGTTTTTGGATGGACCAAAGCTCTCTGGAGTAGTTCGGACTTGTCCGTTTGGGACTTAGTGTGACAAACCGAGAGAAAACCCTAGGGGGCTGGACTAGTCCGCCCCTGTGTCTGGACTAGTCTGGACCAACCCAGAAGAGTGCGTTTTGGGACGGACCAAGTGGTTCTGTTCCACTATGGACTAGTCCGTTGTTGACCGGACTAGTCCGGGTTTCTAGTGACTGTTTGAATTTGGAAATTTGGCGTATAGCGTGACGATCGTTGCTCAGTGTGGTAGTTGTTGGGAACTGACCAGGGGGTCAGTGGTCACATAGGGCCAGACTAGTCCGGGGTCTAAGGCCAGACTAGTCCGCCCCTTTGCTGATGTAAGCAAAAGGGGCTCGGGACCACTATAAAAAGGGGACCCCCGGGCTCATTTGTACAAGACATGAACCCTAGCGCCGCCACAAGCATCCTAGAGCCTTTCAAAGCCTTCTACTCGTCCTACTAACCCCCTAAGAGCAAATCTTGAAGAGATTAGGGTTTGGGGAGGAGAGTAAAGGAAGATCATCGTGATTTGGCTCTCAGTTTGATCTCTTGTACATTGTGTTGTGTTGTGTGGCTTGTGTGAGTTGAGCTTAGTGTGCTCCTCGTTGTATTGATTTGTGGGAGCCTCAAGCTGTGATCAGCCCCATCAAACTTGGTGATTACCCATTGATATAGTGGAAACCAAGCCGGCCATCGTGGTGGCTTGGTGAGAGAAGGGTCAAGTGAGACCCGGTCCTTGTGTGGACTTCTCAACGTGGAGGTAGGCTTCTTCGTGGAGCTAAACTGCGGGATAAATCTTGTTTCACTTGTTTTTCGCTTTTTGTGATCACTAGTATTGCTATTAAAGTTCACTTTGTTTTTATTGAGTTACACTTTGATCATAATTGTGAACTTGCAACCTAAGTGTTTAAACTTCACAATCTGAGCTTCACAAGTCTACTACACATTGCTCATATCTTTTTTGAACTTTAATTCCGCGAATAACTTGTAGAAATCAAGTTTTAGGGTTTCCACCCTGTGCTAAGCGGACTAGTCCGGCCCTGTGCAGACTAGTCCGGCCACAAGAATTTAATCTCGTTTGATTAAGTGATTTCTTGTATTATTGCCTATTCACCCCCCTCTAGGCGACTTTCAGGGAGAACATCCGGACCCCTCTGCGATGGTTCGAGAAGTTCAAGTAACACTTGATATAGTCACAGTACTAAAAGTGTAACTGCGTGCCCAGGGCTAGTACATGATGTATAGCGCACTTAGCTTGGTCCTGCACCCTAAGTGTGTCCTTGTTTCCCCTGCAATCTAGACCTATAATGAAAGACATTGTTGTGTGAAAACATACTCCATGTGCATTTATTTTTGTACGAGGCTCGATTTATCAAATTATTGTTTTTATCATTCTTGTCTATAATGAAGTTGTGCAATTCTTTTTTAGTTTTTGTCCAAATTATTCATATGTGTTATAAGTTATACTGTTGATCTCTTTGAATCTTAACATGTTGTATAGTCTACTTGCCTGAACGCCAAGCCAACATAGGTCCGGAGTGTGCTATCGAATTAGCCTGCTCCTGCACCCTAAGTACGCCACTCTACCTATACCCCGGCAGGCCTCCGTAGGGTAATTACTAAAAAAAGCATATGGGTATAAAAAGATTACATCAATAAGCTTGTTATCATATCGAGTATCTTTGGATCTAAAGCTCAAATAAGAATGATAAGTCACAAACGATTTAAAGACAAGAGGACACATTTTACTCTTTTCTTGTATTTAATGTGCAAGAAAAATAGAAACTCATAGCGATGGTGGACGACGCCAGAGCTACTAAGCTCCGACATCCTCCAAGGGGGCCCGCCGTCGACGTTCAATATGTTGACAGTGGGCGATGTCGAAGCTACAAAGCTCCGGCAACCCCTGGGGGCCTGCCGTCGATGATTTGTGCGTTGACATCGGGAGTTACCGGACATATCAAGCTCTAATAAATCCCAGGGGGTCCGCCATCGACGTGTTATATGTTGATGGTGGGTGCCATCGGAGCTACAAAGCTCCGACAACCCCAGGGGGCCAGCGGTCGACATATCAGAGATAAAGACTTCGTACCTAAAATCTACAAGTTCGAAGCGTTCAAGTCATCAACATATTGTCAAATCCTTTTGGTACATGTACACAATCGAATTGTGCGGATATACCAGGGGGCCAACCAGACAGAGCACAATATATTGAAGATAAAGTGAAATTCATGGCAACAAGAGTGTATTTCATTAATTCATAGTACTGGATTACAAAATCGGGATTACAACATGGAGCAAAAGGAAAAAAGTCTTGGCTACTAGAGAATCTAAGTCCTGCGGAAGAATGAGGCGACTTCCTTGGCAACTCCTTGGACGCTGGCCCTGGCGACATCTTCCTCTTCAGCAACGGGGCCTTGAAGCACCGGGTCAAGGGAGAATTGGGGATCTTGGCTCACATAACGTGTCAGCACATGCTCTACAACGTTCGTAGCCAGAGATTTCCCCTCTGTCTCTAGCTGGTCCGCAATAATGTCAACCATCACGTCGAGTTTGCTGCCAGCAGCATTGAGGGCCACCAGTGCTCGGTCCAAGTTCAGCTCTTGATTGTCCGGACGTATAGGACTGAAGCCCAGTGGTGTCAACGCTTCGTTGGATCACCCCAAGAACTCCCACAATTGAATGGATTCAGTCTCCCTCAAGCCCCGCGGCTCCTCTAGTGACCTTTAGGCGGGCGCAAGCTCCGAACCTTCCCGAGCAAGGCGCTCGACCATTTTGGCATGTTGCTGCATATTCTCAGCAACTTGCTTTTGGCAATCGGTTAGCTTCGTCCCCCAGACGTGGATGCGGTTTCACTGTTCCGCCAGGTCTTTCTCCCTACCTCTTACATTTCCTTCTCTGGTGGCAACATCGGCTTCTATTTTTGAAAGCTCTTGCCCCATTTTCCAGTATTTATCCTCTTCCTCCTTACTCCACATCTCAAACCTCTTTGAGCAATCCGCCAAATTTTGCTCTCCCAGAGCCAGCTTCTGGGCGAGCTCCTCCTCTCTTTAATAGATCCTCCAGCTGTTACAGGAGCTTCAGTTCTCTCGCCTCAAGGTCTGCTCGACGCTCAGGAGGACCTCATTTAATTCATTGAGGCTTTTGTGATGCTCATCAGCAGCATCACGCCTTTCTTTAGCTTGCTCGAGTTTCTCCCGAGAATTAGCATCGAGCGCCCTAATGGCAGCTCCCTTCTCTTCCAGCAACTTGCCCTAGTACTCCATCCAGGCCATTTCCCTCTTGACCCACTCGTTCTGGTCAGCAAGCCTTGTCTGAGCAAGCCTGGTCTCAAAATGAAGCCTGTTGCGCCAACGCCTTAAGGTGTGGCGCTCCTCTTCCATGACTTTGCTCTCATGATCCAAGGTGAGCTGAACTTGTCGGAGGCTCAAGTAGGCATTGTCTAAGGACAACGCCAAGGTAATGGGCTCAGAACCTACTAGGGTCAACTCTGCTGGCTCCAGGGGATTCTCCATAACAAAAATAGGGTCCCACTCTTTAGGTGAGGTACCCTCGGCTCCTGCGGCACTGGGGCCACCCTCCGGAAGTTCTTTGGCTACAGCAGCGGAACAAACCGCTGCAGAAACTTCCACCTCCGGAGCAGAAGTCGAAGGTGCTGCTTCCAGGTCTTCAGTTGCCGGCTCCGAGGGTGGAGAACCTGATGCCACTTCTTCACGGTGCTCTGGCTCCGGCCCGGACACCTCCGGAGCAGCTATCTCTGGAGCGATTGTTGGGGCTTAATCTGGTGCCTCTACTACTGCTGGCCCAGGCGCCGACACGTTAGCCACTTCCGATTCAGCAACAAGATCTTCAAGCATTTCCGGCTCAACAGCCGGACCTTCATAAACTTCTGGCTCAAGGGCCAGAGATTCAACCATCTCTGGCTCCATGGTCGTGGCTTCAATTGCCTCTGGCTCAGTGGTCAGGGCTTTGATGACTTCTAGTTCAAGAGACAGAGCTTCCGACATCTCGGGCTCCTGCACTGAAACCTCAGCCTCCAGCACTGTTGCTATCGGTGCATCTTAAACTTCCCCCCCCCCCCCGTGTCCCGGCACTACGACGGGAGCTTTCGGCGAAGACTCTGAATCCAAATCCATGACAGCTGGTGCCAGAGCTGCCGTGACTTCTGCCACCACATGAGGAGGAGGCTCAATGGTTGAAGCCGGAGCTTCAGCATGCGCAACCACAGTCGCTGCAATTGATGCCGAAGTCTCTAACTCCTTTCTTGACACCCTAGAAATAAAGGGACAAGAAGATTAAAAACATAATAAAAACAATATTAGCATTTCAAGGCAAGCCCACGATGCTCACCTAGGGATGCTACCGCCCCAGTCGCCGTGAACCTCTTCTTCTGAGGCCTGGGGTCAGAGACCATCAAGTCTGGTGAGACAACAACTTCGGACCTCAGCTAGGGACTACTTGCTGCAGCTAGAGTCTTCTCGACCGGAACTTCCCTCGATGGGGTAGAACTTCTAGACCTGGAGCTCTTAGTCAGCACAGAGGCTGAAGTTGACTGTCCAGAGCTGGCGCCTCTCGAAGACATCTGCGCCGGAGAAGGTGTAGCTGGAGAAGATCTCCCTCACCGGGGAGGAGTTGTTGTAGAGGGAGCAGGCTTGACGACCTTCCCATCAGCGTGCTGCAGTTTTCTCTTCTGGCTAGATGGTTCGGCTGGCTCCTTGCCCTTGCCCTTGCCGATGTCTTCAACCCTCTTGCTCGGAGCAGAGGCACCCACCTCTTAGAAGATCTGGTGATTACAACCCTGGTGGTCCGGCGCTTCTCCACTTCACCCAAGTAATCAAGCTCCGGCGTCTTCCTCCAGAGCTCCTTGCTGATCTCTAGAATCATGTTTAAGGCTAAGGAAAGCAGCCGGCGGAGCCAAGTAGTCTCCGTCAACAAGCCCATGCTGAAATTTATTGAGATGAAGCTTCAAACCATTGTAATCCAAGTTGGACATCAGACCGGTTTCAATCTGATCGTCATCCATCACATTGTTGACAGCCCAGGCGAGCTTCTCCCTCTTCCTCAGCGAAGCCCACCTATTTACCAAGAAATTTACGAAGACAATATGGGTGGTTACTCCAGCCTCCACGCATTCTCAGGTCCTAGTCAGGACGGGGTTAAATGCATCCGATAGCTCCGGAACTATACTCTAGGCGTCGGTATCAACGTTGGGGAGTCCTTGGGGCAGCTCCAACCTGTCGTGCTCCTCCACTGCAATGGTGACCCAATCCTTCTTCCAGGTATCCCATTTGCCGAAAGGTAATGACTTCAAGTACTTGAAGGTGCAGTTCTTGCGCTTCATGAAATAGTAGAAGACAAGAAGCTCAGTCCCCTTGCCGGTGGTATGGACCGTGAAGAAGGTACGGAACAGCTCGATGTAGGGGGGAACACCCACCCACATCTCGCAGAAGTGGACGAAGGTTGCCACCAGCAGAAGAGAATGGTGGCCAAGATGATACAGTTGGAGGTCATAGAAGTCCAGCAGCAATAAGGGGAAGCTTGAAAAAGGTGGGATCAATCCAACCATGGCGTACGCTGATAAGTACACCTTGTCACCATTGCGCTCCTTCTTGAATGGGAGCTTGCCAGCGCAAATTAGTGGTTGAAGGAGTCAATGGACCAGCCCATATAGGTCCGAACCTTCATCAGATCGTCCTTGCTCTTGAGGTGGCTCTTGGGATGACCCAACTCCATCGCGGCAAAGTGGAGCAAAGGAAGGAAAAGCTAGGCAGAGTTTGGGAGGCTCTGAGCGCGATCAATTTTGATTGAAAGCGTAAATAATCCTCAAACCGTGCATACTTTCCTTCTTAAGTAAGCCTCCGCGACGCTTGGATGGAAACAACAACGAGAGCTGGGTCACATTTCAAAAATCTACCCCGTCAAGGACGAATGGGCCCGGGGCCACCCCAACGAAGAGGTCGAAGTTGTTACCCCAGGCGAACCGTTGTCATAATGGGCGGCGGGAAACCCAATGGAGGCACCCTAACAAGGTGCTCGGAACTGATACGGTTTTCGTATTGGGAACTGGCGACCTTCAATTATGTGATATCCGCACTCAAAGATCTCATCTGCTGCATTCATAACAAGCCACGCAGCGATGGTTTAATCCCAGACCATCGCCCCAATGGCACATCATAAGACTTTTGAAGTCAAAGCGCAAGAATTGAGGATGGCCCCACCCCTGTTAGAATAACATAACCCAAATGGCTTCTCCCAGAGGTGGGCCCGGGGCCATTGTCGGTACCCTACGTACCAGATACCCCACGGTACCGCAAGAAGTGCAAGAGAGTTCTCCCTGTCAAAGTTGAAGGCCTCCTCAGGCCCCACACGTCACACTACACTGGACTCACATCCCTCATATGGGTAGCTCCGGGATTGACACGTGTAATGTAAGTCCGGAGCTAAACTCCCAACACCAGGAAGGTCTGCAGTCAACACATGTATAATGACCCCGGACCTAACCCTCAGCAGAGGGAAGCTCCGGTGCTGCCACATGTGTAGCGGTTTTGGAGCTACCTCCCCACAAGGGGAGCCTCCGAAGCTGCCATGTGTGGAGCCTCCAGACCTACACCACCAACGAGTACACTGGCGGATCTCCAAAAGCATGGACATTCAAGGGACTATTAAAGCGGTAGTTACAAGTCCTTATTACGTGTCATTAATGTTGTATTAATGACACACGATCAGAGCACTGTTAATAGGGGTAACACAGCAATTAAAGCACGTTATCAGACTATTAACCACGCTTAATGCTCATAGACAGTGTATTAGGCTATTAAATACGCCAGGGCCACATGTCGGGCCAGGCAAATGATGCAACGGTCAGTACTTGGACTATAAAAGAAATGAGCCGCACGATACAGAGAGAGGCTGACCCAAGCTCACACGCATACTAGGACTACTCAATACAACAACACAAACCCCGTGGAGTACGGTATTACACTCAGGCGGCCCGAACCACGTAAACTCTTATGTCATCATCTTGTTCCTGATCTCTGCGTGCCCAAACAAATACAAGAACCTCCACGGGCTACAATCTAGTAGTTTCGGGGGAAGTGTCATTCTCACACTTCGACAACGTTAGGCAAAGATTACACCCCACATTACTTTACCAAGGTTGTTGAACACCAGTTAACAAGATGATAAGAACAGGTGGAACTCAGTCCAAATGAACATAGCAAGTAGGATTGAGCTGAAGGATTAAACTTGTCAATGAGGTAGCACTCCCCGACACCTTCTAACCACAAGTTAGAAACAAAATTGTGGTTTAATAACAAAAGGTCAGGTTTCTCATCTCGAATTGTTCTTACTAACGATCTCCATTCATTAGTGAGTGTGGTTGGGTTGCCTTCTGAATTGGTAAAAATAATAACTTTGAAGAGTACGTAACAACCTCCACTTTGGTAGGCGATAAAGATGACATACAATGATGGTCCAACCACTCTGAGATATCAAGGTCATATTACACTCAAAGTTGGTCAACTAATCCATCAATGAAAAGTTGATGGTAAAATGCAGCCTTTCTAAATAGGTCATCTACTACACACAACATTTTCACCATGCTCCATGTGCGTACTGTTGTGATGACATTACCGTCCGATCAATAATCTTATCCGACTTTGGCTGCAGCAAACTCTAGCAGAGATCATGCTAGTCGTTTTCTCAAAACGATAAGAGGTTAAAGCTACTATTATTCTTAAAGGTGAGTCGCTGAGGTATTTTGACTTTGGCCTCCCGAAAACAAGATTCTCCTTCGCCACTTTGGTGTTGCCGTCCTCCAGTACAAATGAGGTTTGGTAATCAAACACCAAGGTTAAATGGAGGGCACTCCTCCCCCCTTAAGTTCTGGTCTAGGAGCTCGGAAGCTCCCTTTGAACTTCTATCGGGAAGGTGAAGTGCAACGATGGTCTCATACCCTTGAGACATGCCGTCGTTGACCAATGGAAAAGATGGTGCAATTATTTGTCATCATTACCTTTTGTGTTAGCGGTAACTAGCCTTCGTTAACAAGGTAATTTGTGATGGACAAAACTGCTTTGCTGAAGTTTTCCACTTTCGAAAAGATAGTGTGCACACACCTATTAGTAAGGAGTTATGAGTCATGCAAGTAAAATAGCTTTGACCACTTGTTCATACTCCCCCAAAAGAAATGTGGATCACAAAAAGGAAACAATTCTTCCTTGTGTCACACTTAATGATAAGCAGTCCCCAAAACATGGCATACTTATTTCATTAAGCAAGTTTAATATTCAGTTAAGGCTTTACTAGAGTATCACCTCTAGAATTTTTTGCTTAACTGACTAAGAACTCACATAAATTTGTAGCAACTGCATAACCGTTGAAATTGAGAATGTGACATCTGTGGGAGTATAATCAGTACTTTTGTGGAAAAATGAAAGATAACACATGTGCCATCACATGGTTATAGTTTAGCCAACAAATAACAATGAATCATTGTTAGGGCTGTTGGAAAGTTGGTTGAGGCGTCAACATTTCCGAGCCAGCAAATCTATATAGACTAACTTGATGGGAAATATTCAAGTTAACTATAGGCCTATTAAAAGATTCTTAGGAAAAGAAAAGCCTTAAATCATCCCAATGTGCATGCATATGCATCCTAATGTCACTCAAGTCAAACACTTGGCAATCTGGCCAGAAAAGCTAGATTGGCACTTTAAAGAAGAGTAGATCTGGTGGACCAATCTGGCCAGATACGATATAGCAACTAGACCATATCAAACCATTTAAGCGTTTGGCACTTTAAAGATTAAGAGTCAAGGGACATCATTGACGGATAGAATCGCTCAAGGTATTTCATCGGTATGCATACACCCTTTAATCAAAGAGTTCCACAGGTCCTAAGCCAAAATGGATATGACTCAGAGTTCTGAAATTTTCAGAATTTAACTTACTTGGCTTGTGTGCTAGATTAAACCCTAGTGGAACCGAAAATTCAATGAGCTACAAAAGTGTAGTATACCTCTGAATCTTTCAAAGTGCAACAGAGGCTAGCATAAAATGAGTATGTTATGGACTCGTAACAGTTTTGACAAACTCTATGTTAAACATCCTCCAAAACAAGACTAGCTGGACTGGTCACTTTTCTGTCAGACTGGACCAGCCTTTATTAAAATTTGATTTTTGGTCTTGCTAAAAGCATTTTCATGCCTTGAGCCAAAAATGAGAGTTGAAGTTAACTCGATCAGTTTTCCAACGAGTATTCACTTGCCCCCAGATATATTTGGGATCAAAGGTTATGACAGTTCAAAATGGACAAACCTGCTGGAAAGATTTCAACAGTACATCCATTAGAAGCATCCACTTTGATTCACTTATTTCATACAATTCGATTCAAATATTACAAAACTCATAACTTCAAAGTTGTAATATAAGTCATGCGCTTTTTGTAGATGTATCACTCAACTCTTTGTAAGTTGTGCAATGCAAGTTATGATCAAAACACTACAAAGTACAGAAATACAATTTCTGTGTTCTGCAGTTTGGAACAGTTTGTGTTCCATTGATCATTTCAGTAGTTTATCTTGGAAAACTGGTCATTGAGTGAAACAGAGGCCGTATACGGCCTCAAGTACTGCACTCGGAACAGTGGGTTGGACATTAGAAGTGACAAACCAAGTTGATTTGAATTGCGACATTCAAAATCTGGTTTCACTGTCCAGATTCTGATCCAGCTGACCAGTCTGGAGAGATCAAAATGTTTCGACCAGTTAGAGGCAAATTCAGGAATTGAGTTCAAGTACAAAATTGTAGTAATCTAAAAGAGCTTCCCAGAATGTATTTATTTGCCTTCAGGTCATTTCTGTATGAGGATATATGACTTTTGAAAAGTTGACAGTGTTTCTGGAAAATTTTTGACAGCACCTCCTCTGTTTAAGGCTGATTTTGTCCATAATTTTTTCCAGATGCAGAATATCAAAAATATGAAAAAATCATAAATTACAGAATTTTTATACATCGTCAGAATTACAGAAATGTTTTACATTAAGTTATTCGTTGATTCTACTAAGATATATGATAAAGACAGTGACAGGATACAGAAACTGTCCAGTCTCTGTCCAGATTTGACAGAGTTTGGAAATTTGAATTTTTCATTTGTTTACATGGGGATTCTGATCTGGAGTTGAACATAAGAGCTTTAGAGGACTCTCTCTCTCTAAACTTTCCAACCATGTACGGAAGACCTTCAGTGGTTACTCCTACAAAGATTTATGCTATTCCAAAGTTCAACATTTTGCTGCCATATTCTCAGTTTGAATCAGGAAGCTGGCAGTTTAAGTGAAATTGAAATTTTCGAGTTTTAAATCTTGAAATCTGCCTTGGAGCTGAAAATGAAACTTGTGGATGACTTCTTCAAGTTCCCAAACTAGATGCCCGCTTATCGCTGTGACCACACGATTCATTGTAAATCTAACCAGCACGCTCTAAAACAGAGATTACAAAATCAAACTTAGTCCTAAGTTGAAAATTTTTACTTGTTGTCGAGTCACACCTCCAGCACGGATATAGTTGTCTACGTGCCTGATGAAACTCGAATGCAATGCCGGTACTATGCCCTTACCAAAGAAAATCCTAAGCCGGTATTTGGGCATACGTCTCAACGATGGCACTAATGATGTTCACTCGCAAACGTTTTCAACTCGAGCTACTTAAAATTTGGTTAGTGTACCTGTAACTACACACAAATTATAGGTCAATCATAAGGTGCCGTACGGCACAGCCCGCACGGGCGATGACATCACAATAATATATATGAAAGTAAAAACATTCGTCCCGTATCATTCCATACGGGCCGCCCCGAGCTAAGCCATGTCTCGAGGTACATGACTGGATTTTCTACCACCCGACGGGGTTCCACGTCTTTGCATAGTGCTGCACCAGTATGGGGCGCATCGGGTTATGTCCCACCCGACGGGGGCTCCCACTAATTTTGAAGCACACTGGAGTACCGCGTGTCATATGTTCTCAGAAACATGGAAATTTTCAGAGACTCATATTGACATTTTTGTGCCAAGCCACAGAAACAATCACATGTTACCTCTCGCATGGTCATCTTACCTTAATTGATCCACTTGCGGTGGCATACCTTACCTCTTACCTGATGTCGGAGCGTCGTTATAGAATATAATAACACATCAGTTAGCTTGCCACCTTAAGTAACTAATACTAGAATAGACCTTATGTGGGCATAGTAACTAATCCTCACTCGACTACTTCTAAGTTTCCAAAATAAGCTATTTTCGAGCATGCTATTCCCAATGCGGCTCTGATACCAGGCTGTGAGGACCGGGTCCACACATTCCAGGAGTCACAGAGGGTGGTGCCGTGTGATGCGGCAGCCAACAACACACACAAAAAGAATACGACAAAATACAAATTTTTATTTATAGAAACAGCGGAAGTCTTTTACAACACTTAATGTACATCGGAAGAAATACTCATAGCTAAACTCTCAACCTAGCTATGCAAAAGTGCAGCCGTCCAGCCCGGGGATGCTACACACTAGCAACACACAATAAATCAAGGCGGCGTGCAGGGCTCCCACTCGGTAGTATACCCCGACGGGGGCATCCACTCATCTTCGGGCCCTTCCTCATACGTCTCACCGGCAAATAACTTAATATAGCAATGAGCACGAAGGCTCAGCAAGACTTACCCATCTCACCTAAACATGAAACTCTATATGCAAGATATACGTATTATAGGACAGCAGTTTGCAATAAAAGAGTCGCCTAAATGTTAGTCCTTACTTTCAGCTTTTAGCAGCAAATTAGGCTTCATGAATCTGAAATTTAGTGAGCAACCTGTTCTAAACATACATGTATCAATACATTATTAATCTATAAAGCATGATTCAATAATATTCAGCTCCAAATAATTAACTACATCACGACTATGTGAACAAGCGGTACTCAATAACCGCAAGGGACGACGACTCGAATCGATATACACCTGCAGGAATACCCGAATAGCACGACACATACACCCACACTCATAGCTGCGAAGGCACACTCCACTGATGTTGCATGCAACAACCTTTCACCCGCTACCTACATGCCAAACCAGTCCCACCGCTACGAGCAGGAGGCCCCCACATGGAGTACGTCGTACCCACTGGCAGGTTTACACCTTGCTGCTCTCAACCTGCACCTATAAGGTGGTGGGGTATGCCTCAACGCTAAGGTGGACAAGTTACATCGGTTTACTGGGTCCCATATATCCAGTATGCCTTCGGTACATTCAAACTTGCTCAACAGGGCCGCACACGGATCCGTCCTTGACCGACATAGGCACAACTATAGCTCACAGGCCCCTATGTCCTGCTACTCCTACTCCATACCCGGTCTCATATTTAACCAAATGGTGAACCTCTCACTCGACCAATACCGTGTGAACCCAATTCCTGAACTCGCGAGTTGATTCCTACTACTCGACTTCTACCGAAGCAACTATAACATTAAGCATAGCATGGACATATCGAGTACTTAACCAACTACCCTTCTTTCATGGGTTTTCTGGTCATGCATGTGGAAAACTCCAAGAAAACTTAGACTTAATGCACATACATGCTAGCCCATATAGTGTGATACAAATCAAGGTTTAAAACGCTGTTAAATGCAAACCGGGGCTTGCCTGGCTGCAAGACGGGAGTAAAGTTAGTCTCTGGGTTGATGACTTCCAGTGCCTCCGGCTCATCTTCGATCTCGGTCACTATATGATATGCAATATATAAAGTACATGAGTGATAGTGAAACTATATAAAAGATCTTATAAACACTGATAAGGTAAGAAAATGATTTTAATTGGCGTTGGTATTTTTACAGTGGATACTAGGTTCTATGAGGGAGAACTTTACCAATAATTGGAGATGTTTAGTGAAGCTTGTTGTCTCACAAATTGCAACAAGTAAAAGCCCTTTCTGAAATTTGGTTTTAAATATTGAGTTTCGTCATGGCTAACAAAGGATGATATTGGTAGAGGAGGTTTTACTGGTTCTAGTAAAATTAGTTTCATACTTTTCTGAGCTTCCTACAGGGAGAAATTAATTTTAGAAGTTTGGGAAAATTCTAGAATTGTTTCTGTACATTTTTCAATTTTCAAACTACATAGAGATTTGGAACACTGTTTGGTCCAGTAAATGAAGCCCAATGAACTTGAATTTTTTACTGGAGATCAACTGTATTATAATGAAGTTTTTGACCAAAATTGGGAATTCTGCCATTTAGCAGAACAAGATTAATTAACTTCCCAAGCAGTTAGCTCAAAGGAATTAATTATGACAATTCTGGGACTTTCATGTACAACAAATTGCACCATTGCATAATAAGGATCAATATGAGTCTACCAGAATTTATTGGGAATTATTTGAGCAAGTCTAATAGGAGTAATTGAATTTAGAAGTTTGATTCAAATTCTGTGAAGTATTTTTCTGTATTAATGAATAGCAGAGAGGAAATTTGAAGTTGGGAATGTGATATAGGTTTAGTTGATATGCAATATTTACAACATGTGAGGAATACCCAACTTGAAGTTATGGCAAAATTTGGTGAATTTCTAATAAAGGGATCAGCTGTGAAAATTCTAGGAGTGTTTGGAGTAATTGAATTTTACAGAAATGAAAATAGCTTTTCATGGTTAAACATTTGCACTTCTGGAAACGAAGGATTAAGTCCTTTCCAATAAATTTTGTTTGATAATTTTTGTAAGATTCTACAGGGAGTTATCTATTTTTGAAGTTGTGTCAATTTTCTGGAATTTGGAAAACAGATTGAAACACTACCAGTGGGCCCCAGTGGTCAGTTTCATCTTCAACCTCACATTAGGTCGGCCCAAGACAGGGGAAACAATGGCGCCTGCACGTTCCCACTTCCATGCTCAACCAAACTTCGATCGTTTTGTGGTGATCGACTCCAGGGAGCAAAGAACACCCGTGGGGCACCTTGGTGACGGCTGGCGGCGAGCAAAACCTCGCCGGCGATGGTAACCGCGGTGGCCTTGACATGGCCGATGGTGATCTCGCAAGGGGATGCACCAAATGATGCGCTGAGATGTCCGGGAGCATAGTGGTGCTCCAAGAACAAGGAATTGGCCACCAATCGATAGAAAACAAGGCGCAAGGGTGTTCTCGACGGTGAACCGAGCTCTCAACAATGGCAATGGGGAAATCTTAAAGAACACCCTCTCTGGTTGATTATTTCTAATGGGACTTGATCTCAGGGGTGAGTTAGGCTACCATTAAGATTATATCTTACAGCCCTGATCGACTATCGAGCCTGTACAACGAATTAGAGCTAAACCTAGTTTATTCTTCATATGAACAGGTTATTGTAAAACTCGAAATACGAAATCGATAGGGGAAGAAAGGAAGAACGGTTTTCACCATGAGATATTAGATGCAACTATGCTCCTTTTCTCTGTTGGACTCGGTGCTTGACAGGGGCTAGTTCGCCGGTGCCACGTCGAGACAGAGGAGCGGTTCTCGGCGGCAAAACGGCGGCGTCCGTCAAAACTTCAAAATAATGAATTACAGTGAGGGAACTAGGAAAACAAGTTTAGAAAATGATAGAGGGTACGATAAGGAATGTTTGCTCTATTGGTTGTTTGCTTACCCGATGCATAACATGTCCTGGCGAGGAAGAACACCGTGGAGCAGTAAAGGTGTTGATCTTGGCTCAGGAAAGAAGAACACGACACAGCGACTCTCTCTCCTTCTGCGAAAATATCACCAGGGAGTGATAAGGTCGAGTGGAAGAAGGTTTTTCACAGTTGGAAACAACAGATTGCTGAGTCATAGCGGTGGCATGCAAACCCGTCGCTGTGGCACTCTGTAAACCTAAGAACAGGGGCGGTTCAAGCTTCTGTGAAGCTGCCAGGTGGGTCCCACAAACTGCATTCCCCTTTCTCACATCTGGTCAACGAATTCTCCAAGCTGCATTTGTCCAAAGATGCCAGATATTTGTGGGGATGCCAAATCAACGGTGAAGATTCAAATTCCGGAATTCAATTCTATATTTGGACAAGTTTCATCTAAATTCAAATTTGAATTTGAAATCAAGTTGATTTCAATGTATACAGTGAAATCAACATCAAATGGCCTTCAAAAATTCTAAAAACTTGTAGAGGTTCTATTTGGAATATTTGGAATTTATTGGTGAACTCGGATTTATATTCGGACCCTGTTTGAACAGGAGCTATTCTTTGAATTTTTATTTCCCTCATCTAATGTTTGAATTGGTTTGGTTTCTTCCTTTATTATTTGAATTCTTTTTATTCTACATTTTTTTAAATGAATTTGATCCTTTGCACTTTAGGGCTTTTACACGTCATACCTCCCTTCTTAGGCACTACATGAACTGGGCTGACCCATTCACTATGAGAAACGGGGTAGATAATCCCAGCATGCAGAAGTTTCAAGACTTCCTTCTTGACAACTTCCCGCATCGCATTATTCAATCGCCTTTGAGTTTCCCTTGAGGGGACACTCTCGGGGTCAATAGGAATGTAATGGGCGCATTACGCTGGACTAATTCCCTTGAGATCCTCTAGCGAATAGCCAAAAATAGCCCTACACTTTCTAACATGGCAATGAGTTTGAGTGTCTCATCATCTGAAAACTTGTCACTTATGATGATAGGGGCTTCCGACTTCCATTTAGAAAAGCATAACGTAGGCTTGGAGAATATGAGAGAATATACCAAAAAGAAGTTATCTCAAGTATCCACATCCACTTCCACTCCATCACACATGCACTAGTCTTGAATCAAAAAGTTTTGATTTAAATTCTCCTAAGGCTTACTCTTTTGACTTAGCAATATATGTGATGCAAATATGCCTACTTACTTTAATTACCAAGCTCCACATACAAGCCATATTCAATGAATAGGAATAGTAGAGGCACAATGCTTTGGTGAGGAAATATTTCCACTATCCACAAAGGAGTGACTGAGAGAATCAAATTGAGGTACTTAATATCTAAATTGAATTCTCCGGGATTTAAGTGTAACTCGATTTCTAAGCTATGTTTGCCCCATTTGCTATTCTACCTTTCAACTACTCATGAATATGAGAAAGCATAAGCCCCATGATAACATAAGAAGGGTAGAGTATCATAGCCAATTTCTGCAATACTAGGTAGAGTATCTTGTTGTGCATTAGATACTTTTGAAAATAAGACATTGTAGCAACTCCTGATCATCAACCTAAAGTCTTGACTTTGCTCGAGACGAGCAAAGGATAAGCTTGGCGGAGTTTGTAGACGGCTGTTATATACCAATTTCATTCGTCAATTTAACTCAATTATGTGAAGGATTTGTCATTTCTTGCACACATCACCTTTCTATCTAACCCAATTCCACTTGGACTTGGAGAAATATGTGTATGCAACATTTTATGCAGGAAATGAGGAAATGTAGAGTGACAAATCCAATAAAATATCATCCCACAAATCAGGCAACGACACGTGGCATCCCATGGATCAAATGGCCCAAAAACAGAAAAATCTGAGGAGATCCAACAGTGTATCACCCATATAAATCAAGGGGGCCCACCTGGCAGCCACCTGGAGGAAGCACTCCGCGTTTGGAGTGCTGACGAGGTCGGCCGAACCAGGTTCCTAGCGCCAAACACGGTCAAACGACGCGTGTTGGCTCCTCCTGGCTTGAAGGAGTCAATGGTGATTGATTCGCGCGCTTTTGGTGGCGGGAACCGACCTCAACACTAGTATATATAGGACCCCCTACCCCTCACTTCAACACACACCACTTGAGCTTCATCTCTATTGTATACACTATCATCCATAGTCTTAGAGGTGTTAGGTTGTCGAGTGGAGAGTCTCTAGTCCCAAGTCCAAATTAGGGAAGGAGTAAGGAGTCTCTCTCTTCCCAATCCTACATTGGGAAAGGTATGGCTCATGTATTCTTTCTTGTATTTGTGACATTATACATAATAAAGATAGTATCTTTGGTCTCTACTTATACATATATTTGGGCAAAGCATTTCTTGTTTGATTGTGGAGTCCATGTATGTGGAAGGTATAGCTTCTATGACTGTTTCATCATGAACATATCTCATTATCATAGAACCTATAGACCCCCACTATAGTCTAGTTAATTATAACATAACTAGGTTAGTATGTATAGTTATGTTGTGTATCAACATTGGTTCAACAATGATTCAATTCATTGCCTTAGGATGGATTGTGCCTAGGCTCTTAAGGTAATTACTTAATATGCTAGCATGGTGCTAGGATAGCTAACTAGCATTGGATGTCTCGTAGACCCACAGATTGAAGAGGTAGGCAGTAGGTGGTGACAGCCCTATCTGTCCTTTGTAATCCTCCACGTTCGGCTATGCCACGGGCTCTTGGCGGGAGTCTCCCTAGTATTGCTAGGGGTAAGCCCGTGCCCGATGTGTTGAACCACATAGCATAAGTATTCACTATTGATCTAGCTTATGAATAATTAGTTTAGACTATGTATATGTACAATAGAGCATAGTAGGAGTACCTCCATAACTCTCAACCTTAACTAACCTCTAGGATCCTCTTATCCCCCTTAGACTTGTAAGCTTTTGTGTGTGTCGCACTACCTCCATTATTATTTTATCCATCCTTACTAGATTCTTACCTAGACCTTTCTCCCCTTTCCATTTGATGATTGTTATATCTCTTCCCTGCCTTCCTTTGGGATCAAATAAATGACACCCTTGGGAATACTCTTAAGGGGAAATGCTACAATGATATCTCCGTGCGCTTGTGGAACTCACTTTGTGATCCAATAGAACCACTAACAAGCATTTCTGACACATCAGTTTGAGATGTTTAGTTAATGTTTCATAAGAAATACCAACAAGCATTTCGGGCGCCGTTGCAGGGGATAATTTGTTAGTATATCTTAGGAGCCATCAACAAGCATTTCTGGCGCCGTTGCCGGGGAAGGCAAATAGATATATAACATAATTAAGTGAATAGGATAGAACCCTGGGTAGGACTGTAGTAGGATAACCATTCTTTGTTTTTACATTTATTTTAAATGGGAAAACAGGGTAGTGTATGTCTGGTTTCTGCCTGCCAGAAAACTTTGTTGAAGATCCCGAATCTCTTCTGAGAGACCGACCCCGTGTCGTTACTCCTCAGAAGATTCGACCGGCAAAGCAAGCCAGCATTTTTGCACCAACAATCCAAACGCTAATGGCTCAGAAGACCCTTCGTGAGTTCTCAGCTCCCTCTGCTAACAATGTCCCTATTGGGCCCACTATTAACACGGGAGATGTGAACTTCGAGATCAAGACTGGCCTTATCACTATGGTGCAAGCCAACCCATTCTGTGGGAAGGCTAACGAGGATGCAATTGCTCACCTGTAACAATTCCTCAAGATCTGCAGCAGTTTTAAGATCAAGGACGCGTCTCCGGATGCGGTCCGTCTGAGACTGTTCCCGTTCTCTCTCCTTGGGAGAGCGAAACAGTGGTTCTACGCGAAGTGAAGTGTTGTAGACACTTGGGAGAAGTGTTCTACAGAATTCCTCGACAAATTTTTCCCATTGGGAAAAACCAATGCCCTACATGGAAGGATTTCCAGCTTTCAGCAAGAGCTCAAGGAATCTATTCCCGAGGCATGGGAAAGGCTTCAAGAGTACATCCTAGCCTGTCCCCACCATGGGATGGATGACTGGCTCCTTCTTCAGAATTTTCTATAACGGGCTGATCCCATCAGCTCGTGACCATTTGGATGCTGTAGCTGGAGGAGCCTTCTTCTCATTGACGGTGCCAAAAGCTAAAGATCTCATTGAGAAGATGGTGTCCAACATGGGATGGAACAATGAGCGTCTCCATATCCGACAGTGAGGCATGCACACCTTGAAGGAGGTGGACATGATCGCTGCAAAATTGGACCTCCTAATGAAGAAAATTGATGGACAAGCCAGTGGTGAAGTGTATGACAATGCCTATGCCCTAGACTCTCACATCACGTGTGAAGTCTGCGGCAGCACAGGTCATATGGGCAATGATTGCCCAGAAACTCGTGAGGATGCCCTATACCTCGCCCACAATGAAAATTTTTACAACAATGGCTATCGTCCAGGAGGTCAAGGGTGGGGTCAACAATGCCCATTCTTTCAAGGAGGGTACAACAACAATGGCAACCCTGGAAATCAGCCCAAGT
This sequence comes from Tuctoria greenei, assembly GCA_036927565.1. Lineage (NCBI taxonomy): Eukaryota > Viridiplantae > Streptophyta > Magnoliopsida > Poales > Poaceae > Tuctoria > Tuctoria greenei. The sequence continues at coordinate 183,428,077 of JAYESD010000002.1, forward strand.
TGAGAGAACTTGCCATTAGCTAGCTCAAGATCAACGATGCCCTATCCAAGAAGCTGTCAGCTCATGACAAAACCCTGGAAAACATCAATGCCAAGATTGAAGGACTATCCTCAGCATTCAAGAATCAACTAAGCTTCAATAAGATGTTGGAGACTCAGCTGGCAAAACTTGCTGCAGTTGTCCCTCCAATGGAAAACAACAGAATTCCGGGGCAGCCAGAAGCCCCAATGGAGAATGTCAATGCAGTGGTTACGAAAGAAGGAAAGACCAATCGTGACCCACCATATCCCACACAAGAAAAAAGGACAACTGAGCCTGAGAAGGACGATATACCAAGTGAATTACTTGGTGAGAGAATGGCCAAACACTTCGAAGACACCAACTTATTGCCATTACCTCACAGACAAAGGAAGCCCACAATGGAAGAGCAATTCAACCGTTTTGTTGAGATTATCAAAAAGATCCACATCAATGTGCTCTTTATTGATGCGATGCAAGTAACCACTTATGCTCGCTATCTCAAGGACATATTGAACAACAAACGGCCATTGCCCGCCACTGAGGTCGTCAAGCTTACGGAAGGCTGCAGTGTAGCCATCCTCAATAGGCTTCCTGAAAAGAAAAAGGACCCCAGATGTCCTACCATTTCATGTTCAATTGGGGCTCACCACTTTGACAAGGCACTTTGTGATTTGGGAGCAAGTGTTAGTGTGATGCCCAAGGTTGTGTTCGACCAGCTGAACTTCACAGAACCGACTCCAACACCAATGCAGCTACAAATGGCTGCAATCCGTTATCCAGTGGGTATTGCTGAAGACGTCCTGGTGAAGATCCGGAACTGCTTCATACCCGTGGATTTTGTGGTGCTAGACATGGACACTGAGAAAGATACACCACTCATTCTTGGGCTTCCATTCCTGAGTACTCTGAAAGCTCGCATAGATGTGGGAGCTGGAGAAATCCACATCCATATCAATGGCAAGGAGGAAAAATTTAACTTTCGGCCAAGATTAGAGCATTGCTCCATGATTAGAATCAAGTATGGGCCAAATGATAAACACATCAGAGAGGTCGAAGTCACACCTCCAAAGGTGGACTCATTGCATTCATGAGAAAATTAATCTACGAGGAGAATCAGTCGTTTCGACCACGCCGATATCCAAAGGCGACGGAACCGTCTGGACCTTCCTGAAGGCCCAAGTCCACCAAGCCACCAAAGTAGTAATGGCAGAAGAAGCAAGACAAGCCGTCTGAGCCCATCCCTTCGGGCCCGAATGTGAAAAGAAGACGCAGGAATGTCCATCTCATCGGACGGTGGTGAGACCTACGCCAATAGGTTAAATTGGTAGTTATCCCACTTTATTTTTCTTTCTTTCTTTTTCCACCCCATTTGGATTTTTCCCATTGAATAATTGAGTTTTTCATAGCATGTTGCGAATCTTATATTCTCAACTGTCATTTTTCTTTCTTTCTTTTCAAGAGTAAAAATTTTATTGGATTTGAAAAGAGATTTTTATTTGAAAAACAATTTTTTTTCTGAGCTGCACATGTGGCATTTCACCAACGTGCTAAATTTATAGCCGTTAGGGAGCCACTTGCCAAAAGGTGAACCAGGGGGGCCACCTGTCAGGTCGGCCGAACCCCCTGGTCGGCCGAATAGGGAGTGGAGCCAAATTGGCTCCCCTTCCTCCAATGGCTATATTTTGAACCCCAAGTGACCTTTGGAGGGTGCACCCTATAAATTGTGTCCATGATGAGCACCTCCCTTCCCACACGCCATCATTTTACACCTTACCAAGTCACTCTCTAGCTCACCTTGTTTTTCTTGCTCTTCATTGCAACACTTTTGCTCAAATCCATCCCCAAAAGATTTTCTTTTGTTTGCATTTGAATTTTACACTCAAGCTTTCAAGAGGAGGAAATTCGTTGAGAGTTTTGTTTTCCAAACATCGCTTCTTTTCGGATTTTCTAGCCTTGTTTTGTTCTTGCTTGTTGAACTCAAAAAGACATGAAGAGGTTGTTTGGAAAGAGGAAGGAGGCTGCAAGCCCAAGCCATGGTGAAGGTTCTAGTGCACGCCTCTCTTCCATGGGTACAAGCCCAAGGAGGAGAAGTGTGTGTGAGGACACTCCCATGGAAGAGAGAAGCAACCCACACCAACTTCTTCATGACAACGACCTCGACATACGAAGCGAAGATGAAGATAAAGCACGCAGGCTTCTCCAAGATCGTGAGTTCCGCCACACCAAGACTTATGATCCACATTTGATCTCCAAAATAGGTACGGACTCCAAATTTCTTTCCATTTGGCCTGCGATTGGATTTGATGACTTTGCTCACATAGAGGAGAAAGGTTCATGCCTTCTCACTATCCAATTACTTTGCACGCTAAGAATATGATTTGATGGTATTACTTTGAGATTATTTCAAAAAGAACACAACATCCTATGGAAAGAATTATGTAGAATCCTAGGCTTCCATAAACGGTATTTGCTAGATTTAGACAATCTGCCTAAGTTTAACAAACAATGTTTTTGGCATGAGCTAACTAGTGAGGTCACATGTAGGGCTCCTAGGAATAGCCACATCCAAAACACTACCTTACGCTTCATGCATAGATGGCTGGCTATGACTGTGTTCCCTAGGGGAGATGTTAGGGTTGTGCGAGATGATGAATTGAAAATTTGGTTTGCCATGACTAAAAAGATAAAAGTTGCTCCATTCAAAGCCATGATGACACAATGGTTAGATTATATTTAAAAATCGGGACCAATTGAATGCACTTCATTGATTACTCATATTGCTGATAGGGTAGGAGCACTTAAATACTCTTCATTTGAACATATTGAAACTGAAAGAGAATTAATTGATGAAGACTATTTAGTGCAAGGACATACCCTTAAGCATGATCAAGATGGGTCCTTAATATTTTTCTATCCTGGCTTTGTCAATGAAATTCGGTTACCTGACCCGGAGTTTCATTTGTACCAATGCCGGAGGCTAACAATTAATCTTGTTCCCCTTGAGGAAGTAAGAAGAAGTAGTGTCTTTGGCAGGATAACAAGGAATCGTGCGAGGGCTGCAGCCACAGGCATGCCACCGATAATCTCTCCGGTCCATGAATACCAAGAGGAAGAGAACCCAACGGGTTGTGCACCCGGATGGACTCAAACTCCGACGTATGAGACCGGGGGATCATATTAGCAGCTTGCCCCCAACGTCCATGAGAGGACGTCGTTCCTTTTCGGCTAGAAGTCATCATGACTATAGTCAAGGAATGAAGGACCTCACTAGACGTATGGGAGAACATGAAGTGAGAACGAGTGACTTGTTCAAGGTACCCAGGATTGGCAAAAACACATGGATGCTCAATTCACCAACTTCAACACAGCGCTACAACAACAACAAGCCAATCTTGCAGCATACTTCTGTCATCGAGGGTTCAACCCTTATCACGGAGGTAGTTGAAGAACAAGCTTGGGGGAGGACCCCCGCTTGAGGTAACATGTATCACATTCCTTGCATATTTATTTTCAATCCATCCATGATCCACCTTGCATATAAAAAAATAATAGGTTAGATTTGCTTTCATCAAATAAAGATGTGCGGTAAGAATGATTTAGAATTCACATAGATGAAATTATGAATAGTTGCTCTGTTTTATTTTCCTTAGTCTTTAGTTTACACCTTGCTACTCTCCGAATATTGCTTTCATTGGTTTGAAATACTTTTACCTTAATTGGGAAGTTGTGGGTAGCAAAAGCTTGATCAAATTCTAGGTTGTTGCAAGACTAGAATTGGTAATAGGGCTGCTAGTACTAGTTTGAAAGTAAAACTAAGATTTCCGGAGAAATTCTAAAAAGATTTAAGGTTCCCTAAATTGATTGGAAATACCTACCAAAGCCATATGATGTTTATACATAGACAAAACTTGATGCATATGCTATTTGCTTTCACATTGAGCCTAGTCAAACTAGTATAGACCTATGTGAGAAATCATTCAACTCTTTTTGAATTCAAGACTTCACTTGCACATGCTATACTTCCACACTAGAAGTAAGCAAAACGTCCATCATATCCACCATACCACAATAAAAAGAGAAACTCCATGTTATTCATGTTCAACACCCTCTTCAAAATTCATTGCAAAGAAAGGGAGTAGAAGATATGGCTACAAAATGAAAAAAAAGAGGCATGCTTATATCATAAGCATGAGAAAAAAAAGTAGCCATATTTCATCCCTGCAAAAGAAAGAGAGAATATACCAAAAAGGAGTTATCTCAAGTATCCACATCCACTTCCACTCCATCACACATGCACTAGTCTTGAATCAAAAAATTTTGATTTGAATTCTCCTAAGGCTTACTCTTTTGACTTAGCAATATATGTGATGCAAATATGCCTACTTACTTTCCTTACCAAGCTCCACATACAAGCCATATTCAATGAATAGGAATAGTAGAGGCATAATGCTTTGGTGAGGAAATATTTCCACTATCCACAAAGGAGTGACTGAGAGAATCAAATTGAGGTACTTAATATCTAAATTGAATTCTCCGGGATTTAAGTGGAACTCGATTTCTAGGCTATGTTTGCCCCATTTGCTATTCTACCTTTCAACTACTCATGAATATGAGAAACCATAAGCCCCATGATAACTTAAGAAGGGTAGAGTATCATAGCCAATTTCTACAATACTAGGTAGAGTATCTTGTTGTGCATTAGATACTTTTGAAAATAAGACATTGTAGCAACCCCTGATCATCAACCTAAAGTCTTGACTTTGCTCAGGACGAGCAAAGGATAAGCTTGGGAGAGTTTGTTGACGGTTGTTATATACCAATTTCATTCGTCAATTTAACTCAATTATGTGAAGGATTTGTTATTTCTTGAACACATCACCTTTCTATCTAACCCAATTCCACTTGGTCTTGGAGAAATATGTGTATGCAACATTTTTTGCAGGAAATGAGGAAATGTAGAGGGACCAATCCTATAAAATATCATCCCACCAATCAGGCGACGACACGTGGCATCCCATGGATCAAATGACCCACAAACAGAAAAATCCGAGGAGATCCAACGGTGTATCACCCATATACAGCATGGGGGCCCACCTGGCAGCCACCTGGAGGAAGCACTCCGCGTTTGGAGTGCTGACCAAGTTGGCCAAACACCTGGTTCGGCCGACCTCTTCTTGGCGCCAAACGCGGTCAAATGACGCGTGTTGGCTCCTCCTGGCTTGAAGGAGTCAACAGTGACTGATTCGCGCGCTTTTGGTGGTTGGAACCAACCTTAACACTAGTATAAATAGGACCCCCTACCCCTCACTTCAACAAACACCACTTGAGATTCATCTCTATTGTATACACTATCATCCATAGTCTTAAAGGAGTAAGGTTGTAGAGAGGAGAGTCTCTAGTCCCAAGTCCAAATTGGGAAATGAGTCAGGAGTCTCTCTCTTCCCAATCCGACATTGGGAAAGGTATGGCTCATGTATTCTTTCTTGTATTTGTGACATTATGCATAATAAGGATAATATCTTTAGTCTCTACTTATACATATACTTGGGCAAAGCGTTTCTTGTTTGATTATGGAGTCCATGTATGTGGAAGGTATAGCTTCTATATCTGTTTCATCATGAACATATATCATTATCATAGAACCAATAGACCCCCACTATAGTCTAGTTAATTATAACATAACTAGGTTAGTATGTATAATTATGTTGTGTATCAACATTGGTTCAATGATGATTCAATTCATTGCCTTAGGATGGATTGTGCATTGGCTCTTAAGGTAATTACTTAATATGCTAGCATGGTGCCAGGATAGCTATGTAGCATTGGATGTCTCGTAGACCCACAGATTGAAGAGGTAGGCAGTAGGTGGTGACAGCCCTACCTGTCCTTTGTAATCCTCCACGTTCGGGTATGCCACAAGCTCTTGGTGGGAGTTGCCCTAGTATTGCAAGGGGTAAGCCCGTGCCCGATGTGTTGAACCACATAGCATAAGTATTCACTATTGATCTAGCTTATGAATAATTAATTTAGACTATGTATATGTACAATAGAGCATAGTAGGAGTACCTCCATAACTCTAGACCTTAACTAACCTCTAGGATCCTCTTATCCCCCTTAGACTTGAAAGATTTTGTGTGTGTCGCACTACCTCCATTATTATTTTATCCATCCTTACTAGATTCTTACCTAGACCTTTCTCCCCTTTCCACTTGATGATTGTTATATCTCTTTCCTGCCTTCCTTTGGGATCAAATAAATGACACCCTTGGGAATACTCTTAAGGGGAAATGCTACAATGATATCTCCATGCGCTTGCGGAACTCACTTTGTGATCCAATAGAACCATTAACAAGAATTTCTGACACATCAGTTGGAGATGTTTAGTTAATGGTGCATAAGAAATACCAACAAGCATTTCGGGCGCCGTTGCCGGGGATAATTTGTTAGTATATCTTAGGAGTCGTCAACACACCTCTTGGATGAAATCTTCTTCTCCTTCAATTTCAGGGGGTGCTAAGAATTGAAGAGTTCTAACCTCCTCTAATGGTTCATTTTGGATGGGAGATTCTGCAGATGTGTTCTTGGAATGCAGGATAGGAATAGAGAACTTTCTCCCTCCAAGCTTGACATTGAGATTTCCTTCCAAGGGAATTCCCATGAGAAATTTCTCAATGAGAATCACAATCATGATGTCGAAATCTTGAATTTCGAACACATGGAAATCTAGGATTGACTCAATATCCTTGTGTCTTACAGACACCTGTTGCAAAACCCCACATCCTTCACGGATGTTTCTGAAAGAATCTCGAAAGGATTTACATGTTGGTGCCAACAGCAGGTCACACAGAATGGCGAGACCACAAGAATCAAAAAAGAGATTTGCTCCAACAGTGGGGTTGTATAGGACCCTCATTGTTGTCCCTCTAATGAAACATATAATGGTTGCCAAAGGTGAGGTCATTCGAAGGATTTCGGGTGACTGCTCAACTTCCGTAGTCCATTCTCTGCTTAGAATAGAGGTTAACTCCTTGACTATCTATTGGACGAACATTCCATCAGGTGGAGTTAATGGCAATGATGGTTTCCTATGGCAACAATACTTCGAGGTATTTCTAAAACCTTCAAATATCTCTTCTTCGAAGTATAAGAGAAACATCAAAGGTTGAATTTATTCCTCCTTCGTAGATTCTTGTTCGGGAGAGGATTCCTCCAGCAAGGGTTGAGATGAGCAAGAGATAGGTTCTTCCTTGTCCATGGATTTATCCTTGGTTCTTGACACTACTTCCTCTTGGGGAGGCTCATTAAGGCCCATAATGAAGGAAGAATTTTCTAGAATTCGGTCTAGAAGATCCTTGCCTTCTTCCAGTGTCTTATAGAGGAAAGATCCTCCAGTCGTGATGTCAAGATGTAGGGCAGACTCTTTGTTCAATCCCATGTAGAATTTTTGGAAAAGCAACGGATCACGGATGGACAAATCTGGGCAGGAATCTCTCAAAAGAGAAAATCTATCCCAAGGTGCACCTATGGATTCCTTCTCCATCTTGCTGGAAGCATAGTACTTCCATCCGCAAGGAAATAATTAAGGAAATTGGAAAGAAAGCAAGACAAAATATGTCTCGTAATTCATTCCAATTTCTATTTGTATTCCCAACGTTGTGGCCGTACCATTGTATTGATTTTCTCTTAAGGGAAAAAGGAAACAACTTCCATTTGAGATTTTCATTTGTCATACCCTTGATTAGAAGGCATGAACGCAATTGTTCGAACTCTCGTAAATTCCGGTAGGAGTTTTCACAATCTATTCCTAAGAAGGATTGTTCCCGAACCATGGCTATAAAGCTAAGTTCATAGCTAGTAGAACACATGGGTTCCACCGAAGGCGGTGGCTCACAGAACTTGCCCTTTGGGGCAGAATATGAAAGAATGGTGGGCTGCTCCATATAGGTGGTGGTTATAAGAAAAGGAAAGATAAGATAAGAAGATAGATACGAGGGTGAACAAGGTTTGAAGATTAACAGCAACCGTTCCCTAGCAACGGCGCTAGAAATGCCTGTTGACGTTTCTTACGTCACAGATAAAAATCCGCAAGCGCATAGAAACTGTTGTGTAGAACTTCTCCTTAAGGGTATTCCCAAGGGTATCGAATGAAAAGAACGTGTGTGCTAATATTATGAACTAATCCACCCAAGGACACAAAGTTGTTTTGTAGGCAAGGAAGAGAGTGGAATTGGAAGTATTGATTCTAATTCAAAGGAATTTGCAGTAGTTGCTTGCTCCGGGCACGGGTTTACCCCTATCAACACTAGGATGACCCACACCAAGATCCTATGGCATAGCCGAATGTGGAGGATTACTAAAGACAGATAGGACTGTCACCATCTACTGCCTACCTCTTCAATCCGTGGGTCTACGATATATTCACTGGTGATTTCTAACCTAAGCACCACGCTTACGTTCTAAATCACAACTCTAGTTGTTTTGAACACAAAGCTACAACTAGAGCCTCTAATAAATTAAAGCAATGAACCCACAAGTAACTACTTGTGCAAACTACTATAAATTGAGAATCAAACTTAAATTGAATTCACAAAGGGCTTACTTGATTTGAATAACACCTTTGTAGGGGCACAAGTATAGAAGAGGGACTTGACAAGCCGAAGCCTCCTTCTCCTAGACTCTCACCTCACTCTCATTCTACGTGGCAGCTTCTAAGACAACTCTAAACCTTAGGAGTGGTGTTCTATTCTCATTTTTTCGTGTGTGCGTGTGAAGTGAGGTGTGTGGTTCTATTTATATGAGGTAGAACGGTTGGTTCCTGCCACCAAATGCGTACGAATCAGTCACAACTAACTTCTTCAAGTCAGGAGGAGCCAACATGTGGCATTTGATCGGGTTTGGTGCCACTCTCTAGTCGGCCGACTAGGGAGGTCGGTTGACCTGGTCACACCTCCATTGAGGCTATGCTTTCTCCAGGTCTCTATCAGGTGGATCCCATCCCTTGATATTGGTGCTACGCTGATGGATGGCATCAGATACTTCTGTTTGTGGTCCATTTGATCCATGTGATGACATGTGGTGTCGCCTGATTTGTCGAAATCCAATTTTATGGACTACTCCCTACATGTCTTGGTAGTTTGGGTCTAAATTAACCTGCATACAAATAAACACCAACACTTGTCGAATTGGTTAGTTTTTATCCCTACCACTACGTTGTGTTTCTCTTTTGTGCACATTATGAGGTGAATTGACAGTGTAAATATAGTACTTAAGGACCGTCAACACCTTCCCAACCAATCATACGCCGACATGTGGTAGCACATGAATCAAATGACGCACCTACAGGAGTATCCGAGGGCATCAAATGGCGTAGCACCGCGAAATTGTTAGAGGACACATCTGTCAGCCACCTAGAGGATGCACACTACAATTGGTGCCAGGACCAGGTTGACCGACTAGGGTGGTCGGGCGACTTCTTCCTGGTGCTAAACGCATCCAACTTCCACGGGTCGACTCCCTACGATGAGCTGATAGCAATGGAGACTGATTCGCATGCCTTTGGCGGTGGGAGCCGCCTCTAGTCTGTGTATAAATAAGGGAGAGAGGTTTCACTTCACTACACACACCACTCAAGCATTCTCTCTTGTATACACTAGTTCTCCTAGTTTCTTAGTGGAGGTTAGGCTGTAGAGAGGAGCCTCTAGTCCCAAGTCCAAATTGGAAAAGGTATGGCTCATGTATCTTTTATTTTATTTGTGACTTTATGCTTTATAATAATATTATTATTAGTTTTATTTATTCATATACTTGGGCAAAGCGTTTCTTGTTTGATTGTGGAGTCCATGTATGTGCTAGGTGTAGATGTTATTATGATCTAGTCATAATGTTCATATCTTTTTATCATAAACATCAAACACACCACTATAGTCTAATTTGGTATTAATATGATTATGTGTATTTGAATATGTTAGTGCTTGGTCCAACATTGGTTCAACGATGTTTAGCTTAGTCATTGCCTTAGGATGATATTTGTATCCAGACTCTTAAGGTATTTACTTAACATGTAAGGGTGGTGCTTATATAATTAAGTAGCGTTGGATGTCTCGTAGACCAACGGGTTGTAGGGGTAGGCATCAGGTGGTGACAACTCTGTCCGTCCTTTGTAATCCCTCATGTTCGGCTATGCCACATGCTACGCGGGAATCGTCCTGACATTGTCAGGTGTAAACCCGTGCCCCATATGTTGGACCACTAAGCCTTAGTATTCATCATTAGCATACTCATGTGTACACTAATAGGCTATGTATATGAGTAATTAGATCACAGTAGGAGGAGCCCCTTCTCGTAGCTTAACCCTCACTAGGACAACCTTACCCTTAGAGTAGACTACTTAGGTGTGTGTCACACTACCCCTATTATCATCTTACCCCTATTCTGATAAATACTTAGTACCCTATACGTTGATCATAAGAATAGTGTTTACTTTACTTCATAGCCTTCCTTTGGAACAAATGCGATACCCTTGCGAATACTCTTGGGTGAAATGCTACAACGGTATCTTCCGTGCACTTGCGGATCTCATTTCCTATCGAAGATGATCTGTGGTGTTAAGAAAACCAATAGGTGGCGACATCGGCATGTGACCTGGTACTCGGTCGGCCAGAAACCGACACGTCGGTTGACATCTCTCTGGCAGCCATGCTTTAGGAGGTTCCCTCACACCATTGGGAGGTGGTGGCGAAGCTTCAAGGGCTCCGTTCCTCCAAGATCGCCATATGCGGGTGTTGACAGTCTTTATATACCAACTTTGACCATCAATTACTCAATATTGTGGAGCAGTAAATATTTCTTACACACATCATAGTTAGATTTTACATAATTCCACATGTACTTGGAGAAATAGTGCATGTAGGAGTTTTTATGCAGAATTGATGGAGAATGATGGGAGCAATCAAGTGCCACCTCAGCCAACCACGCGATGACATGTGGCATAACATGGATCCATGAACCCATTCCCAAATGTATTTGAGGGAATCCAATGTCAATTCTCGTGCGGATGAACCATGGGCCCACTTATAACTGACTTGGCGGAAGAAAAGCCGATGGCGGGCGAAGACCAGGTCAACCAACCCCCTTGCTTTGCTGACCCCGTCTTGGCGCAGAACTCGGTCAACTGACGTGTGGTTCTCTCCCGTGGTGCCCTAAAGGCGAAGAAGACTGATTTGCGTGCTAATTGTGGCAAGAACCGCCTCTACACTTGGGATGGCAACGGGTCAGGTTCGGGTAGGGTAGAGCAAATAAAATGCACAAAATAAAAAGTGCGCGGGTAAATTTTTGTACCTGAACCCGTACATGCGGGTAAAAAATAGTATACGAACCCAAGATGTTTTGAGTGGGTTTCGGGTACCCGACAAATTTTATTTCCTGGCTTTCATCTTTCGTCGAACCTGCAGGCGGCGAGCGGATCTATGGCCGGTGTCCTTGCGCACATGCTTAGTGGAAGCGGTGATGCACACAGAAGGCCTCAGCGGCGGCACGGTCTCTGGGTCGAGCCACTGCGGCACACACGTTCAATGGTGGCGGACACAAACGACCACGTAGTGCGATGTGCGCGAGCAGTGAGCTCAAGATGGTGGTGTGTTGCAAGCAGCGAGCTTGGGGTGGTGGCGTCTCATTGACGAGCGCCTCATCCCTGTTAAGCCAGGGATGCAGGACAACAACAGCACACAACTGAGGTGGTAGAGGGAAGCAGACGACCAAGGACGGGGGTGTGAGACGATGAGGGTTGTCGGTGGAGTAGACGCACTGCCAAAGTGCAGGGGTCGGCAACGGATGATCTGGGAGCAGGGGTGCCAGCATCAATGCACAACCGAGGGGCCTGCACATGCTAGGGTTAAGGGTCGGAAAATTTTGAATTGCACGATGAATGAATCATGGCCGACGTGGGATGTGGATTTCTGATTTCTTTTGGGCCAAAGAGAAAATCAGTGGACAAGGGCTGTCGATTTTTTGTTTATTGGGCTATGTTTTAGATGGACCATATCTTATGCGCACTATTTCGGGTACTCGACGTGTAACCGCGGGTGGAAAATAAAATGAGTACCCGAACCGCAAAACATCGGGTTGGGTCCGGGTCGTAATCGCATGTAAAAATTCCTACCCGGACTCGTACCTGTCGGTTGCAAAGCGGGTACTCGAACCCGCGGGTACAATTGCTATCCCTACTCTACTCCATGTATAAATAGGGGGTGCCTCACTTCTCACACACACAACTCAAGCATTATCTATTGTATTACACTAGTGCTCTCTTCGTCCTTAGTGGAGGTTAGGCTGTAGAGAGGAGCCTCTAGTCCCAAGTCCAAATTGGGAAAGGTATAGCTCATGTATCTTTTCTTTTATTTGTGAATTTATGCTTTGTGATAATGTTATTATTAGTCTTTACTTATTCATATACTTGGCAAAACGTTTATCATTTGATTGTGAAGTCCATGTATGTAATAGGTGTAGATGTTATTATGATCTAGTAATAATGCTCATATCATGTTATCATAAACATCATACACCACCACTATAGTCTAATTAAGTATTAATATGATTATGGTAATCTGAGTAAATTAGTGCTTGGTACCAACATTGGTTTCAATGATGTTTAGGTTAGTCATTGCCTTAGGAAGGTACTTGTACTACATCTCTTAAAGTATTTACTCAACATGTAAGCATGGTACTTAGATTCTTAAGTAGCATTGAATGTCCCGTAGACCCACGCGTTGTCGGGGTAGGTGGCAGGTGGTGACAGCGTTGTCCGTCCTTCGTAATCCTCCACGTTTGTCTATGTTGCAAGCTCGAGGCGGGAATTGTTCTGATGTTGTCAGGAGTAAACTCGTGCCCGATGTGTTGGACCACTAAGACCTAGTGCTCATCGTTAGCATACTCATGTGTATACTAATACACTATGTATATGAATACTTAAAGCATAGTAGGAGTAGCTCCATCCCTAACTTGGCCTCTAGTAGGACATTCTTACCCCCTAGAGTAATTTGATTAGGTGTGTGTGTCACACTACCCCACAATGTCCTTTACCCATCCTTCTGGATCCCTCACTAGAAATCCCTATTCTTTCTTTGATCTTTCTACTCTTCCCCTTACCTTCCTTTGGGATAAACAAATAAGATACCGTAGGGAATACTCTTGGGTGAAATGCTATAGCAGTAGTTTCCGGGCGCTTGCGTAAATCATCTTGCTTTGGCTTAGGTTAGCCTAGTGCCTCTGCAAAACTAGCCTTTGCTGCTAGGATGAATTGTAGATGTTAAGAAATATCAACAGTTGTGCGGCATACAGGGCTTCCTCCATATCGCAGCTTGGCACCCAAATGGTGGAGCTCCCGGATAGGGTGGGCTCACAGCTCAACACCATGGACACCGCAGGGGAGAATCTTGGGACCACTACAGGAAACCCGACGATTTGCGAAAGCCAGGGCCGTCGCAAATAAGCCAAATGCCATCGTAAATAAGCAATTTGAGACGGCTTTCCTTATTTGTGACGGTTTTTGGCCGTCGCAAATAAGTCATCGCAATTAAGCTTATTTGCGATGGCCACCGTCACAAATAAGCTTAATTGCGACGGCTAACAGAGGCCGTCTCAAGTTATTGCCGCGGGCCGGTGGGCCCCGCCACAATATTTGCGACGACCGGGCCGTCGCAATTAAAGCTTATTTGTGACGGCCAGGCTATCGAAATTAAGGGCCTCTATTTGCGACGGCCTGGCCATCGCAAATAAGTTCAGTGGGCAGGGCCCATGTGTCCTCCTCTGGGACCCACACCTCTATTTGTGGGGCCAGGCCGTCGCAAATAATGCTTATTTGCGACAGCCCGGCCGTCGCAAATAGCAGTAGCTTAATTGCGACGGCCTTAATCCTTATTTGTGACGGTCTTGTATAAAAAGCCGTCGCAAATATGGTTTTTTATTTTTTTTAATAAACAGAAAATACTACCCGGCTCGATGGCCAGAATCACAGAACGGATACAATATATCACACACTATATCACACACAAACATCATCACAATCACAAACTAATAAGTTCCGATACATCTCACATCGTCATCAACAAAGAAAACAAGGGCTCACTCGCCCATCTGACCTCCGTAGCCACCTCCGGAGCCACCTCCGAAGTCGAAGTCATCATCGCGCCTCATTCCAGGTGGCGGTAGTGACGGCGACGGTGTTTGTGCAGCCGTCGCGGATCCCTGCAATTAATGAAACTTAGAGTTAGAATATAAATGCATCAACATCTCTCTCCCTCCCTTCCTCTCCATCTATCTTTATCTAGATCCCCCTCTCTTCCTCTCTCTTTTCATTTCTCTCTTTGTCTCTCACTCTATCTTTCTCTCTCACTCTATCTCTCTATTGCTATCCTTTGCCCTCTATCTTCCCCCCTCTATCTCCATCTACATCTCCCTCCCTCTATCTTCCCCTCGCTCTATCTCCATCTATATCTTACTCTCTCTCTTCATTCCCCTCCTACTCTATCTAACTATCTTTCACTCTTTCTTCTGTCTCTCTCTTTCTTCTATCTCTCTCTTCCTTCTATCTCAATCATTTTCTTCTATCTAACTATCTCTCTCTTTCATCTATCTCAATCTTATTACGCTGGAGAAGAAGGATTACATAGAAAATTACCTGACCCGCTTAAGAAGGATCGCCTGGAAGGACCGGTGGTAGTATCGGTAGCTAGATCCCCAGACCTTGCGCCCGAGCCATGGCCTATCATTGCAAACATTAAATGCTACCTATTAGTAAGTTATTTATGCTGAATTAATGATAACTTTAGTTTTTATTTTGTTACCTCCATTGCTTCCCGCATCTGCGCCATCTAGGCTGCCTGGATTTGGATCGTGGCCTCCATCGCGATCCTTTGGCGTTCCGCCTCCCTCCTTTCCTCCTCATGTCGCCTTTGGTTTTCTTCTACAGTTTCTCGGAGGAACTGCATCTCAATGTCCCTCTGCGATACGCGGCGACCTACCGTGCCCACCGACGAAGCCTTCGTGGAGCTGCCTCTCGCAGGTCTCCCCGCCCTCGAGTCGACAACTCCATCGAATATGGCGAGCCTATAAAAAAGAGATTCAGTAATATGAAATTAAAATATCTTGAATACTTTGAATTGAAAACGATAAAATGACTTGTAAACTCACCTTCCGTGTGCTTTTCCACCACCGCTTGCAAACGCGGCTTGAGGATCGATTGGTTGACATTCCCAATCGAAATCCTCGCCGTGTATCTTCCTAGCCTCCTCCCCGTACTTAGCCTGCAAAACAAGAAAACCGTGTAAGTTCAACAATCTATATAGTTATATTTAATATGAATGATTTATAAACTTACCAACCGCTCGGCTGCGGCCTGACTACACCCCGTCGGCTGAGAAGGGTCCCTGTGACCTCTCTTCCAGACCTCAGCAGGGGTGGGCGGCACCCCCGTCTCGCGCTCCTGTCAATACGTGTTAGTACAAACAATATATTATGAATATATAAACATAAGTTACACACACTTACCATGCGTTTAGCTAAATACAAGTGGTTATCTTGTCCGTGCCTGCTCTTCCTCTCGACCCCTCTGCAGTCTCAAGCCTTCTCAGACTTATCTTTAAACTCATCGCTAGCCCAGTAGCGACAAAGGGCCCGAAATGCATCGGTCCGACCCTGCAACTAGCTCACGTGGCCTTGCACATAGTTGGAAGTCGTTAAAAATACCATCGAGGAAATTATCAAAAAAAAATACTTCACCCCACATACCTGCGCGTACCCCTCCCCCGTCAGGTGCATCTCGCTTGCTTGCCGGAAGTGTAGCACGTGCTACTAGTTCGCCTTCAAGTGCTCATTAACAAGTTGAACGCGGGTCTTCGACAAAGCTTGTCGAAGCGCCTTGGCAGCGTTGTAGTGAAACACTCGCCTCGCATCCTCAAACTGGCGAGGGTCGTTCGGGTCCTCTAAAGTATATCTTTCCTGCGATAAAGAATATATTGAAGAGATGTTAACTAAAAGAGTTTAAGAGTTGAAACTTACAAACTTTTTTAACATACTTACCATAAAATCGGCCCATCGGCCTCCTGAAGGTTGCCGTGCTCCTGGTGATGGACGCATGCGTAGTCCTCCCACGAAAGAGCAGGCACCCCGTCGATGACCCCGGGATAGTGCAAACACACTATGGACACGAGGACACCGTTCACCGGTCTGTGGTGTCTCTCACCGGTGAAAGAGTGTCGTACCAAACCCTGCAAGATATTTATTAATTCATTACTTAAGTAATCAAAAGAAACTAAAATTGAACACTATAATTTTTATTACCTGTCTCCGACTGGACGAATCACTACCTTCTGTGAAGGGACCGCAGGAGGACTGACAAAGTGAGTCCTCCTCGTCCTCCGCGTCTGCTGGGGCGCCACATCAGGTGACCCAGACGACTCCTCACCAGCCGAGTCAAAGGCCTCAAGAACAGAAGCATCGCCAGCCAAGGGCTGGCTGGCCGAGGGCTGGCTCACCGAGGGCTGGCACACCGAAGGCGCCGCAGCCTCTGAGTCAGCCGGTGAGGACTACAACATTCAAATGATTCATAAGTAAGTTTAATGTGAAATTGATTTTAAAGAATTTGTCAAAAACGAGTGACATTTACCTGTGACGAAGCTCTAGAGCTGGTCTGAACGTGCCCCAGCAGCTGAGAGCGTATGCTGCCAGTCGACGAGGCACCAACAAAAGTGTCCTCAAGTCTAGAGGGGTAGAACCCCCTCGTCGGCGGCACCTTCTTACCCTTCTTTGACGCCATCCTGTTGTAATTAGATAATTAGTAAATATACAAATAAAATATACAAAATTCATGTTACTATCTTCAAGAAAACATTACTTGTAGTCACTTTCAAAATGCATCAACATCATTTTCATGTGCCTGTGCCCTACTCCTTAAACCATCCCAACGATCTTCCATCGTGGCCTGTTCTAATTTTCGTTTTCGCGTATCATCTGCCTCTACATCTTCAACGTCTTCAACATCTCCAACTAATTGATCGAGTCCTACACCAAGCTCGACAATAAAAGTGTCTAGCAACTCTTCTTCTTGGTACACTTCTTCAACGTCTTTGCTATCATGGTAACCATCATCCCCAGGAGTATATAGCCGCTCACGAGGATTCACCTTATATACCACACACCAATCACTAAGCTTTGTGCATGGATAAGGTAGATAATACACTTGTTCAACTTGATGCGCAAGAACAAATGTATCGTAACCTCGTAGTCGGTCCTTATGTTTCACTTCCACCATTCCAAATTGGTTTTCTCGAGTTCCATGAGTACGATCAAACCAGTCAGAATCAAAGAAGACAACTCGAAGGGTCTTATTTCCGGTAAAAGTAAATTCAAGGATTTTGTTAATGATCCCATAATAATCTATTAATTTCCCTTGAGTGTCCATTGCTCTCGTCACAACACCGGAATTGATGTTGCCGCGAGAGGACGATGAGCTTCAAAATGAGTTGTACGGAATCGGAAGCCATTTACGTCATATCGACCATAGCTTCTAACATTCACCAATCCATAAGATGGCTGCCGCAAATCTTCATGGACATTGTGAGTCCGACACTGTCATAAATGATCGTGAGTTAAAATAATACTTCTTTAATAGTAGTAATTTATAATACATAGAAGACGAGAGAATATTACATATTCTGCAAACCAGGATAGAAAACTCTGCCCCCCATTTATTCCTTCCTTTCGCATCGCTTCTACTTGTTTAGCCGTAGGTTGATGCCTATGTGGCCAATATTGTCTGTGGAACTCGCTGAACATGAAAAAACAACTTTTAGAGTACATGTGTAGCAAAATATGTCGATTAGCATAAACGTAGGAGAAACACATACTTGAAGTATTCCTGCATGCCTTCTATATTTGCGTACATGTAGAGTAAAGCAACAGTCCTTTCATGTTTGGATAGCACGTAGGTCGTGTAGCTACCAACAGTGGCGCCTCTCGTTTGAAAAATGGAAAGGTCTCTTAGAGGGGGTGTTTCGTCCACATTGTACCGCATCGCCAAAGTATTGATATTGTTTTCTTTCGCAAAGTAGACACTTGAAAAGTATCCTACTTCCTTAAGAGCATATGCTTCAGCGATGCACCCTTGCCCTGTGGCCAACCATTGGTTTCAGATATCGTAGCGCTCTTTCAATGTGATACATCCACCTATATTGCACAGGAGCGCCAACTTTAGCTTCGAATGGAAGATGGATAAGCAGATGTTGCATTGGATTGAAGAAATCCGGTGGAAATTTTTTTTCCATCTTACATAAAAGTATGGGTATCTCCTTCTCTATCTCATCCATCATCCCGATCTTGATTTCTTTAGCACAAAGCTGTCTATAGAAATAGCTGAGCTCGGCTAAAACCTTCCAGACCGCATCATCTAGATGCCTCGGAACATAACCGGTAGGAGTCTTTCCATTATAATGTGATAATCATGACTCTTCAACCCAGTGAGGTTTCCTGTGTTAACATTTACGGCTCGTTTCAGGCTAGCTGCGTAACCATCTGGGAATTTCAAAGTTTTCATCCATTTCATAACTTCTTTCTTTTCTTCGACCGAAGACAAAAAGAAGCACATGGCTTTCCACCACTTTCAGAGATTTCAAGAGTTGGACGGTGACAAATGTCTGCCAAATCTAGTCTAGCTTTATAATTGTCTTTCGTTTTGCCAGGCATATCCATGCAAGTGCTTATGATACTTTCGCTCATATTACGCTCCTGATGCATGACATCAATTTTGTGCATTAGAATCAATGACTTCACATATGGTAGCTCCCAAAGTCCACATATGTGAGTCCAATTGTGTTACTCTCCATAACCTACAAAATATCCAGGACGACCTTCATCAGGCACCAGTTTGTCCAACATATCAGAAATTTCTGACCCGTTGAGACGCTTCGGTGGTCCTTTAGTGACAACAGTGTTCTTTCGAAAGACATGCCTCTGCTGCCTAAATATATGATTCGATGGCAGCCAACGTCTGTGACTATCGAAGTAAGATATTTTGCCTCCATGAGTTAGTCGAAAGAAATCCGTGTCTGAAGCACATATCGGACACGTCAGACGACCGTGAGTGCTCCATCCGGAAAACATGCCGTATGCCGGCAAATCATGGACGGACCACAAATAAGCAGCTCGAAGGTTGAATTTCTTCTTCTTGTAACTGTCGTACGCTTCGACTCCTGTCCACAAGACATTCAATTCTTTGATCAGCGGTTTTAACATCACGTTGGGACGTGACCCGGGATGATCAGGTCCAGGTACAATGAGGCTGAGAAACATGAACTCGTTCTTCGTACAATAAACAGGTGGCAGGTTGTACCGAATGACAAAGACAGGCCAACATGAGTATGGCGTGGCATTCGTACGAAACGGTGAGAATCCGTCTGTCGCTAATCCAATGCGAACATTCCTCGCATCATGAGAAAAGTCTGGATCGAAACGGTCTAGCGCCTTCCATGCATCACCGTCGGACGGATGCGTCAAGAATTCTTTGTTCTCACATTTACCTTCTTTATACCATCTCATGTGTCTTGCAGTTCCTTTTGAAAGAAACATCCGCTTCAACCGAGATGTCACAAGCAAGTAACGAAGCTGCTTATGTGCGACATATGTCATCATATTATCGCCATCGTCATTAACAACTTCGACATACCTCGATTTACCACATTTCAAGTACATCTTCTCATTGGCGTGCTCTTTCCAGAATAGCATGCAGTTGTCTGGGCACACATCGATTTTCTCATACTTCATACCGAGAACAGATATCTTGGTCTTTGACTGATACATATCTGGTGGCGCTTTGTGAGGTTGTGGAAGGATATCGCAGATCAATTTCATGAGATCATTGTAGCAGTTGATGGAAAAAAAGTACTTGGACTTAATTGCCATAAATCTGGTCAAGAAAGCAAGTACAGTCACAGCTGTGTGTTCATGCAACAACTCTTGTGATTTCTTCAGCTCCTCGAAAAACTTCTCTGCCTCATTTGTAAGAGGATCCTCCGCTTCCAGAGCTTCTAGCATCTCATCCATCCTATCAACCTCTGTTATATCATCATCCTCATCCACTTCGGCTATGACTCGAGAATTAGTCTCGCTGTGAAAGGTCCACACTTCATAATGTGGAGTCAAACCGTTTTGACATAAGTGAAACAAAAGCTCCAATCTTCTTAAAAACTTGGTGTTCCGGCATTTTGTACATGGGCACCGCACCATATCTTCCGTTGACAACGAAAATGCTCGATCCAAAAAATTGATCTAACTTGATAAACCACTCATCGAAATGACCACCAGTTCTGCTCTTCCTGCCAGTATACATCCAACTGCGGTCTTCACCCATGTTTGGCTCTGCAGCTTAACGCGAAAGAAATTGTCGTTAATGTATTGTTGTGTTATGGCACAGCCCCACAACCTAGGCAGATAGATCCTAAACCCACCCAAGAGTGACCGAGCGGAGCGCGCTCATGACGATACGCGTGATCCGTATTCGAACAAAATTTAGGCAGCATAACCCCGCTGTTCTCCACTGCACGCCCAAAAATGATGCAGCAGAGAACAACAGGGTTACGCCACCGAAATCTTGTCCAAATCCGGACCCGCGTCTCGTCACAAGCCACGCCCCCTCGGTCACTCCGAGGCTGTCCAGAAAGGGACAATTCCGAACCTGCACGTCTCACATGCCAATGGCATGTGAGACGTGCCGATCCGAAACGTGTAATACATTGCTATAGGTTACGTTGCTTATTTTCATTTCTAGATCATTTAAGAGAGAGGAAAGAACTAGAGAAAGAGTGAGAGGAAAGTTGCTCTTAGATGACAATTCCACATCCATTTCCACCGTCCATGCAATCGCGGGTCATTGACGTCCTTACCAACCCATTCGCTTCCATGCTTCCATGTCGCCTGACGCATACGGTATCACTACTATGGTCTATACGGCACGATCACACTTATTGTGTGTCGTGCCCTTCCGGGTTGGTCGGAGCCGGACCAAAACCCCTTTATTTACATATATTAAGTAGTCACTCAGAAATATTAAATAACAATAAACAATAAGCACCAATAAAAAAATAAATATCAAACAATAGACAATATGTTATATGAGCATGTGTATGATCATTGTCAATGAAGTAGCAATGAAGCAGGATCATCTAAACATAACTAGCAATGTATGATCATATATGAGCACGTATATGAGCACGCACAATTTAAAACACTACATCATCTAAACATAACTTGCAATAAAGTATGATCATCTAAACATTACCACATTGCATCATATAAACATTGCATCATCTAAACATTGCATCATCTAATCATTCCATCATTCAAACATCCATCATGCATTAACAAACAAAACTTGAAAATTTAACTATTGCATCAAACATCCATCATCTAAACATTGCATCATCGTCACATTCCATCATTCAAACGCATTCCCATAGCTAGTCGATGGAGGCGTTGAGGGACGGTGGCGTTGGAGGAGACGGCGTTGGAGGAGGTCGGCAGCCAGCAGTGTCGGAGGGACGGCAACACTACT
The DNA here is from genome assembly GCA_036927565.1 of Tuctoria greenei. NCBI lineage: Eukaryota > Viridiplantae > Streptophyta > Magnoliopsida > Poales > Poaceae > Tuctoria > Tuctoria greenei. The sequence continues at coordinate 183,449,696 of JAYESD010000002.1, forward strand.
GTCCGAGGCTAGGCCACGGAGCCGGTGGCGCAGCAGGCCGGCGGCCGGAGGGGCGGTGCTGCAGGGGTGGGGCGGTGAAGGCGGGTCGGCGGCGTGAGGCGGCTCGGGGTCAGAGCGGCGTGCGGGGGGGGGGGGGGGGGGGGGGCAGGGAGGCGGCAGGCTGGCGTTGGGAGCGGGGGCGGGGGCGGCGGCGGCAGGGGCGACTCGGGGTCGGGCCGGCGCGCGGGACGAGGGCGCGGCTTGGGGTTGAGGCGGCGCCGCGTGGGCGGGGCAGCGGCAGGCCGGCGGCGGGAGCGGGGGCGGCGGCGGCGGTGGCGGGGCGGCGACGGCGGGCCGGCGGCGGGGCGGCAACGACGGGCCGGCGGCGGGGTCGCGGCAGTGTGGTGGGGGCGAGGCAGGCGGCTGTGGAGGTGAATGAACCGTCGGGGTCGGGGGCGGCCGATAAAAGCCCTTATTTGCCTCGGACTACGGCCGTCGCAATTGTGTTTATTTGCGACGGCATTTTTTGAAACCGTCGCAAATAACCTCTTATTTGCGATGGTTTCCTTATTTGCGACGGCGCTAGGGTTGGCCGTCGCAAATAAGTGGTTATTTGCGATGGCCCTAGGGTTGGCCGTCGCAATTAAGTGGTTATTTGCGACGCCTTTTTTATTTGCAACGGCAGGCGTCAAGCCGTCGCAAATTACGCTATTTGCGACGGCTGACCGTCGCAAATAAATGCAGCCGTCGCAAATGATCGTTATTCCTCTAGTGGACGTGCCTCGCCATTATGGTTGTGATGTCTCATTACGACGACATCGACCTCCACGCCTTCGGGGAGGGCTACGCAGGCAACGGGTTGAACTAAAAGATGCAGGCGCTGGGGTGACAATGCGAGCCCGTCGCCTCCTCGCCATGTCACCTTTTTTCCTTTGCATTGGTGGCGGACCTTGCCACGAGGATAGGCAGGATGTAGGATATCATTGTTGTTTTCCCTGATGTAAATAGTCGCACCACCGGGTGCTTTTGTAATAATGAAATGAAGTTCCTTGTCAGCCTCTTTTTTCTGAATGCGCTCTATCGCCTGAAACTTTTTTCCTGCAGTCTCAGCGTTCATTCCCACCTCAATGTTTATTTTGATTCTCCATTTCACGGACCCACATTAACTTTGAGCGACGGGTTAGGTAGGCACTTGGTTCCCCGTCTCTTGTATGAAGGAGACAGCCCCAACCCGGGATCACTCGAAGTCGGGAAACTTTGAACTCTCGTGCTGGTCCAGGAGCCCCCAAGCTAGGCGAGGCAATCGGAGCCGTTCGCCTCATGGTATTCACAGAGGGATGGTGTTTGTCCTGGGCCTGAGCCTCAGGATTCTGATGACGCGAGATCCCATCCGAGCTTGCACTCCAAAGGTTAAACTTGCAAGGTTTGGACAACTAATAGGGGAGGGTCAGCTTATCTTTGTTGCTAATATTTTAAAGTGGTGTCTGCTTGGTCTGCTACGATGTATGATGCCCGAGTTACCACCTTCCAGCCGAGTCCCCATGTCGACGTAGAATCCTTAGACCCGCCCGGGCCCCGAGCCGTGTGCTTCCCTTTATTATGGTGATGAACCAAAATTGTGTTTGCGAGGAAACTGAAAGGATATCGTACTTAACTCTTGTCCCAGGCGCTGGTAGCCCAACGGCTATCACATATGTCCCTCGAGAGGTGGGTCCCGTTTAGCAGGCCCAATTGACATTTGATCAGGTGTCCCATGTTAAGACGAAGTAGCGCTCCTCGATTCCCCAAGGGCATCATGGTAGGTCGCACGACATAAAGTTGGAGCATGGCATGTGGTTGAGGGGGCAAGGCGCATCGTTATTGTGGCTAGTCCCGTCACCCTTCAATGTGGCGCGATCACGAAGAGTCGGAATGGCGTGCGGCGCGAATCCTCGGGTCACCACAGGTCTTCCTTGTGTGAGACCTAGATGCTGAATATATTGGCAATTTGGTAAAAATTTGAGGATTTACATGCAATGTTTGGAATATATATGAGAAACCCAGTTGAAACGTCCGATCCTTTTCAAACGTGCATTTGGGAGTAACAGTTACCTTCAATTTTTATTGCACAACACACTTTGCATTATCTGAACTATTCACTGTGTATTGGGATTAGCAATTAGTGTCAATTAGTTTAGACTGTCCAAACTTTTAAAGATTTTGGGAGTAATAGTTCCCTTCATCAGTTCGGATTGTCTGAACATACTCAATGCATATTTGAAGTAATTGTTACTGCAGAGCAGCTATTTGTAGTTTCAGCCACTCTGTTTTAACTTGCAATGTTTCAAACTTGCTTTTGGCTTATGAGAATGGTTGCTTAGTACATTTGGGCTATGTTTTTAATGTGTTAAGGCTGATTATGGTGGATAATATCTTGCTATGTTTGCAACATGCTTATACGAGGGGTTCACATAAGGTGTTTTGGTTTTAGGTCTGATGTGAGTCAAGTTGAGGACTTGTGCTCGGAAAAGTTTCTTGTTTGTTCATGTGCTGGTGTTGCTTGAGTTCAAGACATGGCTGGCGATGGTGATCCATTGAACTAGTCTTCGGGAGAAGATGAGGTTCAACAACCGAGTTTTGGAGGAATTGTGATTGAGTTGATCGGAAGGTCACACATCATGTTTGGATCAAAACAATTCATATGTAGGTATCATCGACGTCGCTGGGAGGTTTTGCACATGTGCAAGGGGTGCATGGATGTGGCAACATAGTTCCAAGGTGTGATGAAGAGTTATGGCCGTGAAGAATTGATCGTAAAGGTCCAACTGGCTGGATTATGTGCTCAGGTTGCGGCTGAGTTAGTTATGGTTCGTTTATGGAGAGTTTCGAGTTGGTTTTTGTTAGATTTTATGTTGCACACGAAGTTGAGTTGTTTTAGGGAAGTGTGGGATGTTCCTCAGGTATTTGGCAGTCTTCAGATTGCATCTATCTGTGTATGAAAGAGTCTTGAGCAGTTATGGAATGTTTTAGTTGAAACTTAGTAGGATTAGGAGTCCTAGTGTTGATTGGGTTGGCCTTAGGGCTGGTTATATAAGCAAGAGAGGCCGGGGATCATGGTGAGACAATGTGCGGCTGTTTCTCTTGTATTTTTGATGAATAAAATTTGTAGTCTATAGAGCTTTTGTGTCTTGTTCGTCTGACTTGTTTTCGTCAAGTCTTTCTCGTCGAGTTTTTACGCTGCCCGATGTTTCTCTGATGTTTTAATCATAACTCGAGGTTTACGGATCCAATTGCCATGAATCTCATGGTGGTATCTTCACAACTCAATTATCTGTCGTATGTGAAAAGTTCACGTTCATTTGTTTTATGGTTTTCATGTTACATGAGTTTCTTTGCAGCCTAGCACATCTGTTTTTAACTCGGGTATAACAGTTTGACCTCTGCCTAGTCTTTCAATCAAAACATGAGTTCTACTCATTGTTTTCACGTGATTCTTGTTTGGTCACGTTCAAACATGTTGAAAACACTTGCACACATGGTTTCTTTATCAGATGGATTTTCTGTCGAGGGATTTCTTGTAGCTTCTGTTGAAAAAGTTTAAATGTACCATTCACCCCCTCTGGAAGCTTTTCATGTGCTCGTAGTATTTTTTATTTGCACATGTTTTTGCAAATTGACATGAAGAAATACTTTGCAAAACCTTGTGTGTCCGATGGTGTTGATTTTTAGGTTTGAAAGGCATGTATGGAGGCTTACATACAAGCGCAAGGCATTGCCATCTGGGAGAAGGTCTACAAGTCCTTCGATGTGCCACCAAATGATCAAGATACAGCTACAAATATGAGGGACGTCGATAATAACAACAAGGTGCAGAACTTGATCATACAAGGATTGACTCAAAGCAACTTCAATCGTGTTGCACACCTCCGATCTGCGTATGATGTGTGGAAAGCATTATGCGACTACCATGAAGGATCCAACACGATCAAGGAGGTACATCAAGACATGTTCAAGAAAGAGTACATGCGCTTCGAGATGCAACCTGGTGAGTCGATTGATTAGTTCTTTGCTCGCTTTAATAAAATTTTCAGCAATATGCGCCATGTCAATGTTAATTTTTCAATTGTTGAAAATGTTAGGCAATTGTTCAGTGCATTAGACATGGTGACTTGGGAAATGAAATTTACATCTATTTGTAAATCTACAGTCCTGAGTATACTTACATTACATGTGCCATATTCCAAGTTAAAAACTCATGAACTTGAGATTATCTCACGAAAAAATCCCAACAAGTCTCGAACATTTTGTGACACACGGTTCCGCAAATGAACCAAGTGTGATGCATATGTGTGCCCAGGATGTTTAACACACATACCCATGTGATTCACAAATGATAAACAGATAAAACCATGTCTCGAATAATAACACTAATAATAGTACCTTATTACAAACCAAATAGTCATGAATACGAGCTCTAGACAACTGCAGCAGAAAAAACTAAACACTAATTTCCAACTCCACAGGCAAGCTTGACGGTAACACACACGCCTAGAACTCCTCAAAGACCTCCGGGTACTCCTCATTGACGCCTCCTGAATTTGTTAGGGGAATAGCAAGGGTGAGCACATATCGTACTCAGCAAGTGTGGAAAAGTATGACATGTAGCGTAAACAAGGGATGATACTTAAAAGGGCTAATTGCATAAAAGTACATTCAAAACAGCTGAAAATGCAACTATATGATTATTAAGTGTGGTCCTTCCCAAAATAACCGAAATAACATTAATTTCAACTTAAGTAACCAATACATCAATCATAGTACATAATTAACACATAACTGCTCATCTGACTCAGTTTCGTCTATTCCATGTGCCAAAACCAATTAAATAACCAATACCAACTCCCAATTCAATTCCAGCTAGTAAACCATGTTCAAGGTCTATAACTCTAATCATCTGATGGTCCAGGTTGCTCATAACCGGGAGCACTGCTATCATGATAGTTTTTAACACACTCTTCAGAGGTTGTACCACTTTACCTACGAGTTCGTGATTTCACCACCTTTCGATGACTAAGGAATCTCAATTATGTCGTCTCACACTTCCTTTGGTGTGTGGCCAAGAGATCACAAAATAGCCTTTACAACTACTATCATATTTAGACACCACTGAGGTTCAAGGTGGTGATGTCTCCACCTGAGCACATCCAACCAAGATCCACCTCTTGAGACATTTGGATCCCAGGGTAGTCCCACTATCTCTACAAACCCATCCGACTACCCCTTCCCCGATCTTTCCTAATGGTCCAAATAGTACTAGCAATACACTAATTAGTCAGCTAAGCCGCGCCCATACTTGACCCTGTGGTGGCACTGTAAATTCTGGATGGTCGTTCCATGAACCGGTCCTTAGATCTAAAGCAAACAAAACCACCAAAAAAGTCCAACCTATTCCACATAACCGACTTGCTTAGATCCCTAGGCACCATGTTGCTAAAAGGTCATTATCATCAATTCACATCATTAAAGTGTTCAATAGTTCATAATTAAGCAATATCATTACTTCCCAAACCCATTTGAGTAATGCGAAGCAAAAGTGTAAAATATCCTTCCCGACTCTCCACATTGTGTTCAAGCGACAAGAGTGTTCAAGCGACAAGCATGAAATTTTGTAAACAAAACATTTAAAAACCTGGATCAAAATGATCCAGGACATTTGCCTTGCTCTTGAGCTTGGTTTTGATCGAAAGCTTCGAAGTTCTGGTTCTGCAGGTCCTCGAAAGCACTTTCTACAGCATTGCCTTCTATTCCACGGGACAAACATGCAAAACAAACATTACAATCAAATAATGCTCATATATTACTCAATATGCCATGATATGCATGATTAATGCAATTGTGAGGTAAAACTTGTTAATGAGTTGCTATTAATATTTACTAGGTAGTTACAATAGTTTTAATAAGTTTGAACAAGAGTTGAATCAATTTAGATCAAATTGGAATTAATTCAGCCTGAAACAGATCATAACACCGGACAGGTGCGGTTACAAGGTCGGACTAGTCGGCCCTGTCCGGAACTACGAAAATAGGGTTTTCTGGATAGCGAGGATTGGGGTTGAATTGACATGGGAAAGTGAATGTTGAGGGTGTAAAGTGTGTTTAGAGATCCAAGGATCGAGAATTGGATGCAAAGCTTGAGTCTTGACGATTAGGGCTTGAGGAGATGTGTTGAGGACGATTTGGTGATGAAGAACATCGATGTCGAGAAGTTGATGAAGATCGTGCTTGATTGATCCTCCTCCTTCTTCACCTCCTTCTCCTTGCTGTTGTGACTCCTCTTGATGGTGGAACAGGATCAAAGACGACAACAAGGGGTTTTTCTCAAAGGTTGGAGAGATGAGGGTATGGGGTTGTTTATATAGGGGTTGTGAGTTAGGGTTTTGGGGCGAATTCCAAATAAAATTCGGTGGGGGACGAGTAGGGGCTGAGGTGGGGTCCACATGGGCTCCTATGAGGTTCGGTACAATGTTCTTGGGCCCAATTAAGGCAATTACTCAATAACGAATCGTGGAAGAAAATCAGAATTCGAGTTGGACTCTGAAGGCCGGACTAGTCCGCAATAGGACCGGACAAGTTTGTTTGGGGACAGAGAAGAAATCAGACAAGTCATCATTTCCTGCACACATCACCTTTCTGTTTAACCTATTTCCACTTTTATATGGAGAAATATGGTGCATGCAGGAATTTTACACAGAATTGAAGTGAAAAAAGGGGATGGATCCTATAAAATATCATCTTAGCCAATCAAGCATCGACACATGGCACCTCATGGATCAAATGGCCCACAACCAGAAGTATCTGAGGCCATCCAACGGTGTACCACCCATATCATGTAATGGGACCCACCTGTTAGTCACCAGGAGGAAGAACTGGCCGTTTTGAGCCAGGACCAGGTCGGTCGACCCCCCCCCCCCCCCCTAGTCGGCCGACTAGGTCCTGGCGCCAAACGCGGTCAAACGCCATGTGTTGGCTCCTCTTATCTTGAAAAAGTCAGTGTTGACCGATTCGCGCGCTTTTGGTGGCGGGAACCGACCCTTCTCCACCTATAAATAGGACCCCTTACTTCAACACACACCACATGAGCATCATTCTATTGTATACACTAGTTCTCTTAGTCCTTAGTGGAGTTAGGCTATAGAGAGTCCCAAGTACAAGTTGGGAAAGGTATGGCTCATGTATCTTTTCTTATATTTGTGACTTTATGCATAATAAAGATATTATCTTTAGTCTTCTTTTATTCATATACTTGGATGAAGCATTTCTTGTTTGATTGTGGATTCCATGTATGTGGGAGGAGTAGTCTTTATGATTATGACATATCACTCTTAATCAAGTTCAACTAGCCTACCTCAAAGTATCTTGTCCATGGCCAAGCAAGAAATCAAGACAATATTTACATGAAGCTATTGGCCAAGGACAAGAAAATTAAAGAGCATTCAAGATCCAAGATGTCCTATAATTACTTGTTGGGATTCCTATCCTTCGACCAAGCCCATGCAACCTAGGGCAAGTGACATTGTGGATAAAACATTTCTTGTTTGATCGTTGAGTCCACATGTCATCATGCCCAAAGAAGCTTTTGATCCATGATCAAAGTATGGATTATCTCAAAAGAATATCAAGAATGTTGAAGTGGCACCCCTAAGTATGGACAAGCCTCACCATGCTCTTAAAAGAATAATTTCAAAGGAGAAAAGCCGTCACTACATCAACAAGTTTTCATCGAGATGACGGAGAGGCTAGGGCCATCATGTGATCCACATGTCCAACTAACATGCCAAAGGAGACTTGTCATGTCAATTAAGAGAAGTTGTCCACATCTTCAACTCCGGGATTGGACAACAAATCATTGCAGTAAAATTGACAGAGGTAAGTCTTACTCATCGAACTTCAAAAAAATGATTTGGTGAGTCCTTGCCAATAGGTAAATTGGTAGTTATATCACATTTGATTTCCCAATTGCATACTTGAATTCCCCATCAATCTTTGCTTTTGCATTTAGCATGTTTGAGTTTTCACACTTGCATGTTGGAATGTAAAATTTCCATCCATCCTAAAACTCAAATTCTGAATTAGGGAATTAATTTATTTGGATATGAACCTTGGGCATAACCACTTGAATTCATACTTAATTCAAACAAAAAATATTTCCCTTAATATCCATTGCATTTGCAAGTTGCTTCAAGCTGGGAAAAATAATTTGACAAAGGGTACAACATGCTTTTTAGCTAATGTAACCCGTTTTTGAGTTGTTTTGTTTGTTCTTGATTTTAGTGCAGCCAGGACAAAATATGTAAAGTGGTTGGAAGGCCCCATCAAACGCATATACCTCCATCGATCTCATTTTGACTTCATGGTGGAGGAATGCTCAAGACGGTGGTCTGATGGAGGAACAACATCAAGATCATTCAACTCCAACCTCAATTTGGCAAAAGACATTGAACATGAAGGATATACGAAAATTCATGGTTGTGAGTTTATAACTCAACAACCTTGAACCCGGACTGCTCTTCAATTGAGATACAAGTTTAAATTTTCCGTCATTTGAAGTGCACTAGGATTAAATGATTTTTACTTACATTGGTAAGGAAGGTTTACACCTTGTCATTATTCAACTCTTATGCATCCTCATGAGAGTAAGTGCTGGCATTATTCTTTTTGATTCTTCTGTCACCTTACATAGGAATAAATTTAAACAAGTACCTAGAATTTCATAAGCATTGCTAAAATTGACTTAGACATTTTCTACCTAGGTAATGCTTATAGAATGACTTAATGGTTGAATTGGTGTGTAGCAACCTAGGAATAGTGATGTCCATAATTCTGATTTAAAACTCATTCATTCATGGATCACTAAATTTGAAATTCCTAGGCATGAAAAATTAAAACAAATGTGCTTAGGAGGATAAAATTGAGCATCTTGTTTGCCATGACCGAAATGATGACATTTGCTCTTGTGTAAAAAAAACTATGATGGTTAGAAATTTTACAAGATGAAGGGATCCATATAGTGTCTTGCATTGCTATGAGTAGGAGCTTTAGAAAATGTTCAACTTGATTTATCCATAAAGCCCCACTCCTAGCAAAGATTCATACATTGTTCATGAATAACTTGAAATTGGACCCATTGCAAGATTCGATTACCTAACCCGAAAATTCATTTGTACAAGTATTGGGAGCTAACCACCCCCCTCTATCATAGAGAGGAAGTTTGCAGGAGCAATACAACTATGCAGGCATTCAAAGATCCGATCGTTGGAATCCATAGAGGATTCCATTTCAACATCTCTTAGCCAATGAGTAAAATAGAATGGTTGCTACCTATCGGACATTAAGCCCGAAGGTCAGCCATAACTATACGAGGCCGGAGATTTGACATGGAAACCCTCCACAAGCAACCAATGGGCTGCTACGAATATGTGAGAGCATTATACTCTCAACTATTCTAAGCACTCATTCAAGCTCAAGGGAATTGCCACCATCATTGGGTATAAGTTATTCCTTTGTGGCAAAAAGGTATGGTGTACCTTAAGCAAGGAATGACAAGATCACATCCAATGTATATTAGGTGCAAGTTGTTCCTATGTGGCAAGAATGTGTTTTATACCTTAGCCAAGGAACAACGGATCACACTCAACCAATGTTGAGTGCACGTCATCCCTTTGTGGTTATAGGTATGTTGTACCTTAGCCAAGGAATAACGGATCATACATAACACATGTTGGGTACATGTCACTCCTATGTGGCTAAAGGGTATCACTACCTTGGCCAAGGAATGACGGATCATACCCAATGACTGAGGGATACAAGTTATTCCTATATGGTAAGAAGGTATGATACACCTTAGCCAAAGAATTACGGAACACACCCATCCTTGTTGAGTGCACGTCACTCCTTTGTAGCTAAGGGTTATCATTACCTTAGGCAAGGAATAACAAGGTACATCCAACCTATGGGAACCTTGAGGTGCAGATGAGCAACATCGACAACACTCTCCTCAACCACATTTGTGGAACTCATGGAAGGCAACCAACATCGACACTCAACCCTCCGATGTTGAAGCCATGCTGCAACAAGGTTAGGCCAACCTCATGGCCTACATCCGTCGTTAGGGATTCAACTCCTATCACGGACCTTGAACAAGAACAAGCTTGGGGGAGGACCCCCACTGTGACACCTGGTTCCAAAAAATGAACCAAGTCCAATATATGTGTGCCCAGAATGTTTAACACACATACAGAAGTGATTCACAAATTATAAACATATAATTACCATAACTCAAATTATTAAATAAGTACTTTTATTACAGTATTCAAGTAATCCTCATATTACAATTCTAATGATCAATATTAATAGTTCTAAAAACTACAGCAGTAGAAATAATCTAATTAAGCAAACTAAGCATAAAGGGTAGCGCGGCTCCAAGCAACACAACAGGCAAAGCTGACAGCAGCACACAACCTAGAACACCTCATTAACGTTGTGATACTCCCAATGCTGACCTGCAACTATTGGTGGGGGAATTGCAAGGGTGAGTACATGCCGTACTCAGCAAGTGTGGAAAGTATGGCGTGTAGCTGATACAAAAGACAACAATAATAAAGGCTAAGTGTTGAAAAGTACATTTAAAACGTGTAAAAAGCATTATACTATGTCTATGTGAAGTAATACCATCATATCCCACATAATATGAATCCATGATTAATTATCCATCCATATACTAAAATATTACCATCATCATCATCCATGTCCATTTATCATAAGTCAATCCATAACCACAACCATAACCATAACCAAGCATCCCAAATCCCAAATTTCCCTCTAATCATGTGAGGGTCCAGGTTGCTCATGACCGGGAGCACGACTATCATGATAGTTTTTAACACTCTGCAGAGTTTGTACTAGTTTACCCACGAGTTCGTGATTTCATCACCTTTCGGTGACTAAGAACCTCCCTTATGCCCGCGACCTGTCGGTCACATTACACACTTCCGTTGGTGTGTGGCCAAGAGATCACAAAATGACCTCTACAAAGGGATTACTAGTATGTACAGACCCACTGAGGTTTCACAGGTGGCGATGCCTCCAACTGTGCACATCTTCAACCAAGGTCCCCCTCTTGTGCCATTCGGATCCCAGGGAGTCCTGCCACAAATCCAAACTCAATCCAACTCCCCTTCCCCGGTGCGCCAAATGAACCGCGCAATACTAGCTATACCCTAATTAATCAGCCACGCCGCACCCATACATGGCCTCGTGGTGGCACTATAAATCCTGGATGGTCGCTCCACGAACCGGTCCTTAGATCTAAAGCAAGTTAAACCACCATATCGACCAACCCAAACCAAAAAACATGCTTGCTTAGATCTCCCAAGTCCCATGTTACCAATCAATCATATTCATCAATTCTCAACATCCATAACTTCATCAATTCACAATTAAGCCATTTGGTTGTTTTGCCATCCCAATTAATTAGATCAAAGCCAAACGGTAAAATACCATTCCCGACTCTCTACAATATATCCCAAGCGACAAGGATGGTCAAACAAGTCTAGTAAAGACCTACAAATAGGTTTCCCATCAAATTGACACAAGCAAGCAATTTTGCAAACAAAACTTTTAAAAACAGAGGTTCAATATCTTCAAGAACACTTGCCTTGCTCTTGGGCTTGATTGGCATCAAATACTTCAAAGTGCTGGTGCTGGAGGTCTTCTGTAGCACCCTCTAGCACAAATCCGTCTAATTCGCGCAGTGAACATACAAAACAATAATCACGATCAATAAATGCTCATATGTCACCGAATATGACATGGCATGCATGATTAATGCAAATGCAAAGTGAAACTTGTTAATGAGTTACTATTAATGTTTACTAATTGTTTATAACTAGCTTTAACAGGTTCAAGGTAATTCAATTAAATTCAGAATTAATTTAACAGTAATCAGATCTAGAGGCTGGACAAGTCCGCTGTAGGGTCAGACTAGTCCGCCCTATACAGAACAAGTGAGCTTGGGTTTTCTGGATTGAAGTGAATTTGGAGAAACAGGGTTGAATTCGCGTGAGAAATAGAAAGTAGAAGGTATACCAGGTGTTTAGAACTCCAAAGAATCAAGAGTTTTGGAGGCAGCACTTGGATCTTGACAATCTAGGGTTAATGAAGAAACTTGAAGGTGACTTGTTGATGAAGAACGAAAACTTGATGGAGATCTTGATCACTTGGTCCTCTTTCGTTTCCTCCTCTTCTTCTTGCTCTGGATCTCCTTCTCCTCCTTGGTGGCAGCTCCATCAAACTAGGGTTTGGGTGTGTTTCGAAAGTGGCAAAGAGATGTAAAGTTGAGGTGTGGGGTTGTTTATATAGAGGTGGAGGATTAGGGTTTGATGGCGGTCGGTTTTAGAGAGGGTGGAGCTCGATGTAGGGTCCCACATGGGCTCCAAAAGGGTTAGACACGACGTCCTTAGGCCCAATTATCATAAAACCCAAAAACATGTCATAGAACAAAAGATCAACTCGGAATTGCGATCACCGGACAAGTCTGCACTTTGCGGGACTAGTCTGATCGCTAGTTAGAGAGGAAACGAATAAGTTCGGACTATATCGGGCAAGTCCGAACATAGTCAGAGGAAAACAGATGAATCTGGCCAAAATCGGACAAGTCTGATTTTAGTCAGAGAGGAACACGGACAAGTCTGCTAGATATCGGACAAGTCCGGACAAGTCTAGGGACTTCAAGGAATTGGAATACCGGACTAATCCGCAATGGACCGAACAAGTCCAAAAATTGTACAAAGATAAAAACAGACTAGTCCGCACAAAAACGAACAGGTCTGAAATGAGCTCAGAGAGAAATCGGACTAGTCCGCATGAAATCGGACAAGTCCGCACTTCCCAGAGTTCTTAAGTGCGGTTTTGCTTCTAATTCATTTTAAACTTGCTCATTTTTATATGAGGGTTAACCATATTTAATGATGGATGCAGGGCATAATGCATGAAAATGGGGGTGTTACAAACCTACCCCCTTAAAATGAATCTCACCCTCATGATTCGACTTAAAGGGAAAGAGATAGAAAAAATTATTCTTTAGATCATCTTCCAGCTCCCAAGTTGCCTCTGATTCTGTGTGATGCTTCCATTGAACTTTAAACTATCTAATAATCTTGTTTCTTGTGACCCTCTCCTTGGTTTCCTATGTCAAATCTGTCTCTAGTTCCAACTCTTCCACTGGCACTTGTTTTTCCGGTAGCCTTAAACACTTCTTAAGCTGGGAAACATGAAACACATGATGTACATCTAAAAGATGAGCTTGTATCTCCAACTTATATGCTACTTGTCCTCATTTATCAAAAATATTGAATGGCCCAATGTATCGAGGTGCTAGCTTTCCTCTGATATTAAACCTTTTATGACCTCTCATGGGTGACACTTTGAGGTAGACAAAGTCTCCCACTTCAAAGGCTAGGTTTCTCCTCCTATTATCAGCATGTCCTTTCTGTCTTGATTGGGTAGCTCTCAAAGTTTCACGAATAATCTGAACTTTTTTCTCAACTTCTTGCAGCATGTCAGGTCCAAACACTTGATTTTCTCCCGTCTCATTACAGAACAAAGGTGTCCTACACTTCCTCCCGTATAGTGCTTCATAGGGTGACATTTTCAATCTTGCTTGGTAACTATTGTCATATGAAAATTCTGCATATAGCAAGCTTTTGTCTCAACTTCTTCCATGATTCAAGGCACAAGCTCTTAACATATCCTCTAAATCTTATTGGTCCTCTCAGTTTGTCCATCTGTTTGAGGGTCATATGCTGAGCTAAAATTCAACATTGTTCCCAATGCTTCATGCAATTTCTGCCAAAACCTAGAGGTAAATTGAGAACCTGTATCCTACACTATCTTCTTTGGAACTCCATGCGAACATACTATTCTTCCCATTTATAGTTCAGCCTTTTCTCCCCATTAAAGGTGGTATTGACGGGAATAAAGTGATCTCACATAGTTAACCGATCTACGATTACCCATATGGAGTCATAACCGGACTGGGTACATGGTAAACCAACTATAAAGTCCTTTCCAATCTCTTCCCACTTCCACTCTAGAACCTTTAATAGCTGCAATAATCTAGCCGGCCTTTGATGTTCAGCTTTGACTCGCTGGAAACCATCACACAAAGCTAAATATTCAGCTATGTCCTTTTTCATTCTAGCCCACCAATAGCATGTCTTCAAGTCCTTGTACATCTTTGTACAACCGGGATGAATTGAGTAAGGTGAGTCATGTGCCTCCTTCAATATTTTTTCTCGGATATGCTTATCATTGCGGACGACAATCATTTTACCAAGCCATAGAGTACCATGTTCGTCCTCATCAAATCTGAATTCTCTCCCCACTTGGGTCCTTTCCTTGATTTCCTGAATTTCCTCATCCTTTGTTTGTGCTTCTCGAATTTCTTGCTCCGAGGTCGGATTTAACTCCATTATTCCCATCTCATTCACAAATCCGAGATTCAACCATTCAAACTCCTTACATAACTCGGATAGCAATTCTCGAACCGTGAGCTGGTGACTTACTCCTTTCCTACACAAGGCATCGGCCACTAAATTAGCCTTCCTCGGGTGATAATTAATTCCAACATCATAGTCCTTGATGAGCTCCAACCATCTTCGTTGCCTCAAATTCAGGTCCGTTTGTGTGAATATGTACTTGAGACTCTTATGATCCGTGTAAATCTGACACCCATGATGAATAATATAATGTCTCCAAATCTTCAGGGCATGTACCACGGCTGCAAGTTCGAGATCATGCATTGTATAATTATGCTCATGTTTCCTCAATTGCCTCGATGCATAGGCTACCACTTGACCTTCAGGATTAAGCACACATCCAGGTCCCTGTCTCGATGCGTCACAATAAATATCAAAACTTTTACTCACGGCAATATCAACACAGGTGCTGTTGTTGCCTCTTCTTTAGCTCCTCAAAACTGTCTTGACAAGCTTGAGTCCATTGGAATGCTTTCCCTTTCATTAACAGCTCCGTCATTGGATTGGCTATTTTGGAAAATTCTTTGATGAACCGGTAGTAATATCCAGCCATCCCAAGGAAACTCCTAATCTCCTTCACATTCTGTGGTGGTTCCCATTTCAACACGTCTCTCACTTTTCCTGGTTCAACTGATACTCCTCCCCCCGAGATGATACGACCCAAGAATGACACTTCCCTTAACCAAAATTGGCACTTGCTGAATTTGGCGTACAATTGATGCCCCCTCAATTTCTGCAATGTGAGCCTCAGATGTTCCTCATGTTCCTCCTCGTTCCTCGAGTAGATCATAATGTCATCAATGAACACCACAATGAATATGTCTAATTACTTAATGAAGACCTTATTCATGAGGTACATAGAATAGGCAGGTGCATTTGTCAATCCAAAGGACATCACGGTGTACTCATAAGATCCATACCGTGTCCGAAAGCTGTCTTGGGTATATCCGATGGTCTGATCTTCATTTGGAAGTAGCTTGACCTCAAATCAATCTTGGAGAAAACACATGTGTTCTTCATTTGGTCAAACAAATCCTCAATGCGGTGCAATGTGTACTTGTTCTTGATTGTCACCTCGTTGAGAGCTCGGTAATCTACACACATCCTTTGAGATCCATCCTTCTTGTCCACGAAAAGTACTGGTGCTCCCAAAGGTGATGAGCTTGGGCGAATGGAACCCATTTCTAGCTGCTCTTGAATTTGCTTCTTAAGCTTTGCTAACTCCTTAGGAGGCATCCTATATGGCCTCTTAGCTATATGTGCAGTTCCAGGTATTAAATCAATAACAAATTCTATATCACGATTAGGTGGCATACCTGGCAACTCATCTGAAAACACATCCAAGAATTCACACCAACTGAAATCTCCTCAATTGTGGCACCATCTATGTGATTCAGCTCCAACTGCTTCGGTGCATGTTGAGTTGTTTCAACCTCAATGCTGATCCCCTCCTCATTGGTCAACTTCACCATCTTTGTGGCACATTCAATGACTCCACTGTGCTTCCTCAACTAGTCCATACCAGGTATAATGTCCAATCCTTGAGAATCCAAAACAATGAGGTTACCAAAGAAGTATACCCCCCTTATTCTAAGGCTTACTTTTGACATACTATGTTTGTCCTTATCTCTCCTCCAGGAGACTTAACCAATAGAGTATAATTCATATGAGAGATAGAAAAACTATACTTCGCAACATACTTTAATGCAATGAATCAAGGCAATGCTCTAGAATCAAGTAACATAGTCGCCGGGTTGGAGTTTGCGAGAAACATACCAATGACCATATCATCTGCCTATTGCGTTTTCTCCGTAGAGACTTGGTTCACATTGCGTACCAGGTTTTGCTGTCCATGGTTCCCTTGAGGATGTCCTCCATTGAGTCTTGGGTTCAGTCTTGGCACATTGCTTCCTTGACCGAGGCTTGACTTAGGACATTGAGATGCAAAAGTCCCGCTTCTCCACATGTATAGCACTTCCTTGCTGCACAAGAATTTGGACGGACTTGATTCTGCACATTTGCACTAGAAAATTTGGCATGAGGTTCATAAGACATTGGAGGCCTAGGTGCTTGCATGACGGGGCAATGCTCCACAAACTGAGGCTGAGCTGGACGAGGTTGATAACCAGGGCATTGAGCAGGCGCAGGGATGCTGTAATATGGCACATTGGGTGGAGCAAAGCGAGGGCGCACATTGCTTCCTTGTTGTTGTCCTTGATATGGTGCCTTCCTCTTAGTTTCTAGCTCCATCTCACGGACCTTGTTATCAACCACAGTTGCCTTGTCCACTAGTTTCTGGAAGTTTGTATAATCATAGTTAAGCAATTGCACTTGGATCTCATTATTAAGGCCCCTAATGAGCAAATATTGCTTCTGGCTGTCCCAACTGACATCTTCAGGCGCATACCTTGAAAGTTGAGTGAATTTACCAAGATATCCACACACACATGACCTTCCTTGCCTCAAGTTCTCAAATCCTTGTCTCTTTAGGATCATAACATCTTCCGGCACATAATGAGAACGGAAGCTCTCCCTGAATTCAGCCCAAGTAATCATCTCATGGAACTCATGGGTGTTGCATAAAGAATCCCACCAATCCGCAGCTGCTCCGACGAGATGGTAAGAGGCAAATAGCACTTTCTCTCGGTCGCTGCATTCAACAATGGCTAGCTTCTTCTCTACGGATTTGAGCCAATCGTCAGCATGCATAGGTTCGGTGGCTTGAGCAAAGGTTGGTGGCCTAGTCCTCATGAACTCTACCAACCAGTTATAAGGCGGTGGGGGTGGTAGCAATGGAGGCATGTGGGGCTGATTGTTGTTGTTACGAGCCTGCAGTTGTCCTATAGTTTGAATCATGGTCTGCATGAGCTAGTTTTGCATAGCCAATAGCTGCTCAAGGTTGATACCTCCTTGGACAGGTCCCTGGTTGTTCTGGGGTGCTCCATTGTTCCCCTCCTCATCGTTGGCATCCCTCTGGTTGCGTGTCCTCACCATCTGAAGAAAATCAAGAGATAAGAATTTAGAAAATGTCCCCAACTATATGCATCAAGGGATATGAAACTAAACAACTAACTATACAAGCCTATATGGACATAGCAATGCTACAACATCCCAAAATACTCTACTAAGCACACAAGTAACAATATATATCAATCAGCACACCAAAACAAACACAACGCTTCCTGAGTGCTACTATGTGCTCTAAAGTGTCCATTCTATCTAGGCTGCGTCCTACGATAACTTTGGGGCTTTGATACCAATTGGTGACACCCGGTTCCGAGAAATGAACCACCTGCAGTATACGTGTCTCCAGGATGTTTAATACACAAGTGATTCACAAATGATAAACAGATAATTACCACAACTCAACTTATTAAATAAGTACTTTTATTACAATATTCAGGTAATCCTCATATTACAATTCTAATGATCAATATTAATAGTGTGAGACCTATGTGTGTTGAATACATTGGCTTTAACGATAAAAGTTTTGAATACTACCAAAACACCTTTTCAACAAGGTCCGACTCTAGGTCCTAGCTCCCGCAAGGTCCAATAATAGGTCCGACTTGTTTTGGGTAGCTTCTGCAAGGTCCAACGATAGGTCCGGATTGTTTTGGGTAGCTCCTGCAAGGTCCGATGCAAGGTTCGACTTGTTTTGGCTCGCTTCGACATATTTGTCTAGCTCTGACTAGCTTTGGTTAGCTCCGATGCTAGGTCCTGCTAGCTTTGGTAAGCTCTGGTGCTAGGTCCTGCTAACTTTGGTAAGCTCCAATTCGAGGTCCGGTTAGCTTTGGCAAGATTTGGAGCTTGATCGTAGTGGTTCTGCTTTTAATTTGCAATGTTTCAAACTTTCTTTTTGGATTATGGAAAGTTTGCTTAGTTTTCTTTCACTATGTTTTTGGTGTGTTTTGGTGATTATTGTTGTTATCAATTTGCTATGATTTGCAACATGCTTATGTGAGGTGCTCACGTAAGGTGTTGTGGTTTTGGAACTAACGAGAGTCAAGTCTAGGACTTGTGCTCTGAAGTATTGGTTGTTTATTCATGTGCAGGTGTTTCTTGAGATCAAGAAATGGCTGGTGGCGGGATCCGTTGAACTAGACATAGGGAGAACATGAGGTTCAACAACCAAGTTTGGGAGAAATTGTGGTTGAGTTGATCGGGAAGTTGCGTAGCATGTTTGAATCAAGAACAATGCATATAAAGGTAACGTGGACGTCGTTGGAAGATGTTTGCACATGTGAAAGGAGTGCATGGACATGTCTACATGGGTCTGAGGCGTGATGAAGAGATGTGGACGTAAAAAAATTGGTTGGAAAGGTCCAACAGACTAGGTTACGCACTTAGGCTGCGACTTAGTTGTGTTTGACTCAAATATGGAAAGTTTTGAGTTGGTTATGATAGGATTTCATGTGGGTCACGAATTTGAGTTGTTTTAGGAATGTGGGATACATTCCTAAGGTCTTTGGAAGTCTTAATATTGCTTCTATCTGTGTATAGAAGACTCTTGAGCAGTTATAAAAAGTTTCGATTCGTGAATTGAGTAGGATTGGAGTCCTAGTTAAGTTTGGGTTGGCCTAAGGGCTGGTTATATAAGCAAGGGACGCCAGAGCTCGTTGAATACAACTTTTGTTCTATTCCTCTTGTGTACTAATGAATAAAATTCGTAGTTGAAAGGAACTTTTGTGCCCTGTTCGTTTGACTTGTTCGAGACAAGTTTTTCTTGTCGAGTTTCTGTTCAGCACTACCTTTCTTTAGTGGTTTTATCATAACTCAAGTTTTACAGATTCAATTGACGTGATTCTTTTAGGTTTGTCTTCACAATTTGATTTGCTATCAACTTTGTAAATTTCACGGTCATTGGATTTGTGATTTTGGATCTACATGAGTTTCTTTGCAGTGTTATAGATCTACTTTTTTACTCGGTAAGACAAATTGACCTTTGTTCGATCTTTCGATCGTAACTTGAGTTTCTCATGATGGGTTTTCATGATTCTTGTTGTGACGTTCGTGGCTTGATTCTCTACAATCTATACTTGTTTTGTCACAGTTGAACACATTTAGATTAGTCACACACACGATTTCTTTAACAGGTCGGTTTTCTGCCGAGGGGTGTTTCATTGCTTCTGCTGATAAGTTTTAATCTACCATTCACCCTCCCTCTGGTAGCTTTACACGTGCTCTTCGGTCCTACAATTGGTATCAGAGCCACGATGCTCTAGTACTTGTGATTTGCACTAGTTTTGACTAATCATCAAGGAGAAATACTCCGCAAAAACTTGTGCTTTTAGTGGTATTGATTTTCAGGTATGGAAAGCACATATGGAAACTTTCATCTAGGCACAATGCTTCGCAATATGGGAAAAGGTGTACAAGCCTTACGACGTGCCTCTGAATGATCAAGACGTGGCTACAAACTTAAGAGATGTCGACAACAACAACAAAGCCCACAACTTGATAATCCAAGGACTAACTCAGAGCGACTTTGACCGTGTTGCACACCTCCGATCAACGTACGACGTGTGGAGAGCACATTGTGACTACTACGAAGGATCCAACACGATGAAGGAGGTAAGACGGGATATGTTCAAGAAATAATACATGCACTTTGAGATGCAAACCGGTGAGTCCATTGTTGACCTCTTTGCTCGCTTTAATAAAATTCTCAACAACTTGCATAGCGTCAATGTTAATTTTTCAGATGTTGAAAATGCTAGGCAATTACTAAGTGCATTAGACATGTCAATTTGGGAGATGAAAGTCACATCTATTCATGAATCTACTGTCATGAGTACACTTACATTCTATGTGCTATATTCTAAATTGAAAACTCGTGAAATTGACATAATCTTACATAAGAACCCCAATAAGTCTCTTGCATTTGTTTCTCAACGTGATATGCCAAGCTCCGGCCAATCTTCATCTAGCAATACACTTGCTTTGCTGCCTTCACTAACCCTGAAACAGATTGAAGAATTTCCAGAAGAAGAGCTAGCGCTCATCTCTACTCGGTTCTCAAAAGCATTGTAATATATGAGAACTAGAAGGAGAGGAAGCTCCAGACCTCAACGATGCTTTGAATGTGGTAAGACAGGAGACTTTCGTACAGATTGCCCTAACCTTTCGGGTCCTTCTGCCCTTGATGAAAAGCAGAATAAAGTCAAGTCCTCTTCTGTCAATACCAACGACAAGAAGAAGGGTTTTACAGGACGCAAACTGATAAACAGTTTCATCACCGCACTTCAGGAGCTTGGCTCAAATGATGTAGACTTTCGAAGTGACAAAGATGAAGATGATCTGGCGAACTTGTGTTTCATGCCAGTCAAATCAAGATCAAGTATGGAGGATGCAAAACACAACAGTGACAACGAAGAGGTATGTCCTACTCGTGATGGAATGTGTGATGCTATTTCTTGTGGAACTGTTTTTGTTAAGAAAAAAGGACAAAAATCTTAGGGACAATGCTGTTAAAATTGAGTCACTAGAATCTAAAATTAATCGTTTGAAAACCATGATTCCTAGTGATGATTCTTGTTCCTCATGCCATGAACAATTGTCCTCCTTAAGAAGTGCACACTCCTCCACTCTTGATAAACTTGAGTTAGAGATTGAAAAGAACAAAAATCTTGCTGCACTTAATGATAGAAACATAAAAGATGCTTCTTGTTCTACAATTTATTTGTATTGATCTACCTGTAATGATCTTGAAAAGAAACTAAAAGATGTTATGAATGAAATTTCAATATTGAACAATGCTTTACGTGCTCATGAAGTTAAATATTGTTCTAATTGCAAATTAAAAGGAAAAACTTCATATGAAAGGTGACTAGAATTGTCTAAGAAACTTGATGACATGAATAGGACACTAGAGAAGTTTTGTGTTTGGAACAAAAATCTAAACTTGCTACTGAATTCATCCAAATCTTGCAATGATAAAACTGGTTTATGTTTTGATTCTCATGCTCATGCTAAAGCACATCCACATAAAATGTAAAGTCATTAGGAAATGGTTTGATTAAAACAGTTCCTAAATCAAAAGAGGTAGTTTTTAAATCTGCAGGAGTGTTGTCACGTTCGGGTTCAAATAAACATACTGCATGCTCATCTAGAGATGAACACAAAGTTAAATTTCATTGTACCTTTTATGGTAGAGACAACCATGTTATAGATTTTTGTTATAGACTAGCTAAACAATATAAAAAGGAATGAATGTAAGCTAGATCTTATAACTCTCATGCAAAATTAGCTGCACATACTAAATCGAATGTCAGGAACATACAACCTGCTGAGTCAAAAACATTCAAAGTTTACCTCCGGATCAAGTGTTTTTTTCTCTGGAGCTATTGATTTTTGTGCTACACAAGTAACACCTTATAGGTCCGTAGTTAAGAACAAAAAATCTCAAACTTTGACTCATGAACCTGCTATCTTATCTCAGCTTTCACGTGTTTTTCCTGTTGCACATCGTGTGACTTAGTACCTGTCGGTACCCTGCGTACCAGACCCCTCGGTATCGTGAAGAGTACAAGGGAGTTCTACCTATAAGAGTTGAAGGTCTCCTTAGGCCCCACATGTCACGTTGCACCGGACCCGCTCCGCTCATATGGGTAGCTCCTGGGTAAACACGTGTAAAGGAAAACCGTAACTAAACTCCCAAGTAAGAAAAGCTTCGGTGACAACACGTGTACAATGACCCCGGACCTAACCCCCAGCAGAGAGGAGCTCCGGTGCCGACACATGTATAGCAGCCCCGGACCTACCCTCCCGCAAGGGAAAGCTCCGGAGCTACCACGTGTGGAGCCTCCGGACCTTCATCAATGTATACACTGGTAGATCTCCTTGAGCACGTACATTCAAGTGACAATCAAAGTGGCCGTTACAAGATTTGATTACGTGTTGTCAATGTTATATTAACGACACGCGATCAAAGCACTATTAATAGAGGTAACGCAACCATTAAGGCACGTTATTACACTATTAACCATGCTTAATACCCGTAGACAGTGTATTAGGCAATTTATTACACCAGGGCCACATGTTGGGCCAGGTGAATGATGTAACAATCAGACCTTAGAACTATAAAAGGGTTGTGCCACACGAACCCAGGGACATCTGATCCAAGCTAACCTGCATACTAGGGAAGAGACTCATACAATACAACAACACAAACCCCATGGAGTAGGGTGTTACACTCAGGGGCCCGAACCACGTAAATCTCCGGTGTTGCCATCTTGATCTTGATCTCCGCATGCCCTAACCATAACAAGAACCTCCGCAGGCTACGCTTAGTAGTATGGGGGGAAGTGTCGTTGCTACACTTCGACATTTGGCGCTCTAGGTAGGGGGCATCGTCACCCGAGATCTCAAGATGGTGAATTCTGACGCAGGATCATCCAATGGCAACCACGCTGGACAACTTGCCGGAGGAAATACATCCAACGCAAAGCAGCCAGTAGGTGCCATTGTTTCGGCGGGCAATATGGCACCACAGCCACCATCTGCTCCAGTCAACAATGCTGGGCGTCAGGATGGTGCATTTGCGTCGATCACTGCATCGACAAACAACAATACTGAGCACGCGCTCATTGCTGTGCTAGCTCTCCAGCAACGCCCACCACCTCAAGGAGCACCCCGGGGTGCCATGGAGCAGTGGAGGGCTGATGTTGACCATTTGGTTGTAGTAGCAACTACTAGCCTCAGCAATCAAGGTCCTGCCCCTTCAGGGCGAGCACCATCGCAACGACGGACCTTGTCAGGCCGACTTGGTCCTCAAGTCTCCCAGCCTAGGAGACGTGCTGCATCTCAGCAGGTGACTTCGCTGCCCCCCAGGGCGCGACGCACCCATTCCATCACCCGGATTCCGACCCATTATCTGCGGTCTGAACTTGATCGCCGTTATCGGCAACGGTATGGCCGTGCCCATATCAAGCGGGCTCGTGAAAGGCGAGAGGATCGAGACAACCCTGCTCTCCAGGCAGTAGGAGAAGGCTTTTCTACCCTGGCCATGCATTTATGCATGGTCAGATGGCCATAGAAGTTCCGGCCTCACTTGCCGGAAAAATTTGACGGGACTGTCAACCCCGCCGAGCTCCTTCAAATCTACTCTACTGCTATACTGGCAGCAGTGGGTGATGAAGACGTGATGGCCAACTACTTCCTAGGGCCTTAACCGGGACAGCAAGGTCCTGGTTCATGAGTCTCCTACCCGACCCCATTAATAGTTGGACAGAGCTGTGCCAACAATTCACTGCTAACTTTGGGAGTTCTTACACCCGACCTGGTACTGAATTGGATCTGTTTGCTGTAAAACAAACAATGGTGGGATCACTGCGATCCTTTATCTAGCGGTTCTTTCAGGTACGGAATACCATTCCTTCAATCTCGAGCTTTTATGTTATTGTTGCATTTAGACAGGGTGTTCGAGATAAAAAGATGTTGAAGAAGCTGGCTATCAAATAAGTCACAGTGCTAAGGAACTCTTCAACCTAGCAGACAAATGCGCAAGATCCGCTGAGGGCCGTGAAATGCACTCCAAGCCAGCTCCGGAGGCCAACAAGAAGTCCTCCAAGACTGAAGTCACTACCCCCTATAGTGGCAAAAAGAAAAAGAAGCCCAACGGCAAGAAGAAGCCATCGGTCAGCGCACCAGCCGCTGCAGCTGCTGCAGCTCCGGGTGGCTGGGGGCCACGCCTCGAGAAATGAACTTATCCTTCCACGGAAGACGACAACAGTTCAAATGCATGGTATCCGATTCACAGGACAGAAAGACACAGCCTGGAAGAATGTCGGAGGTCCAAAACCTAGCGAGCGTTATAACAAGCGCCGGGAGGATGCTCCTTTCCGCAAACGGGAAGGAAAGCAAAAGGTCGACGAAGCTCCGGTTGAAGAAGATTTAGGTTTCCAAGATCCCAAAAAGGTCCTAAAAGCCGTCTACAACACCGTTGATGACAATTCTGACATTTCTGACAATGAACGTCAAAAAACCATGAACACCATTTTTGGTGGTTCCTGGGATATTACTTCTCACCGCATCCTCAAGACAATGCAGCGAGATATGGCCGTTGCATCTCCCACTGCTATGGCGGAGCCCCATCGGAAATGGATGGACACTCCCATCATTTTTGATGCTTCAGATTGCCCTCGCATCATAATCGGAGCTGGTCAACTTCTGTTGATGGTGTCTCCCACCATTAACAATATCCAACTTCACCGTGGTATGGTGGACGGAGGTGCGGGGCTAAACCTCATAAGCTTCGAGTAGGTCCGGAGGCCATTACCCCACTCGGTTCCATCACACTCCCGGTGACCTTCGGGACTTGAGAGAACTACAGAACTGAGAAGTTGGTCTTTGATGTCGCGCAGATCAGTCTGCGGTTCAAAGCCATTCTGGGCAGGCCTACCTTGTATAGGTTCATGTCCGCCGCCCATTATGGTTATTTAGTGTTGAAGATGCCAAAACCTGCGGGCGATCTCCGGATTCGCGGAGATCGCACTGCAGGAGTCACTGCATTAGAAGAACTCTATACGCTTACCATAGCCCAAGAGGAAGCATCTGGTAAGGAGCCAACTCCGAATCCTCCGAGCATTCGTCATAAAGGCTCTACCTCCGCATCTCGTGTGCAACCAAGCGGCGACACTGACGTTCTCGTCAAAGTCGTCCAAATTGGTTCCGATGCTACTCAGACTACATGTATATCGGGTGGTCTGAACAAAAAATAGGAACTCGCACCCATCACTTTCCTCCGGGCTAATGTCGACGTGTTTGCCTGGCAGCCATCACAAATGCCTGGGATCCCTAGGGAGATGATTGAGCACAATCTGAAGATTTACCCAGACGCACGACATGTACACCAGAAGCTTCGGATGCAATCAATCGAGCGACCAAACTTCATCTGACAAGAAATCAAGAAGTTGCTCGAAGCTGGATTCATCCGAGAAGTCTTCCATCCAAAATGGCTGGCAAACCCAGTTGTTGTACCCAAGGCCGGTGGGAAGCTTCAGATGTGTATCGAGTACACCACCTTAAATAAGGCATGTCCAAAGGTTCCATTTCCACTACCTAGAATAGATCAGATAGTGGACTCCCCCTCCTAGTGTGAGCTATTGTTTTTCCTAGATGCATATTCTGGATATCATCAAACCCAAATGTATAAGGAAGATGAAGACCATACTGCCTTCATAACAGTAAATGGATTGTATTGTTATACTACCATGTGATTTGATCTTAAAAATGCTGCTTCAACATTTGTACGAGCTATGTACAAAACATTTGGAGAGCTAATTAGAGACTTGGTGGAGCTGTACGTCGGCAACATTGTTGTGAAGATCAAAAACAAGGAGTCACTCCTTCACAAATTACAAGCCGTCTTTGACATGCTGCGCACCACGCGCACCAAGCTAAACCCGGACAAGTGTGTCTTCGGGGTTAGCTTTGGGAAGCTTCTGGGTTTCTTGGTGACTCACTAAGGAATTGAAGAAAATCCGGCGAAGATCAAGGACATAGAAGATATGCGGCCCCCAACCCGCATTAAGGATGTCCAAAAGTTAACTGGATGTCTAGCTGCACTCAGCCGATTCATCTCAAGACTGGCAGAACGGGCGCTACCCTTCTTCAAACTCCTGAGGAAGTCTGAACCATTTCACTAGTCTGGAGAAGCAGAAAAGGCGTTTCAAGAGCTAAAACAAATCCTCACCACACTGCCGATATTGGTAGCTCCGAATCCTGGTGAGCCTTTACTGCTTTACATTTCGGCAACTACTGAAGTTGTTAGTATGGTCCTGGTCGCGGAAAGACTAGAGCCACATCCAGTTCAGAAGTCCAGACCCCTCCGGGAGGGTCCAGAATCACCTGAAGGCGTGTCAGGGTCCCAGCTACCAGACACGGAACCTCAAAACGAAATGCTAGGAGATGAACCTCATTCGTCTGGGGAGATTCACCTGGCTGACAATGATGATTTGGATCCTTCCAGCGAGGTCCGGGTCGAACAAGAAGAAATTTTAGACCCTTTCGGGAGGGTCCAAGAAGCACAGTCTGAAGGTCTGGAACCCCCCAAGAAGGTCCGGGTCGATGGAGAGGAAGCTTCATGTCCTTATGAAAGGGTCCAGACCATCCAACGCCCTGTGTACTTCATCAGCAAAGTCCTCCACGACGCCAAGACAAAATACATTGAGGTGTATAAGGTGCTTTACGCAGTTCTTATTGCCTCAAGGAAGCTTCATCACTACTTCCAAGCCCACAAAATATGAGTGGTAACTTCTTTCCCATTGCGTGCTATTTTGTGTAACCCTAACTATACCGGTAACATTGCAAAGTGGGCTGCGAAACTGGCCGAATTTGATCTAGAATTTGTGTCACGATAAGCAATCAAAAGTCAAGCCTCGGTTGACTTCGTGGCGGAATGGACTCCATCTCCATCAAACCCTGGGGGCCACAGTGAGCAGAAACCAAAACCAAAAGTTATAGTATTCACCGAGCCTCACTGGACTCTCTACTTTGATGGCTCCGTGCAAAAGCAAGGTGCCAGAGGTGGAATCCTTCTCCTGGCTCCAACTGGGGAGAAGGTCAAGTACATGGTTCACCTTGATTTCAAGGAAACCAACAACATGGCGGAGTAAGAAGCTCTCATATACGGACTCAAGGTGGCACTATCTTATGGTGTCAAACAGTTGTTGGTCAAGGGAGATTCACAACTCTTTATCAAATAGGTTAAAGGTGAATGCTCCTGCATCAATTCTCAACTAGGTACTTATCTCCTTGAAGTCTAGAGGCTTCAGAAGAACTTCGATGTCCTAGATCTCCACCATGTTCAACATCTTCATAACACTGAAGCCGACGAACTCTCGATGAAAGCATCAACCGAAGCTCAAGCTCGTGACAGAATCTTCGTCCGGAGGTTGTCAGAACCAATAGGTCAGCCTGCCGAACCGAGCGATAGGGGCCAGACCAGCACAACTAAGCTGGCGGTCCCGGTGGCCCTGCTACCATGGCGTCCACCAAGGGTCGTAGGTTCTATCGGAAGCTCTAAGCAACCTAGCACGCAAGACTCAGAAGCTCAAGTAAGCTCCGACGCATGGATCCCGGAGATCCGGAGCTACTTGAAAGACGACATCCTTCCTGAAGACAGTGTATCCGTTGACCGGATTGTCAGATTGGCTAAAAGATACATGTTGATAGAAGGGGATCTCTATCGGCGCGGTGCCAATGGAATCCTAAAGCGGTTCATTGCAAGGGAAGAAGGCCGCAAGCTCCTCGCGGAAATCCTTGGAGGCGAGTGTGGGAACCATGCTTCTTTTTGCATGCTAGTCGGTAATGCCTTTCGGCGTGGCTTTTACTGGCCTACAACAATCCAGGATGCGGTTGAGCTAGTGAAAAAATGTGAAGCGTGTTAGTTCCACACAAAACAGATTCACACACCGGCTCAATCACTACAAATGATACATCCTACATGGCCATCCGCTATGTGGGGCATGGACATCTTGGGTCCTTTCCCAAAAGCTGTCGGAGGTTATAGGTTTCTGTATGTCGCCATCGACAAGTTCACTAAGTGGCAGGAAGCAACTACAGTTGTGACAATCAACAAGCAATCAACAATCAAGTTCTTGAAGTCCCTATATGCAGCTTTGGAGTTCCAAACAAAGTCATAACTGACAACAGAACTCAATTCACAAGTGCTGCATTCCAACAATATTGCGAAGACCTCAACATTCAACTCAGCTACACCTAAGTAGCTCATCCAGCAAGCAATGGCCAAGCCGAGAGAGCAAATGCAGAAATCTTCAAAGAACTCAAGATGCGCACATATGAGTGCCTGAAAAAGCACGGAGCCAATTGGATTGAGGAACTTCTGTCCACACTGTGGGCTAACAGGACAACTCGAAATTGGTCAACCAGAGAAACTCCATTCTTCCTAGTGTACGGAGCTGAAGTAGTCCTTCCTCCAGAGATCACCTTGGGGTCCCTCCGGGTTCGGACCTTCGACGAAGCCACGCAGGACCAGCTCTGGCGTGAAGACCTTGACCTCGTCGACGAGTGAAGGTGCCAAGGAGCTGTTCGGAATGCACGTTATCGCCAAGCGCTCTGGCGCTATCATCAAAGGCATGTGCGCAACCGACAGCTTGAAGAAGGCGACCTGGTGCTTCAGAAGATACTAACCCGTGAAGGTATGAACAAACTTTCCCCCAGCTGGGAAGGTCCCTTCCGAGTAATTAAAGTATCCCAACCCGGATAAGTTTGCTTGGCAACAAAGGATGGGACCCTGCTTCCCAATCCTTGGAACATCGAGCACCTCCGTAAGTTTTATGCTTAGAATCACAGAGGTGAGCCTGTAATTACACGTGATGTATGTTATAGAGTCGATAAACAGACAGGGGTAGGTCCTTCGGGATAACATTCGGACCCCTCTCGGAGGGTCCGGGAAGTTCAAGTAAACTCCATACAGTCACAACACTAAATGTGTAACTACCTACCCTGGGTTAGTACAAGATGTATAGTGCACTTAGCTTGGTCCCGCACCCTAAGTGTGTCCTTGTCTCCCCTGTAATCCAGACCTATAATGAAAGACATTATTGTGTAAAAACAGACTCCACGTGCATTTATTTTTTGTACAAGGCTCGATCTATCAATTTATTGTTTTAACCTTCCTGTCTATAATGAAGTTGTGCAATTCTTCTTGAGTTTTTCCCAAGTTATTCATATGCATTGCAAGTTATATTGTTGACCTTTTTGGGTCTTAACATGCTGTATAGTCTACTTGCCTGAACGCCAAGCCAAGATAGGTCCGGAGTGAGCTATCGACTTAGCCTAGTCCTGCACCCTAAGTACGCCACTCTACCTACACTCCGGCAGACCTTAGTAGGGTGAGTACTAGAAAAGCATAATTGTCCGAAAGGGTTATATAAATATACTTGTTACTATATTGAGTTACATCAGAATAAAACTCAAGTGAGAACAATAAGTCACAAACAATTTATAGACAAGAGGACAAATTTTACTTTTTTCTTGTATTTAAGGTGCAGGAAAAACAGAAATTCAAAGCGGTAGTGGTTGATGTTGGAGCTACTAAGCTTTGACAACCCCTTGGGGGCCTAAATTCAACCATTTGTGCGACGACATCAGGAGCTACCAAGCTCTAATCGTCAATGCTTATATGTTGATACTAGGTACTGTCGGAGCTACCAAGCTCCGCCAATCCCAGGGGGCCTACCGTCAACGCCCCAGAATTGAAGACTTCGGACCTAAAATCTATAAGTGCGAGGCATTCAAGTCATCAATATATTGTCAAAATCTTTGGTACATGTACACACTTCAATTGTACGCATGTACTGGGGGCCAACAAGACAGAGCACACTATATTGAAGACAAAAATAAAAGTGAAGTTCATGGCAAAATGGATTTCATTAATTTTAAGCACTAGATTACAAAATTGGGATTACAGTAGAAGGCAAAAGGAAGAAATCCTAGCTATTGGAGGATCTAAGTCCTGCGAAAGAATGTGGCGACTTTTTGGGCAACTCTTGGATGCTGGCCTTGGCAATGTCTTCATCTTTAGCAATGGGACCTTCAAGCACCGGGTCTAGGGAGAATTGGGGGTCTCAGCTTACGTAACACGTCAGCACATATTCTGCGACGTTAGTAGCCAAAGACTTCCCCTCTGTCTCGAGCTGGTCTGAGATAATGTCGCCCATTGCGTCAAGTTTGCTTCCAGCACCATTGAGGGCCACAAACGCTCCGTCCAAGTCCTGCTCCAGGTTGTTCGGACGTACGGGACTGAAGCCTAGTGGTGTCAGAGCGTTGTTGGCCCGTCCCAAGAAGTCCCATACTTGAATGGACTCCGCCTCCTTCAAGCTTCGTAGCTCCTCTAGTCACTTTCGGGCGGCTGCGAGCTCCGAACCTTCCAGAGCAAGGCGCTCGACCAATTTATCATGTTGCTGCATACTCTCAGCAACTTGCTTCTCACGGTCGGTTAGCTCTGTCTCCCAAACGTGGATGCGGTTCTGCCTTTCTGCCATGACCTTCTCCCTGCCTTTCACCTTCCCTTGCTTGGTGGCAACTTCAACCTCTCCTTTCGAGAGCTCCTGCTCTAGTTTCCAGTACTTCTATTTTTCTTCTTTGCTCCATAGATCCAGCTTTTTGCTGTGATCCGCCAAATTTTTTTCACCCAGAGTCAACTTCTGGGTGACCTTCGCCTCCCTTTTTAAAACATTCTCCTGCTGCTCTAGCAGCTTCTCCTCCCATGTCTCCATGTCCGCCCGGCCCTTCAGGAGAACCTCGTTCAATTCATTGAGGTTTTCGTGATGTTCATCAGCGGCATCACGCCTCTCCTTGGCTTGCTTAAGGATTTCCCTAGAGTTAGTGTTGAGTGCCCGGATGGCGGCCTCCTTCTCCTCAAGTAGCTTGTCCTAGTGTTCTAACCGGGCTTTCTCCTTCTGGTCAGCTAACCTCGTCTGGGCGAGCCTGGTCTAAAAATGGAGTCTGTTGCGCCAACGCCTCAAGGTGTTGCGCTCCTCCTCCAGGGCTTTGCTCTCATGATTGGAGGCAAGTTGGACTTGTCAAAGATTGGAGCAGGCGTTGTCTATAGACAACGCTAGAGGGATAGGCTCTGGACCTGCTGGGACCATCTTTGTAGGCTACAAAGGGTTCTCCATTACAAAAATAGGGTCCCACTTTACAAGAGAGGAACCTTGAGCTTCTGCGGCACATGGACCGCTCTCCGAGAGCCCTTCAGCAGCAGCAGAAGAGGAACCCACTAGAGGAACTCCCACCTCCGGAGCAGAAGTTGACGGTGCTACCTCCGGGCTTTCAGTTGTTGGCTCTGAGGATGGAGGACCCGTTGCTATTTCTTCGTGCCGCTCTGGCTCTAGCCCAGGCACCTCCAGGACAGCTACTTCTGGGGCAGCGTTTGGGGCTCCATCCGGCGCCCCTACCAAAGCCGGTTCAGACACCGGCGCGTTGGTTACATCTGGGCCAACGACCGGAACTTCAAGCATTTCTGCCTCGGCCAACACATCTTCGACATCTTCTGGCCCAAGGGTCGGACCGTCAACCATATCTGGCTCAATGGTCGGGGCTTCGATTACCTCTGGCTCAGCGGCCACGGCTTCGACGACTTCTGGCTCAAAGGCTGGAGCTTCTGGCATCTCCGGTGCCGAAGCATTAGCCTCCGCCACCGTTGTCAGGGGTACATCTTCGACTTCTCCCCTGTGGTCTGCCGCTTCCACAAGATCTTCAGGCGAGGACTCCGAATCTATGTCCATGACAGCTAACACTGGAACAGTCGCAACTTCTGCCACTACTCGAGGAGGAGGCTCGGTGCTTGAAGCTGGAGCTTCGGCATGTGCAGCCCCGATCGTTACGACAGGTGCCGAAGTCCTAGACCCCTTCTTTGACACCCTAGAAATAAAGGGAAGAGGCGATTAAAGACACTTCAAAAATAAGACTAGCATTTTAAGGTGAGCAATCAACGCTTACCTAGGAATGCTACCACCACAGTCGCCTCGAAACCTCTTCATCTGAAGTCCGGAGCCAGAACCCACCAAGTCTGGTTAGACAATTGCTTCAGACCTCAGTTGAGGGCCACCTGCAGCAGCCGTTGTCTTCTCGGTCGGAGCTTCTCTTGGTCGGGAAGAACTCCCGGACCTGGAACTTTTAGCCGGCACTGAGGCTGGGGTTGACTGCCCAGAGCAAGCGCCTCTTAAAGACACCTGCGTTAGAGAAGGTGCAGTCACAGAGGACCGACCCCGCCGAGGAGAAGGAGCCGTCGCAGAGGGAGCAACTCTAGCGGACCCCCCATCAACGTGCTTCAGCTTCCTCTTCCGGCTAGAGGGTTTGGTTGGATCCTTGCCCTTGCCTTTGCTTTTGTCTTCAATCCTCTAGCTCGGGTCGGAGGCTGGCCCTCCCTAGGAATCTCCGAGAATCACCACCATGGAGGTCATACGCCTTTCAACTTAACCAAGGTCATCAAGCGCCAACATCTTCTTTCGGAGCTCCCTGCTGAACTACACCTCCATCTTCCTGGGGAGGAAAGCTGCTGGCGGAACTAACTTGTCGCCGTCGATGTTTATTCCATGCTGGAATTTCTTGAGATGAAGTCTCAAAGCTTCGTCATCTAAGTTGGATTTCAGACAGGTTTCAATCCGGTCGTCATCCATCACACTGTTGAGGACCCATGCAAGCTTCTCCCTCTTCCTCAGCGGAGCCCATCTGTTGACTAGGAAGATGCAGAAGACCATCTGAGGAGTCACTCCACCTTCCACGCATTCGCGAATCCTGGTCAAGACGGGGTTGAAGGCATACGACAGCACCGAAACTACAATCCAAGCGTCGGTGTCAACGTTGGGGCTGCCTTCGGGCAGTTCCAAATTCTCGTCCTCCTCCACTACAATGATGACCTAGTATTTCTTCCAGTCATCCTATTTGCCGGATGGAAATGACTTCAAGTATTTGAAGGGGCAGTTCTTGCACTTCACAGAATAGTAGAAGCCAAGAAGCTCAGTCCCCTTGTCGGTGGTGTGGATGGTGAAGAAGGTGAAGAACAACTCGACGCAGGGGGGGAGGGTACCCACCCACATCTCGCAAAAGTGGACGAACGTCGCCATGAGAAGAAGAGAACGGGGGCCAAGGTGATACAGGTGCAGACTGTAAAAGTCCAGCAGCATTAAAAGAAAAGTTGAAAAACGCGGGACCAATCCCACCATGGCGTACACAGAGAAGTACACCATATCGCCACTGCGCTCTTTCTTGAACGGGAGTTTGCCAACACGAATCAAGTGGTTGAAGGAGTCGCGGGACCACCCCATATAGGTCCGGACCTTCTTCAGATCATCGTCACTCTTGAGGTGGGTCTTGGGAAGACCCAACTCTATCGCGGCAAAGTGGAGCAAAGGAAGGGAAGTTAGGCAGAGTCTAGGAGGCTTTGAGCGGAAATTTGATCGAAGGCATAAAGAATCTTCAAACCGTGCGCACTTTCCCTCTTAAGTAAGCCTCCGCGACGCTTGGATGGAAACCGCAGTGAGAACGAAGGCACTTTTCAAAAGTCTACCCCGTCAATGACTAGTGGGCCTAGGGCCACCCCAATGAAGAGATCGAGGTTCTTACACTAGGCGAACCGTTGTCATGATGAGCGGCGGGAAACTCGATAGAGGCACCCTGACAGGGCGCGCAGAACCAATACGATTTTCGTATTGGGAACCAGTGACCTTCAATTGCGTGAGATCCTGACTCAAAGATCTTATCTGCCGCATTCGTAACAAGACACGCGTCGATGGTTCACTCGCGGACCATCACTCCAATAGCACATCAGAAGACTCTTGAAATCGAAGTGCAGGAATTGAAAATGGCCCCACCTCTGGTAGAATAACTTAACCCAAAGGATTTCTCCCAGAGGTGGGCCCAGGGGCCACTTTTGGTACCCCTCGGTACCGCGAAGAGTACAAGGGAGTTCTACCTGTTAGATTTGAAGGTCTCCTCAGGCCTCACACATCACATTGCACTGAACCCGCTCCCTTCATATGGGTAGCTCCCTGGTAAACACATGTAAAGTAAAACTGGAACTAAACTCCCAACGAAGGAAAGCTTCGGTGACAACACGTGTACAATGACCCCGGACTTAACCCCTAGCAGAGAGGAGCTCCGGTGCCCACAAGTGTACAGCAGCCCCGGACGTACCCTCCCGCAAGGGAAAGCTCCAGAGCTTCCACGTGTGGAGCCTCCAGACCTTTATCAACATATACACTGGCAGATCTCCTTCAGCATGTACATTCAAGTGACAATTAAAGCGGTCGTTACAAGATTTGGTTACGTGTCGTTAATGCTGTATTAATGACATGCGACCAGAGCACTATTAATAGAGGTAACGCAGCCATTAAGGCACGTTATTACACTATTAACCATGCTTAATACCAGTAGACAGTGTATTAGGCAATTTAATACACCAGGGCCACATGTGAGGCCAGGTGAATGATGTAACGGTCAGTCCTTAGAACTATAGAAGGGTTGTGCCGCACGAACCCAGGGACATCTTATCCAAGCTAACCCGCATACTAGGGAAGAGACTCATACAATACAACAACACAAACCCCGTGGAGTAGGGTGTTACGCTCAGGCGGCATGAACCACTTAAATCTCTGGTGTCGCCATCTTGATCTTGATCTCCGCATGCCCCAACCATAACAAGAACCTTCACGGGCTACGCTTTAGTAGTACCGGGGGAAGTGTCGTTGCTACACTTCGACAGTACTAGATTCCTAAATGCCTTTTGACTAACCCTAGTATTGAGTCATTGATGTATTGTTCTTCTATGTAGGTTACACGCTTGAGGAAGGAGAATATTTGGATTGTGGATTCAGGTTGCTCACGCCACATGACCGGTAACAAAGAATGGTTCTCCTCCCTCTCTTTTGTGTCACGTGTAGAGAATGTTACTTTTGCCAATAATTCTTCAAATCCTATAATTGCTAAGGGTTCGGTTAGAGTAAATAACCACTACACTTTGAAGGATGTGGCACTTGTTAAAAATTTGAAATACAACTTGCTTTCTATTTCACAACTGCTAGATGAAAATCTGGAAATTATTTTCACTGAAAATTGTTGCAAAGTTGTAAATTCAAATAGTGAGCTTATTTTTAACATATCTCGGTTTGGAAGAATTTTTAAAGCTGATTTTGATATGTCTTCCTATAAGCATAGGTGTCTAGTTGCTCATGATTCAAAGGACTTATCTTTTTTGCATCATAGATAGGGTCACGTAGGCTTTGATCATCTAGCGCGTGTTAGTGCTCTTGATCGCATACGTGGGCTGCCTAAGCTTAAAGGAGACAAAGATATTGTGTGCTCTTCTTATACACATGCTAAGATGGTTGCAGGTTCACATACTCCTGTCACCATGATCATGACAACTGAACCGGGTCAACTTTTGCACCTTGACACCGTAGAACCTTCACGTGTTCAATTCTTCGGAGGTAAATGGTATGTTCTTGTGATTGTTGATGATTATTCTAGATACTCTTGGGTTTAATTTATGTCATCTAAGAATGAAGCTTTTAGTCACTGTAGAAATTTATTTCTTAGATTATCAATTGATCACCCAGGATCTTTAAAAACAATTAGAAGTGACAACGGAACTGAATTGAAAATCAATCTATTGATCACTTTTGCGTTGAAAATGGAATAGATCATCAATTTTGTTCATGAGATGTACCTCAACAAAATGGTGTCGTAGAAAGAAAGAATAGAACCTTAGTTGAGATGGCTAGGACTATGCTTGATGAATATCAAACTCCTAGAAAATTTTGGGTTGTGGCAATTGCAACCGCTTGTTATGTCTCAAATCGTGTTTTCTTGTGCGCTAAGCTAGGTAAAACACCATATGAGCTCCGGTTTGGACATAGGCCTAGTGTTACACACTTTCGGGTCCTTGGTTGCAAATGCTTTGTTATGAAATATGGTAATCTTGATAAATTTGAACCTAGATCCATTGATAGCATGTTTCTTGGTTACCCATCTTACCGTGTTCTTTTACTTGACACTAACAAAATTGTGGAGACTTGTGAGGTGTCTTTTGATGAAGCTAGTCCAGGTGCTAGCTCAAACATTGCAGGTCACATACTCAGGGGGAGGGTATTTCGAAGAAGAACAAGAAGAAGAAGAAGAGTCGGTGATATTGCCTGATAGTTTTGAAGCTTACACGTGTCCAGCTCCGAACTTTGAACAAGCTCCGACTACCATCTCTGCTGGTCCTAATCGTCCACAAGCCACAAGCTCATCAATCTGCGATGAACCTGATAAAGAAGAAGCTTGTGAGACATCTGTTCCCCTACAGATTTACAAGAATCATCCCCCGCAACAGATAATTGGGAGCTTGCATGAACGAATTACAAGATCTAGGTTTTCCGATCCCAATTCTCATGCTCATTCTTCTTTTGTTTCTTCTTTTGAACTCAAGGGTATATCACACGCACTCACTAATGAATCTTAGATTACTTCCATGCAAGAAGAGTTAGAAAATTTTGAAAGAAATAATGTTTGGAAACATGTACCTCCACCTCAAGATCACACCTTAATTGGAACTAAATGGGTGTTTAAAAATAAACAAAGTGAGGATGGGGTTGTGATTAGGAATAAGGCTAGATTGGTTTCTCAAGGTTTCACACAAAATTGAAGGTCTAGATTTTGATGAAACTTTTGCTCTTGTTGCTAGATTAGAAGCCATAAGAATTTTGTTAGCTTTTGCTGCATCTAAAGGTTTCAAGTTATATTAAATGGATGTAAAAAATGCTTTTGTTAATGGCTACATAGATGAGGAAGTTTATGTTAAGCAACCACCTGGTTTTGAAAATCCAGATTTTCCTAATCTTGTTTTGAAACTGACAAAAGCCTTGTACGGTCCCAAACAAGCCCCTAGAGCATGGTATGATAGGTTAAAAACATTCTTACCTGAAAAGTGGTTTACCATGGGCAAGGTTGATAAAACTCTTTTTGTGCTTAATCATGGCAATGACACATTATTCCTTCAAGTGTATGTGGATGATATTATCTTTGGCTGTGCTTCTTATGATCTTGTGTCCAAGTTTTCAGCTATGATGAGTTCTGGATTTGAGATGAGTATGATGGGAGAGCTCACGTACTTTTTGGGGCTGCAAATCAAGCAAACTAAGGAGGGAACCTTTGTGCGTCAAACGAAGTATACAAGAGACCTTGTTAAGCGCTTTAACATGGACAAAAGCAAGATTTATCGGACACCAATGGGAACAACAACGACACTTCAACTTGATGAAGATGGTGAACCCGTGGATCAAAAAGAATATAGAAGCACGATCGGATCACTTTTGTACCTCACGGCATCAACACCAGACATACAATTTAGTGTATGTCTTTGTGCACGGTTTCAAGATTCCCCGTGTGCTTCACATCGTAAATCCATCAAAAGAATTCTGAAGTACTTTTATGGAACTCAATAATTTGTCATTTTACTTCCTTCTTCCTCAACCGTTACTTTGAAAGTTTTTTCGGATGTTGATTTTCGGGGTTGTAGGATTGATAGGAAAAGTACTCTGGTTCTTGTCATTTTCTTGTTAATTCACTTGTTGCTTGGTCCTCTAGAAAAAAAAACTCAGTTGCAAAATCCACAGCCGAATCTGAATATAAAGCTGCTACTAGTTCTTGCTCACAAATTCTTTGGATTGTTCAAACACTTACAGACTATGGGGTTGATCGAGATAGTGTTCCACTGCTTTGTGATAACACTAGTGCCATTTGCATTGCTAAAAACCCCGTGCAACATTCTAGAACCAATCACATTAATATTAGGTATCACATTCTTCGAGAAAATGTGAAAAAGGAAACATTGCGCTTCACCATGTAGATATCGAACAACAATTGGCTGACATTTTCACAAACCCTTTGGATTTCACTCATTTTTGTTACATACGTACTGAAATAGGGGTTATGCATCCTCATGGCTTAAATTGAGCGGGAGTTTTGAAACTTGGGATGTCTATGTGTGAATCAGAACTTGAAATAATATGATTATAGTATTTCATACATATATGACTTTGTTGTGGGGACCGGGTCCGCACATTCCAGGAATAGCATAGGGTGGTGCCGTGCAATGTGGCACCCAACAGCACACACGAAGAGAATACGACAAAATACAAATTTTTATTTATATAAACAGCGGAAGTCTTTTACAGTACTTAATATACAGCGGAAGTAAATTTCATAGCTAAACTCTCAGCCTAGCTATGCAAAAGTATAGCCATCCAGCTCGGGGACGCTACACACTAACAACACACAACAATCACTGCAGCGTGCAGGGCTCCCACTCGGCAGTATACCCTGATGGGGGCATCGCCTCGTGTTCGGGCCCTTCCTCATACGCTCACTTGCAAACAACTAAATATAGCAACCGTGAGCATGAAGGCTGAGCAAGACTTAACCGTCTCACCTAAACATGAAACTCTACATGCAGTGATACTTAACATATGCATAGATATTGCGGTAAATGACTCGCCTAGATGTTGATCCTTAATTTTCAAGTTATTAATAGCAGCTTACAAGTTTAATAAAAGTAACTTTAGTTACCATATTGGACAGCAATCATACTTACAAAGCAATTATATTTCAATACATCATATTCTCTTGGCTTCTTCAGCATTTACTACGTCACAACGCAGTGAACAAGCGGTACTCCAAAAACTGTGAGGGACGGTGATTGCAATCAGTAGACACCCGAATAACACATTACATACATTCGTGTCTAAGGAGCATGCCGTGCTCCTCACCATGTCAAACGCAACAACCTTCCAATAGAAACTCAAACGCTGAACCAATCGCACCATCGCGGGCAAAAGGTCCCCTCATGGAGCGTGTCTTTGCCTGCCGCCCGATTTACACCTTGCTTCCCTCAACCCACCCCTATCGACAGTGGGCTATGCCTCGACATCCAAGTTATTGAGTTACATCGGTTTCCTGGGTTCCATATGCCCAGTATGCATCTGGTACAGTTCAAACTTGTCTAGTAGGGCCGCACATGGATCGATCCTCAATCGACACAAGCAGGGCTATGCATGTGAGACCACGTCTTGCTGCATCCTACCTGCTGCTCGGTCTCAATTTCATATTCATAAACCATTCTTCAATCAAATATTTCCCGTGTGATAAAATCCTATCTCGCGAAAAGATTCCAACTACTCGACTTCTACCGGATTCCTGAAAACTTAATCATGGCATTTTCTACTCGTCAGGCTGTAGGCCTACCTAATACGCCATGTGATTTGTGGGTCATGCAAGTGGAGTAACAAGCACTTTAGCTCCTGGACTAAGTGATACAAATATAAACATTGAATTAGCACTTAAATCCAAACCGGGGCTTGCCTGTCTGTGAGTCAGAGGGATAGTTAGCTTCTGGAAGAATTCTTTCCAAGGGCTTCGGGTCCTCCTTGATCTCGGTCACTATATGATATGCAATATATAAAGTACATGAGTGATATTGAAACTATAGAGAATATCATAAAAATACTGTTCAGGTATGCAAATGATTTTAATTGGCTTTGGGATTTTTACAGTGGATACTAGGTTCTTGGGGAAGATGTGGACCAAAAATTGGAGATGTTCAAAGAATCTTGTTGTCTCTAAAATTCCAACAATAAAAGCCTTCTCTGAAATTTGGTTTTAATTCCGGAGCTTTGTCATGGCTAACAGTTGATGATCATTGTAGAGGGGTCTCACTGGTTCTAGGAAAAAAATTTCATAATTTTCTAAGCTTCCAACAGGGAGAAACTGATTTTACAAGTTTGGGAAAAATGTTGAAAATGTTTCTGGACATTTTCCATTTTCCAATTGACATAGCTGATTTGAACACTGTTTGGTGCAGTAAATGAAGTCCAATGAACTTGAATTTTAACTGGAGATCAAGTGTATTTATAAGAGTGTCCTGACCAAAATTGGGAATTTTCCAATTAGCAGAATAGGAGTAATTAATTTCCCAAGCAATTAGCTCAAAGGAATTAATTATGACAATTCTGGGAGTTTAATTTCCAACCAATTGCACCACTGCAAATTTGAGATCAAGGGGAGTCTACCAAAATTTATTTGGAATTATTTGAGCAATTATACTAGGAGTAATGGATTCTCAAAGTTTGGATGAAATCTGGAATTAATTTGGAATGTAAAGTTTAAATAAAACCGGTTGGGTCCACTGGTTTAAAATCAAACAATCACAGCTGGGCCACATATGCACCATAGGGTTTAACCCGAGCAGCCGCATTTGATCCATGGCCATAGCCGATCCGAGGGGAACACATCAGAGACTGACATGCGGGGCCTGCCCCCTTTCTTCAACCCCGCGACGCGAGACGGCGCTCCTCGCCGGAGCCGCGGCGGCGCGCGCCGGGATTGCTGCATCGACCTCCTCTCAGCCCAGTCTTGACCGCCTGACCCTAAAATCGGATGCGCAACACGCTGGTAAGGTCCACACGAGTCGGCGACGGCCAGAGATGAGCATACGATGGTGGCGGCGGAGCTAGGGTTTCGGTGATGGTCGGAATCGCTTGGAAATGGCGCAAGCAACTTGGGAAAAGGCGGGGAAGGTTCCTGGGAGCATGAGGAAGACGATTTGAAGGTGAAAAAGGGTTGGAATAGTCGGCAAAGTTGCCTTCGACAGTGAACCGCGGCGCTTTTCAACAGCGACGAGAAAAACTTGAATGACTATGTCGGTGGTCGATTATTCTCATCGGAACTTGATCCAGATGATGCGCCCAGACGCATAGAAGGTATCTCTCAACCGGATTAGACTATAATCATGAATAGAAACAGAATTGCAGTGATGACCTAGCTCAAAGTGTAAACCTGAGCCGAGAGAAAAATGGAGAATACTAGCTCGACAAAGGAGGAGAAGGCTTGGGGTTTTCACCGTGAGGAACGAGGTGTCCCGGCGCTTCTTTCTTCTGTTGAAGTTGAGGCTTAAAACAGCCTATTTCATCGGATTCACGGTGGACAGAGGGCGATGTCAACGGCGGCTCAACGATGGCATCCGCAGAACTTCAAATATGGGCAAAACAGTGAGCAAAAAGATGAGCCAATTTGTGGAGATCATAGAGCATAGCCTTGGCGCCATCTTTGATGTTTGCATCGAAGAGAAAAGAGGCAGGACCAAGGTGCTCACCCAGGAGGGAAGGAAGGCGGCGGTGCTCTATTTTCCCGGAAGAAAGAATGACGAGCGGCGCGGCTCTGGTCGATGGCGTGGGGGAATGAGTTTGGGGGGGGGGGGGATGAGGACGCCTTAAATCAATCTTGCCACCGAGCTACTTGCCTGTGTGCTTGGCAATCACTGTGTCGAGCTCTCCCGATGTCGAAGCGTGGGGACAGCCGAGGAACAGAGGGCTCCGTTGGTCCACCGTATTGGGGAGGCTTACCAGTGGGTCCCACCGCACCTCTCAAGTCTATCTTCTCTGTTACTTGAATTCCCCCACCTAGATTTGTCCAAAAATTCTAGATTTTTGTTGAGAGTTCAATTCAAATATGGAGATTATGATTATGAAATTGGATTTCGAATTCGGACAAGTTTTAGGTGAAATCCAAATTCAAATTTGAATTTGAATGGAATTCAATGGAGCCACTGAATTAAATAGAAAATGAGCTTCAAAAATTTTGAAACTTTGCAGAGAGGCTATTTAGGATATTTG
The DNA here is from genome assembly GCA_036927565.1 of Tuctoria greenei. NCBI lineage: Eukaryota > Viridiplantae > Streptophyta > Magnoliopsida > Poales > Poaceae > Tuctoria > Tuctoria greenei. The sequence goes on from JAYESD010000002.1 coordinate 183,491,427, forward strand.
GAGTTTAGTGGTGAACTCAGATTTTTATTTTGGAAAAGTTTGAACAGGAGCTAATTTGAAATTTTGGATTCATTCTATTGAAGTTTGAATTGGTTTGATTTTTCAGTCTCCATTTTTATTTCTTTTTCCTATTCAAATTTAAATTATCCTATATGAACTTTGTACTTTGAATTTAGGGATTTTACATTCCTCCTCCCTTAAAAGAATCTCGTCCCGAGATTATAAATAAAAGAGACGGAGTAAAAGATTACCGGATATGAGACGATAGCAAATCCGGAGAGTTTGAGCAGAGACAGTCCTCGCTTTCCCTTGTCGCTTCCTCAGCGGTATGGTTGCTCCACAAGACTTTGTAGAAGTACAAAGTCTGGTTCCCGGTGGTGCGATTCTTTTCATCGATAATCCCCATCGGGTACTCCGAATAAGTGAGATCCGGTTGGAGAGCTTCATTATCTTCGGTGGGGATTTCAGCTGAAGATTTAAGACACTTCTGCAGCTGAGAAATGTGGAACACATTATGAACTCCAGAAAGTGACTTCGGTAACTCCAAATGATAGGCCACGGGTCCAAATTTTTGATGGTGAATGGACCAATGAATTGTGGAGCAAGCTTTCCCTTCACTCCGAAACGATGAATCCCTTTCATCGGAGAGACACGGGGATAAACATGGTCTCTGATGGCGAAGTGGAGAGGTCAACGTCTTTTAACCGCATAATATTTCTGACGAGGTTGAGCAGCCTTGAGACTGGCTTGAATCCCTCGCACTCGTTCTTCAGCTTCATTCACAAGATCAATACCATATATCACTCGCTCGCCGGATTCACACCAGTTGAGTAGTGTTCGACATTTCCGGCCGTAGAGAGCTTCATACGGTGCCATCTTGATACTAGATTGAGAGCCATTGTTATATGAGAACTCCGCCAACGGTAAATGATCATCCCAATTTTTACCGTGATGGATGGCACAAGCGCGTAGCATAACTTCTAGTACTTGATTCACCAGCTCAGTTTGACCATCCGTCTGAGGGTGATATGCAGAGCTTCAGATCAGTTTCGTCCCCAATGATGCGTGCATCTGCTCCCAAAAACGAGCGATAAACAGCGCACCGCGATCTGAAATTATTGTCTGGGGAACACCGTTCAAGCACATTATTCTAGCAATATATAACTATGCATATTTCTTGGCGATGTACTTTGTATGTACTGGAATAAAATCAGCAGATTTGGTTAGTCAATCGACTATCACCCAAATCGAATCATGCTTGTGGAATGTGAGAGGTAATCCGACAATGAAATCCATACTAATGTCCTCCCATTTTCATGCCGGAATTTTCAATGGTTGCAGCTGTCTGGCTTTCCTCATGTGGTCGGCTTTCACCCGTCAACCCGTATCACACTCAGATTCGCAATTTACCTCTTTATCCGTGTCCACCAAAATTTGGTTTTCAAATCTTGATTCATTTTGTTGCTGCTCGGATGAAAAGAATACAAGGACAAGTGGGCTTCGTCCAAGATTTTCTTCTGAAGTGTCATGTCATGGGGTACCATGATACATACTTTGAACCACAGGGTACCATGTTCATCACTTCGAAAGCACTTCATTTCCCCATTCTTCATTCTCCTACGATTGTGTGACATACCCACGTCTTTCTTTTGAGCTTCCATAATCTCCTCTCGTATGGTAGGGATGAGAGAAGGATTATATAACGCTCCATATGAAACCAAGTATAAACAAGACTCGTCCTCTTCCATCGGGGTAATGGACAGATTATTGATGTGAGACTTGCGGCTCAGCGCATTGGCAACCTCATTCGCCTTGCCGGGATGGTAGTGAATTTCAATCTCATAATCTTTGTTCAGCTCTTACCATCTTCGCTGTCGCATATTCAGCTCCTTTTGCGTGAAGATATATTTCAGGCTCTTGTGATCGGTGTAGAGGTGCACTAAATTTCCAAGTAAATAATGCCTCCACATTATCAAAGGGAGTACCACGGCAGCGACCTCAAGGTCATGAGTTGGATAATGCTGCTCACAATTTTGGAGCTGCCGTGATCCATACGTGATCACGGGGCCTTTTGCATTAACATGCAGCCGAGACCAATGCCAGACGCATCACAATAAACCTCGAAAGATTTGGTCGTATGCGGCTCAACTAACACTGGGGCTGTTGTGAGATGTTTCACCAATGCTTGAAATGCATCCTCACATGCCTTGCTCCAAATATATTTAGTCCCCTTTTTAAGCAGCTCCATCATTGGTTTAGCGATTTTTGAGAAGCTCGGAATGAACCTCCGATAATATCCCGCTAATCTGAGAAAGCTGTGAACTTCGTGTATGGACAATGGAGACTTCCATTTCAGCACTTGTACAATTTTGCTTGGATCGACAGCCATACCCTCCACTGAAATAATGTGACCAACAAATGGTACTTGGCTGGTCCGAAACTCACAATTGATGAATTTTGCATAAAGCTTGTGATCTCGCAATCTTTGGAGCACGATATGCATGTGTTTGGCGTGTTCTTCTTCCAATATAGAATAAACCAGAATATCATCGATGAAGACCACGACAAACTTATCCAACTCAGTCATGAATACTGAATTCATCAAATACATGAAGTGAGCCGATGCATTGGTAAGTCCGAATGACATGACGAGATATTCATAGAGCCCGTATCTCGTTGAGAATGCCGGCTTCGGTATATCCTCCAATTGGATTTTTATTTTATGATATTCGGACCAAAGATCCATCTTTGAGAAAACCTTATCACCCACTAATTGATCGAATAAAATATTGATGTGAGGTAGTGGATACTTTTTCTTGATCGTCACGGCGTTGAGCAGACGATACTCCACACATAGATGTAACGTCTCGTCCTTCTTCTTTAAAATAATGCAGGGCAGCCCCAAGGTGATAAACTTGGGTGGATGAGACATTTGTCCAGCAGGTCCTTCAAATGCTCCTTTAATTCTCCTAACTCATTTGGTGCCATCTTGTACGGCCTTCGAGAATTAGGCGTGGTTCCCAAAATAAGTTCAATCTTGAACACGATGTCCCTATCCGGTGGCATACACGGAAGGTCGTCGGGAAACACGTCTGGATATTGACCGACCACTCGAATGTCCTCAAGCTTTGTGGCTTCCATGTTGTACGTGGCTGAATTGCTTGGATAAGGCGGTCTAGAATGAGAACGTGTGGTTCATATAGTGGGAAGTTCAAATGGACCACACGTGGAACAATGTCGAGAACAGCACCATGACGGTGCAGCCACGACATTCCTAAGATGGCATCGAGCTTTTGACCCGCTAATATAATTAGAGAAGTCGGATAGATATTCCCACCCATCTTAAGTGGTGCTTTATGGACTTTCATGTCCGCTGCTATTTTCTCACCCGGATAGCAAATCAATTATGGACTTTCTGTGAGAGTGATAGGTAATTGATGCTTGACAACATATGATTGACTATTAAAATTATGGGTGGCACCGCAGTCAAAGAGTATGACTACGGGATTTTGGAGTAGAGAAAACGTACCCGCGAGGATGGGTTCGCCTTCCGGCACGTCATCAATGGCTATGTGGTGGACGTTGCTGGGTTTTGGTGCTGGTTTCTTGGGCTGTTTGTGGGGCTGAGTTGCACCCTGATATGGTGCTTGTGCGCTGTCTTGTCGCTGTTCGGGACAGTCCCTTGAAAAACGTCCGACATGGACACACTGTAGCACGTGTATTGTGTCGGGTTCCAGCCAAGCTGCGGACGGAATCCCGGTGCACGTGGTGGAGGTGGATACGCACGCAGGAACATCCTTTTCTGCTGCTGCTGTTGTTGAAATGGCGGTTGAAAACTTGGTGCGTTGAAGAACGACCGCGGAACTGCTGTGGTCGCGTCGGTGGCTGTCATCGCTGACCGGATGGTGAGGGATACACCACGCGGTATTTCTGCGGACCACCCCTGCTGCTGCTCAACGGCGCGCTGTGTTTCCTCTTATCAGAAACGAGCTCATGCTAAGCATCTTCCTGTACAATCATGGCATTGACGATGTCACTGAAGGTGCCGCGGTTGCATTGTGCGAGTTGGACCTTCATCGTCGAATTAAGGCCCCGGAATAATATATCTCTCTTCCTATCTTCCAGCCCCACATACTCTGGCGTGTACTGCACCAAGTGATTGAATGCGCAGTAGTATTCATGGGCACTCCTCCCGCCTTGCTTCAACTCAAAAAATTCTTGAAGCTTCCTCTTCATTATACCGGGAGGTATATGGTAGGCGCGGAATGCGTCTCGGAATTCGGTCCAGGTGACCGCATGACCAGCCGGCAGTGACGCGATTTAGTTCGCCCACCAAACACCGGCGGATCCCTGAAGCTGTTGCACTGCGAACAGTGCCTTCTGTTGTTCGGTGCATCGCAGCAGAGCGAACATTGCCTCAAGGGTGCGGATAAAGTTGTTCGCCTCCAAAGGCTCCTCGGCCTCCGTGAAGACCGGTGGATGCGTTGCCAAGAAGTTAGAATATGAACTCTGTTGGGGCTGGCGTTGCCCATTGTCTTGTCGCCCCCCTTGACGGGACGAATTCTGTACCATCATACGCAGTAACTCGGTTTGCTCGTCGCGCGAGCCGAGTACTGCAGCCAGAATCTCCGCGAGGGTCCTCGGAGGTTCAGGTCGTGGTGGTGGAGGGACTTGTATCTGTGGTGTCATGGTTTGCTCCTGTGTCGGAGATTCGTCCTCACGACCCCGACTAGAGCCTCCCATCTCGGGCGTAGAGCGTGTACGCACCATTCTGCATCCACATGATTTAAAAATCAGCAACATGTTTGTTTTCTTCATCCATTTTATATCATTGTAGTGCGAGTAATCACAATGTGATGATTGCATAACATTCACATATATTGATAAAGTACAAACTTTATACAAGATATGTTATCTCATGACCAAGTTTACAGTAGTGAACTCCAATATGATGGACTCCCACCACAGAAGTGCATCTCAACTATACTTGGTCTTTATGAGTCGTCATACTCACCTTGTAATCTCCTACACACTCACTACTATTTATAATATGACACAAACATGGCTACAAAATAAATACGAGCAACCACTAACTATAAGTTGCCCCGTGATGGTAGTAGTGCTGCCCCGTCCTAATCCGATGCATCCTTCTCGATGTACTCGAGTATCTCAGGATCTTCTTCCTCCTCAGAACTTGAAGGCACCTGCTCACCCATGTTCCGCGGCATTTTCATGAGCGGGTGGAAACATGAATGGGTGCGGCAAGTGTGCTTCGGCCTCGATCAAGTCATCCTGAAGTTGGTCTGCCTCGAACTCCCAATTCTGAGCTTCTTCAACGGCTTCATCTCGTGCCTCGGTGACTACCAACAGCTGCTCTTGCTGTTGCTGCACCTCCAACTAACTCGCCTGCAGGTCACCACGAGCTTGCTGTAATTCCATGTGAGTTTGCTGCAGTTCAGCACGAGCCTTCCACGGTCTAGTGCGAGTGTGATGGAACTGATCCTCGCATTGTTTCAGTCGGTAATTCGTCGGATCCAAGAACAAATGTAGGTTCTCATTGATATAATCAAGAGTGTCACCCCGTTAAATCGCTTGCCTCAAGGCTTCGACCTGCTCCCTAAGGATTTCACCTTGTGTAAGAACCACCATGCTGGATGCAGCGGCATACGTCCCAAGTGTTGCCGAGGTTGTGTCGCCATATGGTTGATAGACCGCAACCATACGACATTGCCACTCAAAACCAGAAGTACAATGTACCTGGTTAAGAGAAAATTGTGTTCCAGCCATGGCCTCTTGATGAAGCTCTCAAATCTTCATAAGCGCTTCGCCAGCTGCAATGGCCCACGTGTCCTCCAAACAAGTTCCCTAGATAGAGACTGAAAAAGGAGCCCATCCATAAAAACGCAGACTAGCCGGGATGTCGACCAGGACGGTGCATGATAGTATGCCTCTGTCGACCGTCTCATCACCAATAGCATTTCATCTCCATCAAACCAAACTGTTGGAGCACTTCCCGCAGCATGATCAGGAAGTCCGGACGGCTAGCGCACGTGGAAAATACCCATACGTCTGGCAACAGCATCACATCCGTCATCTATAAAAGAAGTACTTGAATGAGTCAAATACTCAAATTCAACAAACTTTGTTGATAAACAGATCAAGGGTGTGAAAATTGAATTATGAAAGTGAATTCAAATTCAAATGCCAAATGAAACATGACACTGGAATTCTGTCTCAGTTTCTGTTCATTCTGACCAGTCTGGAGAAATTTGAAATTTTCGTTCAGTTAGAGGCACATTCAGGACTTAAGTTCAACTACCAAGTCGTAGTACACTCAAATATATTTCCAGAATGTATTTATTTTCGTCCATATGATTTCTGTATGAGGAGATATGATTTTTGCAATTTGAAAGATTTCTTGAAAAATTTTGACATCATCTCCTTTGTTTAAGGCTGATTTTGTCCACATTTTTCCAGACACAAAACATCAATATATGCAAAATCATCACTTATGACATTGTTGCATACATCCTCAGGATTACAAAAATGGATTACATGAAGTCATTCGTCCATTCTACGAAGAGATGTGATCAATATAGTGACAGGATACAGAAACTGTCCAGTCTCTGTCAAAATTTACCAGAGTTTGGAAATTTGAATTTTTCATTAGTTTACAGGGGGTTCTGATCTGGAGTTGAACATAAGAGTTTTAGAGGACTATCTAAAATTTCCAACCATTTGTGGTAGACATTCAGGTGTGGATTATACAGGAAGTTATGCTATTTCAAACTTAGTCAATTTTCTATCCAGTTCACAGTTTGAACGAGGAACTGGGCAATTTAAGTTCAAACGAAGTTTTCAAGTATTAAATCTTTAAATCTGTCTTGGAGCTGAAAATGAAACTTGTTGATGACTTCCTCAAGTTCCCAAACCACATGCCCGCTTATCCAAGCAACCACACGTTCAATTGTAAATCTGACCAGCACGCTCCAAAACAGAGATTACAAATTAAAACTTAGTCCCAAGTTAGAATTTTTTACTTGTTGTCGAGTCACAACACCAGCACGGATAGCGTCGTCGATGTGCCTGATGAAACTCGAATGCAATGTCGGTACTACGCCCTCACCAAAGAAAATCCTAAGCTGGTATTCCGGCATACGTCTCAACAGTGGCAGTAATAACGTTCACTCGCAAACATTTTCTACTCCAGCTACTTAGAACGTCGTTAGTGTCTTGTGGCTACACAAAAATGATAGATCAAACATATGGTGCCATACGGCACAGCCCGCACGGCGAACAATTCACAATAATATATATGAAAGTAAAAACATTCGTCTAATATCATTACATACGGGCCGCCCCGAGCTAATCCACGTATCGAGGTACATGACCGGGTTTTCTACCACCTGATGGGGTCACACGTCTTTGCATAGTGCCACACCAATAGGGGGCACATCGGGTTATGTCCCACCCGAAGGGGGCTCCCACTAACTTTGAAGCACACTGGGGTACCGCGTGTCATACGTTCTCAGAAACATGGAAAGTTTCAGAGACTCATATTAACATTTCCGTGCCAAGCCACGGAAACAATCACATGCTACCTCTCGAATGGTGAGCTTACCGCAATTGATCCGCTTGCGGTGGCGTACCTTACCTCTTACCTAACATCGAAGCATCTTTACTGAATATAATAATACATAAGTTAGGTTCCACCTTAAGTAACTAATACTATAATAGACCTTATGCGGGCATAGTAACTAATCCTCACTCGACTACTCTTAATTTTTCAAAATAGCCCCTTTTGAGCGTGCTATTCCCAATGCGGCTCTGATACCAGGCTGTGGGGACTGGTCCGCACATTCCAAGAGTCGCCGAGGGTGGTGTCGTGCGATGCGGCACACAACAGCACACATGAAAAGGATAAGACAAAATACAAAGTTTTATTTACAAAAATAGCAGAAGTCTTTTACATTACTTAATATGAAGCGGAAGTAATATTCATTGCTAAACACTCAGCCTAGCTATGCAAAAGTATAGCCGTCCAGCCCGGGGACGCTACACACTAGTAGCACACAACAATCACAGAAGCGTGCAGGGCTCTCACTCGGCGGTATACCACGACGGTTGCATCACCTCATCTTCGGGCCCTTCCTCATACGTCTCACCTTTAAACAACTTAATATAGCAACCGTGAGCACAAAGGCTCATCAAGACTTTACTGTCTCACCTAAACATGGAACTCTACATGCAGGGATACTTAACATAGGCATAGATATTGATGTGAATGACTCGCCTAAATGTTGATCCTTAATTTACAAGTTATTAACAGAAACATACAAGCTTAATAAAAGTAACTTTAGTGAGCATATTGGACAGCAATCATACTTACAATGCAATTATATTTCAATACATCATATTCTCCTGGCTTCTTCAGTATTTACTACGTCACAGCATAGTGAACAAGCGGTACTCAAATAACCGCAAGGGACGGTTATTGCAATCAGTAGACACCCGTGCCTAAGGAGCGTCTCGTGCTCCCCACCACGTCATACGCAACAATCTTTCACGAGAAATTCAAACGCCAAACCGGTCCCACCATCGCGGGCAAAAGGTCCCTGCAGGGAGTGTGTCTTTGCCTGCCGGCCGATTTACACCTTGCTGCCCTCAACCCACCCCTATCGACAGTGGGCTATGCATCTGGTACAGTTCAAACTTGTCCAGCAGGGTCACACACGGATCAGTCCTCAATTGACACAAGCATGTCTACACATGTGAGACCATGTCTTGCTGCATTCTACCCGCTGCTCAATTTCATATTCATAAACCATTCTTCGATCAAATCTTTCCCGTGTGATAAAATCCTATCTCGCGAGTAGATTCCAACTACTTGACTTCTACCAGATTCCTGAAAACTTAAGCATGGCATTTTCTACTCGTCGGGCTGTAGACCTACCCAATACTCCATGGGAGTTGTGGGTCATGCAAGTGGGGTAACAAGCACTTTAGCCCTAATGCACCAAATTCATCCTAGACATAAGTGATACAAATATAAACTTTGAAATAGCACTTAAATGCAAACCGGGGCTTGCCTGGCTGCGAGTCAGAGGGATAGTTAGCTTCTGGAAGAATGCTTTCCAAGGGCTCCGGGTCCTCCTTGATATCGGTCACTATATGATATGCAATTTATAAAGTACATGAGTGATATTGAAACTATAGAAAAGATCTTATAAATACTGTTCAGGTATGCAAATGATTTTAATTGGATTTTGGTAGTTTTACAGTGGATACTAAGTTCTATGGGGAAGATCTGGACCAAAAATTAGAGATGTTCAAGGAAGCTTGTTGTCTCTAAAATTCCAACAATAAAAGCATTCTCTGAAATTTGGTTTTATTTCTGGAGCTTTGTCATGGCTAACAGTGGATGGTCGTTGTAGAATTGGTCTCACTGGTTCTAGGAAAATTTGTTTCATAATTTTCTAAGCTTCCTACAGCGAGAAACTGATTTTACAAGGTTGGGGAAAATGTTGAAATGTTTCTGGACATTTTCCCTTTTTCAATTGACATAGGTGATTTGAACACTGTTTGGTACAGTAAATGAAGTCCAATGAATTTGAATTTTTTACTGGAGATCAATTGTATTTTTAGTAGTGTCTTGACCAAAATTCAGAATTTTAAAATTAGAATAACAGGGGTAATTAATTTACCAAGCAGTTAGGTTAATGGAATTAATTATGAACATTCTAGGAGTTTCATGTCCAACCAATTACACAACTGATAATTTTAGATCAAGAGTAGTCTATCAAAATTTATTTGGAATTATTCGAGCAATCCTACTAGGAGTAATTGATTTTCAAAGCTTGGATGAAATCTGGAATTAATTTGGAAGGAAAAGATTAAATAAAACCGGCTGGGCCTACTGGTTTAAAATCAACCAATCACAGCTGGGCCACATATGGGCCATAGGGTTTAACCCGCGCAGCCGCATTTGATCCGGGGCCACAGCCGAACCGATGGGGACACGTCAGAGACTGACATGTGGGCCCCGCCCCCTTTCTTCAACCTTGCGATGCGAGGCGGCGCTCCTCGCCGGAGCCGCGGCGGCACGCGCCAGGATTGTTGTGTTGACCTCCTCTCGGCCCATTCATGACCGCCTAACCCTAAAATCGTACACGCAACATGCTGGTGAGGTCCAGACGAGTCGGCGACGGCCGGAGATGAGCGTATGACGGCGGCAGAGCTAGGGTTTCGCCGATGGTCGGAATTGCTCGGAAATGGCGCAAGCAAATCGGGAAAAGGCAGGGAATGTTATTTGGAGCATGAGGAAGATGATTTGAAGGTGAAAAAGGGTTGGAACAGTCGGCAAAGTTGCCTTCAACGGTGAGCCGCGGCGCTTTTCAATGGTGACGAGAATAACTTGAATTACTACGTCGGTGGTCGATTATTCTCCTCAGCACGGGATCCAAATGATGCGCCCAGATGTATGGAAGCTATCTCTCAACCGGATTAGACTATAATCATGCATAGAAACAGAATCGCATCAATGACTTAGCTCGAAGTGTAAACCTGAGACGAGAGAAAAATAAAGAATACTCGCTCGATAAAGGAGGAAAAGGCTTGCGGTTTTCACCATGAGAAATGTGGTGTCCCGATGCTTCTTTCTTCTGTTGAAGTCGAGGCTTGCAACATCCTAGTTCGTTGGCTTCATGGTGGATAGAGGGTGACGTCCATGACGGCTCGACGATGGCGTCCGCGGAACTTCAAAATATGGGCAAAACAATGGGCAAAAAGATGAGCCAATTGGTGGAGATGATAGAGCATAGCCTTGGCGCCATCTTTGCTGTTTTCATCGAAGAGAAAAGAGGCAGGACCGAGGTGCTCACCTAGGAGGGAAGGAAGGCGGTGGTGCTCTGTTTTCCCGCGAAGAAAGAATGACGAGCGGCGCGGCTCTGGTCGATGACGTGGTGGAATGAGTTTGGGGAGGGGACGAGGACGCCTTAAATCCATCTTGCCACCGAGCTACTTGCCTGTGTGCTTGGCAATCGCGATGTCGAGCTCTCCCGACGTTGAAAAGCAGGGACAGCCAAGGAACAGAGGGCTCCGTCGGTCCACCGTATTAAGGAGGCTCACCTGTGGGTCCCACTGCCCCTCTCAAGTCTATCTTCTCTGTTACTTCGATTCCCCCACCTAGATTTGCCCAAAAATTCTAGATTTTTGTTGAGAGGCCAATTCAAATATGGAGATTATGATTCTGAAATTGGATTTCAAATTTGGACAAGTTCAGGTGAAATTCAAATTTGAATTTGAATGGAATTCAATGGAGCCACTGAATTAAATAGCAAATGAGCTTCAAAAATTTTGTAACTTTTCAGAGAGGCTATTTAGAATATTTGAAGTTTAATGGTGAACTCAGATTTTTATTTTGGCAAAGTCTGAACTGGAGCTAATTTGAATTTTTGAATTCCTTCTATTGAAGTTTGAATTGGTTTGATTTTTCAGTTTCCATTTTGATTTCCTTTTCCTATTCAAATTTAAATTCTCCTATATGAACTTTTTACTTTGAATTTAGGACTTTTACACTTGTGATTCCTTTTACATTATGAAAGTTCTTACTACATTACTCATGTTATACATTTTGTAGTTTTTTCCATGACTAGTAATTGGAATAATTACTTACACTAAACCTGGTCATGATCGAACTTTCTTGTTGTTTTAAACTTATTGCATGATCACAAGTTCTTCTAATCATAATGAATTAATCAAGTAATTAACTCACATGTTGATTTTTATGAACAAATATAAATTGAGAAAAGAACAAGAGAATATGCATGCATCGCACTTCTTCTTTTGAGATGGCTTATCATTGCACTTAGATATGAACTTGGAAGATGTTGTGTATGACTAAACCATGTCCTTAAGCTGCTGATTGTCAAATGACATAGGCTTGGCTTGGTTGGTTAGAATAAGGCAGATGCGCATATAATCTCTGGCAAATATCATATGATCTAAATTTGTGTTTTGAAAAATAATAAAATACAGCAACAAGTGTCATGCTTTTAGGTTTTGAAATAGTAATATTTGTGAGATCATGACTTGCTAAAATTGAAAATTACATTTGATCTCTAGCATGGCTTACACTACTTTATGTATCTCATTATTGTGATAGCGTAAGTTACTTGATAGTATGACTTGGATGAGCTTTGTTATATATGTATATGTTATAATATGCTCATAAAAAAATAAAATTTCTCTTTTGGACCTTGTTGAATACATTGTCAAAGGGAGAAGTATGGAAGGGGGAGAAATAAGTATAGGGGGAGAAATTTATTTTTATCGAGAAATTTATTTCTATTGATTTTCAAAAAGGGGGAGAAATTGTTTTCAAAAATTTTCATGTGAATAAGCCAATGTTCGGATTTTAAGTGGTGTTGCCAATGCATTCATTAAGGGGGAGATTGTGAGACCTATGTGTGCTGAATACATTGGCTTTGACGATAAAAGTTTTGAATACTACCAAAACACCTTTTCAACAAGGTCCGACTCTAGGTCCGAGCTCCAGCAAGGTCCCAAAATAGGTCTGACTTGTTTTGGGTAGCTTCTGCAAGGTCCGACGATAAGTCGGGATTGTTTTGGGTAGCTCCTGCAAGGTCCGATGCAAGGTCTGACTTGTTTTGGCTAGGTCCAACTTCTTTGTCTAGGTCCGACTAGCTTTGGTTAGCTCTGGCGCTAGGTCCTGCTAGCTTTGGTAAGCTCCAGTTCTAGGTCCTGCTAGCTTTGGTAAGATTCGGTGCTAGGTTCTACTAGCTTTGGTAAGCTCCGTTTCAAGGTCCGGTTAGCTTTGGTAATGTTCGGAGCTTGATCGCAGTGGTTCTGCTTTTAATTTGCAATGTTTCAAACTTGCTTTTTGGATTATGGAAAGTTTAGTTAGTTTTATTTTACTAAGTTTTTGTGTGCTTTGGTTGTTATTGCTGTTATCAATTTGCTATGGTTTGCATCATGCTTATGTGAGGTGCTCACGTAAGGTGTTGTGGTTTCAAAACTAACGAGAGTGAAGTCGAGGACTTGTGCTCGGAAGTATTGGTTGTTTATTCATGTGCAGGTGTTGCTTGAGTTCAAGACATGGCTGTTGACGGGATATATTGAACTAGTCTTAGGGAGACGATGAGGTTCAACAACCAAGTTTTGGAGGAATTGTGGTTAAGTTGATCAAGAGGTTGCGCAACATGTTTGAATCAGGAACAATGCATATGAAGGTATCGTGGACGTTGTTAAAAGAAGTTTGCACGTGTGCAAGGAGTGCATAGACGTGGCTACATGGTTCTGTGATGAAGAGATGTGGACGTAAAAAATTGGTCGGAAAGGTCCAACCGACTAGGTCAAGGACTCAGGCTGCGGCTGAGTCCTGTTTGACTCAAATATGGAAAGTTTTGAGTTGGTTATGATAGGATTTCGTGTGGGTCACGAATTTGAGTTGTTTTAGGAATGTGGGATACGTTTCTAAGGTATTTGGAAGTCTTATGATTGCTTCTATATGTGTATAGAAGACTCTTGAGTAGTTATGGAAAGTTTCGATTTGTGAATTGAGTAGGATTAGAGTCCTAGTTAAGTTTGGATTGGTCTAAGGGCTGGTTATATAAGCAAGGGAGGCTAGAGCTGTCCTATTGAATAAAATTCGTAGTTGAAAGGAACTTTTGTGCCTTGTTCATTCGACTTGTTCCGCACAAGTTTTTCTCGTCGAGTTTTTGTTCAGCACTACCTTTCTTTGGTGGTTTTATCATAACTTGAGTTTTACAGATCCAATTGATGTGATTCTTTTTGGGTTGTCTTCACAACTTGACTTTCTATCATCTTTGTAAATTTCACGGTCATTGGATTTGTGATTTTGGATCTACACGAGGTTCTTTGTAGTATTACAGATCTATTGTTTTACTCGGTGGGATAGATTGACCTTCATTCGATCTTTCGATCGTAACTTGAGTTTCTCATGACTTGATTCTCTACATTATATACTATTTTTTTCACAGTTGGACACATTTAGATTAGTTGCACACACGGTTTCTTTAACAGATCGGTTTTCTGCCGAGGGATGTTTCGTTGCTTCTGCTGATATGTTTTAATCTACCATTCACCCCCCCCCCCCCTCTAGTAGCTTTACATGTGCTCTTCGATCCTACAAATAGTTCTAAAAACTACTGAAGTGGAAATAATCTAATTAATAAAACTAAGCAAACTTGTTTGGGACAAAGGCTTGGTTGTTGTTGTTGTTGTAAGAAAACTAAGCAAATTGAGCATAAAGGGTAGCGCGGCGCCAAGCAACACCACAAGCAAAGCTGACGGCAGCACACGGCCTAGAACTCCTCATTAACGTCGTGATAATCCCAATCCTGACCTGCAACTGTTGGTGGGGGAATTGCAAGGGTGAGTACATGTCGTACTCAGCAAGTGAGGGAAAGTATGACATGTAGCTGATACAAATGATGACAATAACAATGGCTAAGTGCTGAAAAGTACATTTAAAACGTGTAAAAAGCATTATACTACGTCTACGTGAAGTAATCCCATCATATCCCATTATATGAATCCATGATTAATTATCCATCCATATACCGAAATATTACCATCATCATCCATGTCCATTTATAATAACTAATACCATAACCACAACCATAACCATAACCAACCATCCCAAATTTCCCTCTAATCATGTGAGGGTCCAGGTTGCTCATGACCGGTAGCACGACTATCATGTTAGTTTTTAACACTCTGCAGATTTTGTACCACTTTACCAATGGGTTCGTGATTTCATCTCCTTTCGGTGACTAAGAACCTCCATTATGCCCGCGACCCGTCAGTCACATTACAAACTTTTGTTGGTGTGTGGCCAAGAGATCACAAAATAGCCTTTACAAAGAGATTACTAGTATGTAAATACCCACTGAGGTTTCACCAGTGGTGATGCCTCCAACTGAGCACATCTTCAACCAAGGGCCCCCTCATGTGCCATCCGGATCCCTGGGAGTCCCGCCATAAATCCAAACCCAATCCAACTCCCCTTTTCCGATGCACCAAATGATCCGCGCAATACTAGCAATACCCTAATTAATCATCCACGCCACACCCATACTTGGCCTTGTGGTGGCATTGTAAATCCTGGATGGTCGCTCCACGAACCGGTCCTTAGATCTAAAGCATGCGAAACCACCATATCGACCAACCCAAAGCACAAACCATGCTTGCTTAGATCTCCCAAGTCCTATGTTACCAATTAATAATGTTCATCAATTCTCAACATCCATAACTTGATCAATTCACAATTAAGCCATTTGGTTGTTTTCCCATCCCAATTAATTAGAGCGGAACAAAAATGTAAAATACCCTTCCTGACTCTCTACAATATATAACAAGTGACAAGGATGGTCAAACAAGTCTAGTAAACACCTACAAATAGGATTCCCATCATGTTGACACAAGCATGCAATTTTTCAAACAAAACTTTTAAAAACATTGGTTCAATATGTTCAAGGACACTTGCCTTGCTCTTGGGCTTGATTGGGATCAAAGACTTCAAAGTGTTGGTGCTGGAGGTCTTCTAAAACACCCTCTAGTGCAAATCCGTCTTATTTGCGCAATGAACATACAAAACAATAATCACAATCAATAGATGCTCATATGTTACTCAATATGACATGGCATGCATGATTAATGCAAATGCGAAGTGAAACTTGTTAATGAGTTACTATTAATGTTTACTAAACATTTACAATGGTTATTAAAAAGTTTTAACAGGTTCAAGTTGATTCAGTTAAATTAATAATTAATTTAACAGTAGTCAGATCTAGAGGCCGGACAAGACCGCTGTAGGGCCGGACTAGTCTGCCCTACGCAGAACCAGCGAGTTAGGATTTTCTAGATCGACGTGAATTTGGAGAAATGGGATTGAATTCACATGAGAAAGAGAAAGTAGAAGGTATACTAGGTGTTTATAACTCCAAAGAATCAAGAGTTTTGGAGGCAACACTTGGATCTTGAGAATCTAGGGTTGATGAAGAAACTTGAAGGTGACTTTGTGAGACCTATGTGTGCTGAATACATTGTATTGTACTGAATACATTGGCCTTGATGATATAAGTTCTAAAATTCTGCCAAAACACCCTTTTTAGCAAGGTCCGACTCTAGGTCTGAGCTCCAACAAGGTCCTACGGTAGGTCAGGCGTGTTTGGGGTAGCTCCGGCAAGGTCCGACGTAAGGTCTGACTTCTTTGACTAGCTTTGGTTAGCTCCAGCTCTAGGTCTGACTAGCTTTGGTAAGCTCTGGCGCTATGTCCGACTAGCTTTGGTTAGCTCCAACGCTAGGTCCTGCTAGCTTTGGTAAGCTCCGACTCAAGATTCGGTTAGTTTTGGCAAGGACCGGAGCTTGATCGCAGCGCTTCTACTTTTAACTTGCAATGATTCGTACTTGCTTTACATTGACAGAAAGCTTGCATAATATTATTTTACTAATTTTTGGTGTGTTTGGTTGTTAAGTCTGATATCATTTTTCTATGGTTTACAACATGCTTATGTGAGGTGCTTACGTAAGATGTTGTAGTTTTGGAACTAACGAGAGTCAAGTCGAGGACTTGTGCAGATGTTGCTTGAGTTCAACACATGGCTGGTGACAGGATCCATTGAACTAGTCTTAGGGAGAAGATGAGGTTTGACAACCATGTTCGGGAGGAATTGTGGTTGAGTTGATCGGGAGGTCGCGCAACATGTATGAATCAAGAACAATACATATGAAGGTATCATGGACGTCGTTGGAAGATGTTTGCATGTGTGCAAGGAGTGCATGGACGTGCCTATATGGTTCTGAGGAGTGATGAAGAGATGTGGACGTAAAGAATTGGCCAGAAAGGTCCAACCGACTAGGTTATAGACTCGGGCTGCGGCTGAGTCATGTTTGACTCAAAAATGGAAAGTTTTGAGTTGGTTATGATAGGATTGCGTGTGGGCCACGAATTTTAGTTTTTTTAGGAATGTTGAATTCGTTCCTAAGGTATTTGGAAGTCTTAAGATTGCTTCTATCTGCGTATAGAAGAGTCTTGAGCAGTTATGGAAAGTTACGATTCGTGAATTGAGTAGGATTAGAGTACTACTTAGGTTTGGGTTGGCCTAAGGGCTGGTTATATAAGCAAGGGCCAGAGCTCGTGGTGCATGACTTTGGGGCTGTTCCTCTTGTGTTCTATTTAGTAAAATTCATAGTTGAAAGGATTTCTTGTGCCTTGTTCGTTCGACTTGTTTTCTTCAAGTCTTTCTCATCGAGTTTCTGCACATCACTACCTTTCTTCGGTGGTTTTATAATAACACGAGTTTTACACATCTGATTTACGTGATTCTTTTTAGGTTGTCTTCACAACTTAGTTTTCTATCATCTATCAAAATTTCACAGTCATTGTATTTGTAGTTTCTGATCTCAACGAGTTTCTTTGCAGTGTTCCAAAACTGTTTTTCTCGGGTAGGACAGATTAACCTTTATTCGATCATTCGATCATAACATGAGTTTCTCTTGACGGATTTTAGTGATTCTTGTTGTATCCTCTTCGTGACTTGATTCTCTCTTATATATATTACTTTTGTCACGGTGAAACACATTTAGATTAGTCTCACACATGATTTTTTTAAACGATCGTTTTTCTGCCAAGTGGTTTTAATTGCTTCCACTGAAAAAGTTTTAATCTACCATTCACCCCCCTCTTGTAGCTTTTTACGTGCTCTTTGATCCTACAATTGGTATCAAGGCCAAGGTGCTCTAATCTTTATGATTTGCATGTTTTTTGACTAATCATCATGGAGAAATACTCCACAAAACCTTGTGTCTTTAGTGGTTTTGATTTTCAGGTTTGGAAGGCACGTATGGAAGCCTTCATGCAGGCTCAAAGCTTCACAATGTGGGAGAAGGTGTACAAGCCTTAGGAAGTGCTGCCAAACGATGAAGTTACAACTACAAATCTGAGAGATGTGGGCAACAACAACATGGCTCGGAACTTGATCATAAAAGGATTAACTCAAAGCGGCTTCGACCGTGTTGCACACCTCCGATCTGCATACGATGTGTGGAAAGCACTTTGCGACTACCACGAAGGATCTAACACGATCAAGGAGGTAAAAAAAGATATCTTCAAAAAGGAATACATGCATTTTGAGATGCAACACGGTGAGTTCATTGATGACCTCTTTGCTTGCTTTAATAAAATTCTCAGCAACTTGTGTAGCGTCAATGTTAATTTTTCAGATAATGAAAATGCTAGGCAATTACTAAGTGCATTAGACATGTCAATTTGGGAGATGAAAGTCACATCCATTCGTGAATCTACTGTCATGAGTACACTTACATTAGATGTTCTTTATTCTAAATTGAAAACTCATGAAATTGACATAATCGCATGTAAGAACCCCAACAAGTCTCTTGCATTTGTTTCTCAACGTGATATGCCTAGCTCTGGTCAATCTTCACCTTGTGGTACACTTGCTTTGTTGTCCTCTCTAACCCTCGAACAGATTAAGGAGTTTCCAGAGGAGGAGCTAGTACTTCTCTCTACTAGGTTCTCGAAAGCATTGCGAAATGTGAGAACTAGAAGGAGAGGAAGCTCTGGACCGCAACGATGTTTCAAATTTGGTAAGACAGGACATTTTTGTTCAGATTGCCCTAACCTTTCAGGTCATACTTTCCGGGATGAAAAGCAAACAAGGAAAAATCACTCATCTGCAATAATACGAAGAAAAAGAAGGGTTTTACAGGACGTCAACTGGTGAGCAGTTTTATCTCCGCACTTCAAGAACTTGACTCAAGCGATATGGACATTGGAAGTGACGAAGATGAAGATGATTTGGCAAACTTGTACTTCATGGCGGGCAAGTCAAGATTAAGTATGGAGGAGGCTGAACACACTAGCGACAATGAAGAGGTATGTCCTACATGTGAAGAAATGTGTAATGATATTTCTCGTATCACTATTATAGTTAAGAAAAAGGACAAAAAGCTTAGGGACAATGCTGTTAAAATTGAGTCACTAGAATCTGAAATTAATCGTTTGAAATCCTTGATTCCTAGTCATGATTCTTGTTCCTCATGTGATTTAATATATGAACAATTGTCCTCATTATGAAGTGCACACACCTCCACACTTGATATACTTGAGTTAGAAATTGAAAAGAATAGAGAGCTTGCTGCACTTAATGATAAAAACTTGAAAGATAGTAGTTGTTCTACAATTGATTTGCATTGTTCTACTTGTGATGATCTTGATATGAAACTACAAGATGATATGAATGAAATTTCTATATTGAACAATGCTTTACGTTCTCATGAAGTTAAATATTGTTCCAATTGCAAATTAAATGGAAAAATTTCATGTGAAAATTGCCTTGATCTGTCCAATGAACTTGATGACAAGCATAGGAGATTAGATTGGTTTTGTAATGGGAATAAGAACCTAAACTTGCTGCTGATCTTCCAAGTCTTGCAATGATAAAACTAGTTTAGGTTTTGATTCTCATGCTCATGCTAAGGCACATCCACCTAAAATTTTAAAGTCATTAGGAAGTGGTTTGATTCAAATAGTTCCTAAACAAAAAGAGATGGTTTTATAATCTGCGGGAGTGTTGTCTCATTCGGTTTCAAATAAAAATGTTGCTGCTCATCTAGACATGAATACAAAGTTTAATTTCATTGTACCTACTGTGGTAGAGATGGTCATGTCATAGACTAGCTAAACAACAGAAAAAGGAATGAATGATTGCTAGATCTCATAACTTTCATGCAAAATTTGTTGCACTTGCTAAACCAAATGATAGGAACATGCAATCTGCTGTAATGAGTCGAAAACATGCAATGTTTGCTTCCAAACCTACTGTTTTTCGTGCTCCACATGTAACATCTTGTAGGACAGCAGTTGGGTACAAAAATCCTCAAGCTTTGGTTCATAAACTAGTTGTTTTATCTCAGCTTTCACGTGTTATTCCTGTTGGACGTCGTGTGACTCAGTACTGGATACCTAAATGCCTTTTGACTAACCCTAGTATTGAGTCATCGACGTATTGTGCTTCTATGTAGGTTACACGCTTGAGGAAGGAGAACATTTGGATTGTGGATTCAGGTTGCTCACGCCACATGACCGGTAACAAAGGATGGTTCTCCTCCCTCTCTTTTGTGTCATGTGTAGAGAATGTTACTTTTGCTGATAATTCTTCAACTCCTATAATTGCTAAGGGTTCGGTTAGAGTAAACGATCACTACACCTTGAAGGATGTGGAACTTGTTAAAAATTTGAAATACAACTTGCTTTCTGTTTCAAAAAATTCGAGATGAAAATCTGGAAATTATTTTCACTAAAAATTGATGCAAAGTCGTAAATTCAAACAGTGAGCTTATTTTTAACATGTCTTCCTCTAAGCATAGGTGTCTAGTTGCTAATGACTCAAGGGACTTATATTTTTGGCATCGTAGACTTGGTCATGTTGGCTTTGATCATCTAATGCGTGTTAGTGCTCTTGATGGCATACGTGGGCTGCCTAAGCTTAAACGGGAGAAATAAATTGTGTGCTCTTCTTGTAGACATGCTAAGATGGTTGCAGATTCACATACTCCTCTCACAATGATCATGACAACTGAATCGGGTCAACTTTTGCACCTTGACACCGTAGGACCTTCACGTGTTCAAACCTTCAGAGGTAAATGGTATATTCTTGTGATTGTTGATGACTATTCTAGATACTCTTGGGTTTACTTTATGGCATCTAAGAATGAAGCGTTAAGTCACTTTAGAACTTTATTTCTTAGATTATCAATTGATCACCCAGGATCTTTAAAAACAATTACAAGTGATAATGGAACCAAATTTAAAAATCAATCTTTTGATCACTTTTGTGCTAAAAATGGAATAGATAATCAATTTTCATCACCATATGTACCTCAAAAAAACGGTGTTGTAGAAAGAAAGAACCGAACCTTAGTTGAAATGGCTAGACTATTCTTGATGAATATCAAACTCCTAGTAAATTTTGGGCTGATGCGATTGCAACTGCTTGTTATGTCTCAAATCGTGTTTTCTTGCGCGCTAAGCTAGGTAAAACACCATATGAGCTCCGGTTTGGACATAGGCCTAGTGTTAAACACTTTCAGGTCTTTGGTTGCAAATTCTTTGTTAATAAACATGGTAATCATGATAAATTTGAACCTAAATCCATTGATGACATAAATTCTTGGTTATCCATCTCATACTAGAGGCTACCGTGTGCTTTTACTTGACACTAACAAAATTGTGGAGACTTGTGAAGTGTCTTTTGATGATGCTAGCATAGGTACTTGCTCAAACATTGCAGGTCCAGATCCATATCCGGAAAGGGAGAGCATTTTAGTTCAACATGAGGAAGAAGTGGTGTTGCAACCTAAAAATTCAGCAGCTAATGACATTGCTAGAACAGATCCCCCTCAAGTCACAAGCTCATCGATTTGTGATGAACATGAAGAAGAAGAAGATTGTGAAGTGTCCACTCCCCTCCGTGTTCTCAAAAATCATCCTCCACAACAAATTATTAGAAGCTTGAACGAACGAGTCACACGGTCCAGGTTTTGTGATCCAAACTCTCATGCTCATTCTGCTTTTGTTGCTTCTTTTGAACCCAAAGATATATCACACGCACTCACTAATGAATCTTGGATTATTGCCATGCAAGAAGAGTTAGAAAATTTTGAAAGAAATAATGTTTGGAAACTTGTACCTCCACCTCAAGGTCACACTTTAATTGGAACTAGATTGGTGTTTAAAAATAAACGAAGTGAGGATTGGGTTGTGGCTAGGTTGGTTGCTCAAGGTTTCACTCAAGTTGGAGGTCTAGATTTTGATGAAACTTTTGCTCATGTTGCTAGATTAGAAGCCACAAGAATTTTGTTAGCATTTGCTGCATTTCAAGGTTTTAAGCTATATCAAATAGATATTAAAAGTGCTTTTCCTAATGGCTACATAGATGAGGAGGTTTATGTCAAACAATCACTGGGTTTTGAAAATCCCGATTTTCCTAATCATGTTTACAAACTATCCAAAGCCTTGTACGGTCAAAAACAAGCCTATAGAGCATGGTATGATAGGTTAAAAACATTCTTACTTGAAAAGGGGTTTACCATGGGCAAGGTTGATAAAACTCTTTTTGTGTTTATGTATGGCAATGACTCATTATTCGTTCATGTGTATGTGGATGATATTATCTTTTGCTGTGCTTCTCATGTTCTTGTGTCCAAGTTTTCATCTATGATGAGTTCAGAATTTGAGATGAGTATGATGGGAGAACTCACGTACTTTTTGGGGCTGCAAATCAAGCAAACCAAGGAGGGTACCTTTGTGCATCAAACGAAGTATACAAAAGACCTCCTAAGGCATTTCAACATGGACGAAAGCAAGCCTCTTCGGACACCAATGGGAACAGCAACAACACTTGAACTTGATGAAGATGGTGAACCCGTGGATCAAAAAGAATATAGAGGCATGATCGGATCACTTTTGTACCTCACGGTATCAAGACCCGACATACAATTCAGAGTGTGTCTTTGTGCACAGTTTCAAGCCTTCCCATGTGCTTCACATCATCAAGCCGTCAAAAGAATTCTCAGGTACTTACATGGAACTCAAGAATTTGGCATTTTTCTTCCTTCTTCCTCAACCGTTTCTTTGAAAGTTTTTTCGGATGCTGATTTTGGGGGTTGTAGTATTGATAGGAAAAGTACTTCCGGTGCTTGTCATTTGCTTGGTAATTCACTTGTTTCTTGATCCTATAGAAACCAAAACTCAGTTGCACAATCCACAACTAAATCTGAATATGTAGCTGTTGCTAGTGCTTGCTCATAAATTGTTTGGATTGTTCAAGCCCTTAAGGACTATGGGGTTGATCTAGATAGTGTTCCACTTTTTTGTGATAACACTAGTGCCATTTGAATTGCTAAAAACCCCGTGCAATATTCTAGAACTAAGAACATCAAAATTAGGTATCGCTTTCTCCGTGATAATGTTGAAAAAGGAAACATTGTGCTTCACCATGTAGATTCCGAACAACAATTGGCTGATATTTTTACAAAACTTTGGATTTCACTCGTTTTTGTTTCATTCATAGTAAAATATGGGTTATGCATCCTCATGGCTTACATTGAGGGGGAGTTTTCAAACTTGATAATTCTATGTGTGAATCTGAAATTAAAATAATATGAGCATAGTATTTCATACATATATGACTTTGTGATTCCTTTTACATGCTGAAAGTTCTTACTACCTTACTCGTGTTATACATTTTGTAGTTTTTGCCATGTCTATTAATTGGAATAATTACTTACACTAAATCTGGTCATGGTCGAACTTTCTTGCTGTTTTGAACTTGTTGCATGCTCACAAGTGCTTTTAATCATAAAGAATTAATCAAGTAATCAACTCACATGTTGATTTTTATGAACAAATATAAATTGAGAAAAGATCAAGAGAATATGCATGCATCGCACTTCTTCTTTTGAGATGGCTTATCATTGCACTTAGATATGAACTTGGAAGAAGTTGTGTATGACTAAAATCATGTCCTTAAGATTCCGATTGTCAAATGACATAGGCTTGGCTTGGTTGGTTAGAATAAGGTAGATGCGGCATATAATCTCTTGCGAATGTCATATGTTAAAAATTTGTGCTTTAAAGAAAAATTGCAGCAACAAGTGTCATGCTTTCAGGTTTTGAGATAGTTAAGTTTGTGAGATCATGACTTTCTTCATTGAAAATTACATTTGATCTCTAGCATGGCTTACACTACTTTATGCATTTCATTGATGTGATAGTGTAAGTTACTTGATAGTATGACTTGGATGAGCTTTGTTTTATATGTATACGTTATAATATGTTCATAACAATTAAAATTTCTCTTTTGAACCTTGCTGAATACATTGTCAAAGGGGGAGAGAAAATATGTGAATTTTAAGAGAAGTATGCAAGGGGGAGAAATTGATTACACATTGCACATATTCACAAGTGTTTTTGGCACATTTTTTCTCAAAAGAAAAAATTGTTTACGTGGTGTTGCCAAAGGGAAAGAAATTGTTTTCAAATTTTTTAATGTGAATAAGCCAATGTTCAGATTTTAAGTGGTGTTGCCAATGCATTCAATGAAGGGGGAGATTGTGAGACCTATGCGTGCTGAATACATTGGCTTGTACTGAATACATTGGTTTTGATGACATAAGTTCTAAAATTCTGCCAAAACACCCTTTTTAGCAAGGTCTAACTCTAGGTCCGAGCTCCAGCAAGGTCCGACGATAGGTTCGGCTTGTTTTGGATAGCACCGCCAAGGTCCGACATAAGGTCCGACTTTCTTTGGCTAGGTCCGACTTCTTTGACTAGCTTTGGTTAGCTCTGACTCTAGGTCTGACTAGCTTTGGTAAGCTTCGGCGCTATGTCAGACTAGCTTTGGTTAGCTCCGACGCTAGGTCCTGCTAGGTTTGGTAAGCTCCGGCTCAATGTCCGATTAGTTTTGGCAAGGACCGAAGCTTGATCGCAGTGCTTCTACTTTTAACTTGCAATGATTCGTACTTGCTTTACATTGATGCTTAGTATTGTTTTACTAAGTTTTTGGTGTGTTTTGGTGGTTAAGGCTGATATCATTTTGCTATGGTTTACAACATGCTTATGTGAGGTGCTCACCTAAGATGTTGTAGTTTCGGAACTAACGAGAGTCAAGTCGAGGACTTATGCTCGGAAGTATTGGTTGTTTATTCATGTGCAGGTATTGCTTGAGTTCAAGTCATGGGTGGTGACGGGATCCATTGAACTAGTCTTAAGGAGAAGATGATGTTCAACAACCAAGTTCTGGAGGAATTGTGGTTAAGTTGATCGGGAGGTCGCGCAACATGTATGATTCAAGAACAATGCATATGAAGGTATCATGGACGTCATTGGAAGTTGTTTGCACATGTGCAAGGAGTGCATGGATGTGTCTACATGGTTCAGAGGCATGAGTAATAGATGTGGAAATAAAGAATTGGTTGGAAAGGTCCAACCGACTACGTTATGGACTCAGGCTGCAACCGAGTCGTGTTTGTTTCAGATATGGTAAGTTTTGAGTTGGTTATGATAGGATTTCGCGTGGGTCACGAATTTGAGTTGTTTTAGAAATGTGGGATATGTTACTAAGGTGTTTGTAAGTCTTAAGATTGCTTATATCTGCGTATAGAAGAGTCTTGAGCAGTTATGGAAAGTTATGATTCGTGAATTGAGTAGGATTAGAGTCCTAGTTAGGTTCGGGTTGGCCTAAGGGATTGTTATATAAGCAAGGGAGGCCAGAGCTCATGGTGCACGACTTTGGGGCTGTTCCTCTTGTATTCTATTGAATAAAATCCGTAGTTTATAGGAACTTTTGTGCCTTGTTCGTCCGACTTGTTTTCTTCAAATCTTTCTCGCCGAGTTTCTGCACATCACTACCTTTCTTCGGTGGTTTTATAATAACAATAGTTTTACACATCCGATTTACGTGATTCTTTTTAGGTTGTCTTCAAAACTTAGTTTTCTATCATCTGTCAAAATTTCACGGTTATTGGATTTGTGGTTTCTGATTTCATCGAGTTTCTTTGCAGTGTTCCAAAACTGTTTTTCTCGGGTAGGACAGATTAACCATTGTTCGATCTTTCAATCGTACTTGAGTTTCTCTTAGCAGATTTGAGTTATTCTTGTTGTGTCGTCTTCGTTACTTGATTATCTATTATATATATATCACTTTTGTCATGGTGAAACACGTTCAGATGAGTCTCACACACAATTTCTTTAACAGATTGTTTTTCTGCCGAGGGGTTTTCATTGCTTCTGCTGAAAAAGTTTTAATCTACCATTCACCCCCCTCTGTTAGCTTTTCATGTGCTCTTCGATCATACAGACGTGTTGATGAATAAGGAAAACTTGATGGAGATATTGATCACTTGATCCTCTTTCATTTCCTCCTCTTCTTATTCTTGCTCTGGATCTCCTTCTCCTCCTTGGTGGCGGCTCCCTCGAACTAGGGTTTGGGTGTGTTTTGAAAGTAGCAAAGAGATGTAAAGTTGAGGTGTGGGGTTGTTTACATAGAGGTGGAGGATTAGGGTTTGATGGCGGTCGGTTTTAGAGAGGGTGGATGCCGGTGTGCGTTCCCACATGGGCTCCAAAAGGCTTAGACACGACGTCCTTAGGCCCACTAAAGGTAAAACCCTAAAACACGTCAAGGAACAAAATATCAACTCTGAATCATGATCATCGGACAAGTTTGCACATAGCCGGACTAGTCCGATTGCTAGTCAGAGCGGAACCAGATAAGTCCAGACTATGTCGGACAAGTCCGAACTTAGTCAGGGGAAAACGGACGAGTCTGGCCAAAATCGGACAAGTCCGATTTTAGTCAGAGAGGAACATAGACATGTCCGCTAGATATCGGACAAGTCCGAAGAAGTCTGGGGACTTGACAAAATTTCAATGAATTGGAATACTGGACTAGTCCACAATGGACCAGACAAGTCCGAAAATAGTACAAAGACTAAAACGGACTAGTCCGCACAAAAATGAACATGTCCGAAACAAGCTAAGTGAGAAATCTGACTAGTCCGCATGAAATCGAACGAGTCTGCACTTCCCAGAATTCTTAAGTGCAAATTTGCTTATAATTCATTTTAAACTTTCTCATTTTTTATATGACTTAGTGTTAACCATATTTAATGATGGATGTAGTGCATGATGCATGAAAATGAGGGTGTTACACCCACTTGAGGTAACTTGTATCACACTCCTTGCATATTTTTTTATATTCATCCATCATCCATCTTGCATATAAAAAAACATAAAAATAAGTAGAGTAGATTTGCTTTACAAATAAAATAAAAGATGTGCATTAAGAATGATTTAGAATTCACATAGATGAAATGATGAATAGTTTCTCCATTTTAATTTTCCTAAGTCCCTAGTTTACAACTTACTACTCTCCAACATATTGCTCTCATTGGCTGAAATTGCTTTTGCCTTGATTTGGAAATTTTGGGTAGCAAAAGCTTAATTCATTCTAAGTTGTTGTGAGATATGATATAGTGATAGAGTGGCTATTCCTAGTTTGAAAGTGAAACATAGATTTATGGAGAAATTCTAAAAATATTTAAGTTACTCTCATGTGATTGGAAATACCTACCAAAGCCATATGATATATCACATTGATAGACCTTATGCATATGCTATTTGTCATCACATTGAGCTTTGTCAAACTAGTATAGACCTATGTGAGATTTTATTCGCTACTTTTCGAATTCAATACATCACTTGCACATGCTATACATCTACACTAGAAGTAAGCAAATTCCCATCATACCACCACTCCACAATAATAAACAAAGAGAAAATTCATACCATTCATGCTTAGTACTCTCTCCAAGTTTATTGCATAAAAAGGGAGTAGAAGACATGGATACAAGAAAAAGAAAAAATGCATGCTTACATCATAAGCATGAGATAAGAAAATGAAGAGAAATAAAAGAGAAAAGTAGTCATGTTTCATCCCTGTAAAATAAGAGAGTCCACTCAAAAAGGAGTCATCTCAAATATCCACATCCACTTCATTCCATCACACATGCACAAGTCTTGAATCAAATTGTTTTGAATTGATTTCTCCTAAGGCTTGCTCTTTTGACTTAGCAATATTATCTGTTGCAAATATGTCTAATATATTCCCTACCAAGCTCCACATACAAGCCTTAATTAGTGGTAGGATGAATTTATGCAAAATGCCTTGGTGAGGACATATTTCCACTACACATAAAGGAGAGACTAAGAGAATCAAATTGAGGTACTTAAAATCTAAATTGAACTTTGTGGAATTTGAGTGGAACTTGATTTCTAGGGTATGTGTGCCCCATTTGCTATTATATCTTTCAACCACCCATGAATAGGAGAAGGCATAAGCCCCATAATGACTTAAGATGGGTGCAGTACCATGCCAATTTTTGCAATACTAGGTAGAGTATTTTGTTGTGCACATAGTACTTTTGAAGGTAGAACATTGTAGCAACTCCTGATCATCAACCTAAAGTCTTGACTTTGCTCGGGATGAGCAGAGGATGAGCTTGGGGGAGTTTGCTGACTGCTGTTATGTACCAATTTCACCTGTCAATATAACTCAATTACGTGAAGGAAATATCATTTATGACACACATCACCTTTCTATTCAACCTATTTCCACTTGTACTTGGAGAAATTGGTGCATGCAGGCATTTTACAAAGACTTGAAGTGAAACAAGGGGATGGATGCTATAAAATATCATCCCGCCAATCAAGCATCAACAACTGGCACCACATGGATCAAATGGCCCACAAACAGAAGTACCCAAGGCCATCCTACGGTGTAGCACCCATATCATGGAATAGGACCCACCTGTCAGTCACCTGGAGGAAGAAATGGCCATTTGGAGCCAGGGCTAGGTCGACCGACTAGGTCCTGGCGCCAAAAATGGTCTAACACCACGTGTTGGCTCCTCCCGGCTTGAAGAAGTCAGTGGTGACTGATTTGTGCACTTTTGGTGGTGGGAACCGACCCTTCTTCACCTATAAATAGGACCCATCACCCCTCACTTCAACACACACCACTTGAGCATCATTCTACTGTATACACTAGTTCTCGTAGTCCATAATGGAGTTATGCTATAGTAGGAGAGCCTCGAGGCCCAAGTCCAAGTTGGGAAAGGTAGGCTCATGTATCTTTTCTTATATTAGTTACTTTATGCATAATAAAGATATTATCTTTAGTCTTCTTTTTTTCATGTACTTGGATGAAGCGTTTCTTGTTTGATTGTGGATTCCATGTATGTGGTAGGAGTAGTCTTTATGATTATGACATATCACTCTTAATCTATCATCATAAACACTACCAACCCCCACTATAGTCTAAATAGTTATGATATGATCATGTTAATATGAGTAAATTATGCTATGTCTCAACATTGGTTCCACGATGTTTAGGTTAGTCATTGCCTTAAGATGTCATGATCTTAAGGTATTTACTTAGTATGCTAGCATGGTGCTAGGGTAGTTAAGTAACGTTGGATGTCTCGTAGACCCACAGATTGAAGAGGTAGGTAGTAGGTGGTGACAGCCCTCTCTGTCCTTTGTAATCCTCATTCGACTATGCCACAGGCTCTTGGCGGGAGTCATCCTAGTATTGCTAGGGGTAAACCCGTGCCCGATATGTTGAACAACTTAGCATAAGTATTCACCATTCACATGCTCGTTAGTATCTAACTTAGGCTATGTATATGTATACTAGAAGCATCGTAGGAGCAACTCCCCAACTCTTAGTCTAATCTCTATTAGGACCCATTTACACCCTTAGAATAGGTTGCTTAGGTGTGTTTCACAATAACCCTATTATCGACTTACCCCTGTCTTGATAATTGATTACTATCCCATATCTTAATCATAAGAATAGTGTTTACTTTACTCCATTACCTTCCTTTGGGATAAAAATGATACCCATGGGAATACTCTTGGGTGAAATGGTACACGATAGTTTCCGTGCACTTGCGGACCTCATATCACCCTCGAAATTCGACGAGAAAGAAAAGAGATAGAGAAATTCCTTCTTGAGATCCTCTTCTCGCTCCCAAGTTGCTTGTGATTCTGTGCGATGCTTCCATTGCACTTTGCACCATCGAATCACCTTGTTCCTCGTAACCCTTCCCTTTGTGTCCAATATTTTGACAGGTTGCTCGGCATAGGTCAAATCTTACTCAAGCTCCAATTCCTCCATTGGCACTTGCTCTTTTGGCACCCTCAAGCACGTCTTGAGCTGAGAAACAAGAAACACATCATGAACATCAGAAAAATGTGCAGGCATCTCCAATTTATTTGCTACTTCTCCACGTTTGTCCAAAATCTTGAATGGTCCAATGTAGCGAGATGCCAACTTGCCTTTGACATTAAATCACTTGTGACCTCACATGGGTGACACTATGAGGTATACAAAGTCTCTCACCTCGAAAGATAAGCTTCTTCGTCTATTATCCGCGTAACCCTTTTGTCTTGACTGAGCGGCTCTTAAATTCTCGCGGGTTGTCTGAACTTGCTTTTCAATATCCTCGATTGCATCAGGTCCAAATACTTGAGTCTCCCCTGTCTCATTCCAAAACAAGGGTGTCCTACACCTTCTCCCGTACAATGCTTCATATGGCAACATCTACAAACTTGTTTGATAACTGTTATTGTAGGAGAATTCAGCATATGACAGACTTTTGTCCCAACTTCCCCCATACTTTAGCGCACAAACTCTTAGCATATCCTCCAAAATATGATCGTTCTCTCGGTCTATCCATCCGTTTGAGGGTGATATGCAGAACGAAAATTCAACTGAGTTCCCATAGACTCGTGCAACTTTTGCCAGAATCTTGAGGTAAATTAAGAACCTCTACCGGACACTATTTTCTTTGACACTCCGTGTAAACACACTATTCTTCCCATATACAATTATGCCAACTTTTCTCCAGTATTGGTAGTCTTGACAGGAATGAAGTTCACCGATTTCGTCAATCGATCCACAATAACCCATCTTGAATCAGAACCTGCTGAAGTGCGAGGAAAACCAACTATGAAATCCATACCAACCTCTTCCCACTTCCATTTCAGAATCTTCATCGGCTACAATAATCTAGTTGGCCTTTGATGTTCAACTTTTACTCGTTGGCACACATCACTTAATGTGACATATTAGCTATGTCCTTTTCATACCATCCCACCAATAGCAAGTCTTTAGATCCTTGTACATCTTCGTACAGCCGGGATGGATGGAGTAAAGTGAGTCATATACCTCCTTTAATATCAACTGTTGGAGATGCTTCTCATTAGGCACAACAATCTGTTTCCCAAGCCATAGAGTACCATGGTCAACCTCATCAAATCTGAATTCTCCCCTTCTCGGGCCCTTTCCTTGATTCCCTGAAATTCCTTGTCCTTCATCTAACCTTCTCGAATTTCCTATTCCAAGGTCGGATTTAACTCCTTTATTCCCATCTCATTCACAAATCCAAGATTCAACCGTTAAAAACCTTGCATAGCTCGGGTGGCAACTCCCCAATGGTGAGCAGGTGGCTTGATCCCTTTCGGCTCAATGCATCAGCCACTACGTTGGCTTTCCCTGGATGGTAATTGATTCCCACATCATAATCCTTGATGAGTTCCAACCATCGTCGTTGCCTCAAATTCAGATCCGTTTGTGTGAAAATGTACTTGAGGATCTTATGATCCATATAAATCTCGCATCTATGGCCAAGAACATAATGTCTCCAAATCTTCAATGCATGCACTGTGGCTGCAAGTTCGAGATCTTGCGTATGATTATTCTGCTCATGTTTCTTCAATTGCCTGTATGCATAAGCTACTACTCTGCCTTCTTGCATCAATACACAACCAAGTCCTTGCCTTGATGCATCATAATAGATATAAAAACTCTTGCTCACATCTGGCAATACCAACACAGGTGTTGTTGTTAACCTCTTGTTAGCTCCTCAAAACTGTCTTGACAAGCTTGAGTCGACATGAAAGGCTTCTCCTTCATTAACAGTTCAGTTATGGGCATAGCTATCTTGGAAAAGTCCTTGATGAACCGACGATAGTATCCAAACATTTTAAGAAAACTTCTTATTTCTTTCACATTCTATGGTGGTTCCCACTTTAGCACGTCTCTAACCTTTCTTGGGTTGACTGACACTCCTCCTCCGGATATGACATGGCCTAGGAATGATATCTCCCTTAACCAGAATTGGCACTTGTTGAACTTGGCATACAACTGGTGTTCTCGCAGTTTTTACAATGTCAGTCTTAAATGCTCTTCGTGCTCCTCTTCACTTTTCGAGTAGATCATGATGTCATCAATGAATACTACCACGAACTTATCCAAATACTCCATGAAAACCTTATTCATAAGATACATGAAGTATGCGGGTGCATTAGTCAATCCAAATGACATGACTGTATATTCATAGGATCCATACCGTGTCCTGAATGCCGTTTTGGGTATGTCTGATGGTCTAATCTTCATTCGGAAATATTCCGACTGAAGATCAATCTTAGAGAATTCTCCGACCTCCTTCATTTGGTCGAATAGATCGTATATGTGGGGCATCATATACTTATTCTTAATTGTCACCTCGTTGAGAGACTGGTAATACACACACATTCTTCGGGATCCATCTTTCTTATCTACAAAAAGCACTGGGGCTCCCCATGGCGACGAGCTTGGGCGTATAAAACCCTTCTCTAACTGCTCTCGAATCTGTTTCTTGAGCTATGCTAATTCCTTAGGAGGCATCCTATATGGCCTCTTTGCTATAGGTGCAGTTCCAGGTATTAAATCAATGATGAACTCGGTGTCATGATCAGGTGGCATACCTGGCAATTCCTCAGGAGACACTTCTGGGTACTCACAAATGACCGAAATTTCCTCCAAAATTACTCCTTCTACATGATTTACCATTGCCTTCTCGGTTGTCAGCTGAATTGCCTTGAATTCTATACTAACTGCTTCCTCGTTTGTCGCACTGTTCGAGTGCACACTGAATTACTCCGTTATGCTTCCTTAGCCAATCCATTCCAAGTATGATGTCCAAGCCTTACGAATTAAGGGCTATAAGGTTGGCAAGGAAATCTACTACCCTTATGGAAATACTTACTTTTGG
Source organism: Tuctoria greenei (assembly GCA_036927565.1). Classification (NCBI taxonomy): domain Eukaryota; kingdom Viridiplantae; phylum Streptophyta; class Magnoliopsida; order Poales; family Poaceae; genus Tuctoria; species Tuctoria greenei. The sequence continues at coordinate 183,524,151 of JAYESD010000002.1, forward strand.
ACATACTATATTCGTCCTCATCCCCTCTCCAGGAGATTTAACCAACAAAGTATACTTTCGGTACGATATAGGCATGCTATGCTTTGCATCATACTTTGATGAGATGAATGAATGGGATGCTCCAGAATCAAATAATATAGTAGCGGGGTTGGAGTTTGCGAGAATCATACCAATCATAACATCTTTAGCTTGCCGAGCCTCTTCTGCATATACATGGTTCACCATGCCACGAAAGAAATTATGCGGTCATCGGTTCCCTTGAGTTGCTCCTCCATCGGGCCTAGGGTTCTACCTTGGATCATTATTCATCTGATCTTGACCTGATCTTGGGTATTGATTAGCAAAATGACTCGCTTGACCAAAAGATAGCAAGTCTTTCCACCAGTGGTGCCAGAGAACTTAGGACGATGCTGATTCTGAGTATAAGCGGGCATGTTTGGTCGTGGCGCAGGCTGCATAGGTAGGCGAGGTGCTTGCATGGAAGGGCGTTGCTGCATTGGTTGCTACAGTCATAGTGGATAAGCAGAGCAGTATGCATTAGCAGAAGGGTTGTAATATGGTGCAGCAGGTGATGGATAGCAAGGGCTAACACTTCCTTGAGGTTTTCCATGATATGGCATCTTCCTCTTGTGATCTAGCTCCATCTCACGAATATTGTTCTCCACCATAACGGCTTTGTCAACCAGCTTGTGAAAATTTGCATAGTCAGCATTGAGCAACTGAACTTGAATTTCATTATTGAGACCTCTCATGAACAGTTATTGCTTCCTGCTATCAGTGCTGATGTCTTCTGGAGCATATCTAGACAGTTGAGTAAATTTTTTGAGATACTCACTCACACTCATCCTTTCTTGCCCAGGGTTTTCAAATTCTTGCTTCCTCAGTATCATAACTCCCTCAGGTATGTAGTGAGAATGAAACTTTTCTTTAAATTCAGCCCAGGTAATTTCTCTTGAATTTCAAGGGCATTGCCAAGAGATTCCCACCAATCTGCAGCAGCTCCAACCAACTGGTGTGATGCAAAGAGGACCTTCTCCCTTTCACTGACTGGACTATGGCAAGTTTCCTCTCAAGAGATTTCAGCCAATCATCAGCTTCCATATAGTATATGGCTTTAGCAAAGGTAGACGTCCTGGTCCTCATGAACTCCCCTAAACAATTGTGTTGTGGAGGGGGGGTGGTGGTGGTGGCACATAGGGGTGATTGTTGTTGCCAGCTTGCAGCTGTCCCATGGTATGTATCATGGTCTGCATGAGCTGGTTCTACATAGCCAACAGCTGCTCAAGGTTGGTAGCTCCATGTCCATGTCCATTGTTGTTCTAAGGTGCTCCATTGTTCGCCTGCTCACCATTGGCATTCGTCTGGTTACGAGTCCTCAACATCTATTAATGAAAGAATAGTAGAGATGAAAGAATTTAGAATTTGAAAATAAATGCCCCAACTATATGCATCAAGGTACATGTAACTAAAAAACTCTCTTATTAAACTAAAAACTCTATTAGAGGATGTGGACAAGGATCCCATAACTCTCTACTACGAGCGCATGTGGACAAAACACTGAGCGTTCCACAACTCGCACCAGGCACACATGCACAACCACACACCAAGAAAGTTCGGCACACCACACCAAACACAACCAAAACGATCTAAACACTTCTCTAACTTCTAGACAGGAGACCTAGACTTAATTATGTGAACCGTTGTTGTCCTGACCGAGAGGTGGCAAAGGCGACGGTGGTGGCAAGGCATACATGGGCGCACCCAAGGTGAGCTGGACTTCTATGTAGGCGCTAGAGAGGTTGTTGAACCATTGATCTCCACGGTGGCACGGACTTCCTCTTGCTTTTCCATGATGAACAACTTTTTACAGAGGTAGCGAATCTCTTCCATGGCATCAGCATAGCGATTTTCTAAATTCACCAATACTCCCTGAGATCTGTCAATGGCACAAGAACTAATTTGAGCTTCATATTATGGTCTTAAGACTTCCCCTGTTCCCTTCTTGTGTTTTGGGTGCAACGCAAAACTAGTACCTCCAACATGCTCTCAGTAGATGTGGCACACTCTAGTAAGTGCACCTCAAGCAACATCATCAATAGCTTGCTCCCTGGTGCATCTCCGTGTGGATGCAAAGTTTCAGGTGACCACCTCATCTTTGGCAAGAACAGCAACATGAGCCCTCCATTCTTCATGTCCATGGTGAGGAATCCTGTTAATGTAATACTTTGGGAGCATATTGCATAGATCAAGGAACTCCTTCAATTGCTTAGCTGCAAACCGTCCATCAGTGCCGTCGAAACGGAATTCTTAGGCATCATGCTAAACTAGGTATTTGTCCTCCTTTATGGCTTCACTGGGCTATGATGCATTCCTTTGGGCATCGCGTACTTCTTCTTGGGCACCGGGTTCATCCTCTTCTTGCGGTTCCTCCCCATCTTCGGCTTCGTCTCCATTCTCCTTATTTTCTTCACCTTGCTCTTCCTCACTATCATAGGTTTCCACCATCTCAAGATCTTCTTCCTCCTCATCATCATCATCATAGGATTCCACCTCCCCAGGGCCTTCCTCCATCGTGTTGGAGTGTTCATGCGTTGGCGTGTTCATGCTCAACTTCCTTTGCGAGAGAACTCACTTCTTCTTCCTCTTGGCCGGGTTCCAATCTCGGCTCCTCGTGAGGCCTAAGCTTGCTTGCAAGGGGTGGCAAACGAGCTCTCTTGCAGGCTGTCATTTTGGTGTGAGCCATCTATAAGAAAACATGAGAATACTAGAGGAAAACATAAATATCAGTTCTGAAATTACAGCAGCCATAAATTTAGATGAGAGGATGTGCATTTGCTCGAAAAGACAGAAAAGTGGCAAAAATTGCAGCAGCAGCAAAAAACACAATTTTTTCCACATTATATAGCTAGTGGAAGGCAAAATAATGCAAAGCAGGCAAAATTTGAATAAGGAATAAGTCCTAAGTGATTTATGGTGTCCATTCTATCTAGTCTAGCGTCCTACAAACAAACCTGGCTCTGATACCAATTTATAACATCCAGTTCCGAAAATGAACCAAGCGTGATGCATATGTGTGCCAAGGATGTTTAACACACATACACAAGTGATTCACAAATGTTAAACAGATAAAACCATGTCTCAAATAATAAAACTAATAATAGTATCTTATTACAAACCAAATAGTCACGAATACAAGCTCCAAACAACTGCAGCGGAAAACACTAAACACTAATGATTCGAACTCCACAGACAAGTTTGACGGTAACATGCATGCCTAGAACTCCTCAAAGACCTTGATGCTTGCGTCTGAATTTGTTGGGGGAATAGCAAGGGTGAGCACATGTCATACTCAGCAAGTGTGAGAAAGTATGACATGTAGCTTAAACAAGGGATGATAATTAAAAGGGCTAATTGCATAAAAGTACATTCAAAGTAGTTGAAAATGCAACAATATGATCATTAAGTTTGGTACTTCCCAAAATAAGCCAAATAATATTAATTTCAACTTAAGTAACCAATACCAGCAATAATAGTCTATAATTAACTATTAACTGCTCATCTGACTCAATTTCATCTATTCCATATGCTCAAACCAATTAATTAACCAATACCAACTCCCAATTCAATTCCAGCCATTAAACCATGTTCAAGGTCCATAACTCTAGTCATGTTAGGGTCCAGGTTGCTTATAACCTGGAGCATGACTATCATGATAGTTTTTAACACACTCTGCAGAAGTTGTAACACTTTACCCACAACTTCGTGATTTCATGACCTTTCAATGACTAAGGAATCTCAATTATATCGTCTCATACTTCCTTTGGTGTGTGGCCAAGAGATCACAAAATAGCCTTTACAAAGTGATTACTAGCATATTTAGACCCCACTGAGGTTTCACCAGTGGTGATTTTTCCAGCTGAGCACATCCAACCTAGGGCCCCTCTTAAGCTATTCGGATCCCAGGATAGTCCCACCATCTGTACAAACCCATCCGACTACCCCTTCCTCGAGCTTTCCTAACGGTCCAAATAGTACTAGCAATATACTTATTAGTCAGCTAAGCCGCACCCATACTTGGCCCTGTGGTGGCATTGTAATTCCTGGATGGTCGCTCCACGAACCGGTCCTTAGATCTAAAGCAAACAAAACCCTCAAAACAGTCCTACCCATTCCACATAACCGATTTGCTTAGATCCCTAGGCACCTTGTTGCTAAAGTGTCATTATTATCAATTGTCATCATTAAAGTGTCAATAGATCATAATAAAGCAAAATGATTACTTCCCAAACCCATTTGAGTAATGCGAAGCAAAACTGCAAAATACGCTTCCCGACTCTCTACATTGTGTTCAAGCGACAAGGGTGGTCATACAAAACTAGTAAATTCCTAAAATGGGGTTTCCCATCAATTTGACACAAGCATGCAATTTTGTAAACAAAACATTTAAAAACCTAGATCCAAATGATCAAGGACACTTGCCTTGCTCTCTACAGCATTGCCTTCTATTCCGCGCGTCAAACATGCAAAACAACCATAACAATCAAATAATGCTCATGTATTACTCAATATGCCATGATATGCATGATTAATACAATTGTGAGGTAAAACTTGTTAATGTGTTGATATAAATGTTTACTAACTAATTACAATATTTTTAACAAGTTTGAACAAGAGTTGAATCAATTTAGATCAAATTGGAATTAATTCAGCCTGAAACAGATCAGAACACCGGACAAGTCCGATTATAGGGCAAGACTAGTCCGCCCTGTCCAGAACTACAAAAATAGGGTTTTCTAGACAGCGATAATTGGGGTAGAATTGATGTGGGAAAGTGAATGTAGATGATGTACCGTGTGTTTAGAGATCCAAGGATCAAGAATTGGATGCAAAGCTTGAGTCTTGAGGATTAGGGCTTGAGGAGAGGTGTTGATGACAATTTGGTGATGAAGAAAGTCGATGTCGAGAAGTTGATGAAGATTGTGTTTGATTGATCCTCCCCCTTTTTCTCTTCCTTCTCCTTGCTATTGTGACTCTTCTTGACAGCGGGACACGATCAATACGGCAGCAAGGGGTTTTTCTCAAAGGTTGGAGAGGTGAGGGTATTGGGTTGTTTATATAGGGATGGAGAGGTAAGGTATTGGGGTGAATTCCAAGTAGAATTCGGTGGTGGACGAGTAGGGGCCCAGGCGGGGTGCATTTGGGCTCCTATGAGGTTGGATACAAAGTTCATGGGCACAATTAAGGCAATTACCGAATATACAATCGTGGAAGAAAATCAAAATCTGAGTTGGACTCTGAAGTCTAGACTAGTCCGCAATAGGACTGGACAAGTCCGTTGTGGAACACATACGAAATTGGAAAAGTACGGTATAGAGGGTCGAACAAGTTCGGGGTTGCAAAACAAAAGGTTTCCGGACTGAAAACTGGACAGAATCGGACTAGTCCGCCCAAAATCGGACAAGTCCGGAGAAACATCAGAACCAACAATGGACTAGGCTGTGCATTGTGCTGGACAAGTCCGGGCTCTGAAGAAACTGAATTTTTTGAAACAGAAGCGGAATACCAGACTAGTTCGGAGTTGAGTCCGAACAAGTCCACACACTGACAGAATTTAATTGCTGATAAGTCCTAAATTCATTTTAATCTTGTTCCTTTTAAGATTGCTTTATGTTAAACATGTATGCGGATGCATGCAATGCATTATGCATGAAAATGAGGGACACATTTGATTCACAACATGACAAGCCTAGTTCTAGCAAATCTTTATCACGTGGTACACATGCTATGTTGTCATCTCTAACCATTGAATGGATTGAAGAATTTTATGAGGAGGAGCTAGCACTTCTTCTCTACTCAGTTTTCAAAAGCATTGCAAAATGTGAGAACTAGAAGTAGAGGAAGTGGTGGTTCACAAATATGCTTTGAATGTGGTAAGACGTAACACTTTGATATAGATTTCCCTAATCTTTCAGGTCCTACTACCCATGATTAAAAGAAAACAGAGTTCAAGTCCTCTTCTAGCAACAACAACAAGAAAAAGGAGGCTTTTACAAAACCGCAATTGTTGGACCATATTCTATCCCCACTCCTAGAAAACAACTCGAGCGATGTGGACTCCAGAAGTGATGAAGATAAAGACAATTTGGTAACTTTGTGTTTCATGGCGGGCAATTCAAAATCAAGTATGGAGGAAGCCGAATTTGTCAGAGTGTTTTTTTGGCAATTCTCCCGATACTACCATTGGTAGCTCGCGGAGTTTATAGTTCGGTATTGGGTCCGCAGATATTTCAAAGAATATGGCAAATGACACAAGGATTTACGTGGTTCGGGATGCCTGAGCATAATACCCTACTCCATGGGGTGTGTAGCTTTTGTATTAAGCGTCTAAGAGTGTCAGCGTGTGAGAGACTCCAAGAGTCCCCCCTGTTTATCGTCGACCAGTCCTTTTATAGTTCAAGGACTGGTCGTTACACAGTTAGCCTGGCCCGACATGTGGCCCTGGCGGTTACTAATGTTTAAAATGTAATTAATGAGGTTAATTGCCCTAAATAGAGTGGTAACGGGTCTTGATAGTGCCGTTACTAGTATTAAGGGCCTACTGATCGCGTGTCATTAATATGGTATTAATGACACTTAATCAGTTCTTGAAGTCTTTGATTGCTCCTTGGAGGTCCAAGCCGTTGGGGGTTCACCAGCTTGATTGCTAAGGTTGAAGGTCCGGCGGTTCGGACACGTGGCAGCTTCGGTGCTATTCGTCTGGGACGGTTAGGTCCGGTGTAGATGCACACGTGTCAATACTCGAGCTTCCCTCTGTCGGAGGTTAGGTCCGGAGGTGCTGCACAAGTGTTTAGCCCGGAGCTATCCCATGAGTTGGGTATAGCTCCGGCTGCTATGTACACGTGACAGTACTGGAGCTCACCATAGATGCGAGGCATGTCCAGTCCCGTATGACATGTGGGACCTTTGCAGTTCTTCAACTCAGACAGATGAAGTCTCTTTGGTCTTTTTGCAATCCCAAGGGGTATACGGTACACAGGGTACCGACAGTGGCCCCCTGGGCCCCCCTCTTAGAGAGACCTTTTGGAAGGAGTCGTTTTTCCGCAGGTGAGATCTTAGCATGCGGATCTCACACAATTGAAGGTCGCCGGTTCCCAATATGAAAATCGTATCGGTTCCACGCGCCTTGTAAGGCCGCCACCTTTGGGTTTCCCGCCTTTCATGATGACAACCGTTCGCCTGGGTAAGGACCTCGACTTGATCGTCGGGGTGGCCCCGGGCCCCCTTGTCATTGGCAGGGTAAATTTTTGACTTGTAACGTCGGTTCCTCTGCAGTTTCCATCCAAGCGTTGTGGGGGCTTACTTAAGAAGGAAAGCATGCACCGTTTGGGGGTTCTTTACGCCTTCATCTGATCTTGCGCTCAAACCTTCCAAAGTTCTGCTTCCTTTTTGTCCCTAGCCCCGCTTGTGCTACGATGGAGTTGGGTCCCCGCGAGAGCCGACTTAAGACCAACGGCAACTTGAAGAAGTTTCGAGCCCTCATGGGGTGGTCCAGTGACTTCTTCAATCACCAGGTCCACACCGGCAAGCTTCCGTTCGAGAATGAGCACGCTGGCAAAATGGTGTACTTCTCCGCGTACGCCATGGTGGGACTGATCCCACCCTTTTCTTCTTTTCTCTTGATGCTGCTAGACTTCTATGGTCTGTAGCTGTACCACCTCGGTCTCTACTCCATTCTTTTGGTGTCGATCTTTGTCCACTTCTGCGAGATGTGGGTGGGTATTCCTCCCTTCATCGAGCTCTTCCGCAACTTCTTCACCATCCACACCACCGGCAAAAGTGACGAGTACCTTGGCTTCTATTACTTTGTGAAGCGCAAGAAGTGCCCGCACAAGTACTTGTGGTCGTTCCCTTCTTGCAAGTGGGACGACTAGAAGAAGGATTGGATCGTCATCAGGGCAGAGGAGCATGAGAGGCTGGAGTTGCCCACAGGCCTCCCCAACGTTGACACTGAAGCTTGGAGTGAAGTTCCGGTGTTGTCGAATGTTTTCAACCCTGCTCTGACCAGGATCCGCCAATGCGTGGAAGGAGGGGTGACCCCTCGGGCAGTATTTTGCAACTTCCTGGCCAACAGGTGGGCTCCACTGAAGAAGAGGGAGAAGCTCGCTTGGGCCCTCAACAACGTGATGGACGACGACCGGATGAAAACAGGTTTGAAGTCCAACCTGGAAGACACAACCTTGGAGCTTCACCTCAAGAAGTTCCATCACGGCATCGACGTCGAGGGCGACTACTTGTCTCCGCCGACGGCTTTCCTCCCTTTGAACATGGAGGTAGATTTCAGCATGGAGCTCCGGCGGAAGATGCAGGTGCTGGATGACCTTGGTGTCGTTGAGAGGCGTCCGACCACCGGGTTGGTGATCTCCGGAGCTTCTGGGGGTGGTCCCCCTTCCTTCCTGGAACATAGAGTTGAAGTCGCGGGCAAGGGCGAAGATGGCTGAGCCCTCGATCTGAAAAAGGAAGCTGAAGCACTCTGATGGAAGGTCTGTCAGGCCTGCTCCTTCCCCAGTGGCTCCATCTCCCCGGAGGGTTAGGTCTTCAACAGCGGCATCCACTCCAGCATCGGCATCTCCTCGGGGTTCCAGTTCGGCCGTATGGCTACAGTACCAGGACCAATTGAAGGTTCTGGGTCCGGAAGTTCTTCCCGATCGAGGGGAGCCTCAACCAAAGCAGCGCTGACGGTTGCGGCGAGCTCCGGGGAACCTTCCAGAATGGATATGCTAGTGGCGCCTGGATCCAGTCCTGAGCATCCGGAGAAGAGGTTCCGTGCTAACTTGTTCGGAAATCTTGCGAGGTAATTTTTGTTTTTTACCTCAGTTAGTTGTTTTGTGTTGTAACTGTGTTTTGAGTTTCTTTGTCCTTCATCTGCAGTGTCCCCAAGAAAAGGACTGAAGCTCCGGCTCCTGCGACAACAACTGATGGTGTGGAGACGGAAGCTCCGGCTGAAGCTACGACAGCTCTGGCACTGGCTGTCGTGGTCTTGGACCTTGACTCATCCCCAGAAGCTCCCGTGGTAGCGCCGGACCACGGAATGAAGATGTACCAGCAGCACCTGCCCCGGAGGTTGAAGATACGGGTTTGGAAGCTGAAATGGTGGACGCTCTGGCTTCAAAACTGGAGATATCTGTGACTCCAGCCCTTGAGCCGGATGTCGTTGAAACCCCGGCGATGGAGCCATTGTTGGATGATGCCCCAGTGGTAGAGCCGATGGTTGATGATGCTCCGGCATCTGAGCCGGTTATGTAAGAAGTTTCGGCAGTAGAGCCAGTTGCTGGGAAGTTCCGGCGATAGAGCCGATCGTCCGAGAGGTTCCAGTGCCTAAACCAATCACTACAGAGGTGCCAGCGCCCGAGCCTATGATGTTCGAAGCTTCAGTGCCTGGGCCGGTGGTGGAGGAGGTGCCAGCATCGGAGCTGGAAGTGGCTTCAGCTCCGACCAAACCTTCAACACCTGCCCTGGAGGTGCCCGCGCCCGAGCCAGGGTGCCGAGGTGAAGTTGCTGGTCGTCCGCTTGAGGGACCAGCTGTTGACGACCTGGCGGCGGGACCTTCAGAGCCAACTCCAGAGGTTGAAGCTTCTATAGCAGGACCTTCCTCTATGACGGTCAAGGCTATTCTGGAGGGCGGCCCTAGTGCCGCGGAAGCTTAGGGAACCGCTCTTGTAGAGTGGGACCCAATTTTTGTCACGGAGAACCCGCTGGAACCGGCAGAGATGACCGCGGCAGGTCTGGACCCAATTCCTCTGTCATTGTCTATTGACAACGCCTGCTCCAGTCTTTGCATGGTTCAACTGGATTTTTACAACGACAGCAAGCTCTCGAGGAGGAGCGTCAAACTCTTAGGAGTTGGCGCAACTGACTCCACTTCGAGACCAAGCTGGCGCAGTCGAGGCTGGCTGACGACAAAGAGGTGGTGAGGAAGGAGAATGTCCGCCTTGAGTACTGGGGTAAACTGCTGGATGAGAGGGAAAGCATGACGCGATCCCTTGACAATCAGTCTCGGTCCATTTACGAATTGTCCAAAGTTGCAAATAGCGCAGCAGATGATTGCCAAGAGAGGCTCGACGCCATCCATGCCAGTCTCGTCAAGCGCCGGGAGGCTCTTGAGGTCCGGGAAAGAAAGCTCGAGGATGAAGAGCAAAAACTCCTGGAGCTGTGGGATGATGTCGTGAAGAGGGAAGAAGAGCTTACTCAGAGGCTAACTTTGGGTGACAAGAGTCTCGAGGAGCGCACCAATAAATTGGATGAGCACTGCGAGAGAGAGGAGAAGAAGGCCTGGCAGCAAGGATAGGAACTCCACAGGAGGGAAACTGACGTTCCTGCCAGGGAGAAGAAGGTGCGGGGCCAAGAGAAGGATCTGGTTAACCGCCGGAATGAGATCCATCTCCGAGAGGAAGAGCTCAGTAAACTCGAAAGGCAGGTTGCTGAAAAGATTCAGCACAACGCTAAAGAGGTGGAGCGTCTTGCTCGGGAGAACTCGGAGCTTGTGGCAGCCAGAAGATCCTTGGAGGTGATGCGATGCGGCAGGGTTGCGGATTCCCAACAAGTTTGGGACTTCCTGGGCAAAGCCAATGATGCGCTGACACCAATGGGTTTTAGTCCCATGCGTCCGGATGATCCAGAACTGGACTAGGCATTGCATGCGCTGATTTCGGCACACAACAAACTCACCAAGATGGGCGATGTCATTGCGGACCAGCTGGAAACTGAGGGACAATCCCTGGCCAAGAGCGTCGCAGAATTTATTCTGTCGTGCTACACAAGTCGGGACCGCCAATTCCCCCTAGACCCGGTGCTCCAAGGCCCTATCGTTGGAGAGGGTGAAGCTGCCTAGGCCAGCGTTTCTGTGGTTGCCCACAAGGTCGCCTCATTCTTCCATATGGTCTAGGCTCCCACTTGTATTCTTTCTTCGTAGCTCCCACTTGTATTCTTTCTTCTTCTTCTCCAATTTCGTAATCTCTTGTCTCCAGATTAATGAAATCCAAGTTTTTTTTATGAATTTCATTCTTTCCTTCAACACCTTTGTCCCACTTGGCCCCCTGGAAGATGTACACAATTTGATTGTGAACATGTACCAAGAGGATGTAACAGTTGTTGAAGACTCGCGTGCTTCAGACTTGTAGAGCGTAGGTCTGAAGTCTTCGGTAGTGAAGGCTCCCTGAGGTTGTCAGAGCTTAAGGGCTCCAGCCTTGACCATCATCGGAGCTTGGTAGCTCCAGCAGTGGTCTCCATCAACACGTAGTGTCGACAGTTAGTCCTCTGGAGTCTTCCCACCATCTTTTCTTCATTTTGACGGCTAGCCCCATGGTTTTACCTGAGCTGAGTAGCTCCAGCAATGCTTGCTATCAATGTTTAAAACATCGACTACAAGCCTTCTAGGGAATGTCGGAGCTTTAGTAGCTCCGGCTGAATTCACCATCATCATGAGATCTTTATTTTTCCTGCACACTGAGGTCAAGAAAAATAGTAAAATTTGTTTCCTATCTATAACTCAGTTGCGACTTATTATTCTCGTAAGAAAATTTTTATGTCGAGTGCAACTCTTCATACAATCAAGTGCACCGAGTTGTTTTCTCCAGGTCCAATTGTTTTCAGGACCTGCCATTCTTTGGCCTGCCGGTGTGTAGGTAGAGTGTCGTACTTAGGGTGCAGGACCAGGCTAAGTCGATAGCACGCTCCAGACCTAGATTGGCTGGCGGCATTCAGGCAAGTGAACCATCAACAATGTGAAAACCCGAAGGAATTAACAATGCGACTCGAGTTATACATGAATTAGTCGATCTGAAAAATTCTTGAGAATCACACAACTTTGTTATAGAAAAGAAAGAGAAAAATAAAAAATATTGAGCTTGTACAAAGTAAATGCACGTGGAGTCTGTTTTCAAGATGTCTTTCATTATAGGTCCGGGGTACAGGGGAAACAAGTACACCCTTAGGGTACGGAACCAAGTTAAGTGTGTTTCATTTCCTGTTTGACCAAAGGTAGCTAGCTACACTTTTAGTTCTGAGGCTGTGACAAGTGTTGCCTGAACTCTGTGGACCTTCCGGGGAAGGTCCGGCTGTTCTCCCGGGGGAGCTACCCCACTCTGTACAATGACTCTATAACATACATCACGTGTAACTACACACTCACTGCCGTGATATTAAACGTAAAACTTACGGAGGTGCTCAATGATCCAAGGATTAGGGAGAGGTATCCCATCCTCGGTTGCCAAGCAAACACATCCGGGACGGGATACTTTAATCACTCGGAAGGGTCCTTTGCAGCTGGGGGATAGTTTGTTTAACCCTTCTGTGGATTGTATTCTCCATAGCACCAGATCTCCTTCCTCGAGCTGTCGGCTGTGAACATGCCTTTGGTGATAGCGCCGGAGAGCTTGGCGGTATTGGGCATGCCGGACAGCTGCTCGGCACCTTCCTTCTTCATGGAGGTCAAGGTCTTCACGCCAGAGCTGGTCCTGCGTGGCATCGTCGAAGGTCCGGACCCAGAGCGACCCCAAGGTGATTTCTGGAGGAAGGACTCCTTCAGCTCCATACACCAGGAAAAAGGGTGTCTCTCCAGTCAACCGGTTTGGAGTTGTCCTGTTGGCCCATAGAGTGGGCGGAAGCTCTTCGATCCAGTTGGCTCCATGTTTTTTCAGACACTCATATGTGCGTGTCTTGAGTCCTTTTAGGATTTCTGCATTTGCTCTCTCGTCTTGGCCATTACTTGTCGGGTGAGCTACGAAAGGGTAGCATACTTGAATGTCGAGATCTTCGCAATATCCTTGGAATGCAGAGATTGTGAATTGGGTCCCATTATCGGTTATGATTTTGTTTGGGACTCCATACGATGGACTGTAAGAAGTTGATGGCTGAGTGCTTGTTTATTATAACAACTGGAGTTTCTTTCGTCCATTTGCTGAATTTGTCAATGGCGACATACAGGAACTTGTAACCTCCGACGGCTCTTGGGAAAGGTCCCAAGATATCCATCCTCCACACAGCGAAAAGTCATGTAGGAGGTATCATTTGTAGAGGCTGGGCCGGTGTGTGAATTTGGTTTGCATGATATTGGCATGATTCACATTTCTTCACCAGCTCAGTTGCATCCTGGAGCGCTGTAGGCCAGTAAAAGCCATGCTGAAAGGCTTTGCCGACCAGCGTGCGGGAAGATGCGTGGTTCCTACACTTGCCTCCATGGATTTCTGCGAGGAGCTCGCAGCCTTCTTCCCTTGTGATGCACCGCATTAGGACGCCGTTGGCACCGCGCTGGTAAAGATCCCCTTCTACCAACGTGTATCTTTTAGCCAATATGACTATCCGGTCAGCGGATACATCATCTTCAGGAAGGAAGTTGTTTTTCAATTAGCCCCGGATCTCCGAGATCCATGCACCGGAGCTGGCTTGAGCATTTGAGTCTTGCGTGCTAGGTTGCTCGGAGCTTCCGGCAGCACCTACGACCCTTGATGGCTGCCATGGTAACAGGTCCATCGGGACTGCCAGCTTTGAGGTGCTGGTCTCGCCACCTTCGCTCAGTTTGGCAGGCTGAGCTGTTGGTTTAGACAACCTCTGGACGAAAGTTCCGTTGGGAGCCGGAGCTCCCGTTGACGCTTTCGTCGAGAGTTCGTCAGCTTCAGCGTTATGGAGACACTGTACATGGTGGAGGTCTAGGACTTCGAAGTCCTTATGAAGCCTCCGGACTTCAAGGATATAAGCAGCTACTTGGGGGTTGTTGCCGGAGCATTCACCCTTCGCCTATTTAATGATGATATGCGAATCTCCCTTGACCAACAGCTGCTTGACACCATACAATAGTGTCACCTTTAGTCCGTAAATGAGTGTTTCATACTCCGCAATGTTGTTGGTCGCCTTGAAGCCAAGGTGCACAATGTATTTAACCTTCTCCCCGGTCGGAGTGAGGAGAAGAATTCCAGCTCCAGCCCCCTACTTTGCATGGAGACGTCGAAGTAGAGAGTCCAGTGAGGCTTAGTGAAGACTGGAGTTTTGAGTTCCGGCTTCTGCTCACTGGGGCCCCAAGGGTTTGATGGAGAGGGGGTCCATTCCGCCACAATGTCCGCCAATGCTTGACATTTGATTGCTTGTCTTGGGACGAATTCAAGGTCAAACTTGGCTAATTCCACTGCCCACTTTGCAATGTTCCCAGTGGAGTTGGGATTATGCAAAATCGCTCGCAGTGGATATGAAGTCACCACTGAAATCTTGTGAGCTTGGAAATAGTGTCGGAGCTTCCTGGAAGCAATAAGAACTACGTATAGCAGTTTATGCACTTCCAGGTACCGAGTTTTGGCGTCGTGGAGTACTTCACTGATGAAGTACACTAGGCGTTGGACTGTTCAGACCCTCCCGGAGGGGCCCAGAGCTTCCTCCTCATCGACACGGACCCTCCCAGAGGGGTACGAACCTTTTTTGGCGATTGTCAGGTTCTTGTTGGAGGAACCCAGAGCTTCTTCAGGAGTGACCTGGACCATCCCAGGGGGTTCTGACTCTTCTTGCTCAACAAGAGTAACTCCTTGTTGACCCAAGTCTGGGGGGTGGGACCCAGACTCGCCTTCGGGAACCTCCTGACTCTCTTAGAGGAGCCTCGATTCCTGAGCTTGTAGTGGTTCTGGTCTCTCCGCAACCAGGACCATGTTAACAACATCGTCAATTGCCGAAATGTAAAGCAATATAGGCTCACCAGGGTTTGGAGCTCCCAAGGTTGGTAGAGTGATGAGGAGCTGTTTCAGCTCCTGAAACGCCTTTTCTTCTTCTTCAGACCATTAGAATGGTCCGGACTTCCTCAATAGCTTGAAGAAGGGTAGTGCCCGTTCCGCCAGTCTTGAGATGAACTGGCTGAGGGCTGCTAGACATCCAGTCAGCTTCTGGACGTCCTTGATGCGGGCTGGTGGCCGCAAATCTTCAATGGCTTTAATTTTCGCTGGATTTGCCTCTATGCCTCAGTGGTTTACCAGGAAACCAAGAAGCTTTCCAGAGCTAGCCCTGAAGACACACTTGTCCAGGTTCAGCTTCGTGCGAGTGACTCGCAACTTGTCGAAGACAGCTTGCAAGGTGTCAAGAAGTAACTCCTTGTCCTTAATCTTGATGACGATGTCATCGACATACACTTCCACTACGTCTCTGATGAGTTCTTCAAAGGTTTTGTACATAGCACGTACAAATGTTGAAGCTGCATTCTTGAGACCAAATGGCATGGCAGTATAACAATACAATCCATCTACTGTGATGAAAGAAGTATGCTCTTCATCTTCCCTAGACATTCTGATTTAATGGTACCAAGAATATGCATCTAGGAAACACAGTAATTCACACCCGGAGGTTGAATCCACTATCTGATCTATTCTAGGTAGTGGGAATGGATCTCTTGGAAATGCCTTCTTCAATGTTGTGTAGTCGATACATATCCGAAGCTTCCCACCAGCCTTGGGTACAACGACTTGGTTTGCCAGCCATTTTGGATGGAAGACTTCTCGGATGAATCCATCTTCAAGCAACTTCTTCACTTATTGTTGTATGAAGTTCCGTCGCTCTACTGATTACTTCCGAGGCTTCTGGTGTAAAGGTCGAGCGTCAGGGTAGATCTTCAGATTATGCTCAATCACTTCCCTAGGGACCCCAGGCATTTGTGACCGTTGCCAAGAAAACAGGTCGACATTAGCCCGGAGGAAAGTGATGAGTGCGAGTTCCTATTTGTCGTTTAGACCTCCCGATATATGGGTGGTCTGAGCGGCATCGGAACCGATTTGGACGACTTTGACGGGAATGCCGTTGTCGCCGCTTGGTTGCACACGGGGTGCAGAGGTCGAGCCTCGATGACGAATGCTCGGGGGTTTTGGAGCTTGCTGCTGCCTGAACTCTTCCTCCTGCGCTGTAGCAAGCGCGTGAAGTTCTTCCAATGCAGTCACTCCGGTAGTGCGGTCTCCATGGATCCGGAGAACACCAGCTGGTAGTGGCATTTTCAATACCAAGTAGCCATAACGAGCAGCATCCATGAACTTGTATAAGGCTGGCCTGCACAGAATGGCGTTGAAGGGTAAGGTTATCTGAGCAACGTCAAAGACCAACTTCTCAGTGCGATAGTTCTCCTGAGTCCCAAAGGTTACGGGGAGAGTAATGGCACCAAGTGGGGTTATGGCTCCTGGACCTACTCCAGAGAAAGGTCGGGAGGGGCAAAGGTCCAAAGGTCGGAGTTGAAGCTTGACGAAAGCTTTGAAGCTTATGAGGTTCAGCCCCGATCCTCCGTCCACCATTATATGGTGGAGTTGGATGTTATTCATGGTTGGAGATACCACCAATGGGATTTGACCAGCTCTGATCATATTCTGAGGGCAGTCTGACGCGTCGAAAGTGATGGCAGTATCCATCCACTTCCGGTGCAGCTCCGCCCTAGCGGTGGGAGCCACCGAAGCCATGTCCCGCTGCATGGTCTTGAGGACACGGCGGGAGGTGATGTCCCATGAACCCCTAAAAATGGTGTTCATGGTTTTCCGATGTTCATTGTCAGAGACGTCAGAGTCGTCGTCAACGGAGGTGTAAACAGCCTTCAAGACCTTTTTAGGGTCCTGAAAGCCTAACTCCTCTTCAGTTGGAGCTTCGTCGACTTTCTGTTTTCCTTCCCTTTGTCGGAAAGGAACTTCTTCCCAGTGCTTGTTGTAGCGCTCGACAAGGTTCTGGACCTCTCGGCAATCTTCCAAGTTGTGGCTGTTCGACTTATGAATAGGACACCACATTTTGGAGTTGCCGCCATCTTCAGATGAAGGTCGAGGTCGTTTCTCGAGGTGTGGCCCCCAGCCACCCGGAGCTGCAGCAGCTACAGCAGTAGGTGTGCCAGCCGATGACTTTTTCTTGCCGTTGGACTTTTTCTTCTTTTTGCCACTCTCGGAGGTAGTGGCTTCGCCCTTGGAGGATTTTTTTTATCCTCCGGAGGTTGTTTGGAGTGCATTTCATGGCCCTCCGTAGCTTTAGCACACTTGTCTGCCAAGTTGAAGAGCTCCGTGACGCTGGTGATCTCCTTGATCGCCAGCTTCTCCAGCATCTTCTTGTCTCATACGCCCTGTCTAAATGCCACAATAACAGAAGCGCTAGAGATAGAAGGAATAGTGTTTCGTACCTGGGAGAACCACTATATGAAGGAACGCAAGGATTCTCCCCCCTTGTGCGTTACAGCAAAAAGGTCCAGTTCAGTGCCTGGTCGGGTGTATGAACTCCCAAAATTAGCGGTGAATTGTTGTCACAATTCTGCCCAACTATTGATGGAGTTAGGCGGGATGCTCATGAACCAGGACCTGGGGGTCCGAGTTAATGCCACGGGGAAGTAGTTGGCCATTACGGCCTCGTTACCTCCGGCTGCAAGGGTTGCAGTGGAGCAAATCTGGAGAAACTCTGCAGGATTGACAGTCCCGTCAAATTTCTCCGAAAGGTGAGGCCAGAACTTTTGTGGCCATCTGACCATGCGTAGGTGCATGGCCAGGGCAGAACAGCCTC
Organism: Tuctoria greenei; assembly: GCA_036927565.1. Taxonomy (NCBI): domain Eukaryota; kingdom Viridiplantae; phylum Streptophyta; class Magnoliopsida; order Poales; family Poaceae; genus Tuctoria; species Tuctoria greenei. The sequence goes on from JAYESD010000002.1 coordinate 183,541,689, forward strand.
CTCCTACTCCCTCGGGAGCAGGACTGTCTCGAGCCACTCGCCTTTCGCAAGCACGCTCGATATGGATGCGGTCGTCCTGCTTACGGTAACAGCATCAAGCTCCGCCCAGAGGTCATGAGTTGAAATCCTTGTTATTGTATGGGTGCGCCGCGCCCCGGCAGGCAACGATGTCACTTGTTGAGACGCAGCACGACTCCTATTTTGGGAAGCATGCGGACCAAGTCTGCCCAACAAAGTCCGATGCTATGATGGGGCCCGCCCCGAGGGGGGAGGACCTTGGTTGCTAATGCGATCGGCTGCTGCTGCAACCAGATATTCCACATCAGCCCTCCACTGCTCCATTGCACCCTTGGATGCACCTGAAGATGGTGGGCATTGGAGGAGAGCATGTGCTGCATGGAGCGCGTGTTCAGGATTGTTGTTATTCGTCGACGTTGTGACCGACGCAGATGCCCCGTCCTTTTGTCCAGCTTGATTTGCTGATGCAGACAGTGGCGGCGGAGGCATGACTCCTGCTGGAGCCGCGACACCTACTGGTTGTTGCATGTTGGAGGGATTGCCTCCAGAAGGATGCGCAGCGAGGTTGTCGTTGGACGATCCAGCAGCCGAGTTCACCATTCTTGAAATCTCGGGTAGTGCTCCCTACCTAGCACGCCAACTGTCGGAGTGTTTTTTCGGCAATTCTCCCGATACTACCATTGGTAGCTCGCGGATTTTATAGTTCGGTATTGGGTGCGCAGAGATTTCAAAGAATATGGCAAATGACACAAGGATTTACGTGGTTCGGGCCGCCTGAGCGTAATACCCTACTCCACGGGGTGTGTAGCTGTTGTATTGAGCGTCTAAGAGTGTCAGCGTGTGAGAGAGTCCAAGAGTCCCCCCTGTGTATCGTCGACCAGTCCTTTTATAGTTCAAGGTCTGGTCGTTACACAGTTTGCCTGGCCCGACATGTGGCCCTGGCGGTTACTAATGTTTAAAACGTAATTAATGAGGTTAATTGCCCTTAATAGTGTGGTAACGGGTCTTGACAGTGCTGTTACTAGTATTAAGGTCCTACTGATCGCGTGTCATTAATATGGTATTAATGACACTTAATAAGGTTTTGAAGTCTTTGATTGCGCCTTGGAGGTCCGAGCCGTTGGGGGTTCACCAGCTTGATTGCTAAGGTTGAAGGTCCGACGGTTCGGACACGTGGCAGCTTCGGTGCTATTCGTCTAGGACGGGTAGGTCTGGTGTAGATGCACACGTGTGAATACTGGAGCTTCCCTCTGTCGGAGGTTAAGTCCGGAGTTGTTGCACAAGTGTTTAGACAAGAGCTATCCCATGAGTGGGGTATAGCTCAGGCTGCTATTTACACGTGGCAGTACTGGAGCTAACAATAGATGGGAGGCATGTTCAGTCTCGTATGACATGTGGGACCTTCACAGGTCTTCAACTCAGACAGGTGAAGTCTCTTTGGTCTTTTTGCAGTCCCAAGGGGTTTACGGTACGTAGGGTACCGACAGAATTGAACAGCGATAATGATGAGGTATATCCCACTTGCAAAGAAATGTGTGATGCTATTTATCATGCCACTAATGTACTTATGAAAAAGGACAAAAAACTTAGGTACAATGCAGCTAGAATTGAATCACTAGAATCTGAAATTAAACGGCTAAGATCTTTGATTCCTAGTGATGATTCTTGTTCCTCACATGAATTAATAAATGAGCAATTGTCCTTCTTAAGAAGTGTGCATACCTACGCACTTGATAAACTTGAAATAGAAAAGAACGAAAAGCTTGCTGCACTTAATGATTAAAACCTAAAAGATGCTAGCTGTTCTACAAATGATTTGCATTGTTCTAGCTGTGATGATCTTAATAAGAAACTACATGATGCTAGGAATGAGATTCCTATTTTTAACGATCCTTTACATTCTCATGAAGGTAGTTGTTGTTCTAATTGCAAACTAAAAGGAAAAACTACATGTGAAAACTTCCTAGACTTGTAAGAAACTTGATGTCATGCATAGGACTAGTGGGAATAAAAATCTAACTTGCTGTTGAATTCTTCCAAGACATAAATTTTAAGGCACATCCACCTAAGGTTGTAAAGTTACTAAGAATTGGTTTAATTCAAACAGTTCCTAAACAAAAGAGGTGGATTTTAAGTCTGTAGGGGTGTTGTCTCATTCGGTTGCTAACACACACGTTGCTTGCTTATAGACATGAACATAAACTTAAATTTCATTGTACTTAGTATGGTAGATATGGCCATGTCTTTGATTTTTGTTATAGACTAGCTAAACAAGAAAGGAAGCAAAGAATGCAAGCTAGATCTCATAACACTCATGCAAAATTTGCTTCTTGTGCTGAACCAAAAGTTAAACACTTGCAACCTGATGTGATGAGTACAAAGCATGCAAAGTTTGCTCCCAAACCTACTGCTTTTCGTGCTACACAAGTAACACCTCATAGGTCATTAGTTGGGAACATGAATTCTCAAAATTTGTCTCATAAACCTGATGTTTTATCTCAGATTTCACGTGTTATTCCTATTAGACGTCACGTGACGCAACATTAGATCTCTAAATGTCTTTTGACTAACTCTAGTATTGAGTCATCGATGTATTGTGCTGCTATGTTGGTTACACGCTTGAGGAAAGAGAACTTTTGGCTTGTGGATTCAGGTTGCTCACACGACATGACTGACATGGTAAGATTGTTGTAGGTTCACATTGAAAGTGCATCTAGGACTCCATTGTGGGTTTTGGATGATATATGACAAGCAATTGGGATCCTAACCTCTTTATTGAGATGAATGCAGGCCTATAATAGAAAAATAAGCAAAATACCAAAAAGAAGGGATGAAGAGGAGCAAAGTGGAAATGAGCTCAAGGAAAAAAGAGTAGTAGATCATTTTGTATGGAGTGTGTTAAGGAAACACACCCCAAGAGCTCAATGATAATTAAACACACACATTGCACAGAGTTACACAGGACCGGACTAGTCCGATCACAACCGGACTAGTCCGATAACCTTTCTGCACCAGATCGGACAAGTCCGATATCTGTCGGACTAGTCCGATATCTTTCTGACTAGAATCGGACTAGTTCTCCCCAGTGCCTAGTCCTCAAAACACTGCACAAGTCACACAAAATCGGACAAGTCCGTTATTAACCGGACTAGTCCGATATCCTTTCTGATCCACTTCGGACAAGTCCAATATTCACACGGACTAGTTCGAAGAAACCCACTGATCTAAATCGGACAAGTCCTCCAAGTGCGGACTTGTCATCCAACACACTTAGGGTTTCACATGTCCGGACAAGTCCGATAGACATCGGACTAGTCCGAAGATTTCCAGTAACGAAATCGGACAACTCTGTTTTCAGCCGGACTAGTCTGATATTTTGGGACACTTAGGGTTTGCTACACATAGCACACCGGACTAGTCCGGTGACCACCACGGACTAGTCCGAACTTTCTGAACCCTAACGGTAACTTTTAGAAACCCCATATAAATAGAGGTGCATGGCCCAATTTCACAAACTCTCGAACCCTAGCGCCGTCACACCTCCCAAGAGCCTCAAAATCGACCTCTCTCCACGAAATTAAGTGCAACATCGTCCAATCCTTTGAGGATTCACTCTAGATCATTGGAGAGACCCTTGCGACACCACATTGAGCTCTTGGTTTGATTCTTTAACACACTCCTGCGTTTCAATTGTAACTTTTGAGTGTGTTTTCGGTGGCATTGTGTTTTGTAATCTAAGGGAGCTCTCAACGTGTGAGAACGCCCCTTGAATTCGGTTATTCACCCCTTTGTGATTAGTGGAAGAGGATTGGCCTTCGTGGCAATCCAACGAGGGTAGGGTTGGAGAAGACCCGGTCCTTTTGTGGACTCCTCAACGTGGACGTAGGTTTCCTTTGTGGTAGGCGAACCACGGGATAAATCGTTGTGTCTTGTTTTAGTGTTCATCATTCTAATTAATCAACTCAATCTAGGGTTTCATACACATTGTTCATCTTACGTTAAATTGTTGAACATAAGACTTAATTGTGATATAATCCAGTTTATAACTGTTAAACTGTTGTTTGATTCTATATTTCCGCTGCACACATAAAAGAATCAAACCAATCAATCAAGTTTAATCAACTTAGTCTGTGAACACCGCACTAGTTCGCACTTTACCGGACTAGTCCGCACTTTACCAGACTAGTCCGATATCTCTGGTATTAAACTGGTTGTTGAGTGTTGCAGGATCCGACAATTTTCAAAAAGGCCTATTCACCCTCCCTCTAGGCTTACATTTAATTGGTATCAGAGCAGGTTCTTCAAGAAAGAGTCTAATCACTCAAAGAGATCATGTCGGACATGAACGACGTCCACAAAATCAACAACCAAGAAGAGGTTAACAACGACAAGAACCAAAAAGTGGAGAAGTACCTCGAAGCCATTCAAGACTTCGAGGACGATGATGAGGAGACGCTGGAGCTGAAGGCACTCCTCAGAAAGAAGGCACTTTCCAAAGGGAAAGCGAAAGTTGAAGAGAAGAAGAAGGGGGGTAGTCACACCGACTACTCCCGATATCCTTTTAACTATGATCGCCTAAATTCCAATAACAACCATTACTTATCTATCCCACTTGGAAAAGCCCCACACTTCGATGGAAGTGATTACTCAATGTGGAGGTAGAATATGAAGATGCATTTGATTTCCCTAAATCCAAGTCTATGGCATGTTGTATGCATAGGGATAGATAGTCCGGATGACGACGAGGAGCTCACCCCAAGCCAAGAGCAGGCCATTCATAGAAACGCTCAAGCCGCAGCTGTAATCACATCCTCACTCAGTCGGGACGAGTTCACCAAGGTGGATGGACTCAAAATTGCTAAGGAGATATGGGATACTCTGCAAACTGCACATGAAGGTGACCGACATGTGTGTGAAGCAAAGATTGAAATGATCGAAGGCGAACTAGGAAGATTCGCAATTGAGGAAGACGAGTCACCCCAAGATATGTACAATCGATTGAAGACATTCATTAACAAAGTTCGATCATATGGGAGCAAGAAGTGGAATGACCACGAGGTTGTAAAGCTCATCCTTAGAGCTTTTATGCCTCGCAATGTCACGCTATGTTCCATGATTAGAGAAAGCCCTGGATACAAAAAGATGACTCCAGATGAATTGCTTGGAAAAATTATCAACTTTGAGATGATGGAAAAACAAGCAAAGCACGTCAAGGATATTGCCGATCTCACCTCGGCTAAGAAGAAAGGGGTTGCTTTAAAGTCCACCCTCAAGCCTCTATCCAAAGAAGAAAGAGAAGCACAACTAGAGGAAGACAGTGACGAAGAAAGCAGTGAGCTAGATGAAGAGGACATGATATTATTCATGAAAAAGTTCAAGGGAATAATGAAGAAACGACAAGGGACAAAATCAAGTGAAGGCAAGTACAAGGAAAGAACAAAGCCAAAGTTGAGACGGGCGTGCTATAATTGTGGTGAATATAACCACTTTATAGTTGATTGCCCATATGATGAGAACAAGAAGAAGACTAAAGAATCCAAGCCTCAACCTATGAAATTCTTCAAGAAGAAGAAACAAGCCGAACAAGCGCATATTGGGAAGGAGTGGGACTCAAATGATGAGTCCTCATCATTCGATGAAGAAGAGATGGCTAGCATAGGCATCGAGAGCACTTCCAAGAAATCTACACTCTTCCCTACACTCGGTGCAAGAGAAATGGCACTTGCCTTATGGCAAAGGAAGGTAAACGCAAGGTAATCATCAAAACCCCTTCCATGCATTCCTACTCTAGTGATGATGAAATAGATAGTGATGATGAGGATATGCTAAATGGACTATATATGAAAACTGCAACAAAAATGAAATTCTTACTTGATCAACTTGTTGAGAAGGAGAAGTTAATTCATCGTCAAGAGGACATGATTATCTCCCAAAAGGAGGAGTATGTCGAACTTGAAAAACTTCTAGAGCTTGAAAAGGAGAAAAACAATTCACTAGAGCTTGAGTTAGCTTCAAGCAAGAAAGCTTGCTTGGAGTTAACTGACTCAAATGTTGCAATCAAGGACCAACTTGCTGACCTGATCAAGGTTAGCAAGATCCTTGAAGTGCAAGTTGAGTCACTCAAGCTGAGTGAACCTTCCTCCTCTTCAAACTCACCTTCTCAACCCACTAAAACTGAATTTGCTCATATGTGCACATGTAGTAAAACTGACACCAGATTGAAAGGGAAATCAACCTCCACAAAGGATAAAAATCCTACCCAATGTGGCATATTTGACAAGAAGAAGATCAACTATGCACGTAGTGCATACTTGATCCAAAGACCTCCAAATGTCAGATATGGCATTGGTTACTCCTATGATGAAAAGCAGCATGCTGGAAGTCATAAGAATAACAAGGGAAGGATTTCTTTTGTGAAGGGAAGACCCCCTCAAACTGGTAAGTCGAAGAATAAAAACATGAACTTACACGAATACCGGACTAGTCCCGTTGGTGTCCGGACAAGTCCGGTCCTCCGGACAAGTCTGACCCCTTAGACTAGTCCGGCTGATAAACAACGGCAGCTATTATTCAAAACTTTTGATGCCTCCTATGTATTAATGAGAAATAATCTTGACAATGTTTGTGTTCATTATGTTGGGCCACGCCATGGGAACACAAAATCCCATGTGTGGGTGCCCAAATGTATTGTAACTAACCTCCAAGGACCCAAGCAAGCTTGGGTACCTAAAACCAAATCATAATTTGTTTTTGCAGACCTATTCCTCCAGTGGATCCAAATGGGTGCTAGACAGTGGATGTGACCGGAGAAAGGAGGATGTTCGTGGAATATGAAGAGAATGAGGATCCAAACGAGGTCATCTACTTCGAAGATAATAGTCAAGGAAGGGTGCTCGGTACCGGTAAAATTGCAATATCCTCTGAACACACACTTTCTCATGTTTTACTTGTTTAATCTTTAGATTATAACCTGCTATCCATATCTCAAATATGTGACAAAGGTTATAATTCCTTGTTCACTAACGAGGGTGTGACCGTCTCTAGGAGGAGTGATGGTTCCATTGCATTCAAGGGTATGTTGAAGGGAAAGCTTTACCTTGTTGACTTCAAGAAGGATAAAGCCGAACTCGACACATGCTTGATTGCAAAAACCGACAAGGGTTGGTTGTGGCATAGACGGCTAGCGCATGTTGGTATGAGGAATCTTCAAAAACTCCTCAAGGGCGATCACATCCGCGGTTTGAAGAATGTTGTTTTTGAGAAAGACAGGCCTTGTAGCGCGTGCCAAGCCCGGAAGCAAGTTGGAGCACATCATCCCACAAAGAACGTCGTGACTACAACAAAACCACTTGAACTACTTCACATGGATTTGTTTGGTCCAATTGCTTACATAAGCATCGGCAGTAACAAATACGGTTTAGTTATCATTGATGATTTTTCTCGCTTCACTTGGGTTTTCTTTTTGCATTATAAGTCGGAAACACAAGGAATACTCAAGAAGTTTTTCAAACGAGCTCAAAACTAATTTTCATTGACAATCAAGAGTATTCGAAGCGACAATGGCAAGGAGTTCAAGAACACACAAGTGGAGGAGTACCTTGATGAAGAGGGCATCAAGCACGAATTTTCAGCGCCATACTCGCCACAACAAAATAGAGTTGCCGAAAGAAAGAACCGAACACTCATAGAGATGGCAAGAACAATGCTCGATGACTACAAGACTTCGGATCGATTTTGGGCGGAAGCGATTAACACCGCTTGACACGCCGCAAATCGACTTTATCTTCATCGACTACTCAAGAAGACTCCCTATGAGCTACTTACCGGTAACAAACCAAACATTTCATATTTTTGAGTTTTCGGTTCTCCATGTTATATCCTGAACAAGAAGCCTAGGACTTCAAAGTTCACTTCAAAGTCCAATGAAGGTTTCTTGCTTGGTTATGATTCTAACACTTACGCCTGTCGTGTCTTCAACAAGGCCTCCGGACTTGTTGAAGTAGCACATGACGTAGTGTTCGATGAGACTAATGGCTCCCAAAAGGAGCAAGTTGATCCATGTGAATTAGGTGAAGAAGAAGCTCCTTGTCAAGCATTGAAAAGAATGGCTCTAGGTGAAGTTCGACCACAAGAGCCACCTTCACACGTACATGAGGAAAATGAACCACAAGAGGAGACCATCAATCAAGGGGGAGCTTCAACACAAGATCAACCACAAGAGTACGAAGATGATCAACAAGTCAATGAAGGCAACCACTTAGGGGGAGAAGTGGACAATCATGAAGAGACAACTCCTCAAGTGCCACACCCAAGAGTACACCAATGCATCCAAATGGATCACCCAATCGACAACATCATCGGTGACATCCAAAAGGGAGTAACCACTAGATATTGCATAGCTAACTTTTGTGAGCATTATTCGTTTGTATCCTTTTTGGAACCACGCAGGATTGAGGATGCATTGAAGGATCCGGACTGGGTGGTGGCAATGCAAGAAGAATTGAACAACTTCAAGCGGAATGAGGTGTGGGAACTTGTGGCAAGGCCCAATGCAAACATCTTCGGCACCAAGTGGGTCTTCCGCAATAAACAAGACGAACACGGGGTGGTGACAAGGAACAAGGCACGACTTGTGGCCAAAGGGTACTCACAAGTCGAAGGTTTGGATTTCAATGAAACTTTTTGCTCCAGTAGCTAGGCTTGAATCTATTATAATATTACTTGCATATGCTACTCACCACGATTTCAAGCTGTATCAAATGGATGTGAAAAGTGCCTTCCTCAACGGACCGATCAAGGAAGAGGTGTAAGTGGAGCAACCACCCGGGTTTGAAGACGAAAAGTTCCCCGACCACGTATTCAAATTGCGTAAGGCTCTCTACGGCCTCACACAAGCTCCTAGAGCTTGGTATGAGTGTCTTAGAGATTTCTTAATTGAGAATGGTTTTCAAATTGGCAAAGTAGATTATACATTATTTACAAAGAATTTAGACAATGATATCTTTATTTGTCAAATTTATGTTGATGATATAATATTTGGGTCAACTAATCAATCTTTTTGTGAGGAATTTAGCAAAATCATGACAGATGGGTTTGAAATGTCAATGATGGGAGAACTAAAATACTTCTTGGGATTCCAAGTGCGGCAACAAAAGGAAGGAACGTTCATAAGCCAAACCAAGTACACGCAGGACATACTTAAGAAGTTTAGCATGGACAAGGCAAAGCCCATAAAGACCCCCATGGCAACAAATGGCCACTTGGATCTCAATGAAGATGGACCTAACGTCGACCAAAAGGTATGCCGCTCCATGATTGGATCTCTACTCTATTTATGTGCATCTAGGCTAGATATTATGTTAAGTGTATGTTTGTGTGCAAGATTTCAAGCCAACCCTAAGGAATTTCACTTGACAGCCGTAAAAAGGATCTTGAGATATTTAGTTCATACACCCAACGTTGGTCTTTGGTACCCAAAAGGCTCAAAATTCAATCTCATTGGCTACTCCGATGCAGATTATGCCGGGTGCAAAGTAGATAGAAAAAGCACCTCCGACACATGCCAATTCCTAGGGAGATCCTTAGTTTCTTGGTCCTCCAAGAAACAAAATTCCATTGCCCTATCCACAGCCGAAGTGGAGTATGTTGCAGCCGGGAGTTGTTGTGCACAACTCCTTTGGATGCGACAAACTCTAAGGGATTACGGTTACAATATGAACCGTATTCCTCTCCTTTGTGACAATGAGAGTGCCATCAAAATTGCACACAATCCAGTTGAGCACTCTAGAACTAAACACATAGACATAAGACATCATTTTTTGAGAGACCATTCCATGAAAGGCGATATAACCATCTCACATGTCAACACCCAAAAGCAATTGGCCGACATATTAACCAAGCCACTTGATGAAATGCATTTTTGCGAACTCTGAAATGAACTAAATATCCTTGATGCTCGGAGTGTGGCTTGAAAGGTTACATACCTGTATGAATTCTTCAAAAATGTTGATTGAATTGTGAAAATCACCTCTCTCAATTTTTCTCGAAATACTATGTCAATTACTAGATCTTGATGAATTATGATCATTGTTTGATTGTTGTATGCTTACTGGTCAAATTCATCAATATTAACTGATTTGTTTTGCCCCACTATTCTCTATTTATGAACCTTCAAATATATATGAATGGACTATGCAAATTCCGCCTGGTGACCACGGACTACTCCGTGGTTACCCGGACTAGTCCGCCCATGCAGACTAGTCTGCTGAGTGCCGGTTAGTCCGGACTAGTCCGCTAGACCACAGACTAGTCCGATATAGCTCTCTAGATGAGTTCGGACTAGTCCGGTCATCTCCGGACTTGTTCGATTTTTTGTGTCCATAACCCTAGACGCCACCAAACCCTAATTCCTCTCATCCCCACTCTTGCTCACGCACTCTCTCTCTTGCGCTTAAGCTCCCAAGGCGATTCCTTGCTCCCTCCATCAAAAAGGTGCGCATTTGGGCGCAAATCAAGCTTGACCTCATGCGGATTGAAGCTAGCGGACTTGTCCGGGCTCCAACTCCCTAATCCTCAAGCTTCAATCGATTTCTTCGGTAATTTTCTCCCAGACCCTAGAAATCTTGTTTTTCTCCATTGTTGATCGAATAGCCTAGCATCTTTCACTAGATACATGCTTCTTTGATGTACTACGTGCATGATAGACTTGTTATGCATTAGGAATCAGCCTTTGTCCAGTTTGTTAGGTTTTTGAGGATGAACACCGGACTAGTCCGGTCCATGCACGGACAAGTCCGGTCCCCCGGACTAGTCCGTGCCTGTGCACCGGACAAGTCCGATGTTTCTGAACTTAAAACCTAATTCTTCAATTCCTCAATGCAATTCCTTGATATCTTTTCATACCTATGCCTTGTATCACTCATCATCATTCTTGCAAATCATTCTTAGATCATGTCCAGCTCAAATGATGAAATCTCTGACCTTGAGGCCGAGATGGGCCACGAGGTGGCACCTCGGACATCAACGGGTCTTGGCAAGAAGCGCCAAGAAAGACCTACCGAGCCAGCTCCATCCCCTCCACAAGTTCGGAGGAAAGTGCTAGCGAAGAAGCCGGCCTCCAAGGTGCCAGCTTCTAGGGCTACCGCCAGTGGTGGCCCTAGCTCGGCAAGTGCTCGCCAAGCAAAGGGCAAGGGCAAAGGGATCACGACGGGTCCAGTCGGGCCTTTGAAGCTGCATGCTCCCAGGGAAGGGGTCCGGGACCCTACTGAGGAGAAGTTCAATGGCAAGGGCAGTGACTCAGCGGCAAAATTCAGAAGCATTGACTGGTATGGCAGGCCGAAGCAAGCTGCTGATGGAAGGTTCTGGTGCAACTTCCATGCTGATTTCTACAAATCGGTGTATCTACCGATGAAGACCCCTGTGGTGCACAGTCAGTGGATTGACTGGGCACATTTTGAGAAGAAGTGCTGCTCACCGTTCGCTGATGTAGTGAGAGCCATTGAGAAGCATGGACTCTGAGATCTGTTTGCTTTCAGAAATAACTGGAATTATGAAGTGATTGCGCAGTTCTTTGTGACCTGTCACTTCTCTAGTGAGGATGAAGAGTGTGTCACTTGGATGACCCATGGATCCAAGTACAGCATCACTCAAGAAGATTTCGCTAACCTGCTTCATCTTGACACCACAAGATCTGATTGCTTGGTCATAAACAACATTGGTGTCATTGACAAGGATAGGATGAAGTTCCTATATGATCCAAACTCAAAGTTCAACCCTCCTTCCACCAAAAACATGAAACCATTCTTTGTGGTGTTGAACAGAGTGTTAAGAAAGACAATTGCTCCCAAGGATGGCGATGCTGGGAGTGTGTGAGGATACCTCTGGACTCTGATGAGAGTCATAAGCAAGGACCGCCCATTTGATGTGGCGGAATACATTTGGAATGTGTCGGTACCCTGGGTAGCATATACTCCTTAGGATTGCAAATATCTCAAGGGAAAGTCATCTACTTGATTTGAAGACCTTCGGAGGCCCACATGTCAGACATGTCCAGACCCGCTTCTCCAACATGGTTAGTCCCAGGGTCGCCACGTGTACTATCAAACCGGAGCTACCGCCCACAAGGGGGAAGCTCCGGGCTATGTACCGAAATGGCGCCACCGCACCTAACCCCAGACCAAGGGAAGCTCCGGTGCTGACACATGTCGGGTAACACCGGAGCCTTCTGTTCTCCACAGTGTGCTCCGATGCTGCCACATGTCCAACCGTCGGATCTTCAGCCTCTAACCTCCGGAAGACTCCACAACGGCTCCGGATCTTCAAAGGGGAATCAAGGACTTCAAGACCTGATCAAGTGTCATTAATACTATATTAATGACACACAATTGGACAACCTTAATTACTAGTAATGGTGCTGTCAAAGCCTATAACTCAGTCATTAAGGGTAATTAAACGTGTTGAATGTGTATCAATATCAGTAACCGCCGGGGCCACCTGTCGGGCTAGGCTAACTTGTAACGGCCTGCCCTTGTACTATAAAAGGACAGGCTGACGATACATAGGGGCTACACGCTCTAGACTCTCTACACGCCCTACACACACTCAAACACATACGAGACAGATGATCTAGACATACACCCAATACAACATCAACACACCCCGTGGAGTAGGGTATTACGCTCAGGCGGCCCGAACCACGTAAATCTTGGTGTCCCTTGTGTCACTCAACATCTCACCTTCTTTAATCTCCGCGCGCCCATACCGAACCTCAAACTCCTCTAACACTTTAGTAGTGTCGGGAGATCTGCCGGATCAAAACCACCGACAGAATGATATGGTGAACATATCCTGCACTCCCGATAGATCTTGCAGATATGCTCCTTACCTAATGTTTGTGATTGAAAAGTCACCAGCATTGAGTTTGTGAAAGAGGTGGAGCATCTCACCTTGAGGCCTCAAATGCCTCAAAAGCCGAGTGTGCAGACTGCTCCCTCGCCGGCCTCCAGTCCCAAGGCACCGGCAAGAACAAGAGAAGATGTCAGAGCTGCTCCAGCTTCAAGGTCAGCACCTCAGAGAGGATCAGCTAGTGGGATCCTCAAGTATCTGGCTGCCATATTCACCTCCTGCAAGAAGGCCGAAGTGAGGGCTCATAAACTCAACCAGAAGAGAAAGGAGGACATGAAATACATAAAGGCCAACGTGAAGCAAATCTGCCAAAAGCTAGAAATCGACCCCATTTGGTCTCCAGTGATTTCCGAGGACTCTGACTCGGACTTCACTGAGCTCGCTGCGCCCGTGAACCCCTCCGAGCTGGCCTACTTTGGCGTTGGGGGCTCGAGTGGCTGCGTTCCTCCTCCTTCTCCTCCTCATCAAGCTGAAGATGAAGATGACGAAGACAACGATGAGAGGACCAACAGTGAAGAGTGAAGACACTAGGACCCTCCTCTCCTTCTTTTTGGTGTCTTGATGCCAAAGGGGGGAGATTGAGGGGGAGTCTTAGCTTTAGCTGTAGGATGTGAGGAGAGAGCTCTTTTCTATCTTTGTGATTGTAATGATTTAACGTTGTTTCTAAGTTAACTCTGGTTCTGTGATGCAATGCTTACTTAATTTGAGAAGTATTCCTAGAATGACATATGTGCTTTGTTTTGGTTGATTAATGCAAATTATGTCACTCTCAATGTCTTAATGTACTTAGTTATGCATCCCACCATAAAGAATGCACTTATGGATAATTCTTTCACTGCTTGATGTATTTTGATTCATATGTGTATACTTTATGAAAATCTCAATTTTTTGTCATATTTTGTGAAATATCAATTGGTTGTCATCAATCACCAAAAAGGGGGATATTGAAAGTGCATCTATGACTCCCTTGTGGGTTTTGGATGATTTATGACAAGCAATTGGGATCCTAACCTCTTTATTGAGATGAATGCAGGCCTATAATAGAAAAATGAGCAAAATACCAAAAAGAAGGGATGAAGAGGAGCAAAGTGGAAATGAGCTCAAGGAAAAAGAGTAGTAGATTATTTTGTATGGAGTGTGTTAAGGAAACACACCCCAAGAGCTCAATGATAATTAAACACACACATTGCACAGAGTTACACAGGACCGGACTAGTCCGATCACAACCGGACTAGTCTGATAACCTTTCTGCACTAGATCGGACAAGTCCGATATCTGTCGGACTAGTCCGATATCTTTCTGACTAGAATCGGACTAGTTCTCCCCAGTGCGGACTAGTCCTCAAAACACTGCACAAGTCACACAAAATCGGACAAGTCCGTTATTAACTGGACTAGTCCGATATCCTTTCTGATCCACTTCGAACAAGTCTGATATTCACACGGACTAGTCCGAAGAAACCCACTGATCTAAATCGGACAGGTCCTCCAAGTGCGGGCTTGTCATCCAACACACATAGGATTTCACATGTCCGGACAAGTCCGATGGACATCGGACTAGTCCGAAGATTTCCAGTAACGAAATCGGACAAGTCCGTTTTCAGCCGGACTAGTCCGATATTTCGGGACACTTAGGGTTTGGTACACACAGCACACCGGACTAGTCCGGTGACCACCACGGACTAGTCCAAACTTTCTGAACCCTAACGGTAACTTTTAGAAACCCCATATAAATAGAGGTGCACGGCCCAATTTCACAAACTCTCGAACCCTAGCGCCGTCACACCTCCCAAGAGCCTCAAAAACGACCTCTCTCCACGAAATTAAGTGCAACAACGTCCAATCCTTTGAAGATTCACTCTAGATCATTGGAGAGACACTTGCGACACCACATTGAGCTCTTGGTTTGATTCTCTAACACACTCCTACGTTTCAATTGTAACTTTTGAGTGTGTTTTCGGTGGTATTGTGTTTTGTAATCTAAGGGAGCTCTCAACGTGTGAGAACGCCCCTTGAATTCAGTTATTCACCCCTTTGTGATTAGTGGAAGAGGATTGGCCTTCATGGCGATCCAACGAGGATAGGGTTGGAGAAGACCCGGTCCTTTTGTGGACTCCTCAACGTGGACGTAGGTTGCCTTTGTGGTAGCCGAACCACGGGATAAATCGTTGTGTCTTGTTTTAGTGTTCATCATTCCAATTAATCAACTCAATCTAGGTTTTCATACACATTGTTCATCTTATGTTAAATTGTTGAACATAAGACTTAATTGTGATATAATCCAGTATATAACTGTTAAACTATTGTTTGATTCTATATTTCCGCTGCACACATAAAAGAATCAAACCAATCAATCAAGTTTAATCAACTTAGTCCGTGAACACCGGACTAGTCCACACTTTATCGGACTAGTCCGATATCTCTGGTATTAAACTGGTTGTTGAGTGTTGCATGATCCAACAATTTTCAAAAAGGCCTATTCACCCCCCCTCTAGGCCTACATTCACACATGCTCCACTCACAATGACCCTGACAACAACACTGACACAACTTTTACATCTTGACATTGTAGGTCCCTCACGTGTCCAATACTTTGAAGGTAAATGGTATATGCTTGTTATGGTTGATGATTATTCTAGATACTCTTGGGTTTACTATATGGAATCTAAGAATGACGCTTTTAGTCGCCTTAGAAGTTTGCTTCTTAGCTTTCACTTGATCACCCAGGATCTTTAAAAGCAATTAAAAGTGATAATGGAATGGAATTTAGAAACCATTTTTTTGATCACTCGTGTATTGATAAGACCATTCACAATTTCTTGAGGCTCGATCTCCCCCCAGATGAACCATATAGCCAAGAGAAACCATGAACAAGAATAGAAAAGCTTGCCCCACCCATGAGTAAATATTTCATAGTAGCCTCATTAGATCGTAGATCTCTCTTGGTATATCCAGACAATAGGTAGGAACATAAATTGAAACATTCTGGAGCTACAAAGATAGTTATTAAATCGTTAGCACCACATAAAAACGTTCCCCCCTAGAGTAGCCGTTAACACGAATAACAGATTGTGCTGATAACAGAATAAATCATCAATTTTCTTCACCATATGTACCTCAGAAAATGGTGTAGTAGAGAGAAAGAATAGAAATTTAGTTGAGATGGCTAGGACTATTCTTGATGAATATCAAACTTCTTGGATGTTTTGCAAAGATGGAATTGCAACAGCTTGTTATGTCTCAAATCAAGTTTTCTTGCGAACTAAGCTAGAAAACCCCATATGAGCTTTGGTTTGGGAATGGGCCTAGTGTCACACGCTTTAGCGTCTTTGGATGCAAATTCTTTGATAACAAACATGGTAATCTTGATAAATTTGAAGCTATATCTGTTTATGACATGTTTCTTGGTTATCTATCTCATACTAGAGGCTACCGTGTGCCTTTACCTTATACTAAAAAAATTGTTGAGACTAGCACTGCAAGGATTCCGGTTTATCGCAATGAAAAAATTCGTCGCAATAGGTTGTTTTTTGTCGCAATAGGTCGCTATTGCAACGAAAAAGATTGTGGTGATAGTTTATACGAATCGTCATAATAATTCCCTTGGCGATAGGTTATTTGCGACGACTTGGCATCCATGGCGAATACTATGGTATTGCAACGATTTTACATCGGTGGCAAATAGGACGCTATTGCAACGGTTTCATGTATTGCGATGATTTAACGTATCGCAATGAATTATACGGTATTGCAACGGGTTCACGATCATGCAAATAGTTGGGTATTGCAACGATTTCATATTCGTGGTAAATAGTATGTTGTTACAACGATTTAGCGTATTGCGATGATTTAACGTATTGCAACAAACAACATGGTATTGCAACGATTTCACAATCAAACCAATCACGAGTTTAACAACAAACATCCATCAATTTTACAACACGCATAACAACACTCAAGGATTACTTAAGCGATGTGTTTGCATCCTAAGAGTTTTCCTAAGCTGACCGGGACTAATTGTTGGAGCAGGTGGTTTTTGGCAGTTCCTTATTTTCTGGACCTTCTGTGGAGTGGTCACCATCATCATTTTGTGCATTTCAGCCAATGAGGCATGCATGTCCTGCATATCCTTAGCTGTTTGTTCATGATCAGCTGCTATCTGACCTTGTAAGTTCTGGACTTCAACGATTAACTCTTCATTCTTCTGGTTTATGCAGTCCATTTGGGTGTTTAAGCTATCATTTCTTCCTTCCAAGTCTTGCACTATTTCATTGAGGCCTGCATTTCTAACTTCTAAGTTTCGAACTTGGTCGTTGAGGTGTTCAGACATCTGGATACACATACGTTCACGTTCGGGACCAGTTGGGTTAGCCATTAACCACGCCCCCGAACCTGTGATCCTGCACAACCGATTGAGGATCTATAACAATGCTGGAAGATGTGGTTTCTCTCCTCATTTGGAATTAAGCCTCCCTTCTCAGCTTCCATGTCGTTCACTTGGGCACGTGCCTGGATCTATATACTAAAAGAAAAGTCACAGGTAATTTGCATATATTTATTTAACTGGGGATTGTTTGAAGTGTTACTCACATGTACAGCTTCTGCCAGCGTGTTTGTCTAGTTACCGTTCAACAAATGGCTTGCCTCCCACAGTTGTATGTCATCGGGTTCTTCTCCAGTCTCTGGATCTCGCTACATAAAATACAAGTAAACTTCAATATGTCGGTATACATATTGTTTGCAGCGCAAAGTAAAAGCGTGATTTATTTTTCATACCTTCTCATAACTAAGTTGGGCGTAGGATTTGGAGCCAAGCAAGTGACACGCCTTTTGTCTTCTTTGATTTTGAGAATTGGTCCTGCTTATTGACTGCAATAATTTTAAGAATTAAATCCACAAATGAAAGTAAATGAAATATTTTTTTGTATGATGCGAAGCTATTAAAAAGTTATCTGACCTTGAATCGCTCAGACCCAAAATATTCTATTAGGTGCAACCACTCGGGCGTCGTTACGTCAGCAGGCTGGTTTCATATACGTTCTTCATCGTAGAATAACTCTTATAGGTGGCATGCAAAGTCGAGCGCCACCCCTTGTAGCGCTCACCAGCAATTTTCAAAATTTTTCTTGCGCTCTCCGATGTGTCCTCCATGTCCCATGAATCCTGTACATTGTATAACAAGTTGCTGTAAATGTACAGGATGGAGATTGCAAGAAAAAAAATACTTGTGTGGAGGTGTGACAACACTAACCAGAATGTCTCGTACTATATCTCTCTTGTTACTATGGCGAACCTCTGCCCACTTCGTTGCACCGATGAGGGATGCATGTCTTTTTGTAAACATAACCACATCATCGACAAAGTGCCGCTGATTAATACCAACCGCAGTACCCAACCTAGCGGAGAACTGAATTGGTAGCTTCATATGCTGCGTTCTACTAACTTGGGATGCATAGCGTATTCTGGCAACCTTAAGTCCTTTAGCTACACTTCTTCCTAGCTTCCTTCCTTCTGTTACATTGATTCAAACGATAAATGATTAAAGCAAATTACCGTCTGAACAAGTTTAGTCTCATGTACAAATAGTGCGAAAAGAAGAAAAGTCTGATGTTCATACCATCTTCAGGACGAGTGCGGCAAATACGGGCGTGGGAGAACCACGTCGTGCCAGCACCATTTTGTTTTGTAGTACTCCCTTCTGGTTTATATTAATTGTCGCCCACAAATGAATTAAAAATAAACTACTACAGTAGTTAGGACTGTCCAAACGACACCTATTTTGATGGGGGGGTTACATTATTGACTTCTTTGTTGCTGTTCATACCCTAAAATGAGCCATCAGGTACACATGTCAGTGGCGGTATGCACTCGTAGTACTGCAGAGGATTTTCAGTCCATGAGCAAAGTAGGCAAGACTGTGAGGGGGCATGCAGCTGGCAACGCTAGACTAGATAAAGATAGGGTTCGCCGGTTCGGTCTGACTGACATCAGCCGGAGCGCGTCTTGAAGAAAATTATTAGTTGCAGGGCAAGTACTGAACGCCAGCGGTAGCAGGTGGCGAATGCAAGACAGATAAGGCAGGCAGCTTGCGGGATTGAAATCCTCCGCAGTACTGCACCTGCATTAGCTGCCACTGACATTTGGGTCCATGAGACATCGGGTCTACTTGTCAGTGGCGGCTACTGCAGGTGCAGTAGTGCATAGTGCCAGCTTGCGACACTCACCAAAGCGAGGGTTCGGTCTCACCGAAACTCTCGAGGAGGATTGGTGGCAGGGTGATTAATGGCCAGGGATTTACGGGCGGTGGGGTAATCATGGCATCCTAAGGATGGGACGTGGCGATTGTCGAGGGAGATGCGTCGGAGAGGACCCTGAAGTGACCAGCAGCAGGTCATGGGCGTGGGCACCAGTGCCGGCCGGAGTGGCTGGTGGTAAGAGAGCACAACGTGGAGGCATAAAAAAATCACGCCATCATCACACAGGGTGATGAACTGGTAACTATAAAGACTAAGTACTAAAAAGAAAGTAGAATTGCAAGGCATGCTAAAACAATTAGTAGAGCCTAGGAAAGAATGCAAATTACCATGATACACCCATCATCAATATATCTAAAGGACAGAACGTAGTCTCTCAAAATGCTCCAAATTCAATGCCAAAGGAGTAGAGTAAAAAACTAACATGCTCTGCCAAAAGAAATGGCACGGTAGAGAGGCGGGTAGTAATGTGATGTGATATGGGTAGTTGGAAGCTACTACCGAGGATAGAGTTGGAGTGGGACATTTTTTAAGCTCCAAAAGTAAAATTACACTGGGGCGGAAGGAGTATTTCTAGTTTGTATATCTATACCTGCTGTTGGTTCATGCATCGTAGTAGTACCAGGGAGTGAAGAACCTCGTTGTTCCTGAACATCATGTGCTGTAATATTCTTTGCGTACCATGCAAACGATCTAATGTTGTCTAAATTTATTTAATTTTGATAGTAAACACATTTATATTTATACCAGGTGCTTGTTGGCCACCATGAATGCTTGTAGACGAAATCTCGGTTTGATGTCTTGTTCCTAATGTAAAGAGCATTGTAAGTAGTCATTCCAAATAACAGTGATAACGTCAGATTACATGACCGACGTAGATTTTGGATCGGACAGTGTGCTTTCTATAAATTGCAGTGTTTCTTACTAACGGAGGAATTAGAAAAGAAAGAATAGAAAAAACGTATGATCCGAGAAAGCCACAAGAAAGAAAAAAAGTGAAAACCATGGGAAATAAAAATCTTAGGAATACAAATTTGTAAAACAGGAATGAGAGTACAACATTTGGAGTAGTTGATCAGATAACCCGTGAGTCATTTACTTCTAAATCCAGAAATTACATACTAGTACCTCTGGTTTTTAGTATTTGTCGTTCCCGGCCAGGAATTGAACTAGAAATACACTACCGTAATAAGTTGTCAGAGCAACAATTATTTAGGGACAGATGTAGTGTGTATATATATATATATATATATATATATATATATATATATATAACTAAATTCATGAAACAAAAGACCACATTTCTTCTTGGTTAATTTATTTAATCTTCATATATCAGGATGGATCGTGTATAACTTAACTAGGCCAAAACTGCATGGATCGTGTACAACCAAGCCAATATAGCTCTATAAATAGACGACATGGATCGTGTAGTTTACCTAGCACAAAACTGGAGTCCGGGATGCGATGTCGCAGGGAGGTGTCG
This sequence comes from Tuctoria greenei, assembly GCA_036927565.1. NCBI lineage: Eukaryota > Viridiplantae > Streptophyta > Magnoliopsida > Poales > Poaceae > Tuctoria > Tuctoria greenei. Next base: position 183,562,349 of record JAYESD010000002.1, read on the forward strand.
GCGACGAAGAAGTTCGGTAGAGCGTGTCAAACTTGGTCGCCCGACGTTGTACACAGGAGTCAACACCACCAAGAGCTTCGATGCGTCACTGCGAGATCCATGGGGGAAAAATTGTAAAAACCGTGGGAAATGAAAACACGGGAATTTCTTAGGAATACAAGTATGCAACACAGGACAGACAGACAACACATTTTGGAGTACTGCGAGATCACCAGGAGGGCGGGGCAGCAGTGTGTCGGGAACGAAGGCCAGTGTTTCCATTTATACTCATCGTGGCTGAAATAGGGTTACAATAATAGGCGGGACTGAAACTGGAGGCGCAGGTAGTGAAAATTGAATTGTCAAAATCCCAAATGTGGCGCACCAAGTAGAACGAAAATTTTTCGTGGGAGTGGAGAATTTGACGCAAGCCATTCCCTTGTGCACGCATCCAATCGTGATTAATTACATCTGATGTCACGTCGATTCCTGCACATGGCTGGTGCGTGTAGCTAGAGGGGTAGACTTCGTCATATGACTACTTGCTCACTTCTTAATTCATCTTTGTTGGCATGCATGGAGATTAAAATCTAAAAGCAGTCATTTGCTAGCTAGTGGGACATTCCAAACAAATACGAAAAAAATATGAATCGCCAAATGTATACGTATGTGCTAATGCAAACTATATGCAAATACAGCCAAATGCACGAAACGATGGTAAACAATCAACATTTTGTAACATTAATCACAATGAAATGATAACATGTAGTATATACTACTACATACTAAAAATACATTTTCCCATGCGCCGACTACAAATAAAAAAATTGAGTGAAAGAAAAAAAAGAGGAGAAACACAGCCTCAACCACGATCTCAATGGAGTTTAAACCAAGAGTCGTTGATTGTCGCAACACAACGAATTCTTGGCTAGACATTGAACAACAGTTATCTCGCCCCTTTTTCAGAAAGGAGATGTTTTTCGATACTGCATAGGACGCATTGTTCATGAACGGAAAAGACATTTATCATTAAAATAGAAACAACACATATTACAAACAAGAACTACGAAAGCACATAGAAGACAAGAAAAAGAAAAACTACAAATACTACTCTACTCGGAGTCGTTAGAGATCTCCTCCACTTCCACCTCTATCATTGCTGCCGCCGCCGCCTCCTCCGCCGCTGCCGCCGCCGCCTCCTCCGCTGCCGCCGCCGCTGCCGCCACCTCCGGCAATTGGGTCCCAAGCTTCCGGGCAATGGTCCGCAGAAGATGCTGGCGGCCCTCCACCCCAGCCACCTCCCCGATCGTCTCGTAGAGGATGTTGAGATGACCGGCCACAAACCGTAACCTGAAGCAGTAGTGGCCGGCGGTGTCCATGCTGGTGCAGACGGGAAGTTTCCCAAGACCCAGACGCTCACAAGAGCGAGATGTATCAGAAAATACACCTCGTGCCAATATGTTGAGCTTTTTTGCTCGCCTGGCTGTGGCGGAAAGGTGCTTGGTGGCCTCCTTCAGGCGCCGATCGAGTTCATCGAAGCGGTGCTCGACGAGGCGGACAGTCTCCTAAACCCAAACGGGATGAGGAGGTGCGGGCGCCGCCGGCAGAGAAGGGGACAGAGGAGGTGCGAGCGTCACCTCCAGTTCCACCGGCATTGGCTGCGACGGAAACAGAGAAGAAAGAGGTTCGGAGGACGTCGATGGCCTGGAGCGCTTCGGTGCGGTGCTACCCATTTGTGCGGCGACGGAGTTGCGGAGAAAGAGCGAGAGGTGGTCGGCGATGGTGCGGCGGTGAAGGAAGAGAAGTTTGGAGGATACGATCAACGGAGATGGAGTGGTGCGGCGGAGACGCAAGAGGACGGGTGTGCCTTTATAGCGGTTCCTCATCCCGTGCGAGTGGAGATGATCGGACGCTTCGAAAAATGCACTTACGAATTAATCCAAACCACGGTTGGCTTCCATCTCCGCTTCACACGCAGTTTTTTAATTTGACATGCAAAGGGTCAAGGGTATGCAGTGGCCCACCTGGCATACTTTGTAGGTCCGTCCACCGGTGTTTCAGTTTTTCAGTTGCAGTTTTTAATTTTGACACGCAAAGGACCCACCAGCCCAAGGTATATGCAATGTTCCAGTTTTTTTCAATTTGTCACGAAAAATACCTCGATCATGTTACATGACGTTACGCGTTTTCTCTTATTTTTTGAAAGATCGTCACATATATATATATATATATATATATATATATATATATATATATATATATATATAGTTGAAAGATCGTCAGAAAACACAAGAAAAAAGTACAAGGCGATGAACACACCACACATACATGCATTCATTAACACACACACACACACACACACACACACACACACACATATATATATATATATATATATATATATATATATATATATATATATATATATATATATATATATATATATATATATATATATATATATATATATATATATATATATATATATATATATATATATATATATATATATATATATATATATATATATCACAAACCCTCGTTCATGTTTTCTGTTTGACATGCAAAAGACCTCGATCATGCATGTTTGATGACGTAAGTGTTTTCTAATTTTGTTGAAAGATCGTTGATCATCCTACGTTTGGGGCATAGGGTAGCATGCATGGACAACTATAATTAACATGCATGTGAGAGAGATGTCGATGATCATATGTACTCCCCCCATCTCCATAAACTTGTCGCTTTGTCATAGTTCATTTTTAATTACAAAAGCCGCATCAGAAGAGCTTGTTTATTGGCTCATGGACAAGGAAAATTATTTGTACCTAGTACAAAAAGTATAAGTTGGTCGGCGTTGCCGTTCGTACGCGAAGGCGGCCAGGTAGTTGCTCTTGCAGGTGTATGGTAATTACGTGAGTGTTTGGTCGGGTCATGTGGTTAGTCCACGATGCACCCTAAACCCGGTGTTGAGGTCGTGTATTTTTCATTTGTGCGTACACTCTAGTGACATGCGACAAAGTGCTCAGTCATCAATTGCGTTTGGTTTGACGTCGAAGTTCGATTGGAGATAGATCATCCATTTCTTTCTGTCTTGGATCATCCAAATTAACATTTGGTTGGATGGACTGGACGATCCAATTTTTTGTTGGTAGGTTGGATGAAACTTGATTGGATTATTGAATCATCAAAGTTGATAATTTCATAATATTATTCGTGCGCATGATGATGGATCATGCACGCCGAGCACCGATTTATTCGGATCGCTGAGCTGAGTTTGGACGTGGAGTTCGTGTGTGCACGTGCGCCCTGCAAGATTTGGTGTGCTCGCGTACGTGGCAATCATCATGGCAGGGTGGTACAGTCGCGGGAATCATGCAGTGCGCCTTTGGCTGTAAGATTTGAAGCGTGAACGTACGTGGCAACCATCTGGGCAGGGTCACATAGAGACGGCTGTGTGTGGAAGGGCCGTAGAGAATTTGATTTTGGTGTTTGGGAACATGGTATTTTTGGAGTTTTAGAGCAATTAGCAATATCGTGGTATTTGAGATTACTATGGTATTTTTTACAGAATGGTGTTTGTCAACCAAACAGTCCTATGTATTTCAAAATCGTGGTATTACAAAACTGTGTTACTGAAATACGTACTTTGGTATTGCCATATCATTTTAAAAACTATGGTTTCCAAAACTTTAGTATAGAAAAACTGTGCCCCCAAACACAGCCTAAAGCTCTGGGCCTAGGCGGGCGGAAGTAAATTTTTTGCGGCCCTGCCGCACAACGCCGCGCGTGCGCCCCCGCCCTGCACGCCATCACATGGAAATTCCGCTGAGATCCTTCACTTCGCGCTGGGTTTGCTGTCTAGACACCGAAGGATGGAAATCCCGTGTGTCCCGCTCCCACAATTATGCGCGATGCTGTGCGGCAGGGTCGCAGAAAATTTGTGGCCTACTGCCTAGGGCCAGGCCGGTGGGTGGGGGTGGTCACGTCCTACTAATTTTAGTTCAATGCTTTGTCCAAAACATCAAATAAAAGAATAAGGAGGGAGTATTTATTAGATACAATATAATATTACTATTGTGTTAATTTTCCATATGTGATGTTTTTAGATAAAAGGAGGAGTTTTTCGTTAGTACATGTACTGGAGTAGGACACATTGTTCATGAACATAAAATAAAAGACATTTTTCATTTACATAAAACAACACATATATTACAAACAAGAAAAAACACATAGAAAACAAAAGAAAAAACTACTACTCATCCTACTCTACTCGGAGGAGGACTTGTCCACCTCAACCGCCGCCGCCGCCTCTGCTAGTGGCACCTCCGCCGGCGGCGCCTCCTCCTTTGCATCCGCCGCCGGAGCCTCTGCCTCCGCCGCAACCGCCGGCGGAGCATCCTCCAATGCCAGATCAAACTTCTTTTGGCTGACGGCCTCCACGAGTTACTCGCGAAACCCCTCCACGGCTTCCTCACCGATCGTCTCGTAGAGGCTGTCAAGACGATCGGCAACAAAGCCTAACACGAAGATGTAGTAGCCGGTGGAGTCCATACTGGCGTGGTGGGGAAGGACACCAAGTCCCAGTCGATGACAGGAGTGAGATGTATTGTGAAATACATCCTGTGCCATTTTGTCGAGCGCTTTTGCTTGCACGTTGGCGGCGAACAAGCTTCCGGTGACCTCCTTAAGCTTGCTGTCGAGTTTGTCGATGCTTTCCTCCATGAGGCGGACAGTCTCCTCATCGTCAGACGGAAGAGGTGCGGGTGCCACGGCAGAGACAGGAGTGGAGGAGGTGCGAGCGCCGCCTCCAGTTCCATCGGCCTTGGCGGCGACAGAAACTGAGAAGGAGGTTCGGAGGACGTCGATGACCTGGAGCGCTTCGGTGCGGGGATACCCATTTGTGCGGCGACGGAGGTGCGAACAAAGAGAGAGAGTTGGTCGACGGTGGTGCGGCGGAGAAGCAAGAGGAGAAGTTTGGAGGCTAAAATCGATCGAGAGGTGCGGCGGAGAAGAAGAGGAAGGTGTGCCTTTATAGTGGGTCATCGTCTAAGTGCGTGAGTGGAGATGATTGGACGCTTCAAAAATTGTGCTTTTGAATCGTCGGTCAGAGTTACTCCAAACTGCGGTTTGCCTCCTCTCGGTTATCGCAAGTGTTTTCACAAGTGTGTTCATTTGTTCCTAAAATCAGAACACGTAATGGCTAGCGCCTACGCCTATTGTTTCCTAGAAAGACGAGTACAACGATACATAATGGCAGCATGCAATCAATTAATTTGATGAACCACGTACGTACGTAGTGAGAGCTGTGTGCTTATTAGACGACGGTAGTCCACAGTCTATCCTCGTACCGTCGAGGGAACATCCATGTGTCAAATTTGTTATCTCTATTGATGACATGATAATATTCTTCATTAGTGTGGTAGTCAAACTGTCATATACTGACAGTATTATCCTCAGCGGCTTAAACGGTTTGTTTAAACGCGTTTAAATGCTAAACAGACGGTAACTACACAGTTTAGCCCCTAAACGGTGGATTAAACGGTTGACCCGTTTAAACAGGTCAATGCCCATTTAAATGGGCTAAATGAAACAGATTTTAAACGTGTTTAGAACCATTTAGGCAAAGTGAACTTACACTTCTAAGTCAGATGCAAGTTTAAAATTAATATCACCAAATTGATTAGAATCAGTCTATTTTCTAAGCTTCACTTAAACACTTAAACACATCAGAAGTAACATTACTTGCATTTCAAAAAATATAATAAAACAACCATTAGCAGCAGAAGTTTAAAATATTTGTTTAGGACACTACATGTACCTTTTTCAGTCTCAATATTATTATTTGGTGGTGTGGTATTGCGATCGTCTCTTTAATTTTATATGATATCGAAGTAAAATTTATCCCAATATGAGTTTGAACTTGATTTGAACATCTACCGTAGCGCAGGATAGTAAAAAATATTTTTCCTTACTGCTACAGTACACATCATTAGGTTTTATTACTTTTCATCTTATTTTCTATTACTCTTCTTCAAAATTGTTAGGTTTCATTTTTAGTCGACGGCAACTTGTTTGGGACAAAGGCTTGGTTGTTGTTGTTGATGTTGCTATAGTACACATCGTTTACCCGTTTAAACACCGTTTAAACGCTGTCTAAACCTTCTAAACGGTAAACAGAGCTCTCCCGACTATCTACCGTTTACAGTTAAGGATAACACTGTATACTGTAGGTTGAGAGCATACACACATGCATGGTAGAGAATATGATAAATATAGAAATATATATGCATGGTAGGAAATATTATTCTATTCTTGGAATACATGTTTGGGACGTAGCATATGTACGTCTAACATACATGTGAAAGACCTCGATCATGTTTGCTGACGTTACGTGTTCTCTTTTTTGTTGAGAGAACGTCATGTTTGAGGCTCGTTGATCATGTTTAGGGCGTAGAATTCATGGACAACTAACATGCATGTGGAAGATCTCGATGCATGTGAAATAACATGCATGTTTTTAAAAGCAACATATAGTGTTTCCTCAAGAAAAAATAATTTTATGAGAGATTGGGCGCACAAGCACAAAAGCTAGAACTTGAGCAATGCACTTACGAATTCCATATGCTGGGATGATCGACGGCAGCCGATCCGCAAACTCGGCGGTAAGATCAATAGTGGTCGGAGAGCAGCTTGCGGCCGACCTCGAACGAGATGAAGGCGTCGATGCACGCATAGCTGATCTGCTCGCCGGAGAGATAGTACACGTCCTAGTTGCTCGTCCTCACTCCGTAAGGCTTCTCCATGTCGGCGCCCATCACGGCGCTCGCTATGTCCTTTAGCCCTGTGCGGCGAAGTCTCAGGCGATCCATCTCCTCCGCTGCGAGCTCGGCCAGGTCCACCGTTTTGGCCAACCTCAGCTGCCAGTCCTTCCAAAGTCTGTCGACGTCACCCTCCACGCCGACACCGACGAAGTGGTAGTCAGAATCGCCGAGGAAATCTTCCAGTTCATCGGGGAAGTAGTCAGCGTGGATGACCTGGAAGATGAGGCAGCGGCGACCAACGTAGAGCTGCAGAACGGCGACGGGGTTCTGGTCGCCGGGGTAGCTGGGGCGCCACTCGAAGTCGAGCCCGACGACGAGCTTGTGAAGGCGCCGACGGTGGACGGAGAGGACCTCGTCGATCCAGTCCTCCACGGCCTTGCCGAAGGACGTCACGGTGGTGGTGATCACGTCTTCCTCGAACGTCACGTTGTACACCTGAGTCCCCGCCATTGGGTCCCTCTCCTTGTCGTCCCTACGGTTGTCGTCTGCGGCGGCGGAGCGCAACTCTCTCCCTTGTGCAAAACCTTCGTCTACACCTTTTGCTTGGATTTTAATTGGAAACGGGCCAGGATATATAACTGATGCAGTTCTGATATGAGCGGAGGAGTTTTCGAATTTGACGGGCCCGAGCCCGGAGTAAAGAGGGTAATGAAGATTTTTGAATCTCATATACTCTTTCTAATTTTTAATTCTTATCTTTATGATGACAAGTTGCATGGTCTCAACCTAACACCACGTACAACAACAACAACATTTCTCAGGAGCCCACCCATTGGATATGCCGGGTGGGCCACGGGATACCCTGGGTCCAGTCACCAGAGAGTAGCTAGTGTGAATACATGATGGAGAGATCAGCAGAATCGAGAACTAGCCAATGAAGATGGATGTCAGCAGTGTCACGGTTCATGTATCAAAACTCGCACCATCCTTTTTCTTCTTCTCCTTTTTCTTATAAGTTCGCATTTTTTTCCACCAATCTTCTTAGAGCATCTCCAACCCGTTTGCTATTTTTTGTTTGCTATTCTTTCAAATAGCAAATATGCTATCCACATTTAGCATCTCATTCTATGAACATGTCCAACCCGTTTGCTATATGATGTGCTATATTAAAAAATTTCATATTTTATTAATATGTAATAATTATTTTAAATTCAAATAACATTGTTGCAACGGCTATATTGTTACGTTTGTATTTCTAACGGCTATTTTTCAATGGTTATATTTCTAACGACTATTTTTCAACAGTTGTCTTTCCAACAGTTAATTTTCAACAACTATTTTACAACAGAAACGACAATAATGTAGCAGAAATTGGGGATAGCAAACCGGATAGCATTTTCTACTAGTAGCACACCAAGAGCTCCATATAGAAAATGGCTAAAAGTAGCAATCCTAATAGCAAACGGGTTGGAGATGATTTTTGCTCTAAATTTGCTAAATAATAGGATATCACACCATATAGGTAATGGCTAAAAGAGCATCTCCAACCCATTAGCTATATGATGTGCTATCCTATTATTTAGCAAATCTGGAGCAAAAATTATCTCCAACCGGTTTGCTATTAGGATTGATACTTTTAGCCATTTGCAATATATGGAGCTCTCGGTGTGCTACTAGTAGCAAATGCTATTCGGTTTGCTATTCCCGATTTCCGGTACATTATCGTCGTTCCGTTGCAAAATAGTCATTGAAAATTAGCCATTGGGAATACATCTGTTGAAAAATAGTCGTTAGAAACATAACCATTGAGAAATAGCCGTTATAAATACGACCGTTACAATATAGCCATTGCAACAATGTTATTTGAATTTTAAAATAATTATTATATACTAATAAAATATGAAAAAAATTTAATATAGCACATCATATAGCAAATGGGTTGGAGATGCTCTAACCCTCCTTTATTTGAAGTTGTACGGTTGGATCAGGATACGTGGCTGGCGTACACTTTATGACACACTAGTGAAAGTAAACACCCGATACATTTTATGACACACTTGTGAAAGTTAAAATACCCAACACATTTTATTATTATGGAAGTCTATAACTAAGACTCAATCCAAATCGGGCAAAAATTTCGATGACCCTGACTTCTAGTTTGTTTTTGCAAGCCATCCGGAATCAAGTCTTTTTTGTCTTCACCCTTTTGCAATGACGCCCACGAGCATCTAATCTGGGCTAAAGTTGATACATACTCCAGAAACTGTTGCTGCATTTTTTGTGATTTACTACGTGCTTTACTGTTTGATTGCTCATTATGTTGGATCCGTGTTGGCTTTGAAGAGAGAGTGGGCTTATCCCTGCTGGTCCTGTCAGATAAACTAGTATAGGTGATAGTCACTTTCTGGATCTTCAGCTTAGTAGAGTTGGAAGTGGAAATATATTCCATTCTAAAAGATAAAAGAGATAAATAGTCCACTAGTTTATCGTTAGAACAGCAAAATTAGAACTATTTTTGCGCACCAATGAACAGAAATATAAAGTTCATTACCTTAAGACGATACATTACAAACAGGAGAAAAGAAAAACACAAACTACAAACAAGAAAAGATAAACAACACAACTAAGAACAGGAAAAAAACTACTTCTCCACCTTGCTCCACCTACTTCCCCTTCTCCTCCTCCTCCTCCTCCTCCTTCGGCTCCTGTCTGGGCGGGGGCGCCTCCCGCGACGGAGACAGGAAGCCCAGTTTCTAGGACGTCGCCGCCACCAGGTTGTCGCGGCCGGCGACGCCGAGCTCGTCCACCAGCGTCTCCCAGAGGACGTCGAGGCGACCGGCCAAGTGCGTCATGCCGAAGACGTAGTGGCTTGTGGTCCCCATGGCAGCATACTCTGGAAGGGGACCAAGCCCAAGGCGACGCATGGAGAGTGATGTATTGTCAAATACATCGCGCACCATCTTCTAGAGAGCCCACTCCATGTCCGGGGGGGGGGGGGGGAGTCCCGTTGGGGATGCTTCCCCCTGGCATCCTTCGGCGGGCTTGGCGGCGGTGTTGTCTTGTCAGCCATGATGTTCTTGGCGCAGTTTTGGGAAGAGAGGAAGAGTGGATGTGCGGAGAAGACGATGGCATGCCCGGGTGATCTTATAGCGTAGACGGAATCCCCTGCAGTAACTGCACTGCGGTTACTGCAACTGAGTGGTGGGGCCTCTACAGTACTGCAGGTGCAGTAGAGGAGGCTGCCCTCATGTTAGCCATGTCTACTGCACCTGCAGTACTGCAGGGGATTTGAACCCGCCTGGCTGTTCGTCTCTCGACGCGCGCAGTAGTGGTGATGGGATGCGGAGCGGTTCCAATAGAATTCAAAGATGTGCATGCGCTGCGTGCATTTAAGGCGCCTCGGTGACTGGCGCGCACGTAAGCTCGGTGCGCCCGATCGCATCAGTCGCCTGTACAAATGGCTATGGCTTGAACGAAGGACGAAACCTTATGTGGTAAATAGCAACGTATAATACTTCCTCCGCCCCAACTGAACTCTATTTCTGTTTTGGTCGAACTAATTACCTTTGACAAATGATTTATATGGAATTTATTAACTTCAATAACATATAGTACTAGATTGTATATTATGGAAATACTTTCATGGTGAATCTAAAAGTCCAATTCTTGTATTGTTAAAACAGATCAAAATTGCGTAAATCTCAATGATAGATTTGATGAAACCTAAGACTTCACTTTGAAAAATTTTTATACTTTACATTAGTTTTACATATGTAATATGCACATAGGATATATCACTAAATAGTTTTGCAAAAAAACATGGAGGAGAAATATGTATATCCCATATGCTACTACTACGTAAATTAGGGGTGGGTAAATAAACTGAGACAGAAAAATCGAAACCGATAAGATCGAGACCGGAACTGAAAAGACCGAAATATCGGGTACTTTTCGGGTAGCAAATATAAATAACTGGAAAATAAATGTCGGGTCCGGTATGACTCTAGGGTAACTGAAATAATTGAATAGTCGGTCCATCAAATAATAAGTTAAATTATGCGTGCTAAACTATGAACAATTCAAATTTAGATATTTTATTTTCAAGTTGTGATGTGTGAAGTTGTTGGATTTAAACGTTTATTTTTTATTTTTCATTTTTCAATTTATAATAAATGACCTCATGGGATTAAATTTATCAATCATATTAAATTTGTGCAAACATGACATGGATATAATATATAATTCGGATATATCGGGTAGGACCGAAGACCGAACCAGAATTTTGGTACCCAAAACATTCGGGTACCTAATATTATTACAAAAATTCGGGTAGTGATTTCAAGAAACCGAATTTTGAAAAAGACCGAAATACCCGAACCAAAATATCGGGTAGACCGAATGCACACCCCTTAACGTAATCCATCCGAAATAATTAGCTAGTTTGAGGATGAATGAAGTTGAGCTTGCGAGCTTGATGAGCACCATTTTTTTTTGAGCCAAGATCATTCTGCCCTAGGGATGAAAACGGTACGGTAAATTCCCGAACTGTCCAACGCCATTTTTGAAAATTTCCGATGCGATTACCATTTTCGACAATTTTTGAAATTTTTGATACGATTACCTTTTTTATCGGACATTGAAATTTGGTAAACGGAATGGAAATGATTTATACTGATTTTCGGCCGAATTGTCGGAATACCATATTTTAATGGAAAATTTCCGAAAAGTAACCGAATACTTTCCAAATAGTAGGTTGGGTCTAATGGGCCGACTTGTACTCTCTCCGTCCCTTGGAATAGAGGATTTTTAAAGGAAACTTCAAAGGAATTCATTCCTACATTGTTCTTATGTCACAGGTGTTTGGAACATAGGAATCATATTTCGTTTCCTGTAGAAAGACTTCCTTTCCTATGTAAAATGGAGGAATGAAATAATCCAGTCCAAGTTCTTTGTGGTCTGCTGGTTGGCTATGGAGGGAATATATAGGGTGTTAAAATTCAAATTAACTAACCTAATGATTTGCATGGAATAATTATTTTTTTTTTTTGAAACAAGGGAATAATTATTTCTGAGCTACTGCAATGCAATAGACGTTTTGATGTTAGAAATATAGGAATGAAGTTGTTTATGAAGTAAACTGGTAGTTCATTTTGGCAAGAATTTATGACTTTGATTTATGTATTACAAATAATGATAGTTAAGATTCTAAAGAATTTTGTTATAGTTGCTCACTTTCTTCGTTTCTGCATTTCGTCTATTCCTATGTTTTTTCCAATTCCTGTGATTTGGATTCCTACGTTCCAAATGGGGCTGTAGTAAATATCGCTTTGTAGTTTATTTTTGAACTACAAAGTGACAAGTATTTAGAGACGGAGGTAGTAATAAGCTCAATTATTTAAATTTTTTATTCATACACCAGTTTGAATAAGGAGTTGCCAAAGGTAATAAGCTAAATTCCGACTGTTTTCATCCCTATTCTACCCCAGGTCATCTATGGCAGCAGGCAGAGGACCTTGATGATCAGGATAAGGACCAGGCAAGAAATCATTGGTCAAAGGTAAGATTGACCAAAGCTAAAAATAGAGTTGAGTTGGGGCGGAGGGAGGAGTACTTTTTACAGACCGCTTTGCAGGCCCCGCTGCGGGCGATCTCCTGCCTGCTGACAACTCCAGCGGCTAAAGTGGCGTACAGTTGCACTTTAGAAGCCATAACCCTAGTTTCGCAAGTAGCATTCCAAACGGTGCACTTTAGAAGACATAACCATCACTGTGCGCGTCTCATCATCTTTTCCACGCGTACTAATAAAGACACACCATCCTCTTCTCCGCAACACACACAGGCCATCCTCTTCTCTGCGCTTACTCTTCCTCTTCATCTCCGTCGCGCGCGTCCTCATTGGTTCCCTTTGAAGCCCATGGAGTTCCCCTTGCTGCACGATATTGCGGTCCTGATCGCAGGGTGGGTCGCCGCAACCTCCCCACATCCCATGGACGACCTCTCCAGTCTGCGCACCACCTGCAAGGCCATACACGCGGCGTGCCGGGATCGCGCCGTGGGCAGGCGCGTGGCGCTAGAGCGGGTGAACATCTGGAAGTATAACCGGAGCTACGACCGCCTCGTGGAGCGCCTGGCAATCGTCGGCAACCCTCATGCGTGCTACGTCACCGGGTTCGACCTCATCTTCCTGCACGGTCGCGCGCAGCCGGGCACCCAGTTCCTTGCCTGGGCGGCCGCGAACGGCGACATGGTGGCGGCCTACGTCCTCGCCATGCTCCACTACGACACCGACTGCGGGGCCCATGATGCCTTCGAGTATATCTCGCAAGTCAAAGGTGAGGCCCACATCGGCTACAACGCTGTCGGGTCCGTCGCCATGAAGTGGACCAACAAGGGGTGCTACCGGTGTCAGCGTGAAGACATGAATAGTATTGATGGTGTCACCTGGAGGTTCCTGGGCAGGCCTCGTCCAGAAGCGCCGTCAGTAGCAGTGCCCAACATTGATGATGGCGCTTGGGGCTGCTCAATAGGGGGGGGGGACCAGGGAATTGCCCACTCTGGCAGGCCTACGTGGGAGATGTGGTCAGTCTTCTATACAGAGAAATGTAGGATTAAGCACGAGCATCACCTGTTCTTCCGTCTGGCGTTGTACTATATGGATTATATTCCCTCCATTCCCGTTTGGATGCACCACTAGTTCTCCCAATGCTAATTAAAAGAGAACAAAGGGAGTATATAAAATAGACTTCTACTAGTATATATGTTTCCCCTATGCCCGCTCGTCTCTGATAAATGTTGCACTTGTTGTGTTTCCCCTATGCGCGCTCGTCTTATGTTTAGCCCCGTTTGCGTTAAAGGAAACTCATGGGACAATTTAAAGAAATGGATTCTTCCGAAAATGAATACATTCAATCATACAGTAGTTTGTAACGAAGGAAAGGCAACGACTGTTGTGCAATCTGGGCTCCTGTGCAAGCGTGCAATATGCAAATCTCAGCCGTGTGGGTGACATCCAACAGTGTCGTACTTTTTGCACATAGATCCCTCCACCTTCTTGCGCACTTTTTACACATTTGTATGTAAAAGGTGCATCCACCCTTGGATGTCCATCAAACGGCTAAGATTCGCAGATTGCACGCTTACACGGAAGTCCATATTTCACAGCATTCGGTGCCCGTAGGAAATCAGTGTTCCCTTCTCTCTGTTCATTGTCTCCACTTTTCATTCCAGTCGTCGCTAATCGACAGAACTAGCTGTTACATAATCCCCAATAAACACAAAATAAACTAATCGGCACATCTAGTCCGCAACACTTCTCTTGAAGCAGTGGTAATAACTTCTGGCAGCGTATAGGAGTAGTGGTAATGATTACACTACGTATAGGGGCATAGGGCCAGTGGAACATTAGAGTTATAGCTATCTTTTTCTAACATTTTTCTCGTCCTTTATTTTCTCTCTGTTCATTGTCTCATCTTTTCTTTCCAGTCGTCGCTACCTGTTAGTACTGTATACTACTTTATAGACCGCTTTGCAGGCCCCGTTGCGGGCGATCTCCTGACACCTCCAGCGGCTAAAGTATCGTACAAGCCACTTTAGAGGCCATCGGTGGTGTGGACTGGTCATTCATTAGTTGAGAATATAGATAGAATATATAGTTTACCAAATAGCAGATAGAAAATAAAATAACAGATAGAACAGCCGAACAACATTTAGTTCATTATCATAAAACATTACTCCCTCCTTCCTATATTACTTGTCATTAGAACTAGTTTTTTTAGTTCATATTTGAACTAGAAAATAACCTGTCCTAATTATTAACGAGAGGTAATATGGGAAGGAGAAAGTACAAAACATGAAACACAACATCACGAAACAAGAAAAAATAAAACATCACAAAAACAAGAAGAGAAAAACATCATGACTGGATTAATCTGTGTCAAAAGATTTCCTGTTTTAAAGTTGGGTTCAACTAGAATGTAATCAGATGTTTGGTGCAATCGTGCAATCAACCATCATCAACCCTTCGATCGATCTACATTATGGTGTTGAATCTTTTTATTTAACCCCCTCCACCAGGAGGAGGGGTGGTGGTGGTGGAAGGGGTTGAATGAAAAGATGTAATAACCGTAAGATGTAGATCCAACGGATGAAAATCTTTTATTAAACGATTGCACCAAAACTTTAATTCCATGTGGGGCTGTCAACGAGTCGAACTTGAGCAAGTTTGTTTCTATCATATATAAAAATCGTGTCCCATAGAACATTTTTAATAGAATTATATAGTTTAGTTAATCATACGTACATATCACAGATGACAACAACAAATGAGCTTACTCAAACTTTTCGAGCTTGACCTCATCAAGCTAGCAATACTTGACTTCATCCTCAAACTTTCAATCAAACCTAAGTTTGGTCCTTGAACTTTCAAACGGGTCAATTATTTAGTCTATCAGCTTCAAAAGACCATTTTGCTATCATCTTAGTCTGGGTCTGACATCCACATTGGCATGCCAAATAAGCTATTATGCCATGTACATCATCTACCTCGGCCACCTCACTTAGAAAAATATAATATCTTTTTATCATCTTAAAAAATAACTAGCTAATTAATTGGGGTGTATTTACGTAGTTGCATGGGATATACATATTTCTCCTCCATTTTTTTTTGCAAAACCATCATGTTATATATCATATGTCATATTACATATGTAAAAATATCGTACAATATAAAACTTTTAAGCCTAGGGAAGAGCAAACAAAGCAAAAATAGAGAGGAAGAGCAAACTTTTAAGCCTAGGGAATAAAATATAAAACGAAACTACGCAGCTGGCCAGGTACACGTACAGTCCGGGCCGATGTTGCGGTGCACCTTAACCCCCGTCATGCGTCGCCGGTGGTTGTTGGGAAGACCCTTACAGGCAGACCAGTATCGCTTGACGTAGTGAATTTTACTGCATCCTATTTTCAGGAGTCTTTTTAAATATGATATTTTCTCATTAATTATTGCGGTCGATCTATATCACAATTCATGCTCTAGGAAAAATAGAAAAAAGATTGTACTTCATGCTGATGCAAACAAGAGGCAATTAAAATAGAGGACCAGAATCAGAGCATACCTGCCTGGACCAGTATCGCCTAACGTAGCGACATTTTGCTGCATGCGTGTAGCAAAGGCTGCATCCACCGTTTTTTGATGACACTCTCGCTGACGTGTCATCATATTATTTATTGTGAAGGTATGGTAGTTAAACTAAGCATTAATAAAGAGACCAATTACATTTTGACACATCAGCGGGATGACGCATGGGAGGACAGAACGGGAAGGACACAGCTTGTATACTCCCATTCAGTGCTTCCATGCATGCTCCTACTTAAGTGTCATGATTTTATTGGCCCTTTCATTTACCTAAAATAATGCCTACTTCAACTTCAACCAATTAGATGATGACACATAAGCGTGGAGTACGCATGGAAGCACAAACGGGAGCACCAAATTTGCATCCGAACGGGAGGACACGGCTTGTATACTCCCATTCAGTGCTTCCATGTGTGCTCCTACTTGAATGAAATGGAGTTCTTGTCAAGTTTACAAAATGAAAGCATCACAACCCTCCCTAATGTCCTCGATAGTAAATGTGTTTTTAATCCTGTTAATTAGTTATAGAAGTTTGTTTTATTTAGATGTTTGAAGTATGCATCATTATATGCATGTAAATTATTTCTCATGTTGAAGCAAGCAGACAAGAGTTTAAGAAACAATTTGAATGTACCCCTTAGTTGGATAGCTGGGAAGTACAACCGTCGGATCAAAACAAACGGTGGATGCAGCCTTTACTGCACGCATGCAGCATAATGTTGCTACATCAGGCGATCCTGGTCCAGGTTGGTATGCTCCGATTCCTGTCCTCCAACTCCATCTAGGCTTCTGATGACGCAGGCGGTTCACCACCAGACTGTAGAAAGGATAAGCAAGCACACATGTAACAGTCATTGTTGACTGCGTTGGTCTAACGCCATTGTTTGACTGTGTAGGCCTACGTTTAGTCATTAACGCTAGCTTTTGAATCTGTGTAGTGCGAAAAGGTTTTGTTTTGGTTTCACACTATACTAGCTAGCCTAAATAAAGTGTATCTGTGTTTCTTGATGAACACACAACAAACATCCTCCATACAGAATGAAACTTGCATGCCGCTTTCTTCTACCGGAGGTTCGAAGGAAACTACACGGCTGCCCAGGTACACGTACGGCACGGGTGTTCAGGTGTACCTTAACCCCCCGTACATCGTCCGTTCCCGGTGGTTGTTGGGAAGAGCCTTACAGGTATGCTTTGATTCCAGACCTCTTACTCCATCTCTAGTTTTTTGATGACGTAGGCGGTTCACCACCAGGCAAACCAAAAAAGGTTGAGCGGCATGCAAGTTTTTTGATGAAAAATTGACTGCGGCCTGCTAACGCATCCATCTCTAGTTTTTTGATGACACTCTCGCTGACGTGTCATCATATTATTTGTTGTGAAGGTATGGTAGTTAAACTAAGCATTATTAAAGGGACCAATAACATTTTGACACATCAACGGAATGACGCATGGGAGGATAGAACGTGAGGGACATGGCTTGCAGCCAGTTTGTCATCAAGAAATTTGCATGCCGCTCTCATCACCGAGGCTTTGCTGGTTTGTCTGGTGGTGAACCGCATGCGTCATCGGAAACCTAGATGTAGTTAGAGGACAGGATTCAGAACATACATGGAGGGGTCTTCCAACCACCACCGGGGATGCACTACGGGGGTTAAGGTGCACACCGGCACACCCGAACCGTACATAATGTGCCGGTGAAGATGAACGGCGTTCCGGCTGTGGAAGCACCTGCATGGCTTCCGTTGGAAGGTGACCGAATCGTGCAAGATGTGCCAGGTAAACTATGCCAACATTATTTGTTGTGAAGGTATGGTAGTTAAACTAAGCATTAATAAAGAGACCAATAACATTTTGACACCTCAGCGGGATGGTGCATGGGAGGACAGAACGGGAGGGACACGGCTTGTATACTCCCATTCAGTGCTTCCATGCGTGCTTCTACTTAAGTGTCATGATTTTATTGTCCCTTTCATTTACCTAACATAATGCCTGATTTAACTTCAACCAATTAGATGATGACACATAAGCGGGAGTACGCATGGAAGAACAAATGGGAGCACCGAAATTGCATCCGAACGGGAGGACACGGCTTGTATACTCCCATTCAGTGCTTCCATGTGTGCTCCTACTTAAGTGTCATGATTTTATTGGCCCTTTCATTTACCTAAAATAATGCCTGATTTAACTTCAACCAATTAGATGATGACACATAAGCGCGGAGTATGCATGGAAGCACAAAGGGGAGCATCGAAGTTGCATCCGAACGGGAGGACACGTCTTGTATACTCCCATTCAGTGCTTCCATGTGTGCTCCTACTTAAGTGCCATGATTTTATTGGCCCTTTCATTTACCTAACATAATGCCTGGTTTAACTTCGACCAATTAGATGATGACACATAAGCGTGAAGTACGCATGGAAGCACAAACGGGAGCACCGAAGTTGCATCCGAACGGGAGGACACGGCTTGTATACTCCCATTCAGTGCTTCCTTGCATGCTCCTACTTAAATGAAATGGTGTTCTTGTCAAGTTTACAAAATGAAAGCATCGCAACCCTCCCTAATGTCCTCGATAGTTAATTTGTTTTTAATCCTATTAATTAGTTATATAAGTTTGTTTTATTTAGATGTTTGAAGTATGCATCATTATATGCATGTAAATTATTTCTCATGTTGAAGCAAGCAGACAAGAGTTTAAGAAACGATTTGAATGGACCCCTTAGTTGGATAGCTGGGAAGGACAACTGTCGGATCAAAACAAACGGTGGATGTAGCCTTTACCGGACGCATGCAGCAAAATGTCGCTACGTCGGGTGATCCTGGTCCAGGTAGGTATGCTCCGATTCCTGTCCTCCAACTCCATCTAGGCTTCCAATGACGTAGGTGGTTCACCACCAGACTATAGAAAGGATAAGCACGCACACATGTAACAGCATTGTTGACTGCGTTGGTCTAACGTCATTGTTTGACTGCGTATGCCTACGTTTAATAATGAACGCTAGCTTTTGAATCTGTGTAGTGCGAAAGGGTTTTGTTTTGGTTTCACAATACACTAGCTAGCCTATATAAAGTGTATCTGTTTTTCCTGATGAATACACAACAAACATTCTCCATACAGAATGAAACTTGCATGCCGCTTTCTTTTGCCGGAGGTTCGAAGGAAACTACACGGCTGGCCGAGTACACGTACGGTACGGGTGTGCCGGTGTACATTAACCCACCGTACGTCGGTGGTTGTTGGGAAGAGCCTTACAGGTATGCTCTGATTCCAGACCTCTTACTCCATCTCTAGGTTTCTGATGACGCAGGCGGTTCACCACGAGGCAAACCAAAAAAGGTTGATCGGCATGCAAGTTTTTTGATGAAAAATAGACTGCGGCCTGCTGACGCATCCATCTCTAGTTTTTTGATGACACTCTCGTTGACGTGTCATCATATTATTTGTTGTGAAGGTATGGTAGTTAAACTAATCATTATTAAAGGGACCAATAACATTTTGACACATATGCGGAATGACGCATGGGAGGACAGAACGGGAGGGACAGGGCTTGCAGCCAGTTTGTCATCAAGAAATTTGCATGCCGCTCTCATCACCGAGGCTTTGTTGGTTTTTTTGGTGGTGAACCGCATGGATCATCGGAAACCTAGATGTAGTTAGAGGACAGGGATCAGAACATACCTGCAGGGGTCTTCCAACCACCACCGGGGACACACGACGGCGGTTAAGGTAAGCAAGCACCAGCACACCTGGACCATACATATTGTGCCGGTGAAGATGAACGGCGTTCCGACTGTTGAAGCACCTGCATGCCTTCGTTGGAAGGTGACCGACTCGCGGAAGATGTACGAGGTCGACTACGCCAATATTATTTGCTATGAAGGTATGGTAGTTAGTCTAAGCATTAATAAAGGGACCAATAACATTTTGACACATCAGCAGGATGATGCATGGGAGGATAGAACGGGAGGGACACGGCTTGTATACTCCCATTCAGTGCTTCCATGCGTGCTCCTACTTAACTGTCATGATTTTATTGGCCCTTTCATTTACCTAACATAGTGCCTTATTTAACTTCAACCAATTAGATGATGACACATAAGCGGGAGTACGCATGGAAGCACAAACGGGAGCACCGAAGTTGCATCCGAACGGGAGGACACGGCATGTATACTCCCATTCAGTGCTTCCATGCGTGCTCCTACTTAAGTGTCATGATTTAATTGGCCCTTTTATTTACCTAACATAATGCCAGATTTAACTTCAACCAATTAGATGATGACGCATAAGCGTAGATTACGCATGGAAGCACAAACGGGAGCACGGAAGTTGCATCCGAACGGGAGGACACGGCTTGTATACTCCCATTCAGTGCTTCCATGTGTGCTCCTACTTAAGTTTCATGATTTTATTGGCCCTTTCATTTACCTACCATAATGCCTGATTTAACTTCAACCAATTAGATGATGACACTAAGCGCGGAGTTCGCATGGAAGTACAAACGGGAGCACCGAAGTTGCATCCGGACGGGAGGACACGGCTTGTATACTCCAATCCAGTTCTTCCATGCATGCTCCTACTTAAATGAAATGGAGTTCTTGTCAAGTTTACAAAATGAAAGCATCGCAACCCTCCCTAATGTCCTCGATAGTTAATGTTTTTTAATCCTGTTAATTAGTTATAGAAGTTTGTTTTATTTATATGTTTGAAGTATGCATCATTATATGCATGTAAATTATTTCTCATGTTGAAGCAAGCAGACAAGAGTTAAGAAACGATTTGAATGGACCCCTTAGTTGGATAGCTGGGAAGTACAACCGTCAGATCAAAACAAACGGTAGATGCAGCCTTTACTCCACGCATGCAGCAAAATGTCGCTACATCAGGCGTTCCTGGTCCAGGCAGGCATGCTTCGATTCCTGTCCTCCAACTCCATTTAGGCTTCCAATGACGCAGGCGGTTCACCACTAGACTGTTGAAAGGATAAGCACGCACACATGTAATAGTCATTGTTGACTGCGTTAGTATAACGTCATTGTTTGACTGTGTAGGCCTACGTTTAGTCATTAATGCTAGCTTTTGAATCTGTGTAGGGAGAAAGGGTTTTGTTTTTGTTTCACACTACACTAGCTAGCCTCTATAAAGTGTATCTGTGTTTCCTGATGAATACACAACAAACATTCCCCATACAGAATGAAACTTGCATGCCGCTTTCTTCTACCGGAGGTTCAAAGGAAACTACACGACTGGCCGGGTACACGTAGAGTACGGGTGTGCCGGTGTACCTTAACCCCCCGTACGTCAGTGGTTGTTGGGAAGAGCCTTACTGGTATGCTCTGATTCCAGACCTCTTACTCCATCTCTAGGTTTCTGATGACGCAGGTAGTTCACCACCAGGCAAACCAATAAAGGTTGATCAGCATGTAGGTTATTTGATGAAAAACTGACTGCGGCCTGCTGACGCATCCATCTCTAGTTTTTTGATGACACTCTCGCTGACGTGTCATCATATTATTTGTTGTGAAGGTATGGTAGTTAAACTAAGCATTATTAAAGGGACCAATAACATTTTGACACATCAGCGGGATGACGCATGGGAGGACAGAATGGGAGGGACGGGGCATGCAGCCAGTTTGTCATCAAGAAATTTGCATGCCGCTCTCATTACCGAGGCTTTGCTGGTTTGTCTGGTGGTGAACCACATGCGTCATCGGAAACATAGATGTTGTTAGAGGACAGGAATAAGAACATACCTGCAGGGGTCTTCCAACCACCACCGGGGACTCACGACGAGGGTTAAGGTACACACCAGCACACCCGGACCGTACATCATGTGCCCGTGAATATGAACGGCGTTCTAGCTGTGGAAGCACCTGCATGGCTTCTGTTGGAAGGTGACCGACTCGCGGAAGATGTGCGAGGTCGACTATGCCAACACTATTTGTTGTGAAGGTATGGTAGTTAAACTAAGCATTAATAAGGGGACCAATAACATTTTGACACATCAGCGGGATGATGCATGGGAGGACAGAACGGGAGGGACACGGCTTGTATACTCCCATTCAGTGCTTCCATGCGTGCTCATACTTAAGTGTCATGATTTTATTGGCCCTTTCATTTACCTAACATAATGCCTGATTTAACTTCAACCAATTAGATGATGACATATAAGCAGGAGTACGCATGGAAGCACAAACGGGAGCATCGAAGTTGCATCCGAACGGAGGACACGGCTTATATACTCCCATTCAGTGCTTCCTTGCGTGCTCCTACTTAAGTGTCATGATTTTATTGGCCCTTTCATTTACCTTACATAATTCCTGATTTAAATTCAACCAATTAGATGATGACACATAAGCGGGAGTACGCATGGAAGCACAAACGGGAGCACCGAAGTTGCCTCCAAACGGGAGGACACTACTTGTATACTCCCATTGAGTGCTTCCATGCGTGCTCCTACTTAAGTGTCATGATTTTATTGGCCCTTTCATTTACCTAACATAATGCCTGATTTAACTTCAACCAATTAGATGATGATACATAAGCGGGAGTACGCATGGAAGCACAAACGGTAACACTGAAGTTGCATCCGAAGGGCCCATCGTATGCGGGGAAAAATTATGCTTTACAAGGATACGATTCCTAGGCGTTATCCCTGTCATGTCCGGCCATCATACGACCTCGTTCGTTCATGTGGACACATGTCACAGTCATGCAACTGCTTCATCCGTCCATTCATGTGGACACATGTCACAAATGTGGAACTTCTTCATCCGTCCGAACCCGACATTTATTTTTTCAGATATTTATATTTGCTACCCGAAAAGTACCCGATAACTGATATTTCGGTCTTTTCAGTTCTGGTCTCGGTTTTATCGGTTTCGGTTTTTCGGTCTCGGTGTATTTGCCCACCCCTAATTTACGTAGTAGTAGCATATGGGATATACATATTTCTCCAGCATTTTTTTTGCAAAACTATTTAGTGATATATCCTATGTGCATATTACATATATAAAACTAATGTAAAGAATAAACTTTTTCAAAGGGAAGATTTAGGTTTCGTCAAATCTATCTTTGAGATTTACGCAATTTTGATCTGTTTTAACAATACAATAATTGTACTTTTAGATTCACCATGAAAATATTTCCATAATATACAATCTAGTACTACATGTTATTGAAGTTAATAAATTGCATATAAATCATTTGTCAAAGGTAATTAGTTCGACCAAAACAGAAATAGAGTTGAGTTGGGGCGAAGGAAGTATTATACGTTGATGTTTACCGCATAAGGTTTTGTCCTTGGTTCAAGCCGTAGCCATTTGTACAGGCGGCGGATGCGATCGGGCGCACCGAGCTTACATGCGCGCAAGTCACCGAGGCGCCTTAAATGCACGTAGCGCATGCGCATCTTTGAATTCAATTGGAACCGATATGCGTCTCATCACCGCTTTACCGTGAACCACCGGTGATGGTCTTAAAGGCAGGCCCGGCTCTGGGCCTAGGCGGGCGGAAATAAATTTTCTGCGGCTCTGCTGCACAACGTCGCCTGCCGCGCCCCCGTCGCTGCGCCCCCGGCTCCGCCGCTGGCCCGCCGCCCCTGTGCCCCCACCGCCGGCCCGCCCCTGACTCAAGAACAGATCGAGGGAAAGGCTCATCGCCCATAGCGGCCGTGTAGATTTTGTCCCCTCGATCCATTGGCAATGAGCCTTCTCCTCATCTGTTCTCGAGTTCGCGGCGGCCACGGCGCCGCTTTGACCCTGCTTCTGGGCTGACGACGCTGATGATCCGCAACATACTTTTAAATCCGCGCGTTGGTATTCTCCCCCTCATATTTGTTGATGCGTTAATACCTGATGTTTTACATCGTTTTCCACAAGAGGCAAAAAGTAATGAACATCATTGATCAGCACTGCGCCGAGGAGAACACGAAAATTGCAGTGGGCCGCATCAAGTCAGTTTTACGATTTTATTCACGTTCCATTTGACTTCAAGTACCACGCCTATTCTTCAAAATATATGATTATACTAATCAAGCTCTGGTCTTTTACAAATTGATACTTAACCTCGTTTGTTGCATTTGCCAAGGTCCAAGGCCAACAAGGGCTACTGCTTTGTCAACATCACATCGCCAGATGCGGCATTCTGGCTGTGGACAAAGCACCTGCATGGCTTCCGTTGGAAGGTGAACCACTCACGGAAGATGTGCGAGGTTGACTATGACAACATCCACGTACGTCGCTGTCCGCTGCCACCGTTTTCCATTGCGCCGCCGCTGCATGGTGTTCACCTGCCGCTGCTCGTCATCCTTTCGCAGGGTCGGGATGCGTTGGTGGCCCATTTCTCCAAGTCATGCTTCGACTGCGAAACGTTCAGCTCGCATCGGAAGGTGAACGACTTGCGGAAGATGTGTGAGGTCGACTACGCCAACATCCAGGTACGTCACCGTCCGCTGCCACCATTTTCCATTGCGCCACCGCTGCAATGTGTTCACCTGCCGCTGCTCGTCATCCTTTCATAGGGTCGGGATGTGTTGGTGGATGCGGCCAGATGGTTGCTCTTGCAGGTGAATGGTAATTACATGAGTGTTTGGTCGGGTCATGTGGTTAGTCCACGATGCACCCTAAACCCGGTGTTGAGGCTGTGTATTTGTCATTTGTGCGTACACTCTAGTGACATGTGACAAAGTGCTCAGTCATCAATTGCGTTTGGTTTGACGTCGAAGTTTGATTGGAGATAGATCATCCATTTCTTTATATCTTGCATCATCCAAATTAACATTTGGTTGGATGGACTGGACGGTCCAAATTTTTGTTGGTAGGTTGGATGAAACATGATTGGGATTATTGAATCATCAAAGTTGATAATTTCACAATATTATTCGTGTGCATGATGATGGATCGTGCACACCGAGCGCTGAGTTATTCGGATTGCTGAGCAAAGTTCGGACGTGGAGTTCGTGTTGGCCCGTGCGCCCTGCAAGATTCGGTGCGCTCGCGTACGTGGCAATCATCAGGGCAGGGTGGTATAGTCGCGGGAACCGTGCACTGCGCCCTTGGCTGTAAGATTTGGAGCATGAACGTACATGGAAACCATCTGGGGATGCAACTTTGGGGCTCCCCTTTGTGCTTCCATGCGTACTCCGCGCTTATGTGTCATCATCTACTTGGTCGAAGTTAAATTAGGCATTATGTTGGGTACATGAAAGGGCCAATAAAATCATGACACTTAAGTAGGAGCACGCATGGAAGCACTGAATGGGAGTATACAAGCCGTGTCCTCCCATTCGGATGCAACTTCGGTGCTCCCGTTTGTGCTTCCAGGCGTACTCCATGCTTATATGTCATCATCTAATTGGTTGAAGTCAAATTAGGCATTATGTTAGGTAAATGAAAGGGCCAATAAAATCATGACACTTAAGTAGGAGCACGCATGGAAGTACTGAATGGGAGTATACAAGCCGTGTCCTCCCGTTCGGATGCAACTTCGATGCTCCCGTTTGTGCTTCCATGCGTACTCCGCACTTATGTGTCATCATCTAATTAGTTGAATTTAAATCAGGCATTATGTTAGGTAAATGAAAGGGCCAATAAAATCATGACACTTAAGTAGGAGCATGCATGGAAGCACTAAATGGGAGTATAAAAGCCGTGTTCGGGCTCTTCGCGTGTCAAATTAAAAATTTCTCCTTTTATCGAAAACAGCTCCATTAACGACGCCGAATTTCGGTACATGGGCTCACGCGTACATCGGGACGAACACCAATCGTTCCAGTGCAGTTTCGGCCCAGGAATACAAAGTGACTCAGAGCAGTTTCAGCCCACGATTAACAAGTGGCCCAGCGCAGTGTTGGGCCTACTCTAATAGCTTCACGTACGCTTTGTCCTCGCTTCCTCCCTGCCGGACCCTTCGATCCACAACGGCCCCTCTCCCGATTGCGAGAAATGCTCCTGGAGGAGCGTCCGTCGGCCGCCACGCTCTTGGAAGAGCATCCGCCGTCCAACAGCGTGGAGGAGCATCCGCCGGCCGCCGCACGTGGAGAAGCAATAGCGCTAGGTACAATTGCTCACATAATGTTATTGTAGTTCTATCCTCTTACGGATACGCTGATTGAATTGTAGGAAGCAATGTCAGAACATAAGACATGGATGGGAAAAGATAGGCGTATGAAGGAGTGGCAGGATGCAATGAAGTCATTTTTAAATTTAGCATTCCAGGGCACTCGTGAAGAAGAAACTAATCCTTGTCCTTGCACAAAATGTCGTAATATTTTCCACTGGAGACGCAAGGAAGTTCATCTTCACTTGCTTCGTAATGGGATGTCATTTGATTATACTTGTTGGGTACACCATTTAGAAAAGTTAGTTGAGAAAAAAATTGCTGAGCAATCAGCAAATAATGAGGAGATAATTTTTGATGATGCTGCCATGGAAAATATGCTGTCCAGCCTTCTTAGAGGCACCGGTGATCATGGTGGTACTTCAGCAGGTGTTGATGATCCAGAAAATGCTATAAACCAGTAGGAGCCAACTGGGTGTGCAAAGGCATTCTATGACTTATTAAATGATCCCTAAAAGGAGTTGTATCCAGGTTGTGAGAAGGTGGCCCAATTATCCTTCATTGTCAGGTTGTACCAGATAAAGTGTTTAACTGGTTTGAGCAAAAAAGCGTGTGAGTTCATCCTTGAACTATTCTCATATGTGCTTCCAGAGGGCCATTGCATTCCTAATACACTTGATAAAGTTTAGAAGGTTGTTCGTGACCTCGGGCTGAGCTACGAAAAGATCGATGCATGTGTCAATGACTGTGTGTTATTCCAGAAGGACTATTCTCTGATGGATCAATGCCCAAAATGTGGTGAATTAAGATGGCAAAATAGTACTGGTGGGGATGCAAGAGAGGCTTTACCTTGTGGAAAAGCCAAGAAGCTTGTAGCAAGCAAGATTCTACGATACTTCCCTCTTATTCCCCATCTTCAAAGGTTTCATATGGCAGAATCAACGGCATCAAACATGCGCTGGCACAAAGAAGAACGTATTGATGATAGAATATTACGCCATCCTGCAGATTCGAAAGCATGGAAGAATTTTGATAGCATTCACCCAAATTTCTCATCTGATCCTCGCTACATAAGACTTGGGATAGCGTCTGATGGTTTCAATCCTTTTGGAGTAATGAATGTTTCTTACAGTACATGGCCTGTGATTCTAATATCTTATAATCTACCACCATGGTTGTGTATGAAGCAGCCTTATTGGTTGATGCCAATGATAATTCCTGGGCCAAAGTCACCTGGAAACAACATGGATGTGTATCTGCAGCCTTTGATTGATGAGCTACTCAAATTATGGTCTGATGGTGTTGAAACATACGACAGTTCAAAGAAAGAGACATTTCTCATGCGAGCTTCTATATTGTGGACAATAAATGATTTTCCAGCATATGCAATGCTACGTGGGTGGAGCACAAAAGGTAGGCTAGCATGTCCATACTGCCATGTAAACACTGACGCCTTGTGGTTGAAACATGGACGAAAGTATTGCTACATTTGTCATTGTCGTTTCCTACCCCAGGATCACCAGTGGCGTCGGGACAAAGCTTCTTTCAACAACAAAATAGAGAATAGAGAGGCTCCAACGTCACTCTCTGGTCACGAAGTACTCCAACAATATGAGACTTTTGATCAAGTGAGTTTTGGAAAGATGAATAATAAGAGAAAGCGCACTGAGGAAGATAGGCGGCATAGTTGGAAGAAGAAAAGTGTATTTTTTTCAGCTCCCGTATTGGAAAGCATTGCTAATAAGGCATAACTTGGATGTCATGCACATTGAGAAAAACATTTGTGATAGCATATTGGGTACATTGCTTAATATGGATGGTAAAACAAAAGATAGTCTACAAGCTCGTTTTGATATGCAGGAAATGGGTATACAGCCAAAGTAACATCCGGTGGGTATGAAAGGGAAGTATGATTGTCCATCAGCATCATATACTTTGCAAAAAGATCAGAAGACCACCTTGTGCAAGTTTTTGGCAGATGTAAAGATGCCCGATGGTTGTGCCTCAAACATCAAGAGAAGTGTGGACATAGCAGCACGTAAAGTATCAGGTCTAAAAACTCATGAATGCCATATTATATTTCAGAAGCTCCTTCCTATTGCAATACGTGACATATTGCCTGAAAAGGTTGTTGAACCTTTAACTGAGTTTAGCATATTTTTTTCTACAATTTGTTCTAGAGAATTGGTGGAACCAGATTTGGATAAGATGATTGAACAATTTCCTGAAACAATTTGTAAGCTTGAGATGTTGCTTCCTCCCGCTTTCTTTGATATCATGGTACATCTTCCAATCCATCTTGGCAAAGAAGCTCGCTTGGGTGGACCTGTTTCTTATAGATGGATGTATCCAATTGAGAGGTACCTTGGTACATTGAAGTGGTATGTACGTAACAGAGCTCACCCAGAGGGTTCTATATCTGAGGGATATATTATGGAAGAGTGTATGACTTTTTGTAGCCAGTTTTTGGATAACATCAGCACCAAGCTTAATAGGCCAGAACGTCATGAAGCTATAGCTAGGAATGAACCTTCTCTCGAGTCTAATATATTTACAGAAGTTGATAATTCTAAAAAAGGGTTTAAATGGGGCGAACTTACTATGGTGGAACTACATAACATCAGGCATTATATTATTTCTAATGTTGAAGAGGCCGCTCCATGGATCAAGTACGTATAACACTCAGATGTTCTATACTATATTAATGGATCATGATCATTGTAGATGGCTAATTTAATTTTGTACCCTTTTCAGTGAGCATTTTGAAGAGCTGAAAAAGATTCATTCTCGTGATGTTGAAAGACGCCATAGAGATGAGTTTGTTTATTGGTTTCAGGAATGAGTAAGTACATGCAAGTTTTTACTTTGATGAAATATTGAAGAAATATCTGTTCTGAAGTTGATTTATCGATAACCCCTTTTATACTAATTACTGTGTACAGATTACGACATTACACAAAGAAGGCAATGTAACCGATTATTTGTATGCATTATCTAGAGGACCTGATCGTCGGGCATGTTTTCTTAGTTGATCATTCGTAAATGGCTTTTCTTTCGAACAACAGAGGTGGAAAAATATTTACGGACGCAAAACAGTGGTGTTGTTGTTCGGGATGGTGATCATGAGTGGTATGGAGTAATCAAGAAAATGATTTCTATTGATTTTGAAAGAAATCAAGAGGTTCTGTTATTTGAATGTGAATGGTTTGACCGGCCTCGTTTCGGTCAGAGCCAAAGTAGAGGCAACAAAATGGATCGATACGGAATGATAGATGTGGACACTACTATTTCTCAATTTAAGTATGAGCCTTACATTATAGCCACCCAAGCACAACAAGTTTTTTATGTTAGAAGTGTGAAGCAACCTAAATGGGCTACAGTTGTTAAAACAATGCCAATAAACCTTTTTGCCATGCCCCCTGGAGACAGTGAAAATAATGTCACTGAGGCGACGGAGGCTGAGACATTATTTCATGATCGACGACTTACAGATATAAATGAGGATATGACCACATGGGATAGGAATGACATTAACGAAACAACCGGTGATGCTTCCGCTCTTTCAAATGAAGATGACGACGACGACGACCACGGCGATGATGATACATATATCAATGATGGTATTGTACCTCCAATATTGAGGGAGGACAGCAAAGATGATGATTTTTTCATATAGGTACTGTGTGAGCTAGCTGTACGTGAACACTATATGTAATGCAATTTGTGTTCCGTGGCGATAGATCTTAACGCCACCAACCGGTATTTCGTGGCAACAGATCCTAATGCAATGATCGTGTTCCGTGGCGACAGATGCTAATGCCACAAACTAGTAAATCGTGGCCAAAGATTCTAATGCAACAATCGGGTTCCATGGCGATAGATGCTAACGCCACGAACTATTGAATCATAGCAACAGATCCTAATGCCACGATCGGGTTCCGTGGTGATAGATGCTAATGCCATGAACTAGTGAATCATGGCAACAGATTCGTGGCGATAGATCCTAAGGCCACGAACTAGTGAATCGTGGCAACAGATCCTAGTGCAACGATCGGGTAACGTGACAATAGATCCTAATACCACGAACTAGTGAATCGTGGCAACAGATTCGTGGCGATGGATGCTAAGACCACAAACTAGTGAATCGTGGCAACAGATCCTAGTGCAACGATCGTGTTCCATGGCGATAGATCCTAATGCCACAAACTAGTGAATCGTGAAAACAGATCATAGTGCAACGATCGGGTTCCGTGGTGATAAATGCTAATGCCACGAACTAGTGAATCGTGGCAACATATTCATGGCGATAGATCCTAAGACCACAAACTAGTGAATGGTGGCAACAGATCCTAGTGCAACGATCGGGTAACGTGGCGATAGATCCTAATGCCAAGAACTACTGAATCGTGGCAACAGAGTTGTGGCGATAGATGCTAAGGCCACGAACTAGTGAATCGTGGCAGATCCTAGTGCAACGATCGTGTTCTGTGGCGATAGATCCTAATGCCACGAACTAGTGAACCATGGCAACAGATCCTAGTGCAATGATCGGGTTCCGTGGCGATAGATGCTAATGCCACGACTAGTGAATCGTGGCAGCATATTCGTGGCGATAGATCCTAATGCCACGAACTAGTGAATCGTGGCAACAGTCCATAATGCAATGATCGTGTTCCATGGCGATAGATGCTAATGCCACGAACTAGTGAATCGTGGAACAAATCCTAATGCAACGGTCATGTTCCGTGGCGATAGATGCTAATGCCACGAACTAGTGAATCGTGGCAACAGATCCTAATGCAACAATCGGGTTCCGTGGTGATAGATGCTAATGCCACGAACTAGTGAATCGTGGCAACAGATTCGTGGCGATAGATCCTAATGCCACGAACTAGTGAATCGTTGCAACAGATCCTAATGCAACGATCGTGTTCCGTGGCGATAGATGCTAATGCCACGAACTAGTGAATCATGGCAACAGATTCGTGGCGATAGATACT
The DNA here is from genome assembly GCA_036927565.1 of Tuctoria greenei. Lineage (NCBI taxonomy): Eukaryota > Viridiplantae > Streptophyta > Magnoliopsida > Poales > Poaceae > Tuctoria > Tuctoria greenei. The sequence continues at coordinate 183,593,279 of JAYESD010000002.1, forward strand.
AATGCCATGAACTAGTGAATCGTTGCAATAGATTCTAATGAAACGATCGTGTTCCGTGGTGATAGGTGCTAATGCTACGAACTAGTGAATCGTGGCAACAGACCAAGCTTACTGCAATGATTTAGTATTCGTTGCAGTATAATCATTGCAACAGGGTGGAATCCTTGTAGTGTAGTGAGGTGTCTTTTGATGAAGCTAGCCCAATTACTAGCTTTAATATTGCAGGTCAAGATGCATATCCGCAGGGGGAGAGTATTTTCATTGAAGATGAGGAAGAAGTGGTGCCGCTTCTCGAAAATTCAACAATTAATGACATCATTCCAGCTCCTGATTTCGATTCACAACCTGCACCAATGACTTCTACAGCTGGTCCTGATCATCCTCAAGCCACAATCTCTTCGATTTGTGATGAACGTGGAGAAGAAGAAACATGTGAAGTGGCTACTCCCCTCTGGATCCTGTAAGTCATCCTCCACAACAAATTATTGGAGGCTTGCACGAGCAAGTCACACGGTCCAGGTTTTCCGATCCAAACTCTCATGCTCATTCTGCTTCTGTTGCTTCTTTTGAACCCAAAGATATATCACACGCACTCACAAATAAATCTTGGATTATTGTCGTGGAAGAAGAGTCAGAGAATTTCGAAATAAATAATGTTTGGAAGCTTGTACCTCTACCTTAAGGTCACACATTAATTGGAACTAAATGGGTGTTCAAAATAAACAGAGTGAGTATGGGTTTGTCGTTAGGAATAAAGATAGGTTGGTTGCTCAAGGCACACGAGTTGAAGGTCTATATTTTTATGAAACTTTGGCTCTTGTTGCTGGATTAGAAGCCGTAAGAATTTTATTTGCATTTACTGCATCTAAAGGTTTCAAGTTACATCAAATGGATGTGAAAAGTGCTTTTCTTAATGGGTACTTATATGAGGAGGTTTATGTTATGCAACCACCAGGTTTTGAAAATATAGATTTTACTAATCATTTTTAAAAACTGTCCAATGCTTTGTATGGTCTCAAACACACCCCTAGAGCATGGTATGATAGGTTAAAAACATTCTTACTTGAAAAGTGGTTTACCATGGGCAAAGTAGATAAAACTCTTTGTGTGCTTAAGCATGGCAAAGACTCACCATTCATTCAAGTGTATGTGGATCATATTATCTTTTGCTTTTCATGATCTTGTGTCCATGTTTTCAGCTATGATGAGTTCAAATTTGAGATGAGTATGATGGGAGAACTCATGTACTTTTTGGCGCTGCATATCAAGCAAACTAAGGAGGGAGCCTTTGTACATCAAAATGAATTATACGAAAGATCTCCTTAGGAACTTCAACAAGGATAAAAGAAAGCCTATTCGGACACCATTGGGAACAACTACAACACTTGAACTTGATGAAGAAGGTGAACCCGATGATCAAAAAAAATATCAAAGCATGATCGGGTCACTTTTGTACCTCATGACATCAAGACTGGACATAGAATTCATGGTATGTCTTCGTGCATGATTTCAAGCTTCTCCACGTGCTTCACATCGTCAAGCCGTCAAAAGAATTCTCAAGTACTGACATGGAACTCGAGAATTTTGTATTTTTCTTCATTCTTCCTCAACCGTTACTTTGAACACTTTTTTAGATGCAGATTTTGAGGGTTGTAGAATTGATAGGAAAAATATTTCGGGTGCTTTTCATTTTTTTGGTAACTCACTTGTTGCTTGGTCCTCTAGAAAACAAATTTCAGATGCACGATACATGGCTGAATCTGAATATGTGGCTACTACTAGTGCTTGCTCACAAATTCTATGAATTGTTCAAACACTTACTATAGGGTTGATTTAGATAGTGTTCCGTTGTTTTGTGGCAACACTAGTGCCATTTGCATTGCTAAAAACCACGTGCAATACTCTAGAAAAAAGCACATTAACATTTGGTATCACTTTCTTCCTGATAATGTTGAAAAAGGAAACATTGTGCTTCACCATGTAGATATCGAACAACAATTGTCTAACATTTTTACAAAACCTTTGGATTTCACTTGTTTTTCTTTCATTCGTAGTGAAATAGGGGTTATGCATCCTCATGGGTTAAATTGAGGGGGAGTTTTGAAACTTTTGAAGTCTATGTACGAATCTGAAAATGAAAATAATATGAGCATCATTGTTTCATACATATATGACATTTGTATTCCTTTTACATGTTGAAAGTTCTTACTACATTACTCATGTTATATGTTTTTTAGTTTTTTCCATGACTAGTAATTTGAATAATTACTTAAATTGAATTTGTTCATGATCGAACTTTCCTACTGTTTTTAACTTGTTGCATGCTCACAAGTGTTTTTAATCATAAAAATTAATCATTCAATAGCCCACCTGTTGAGCTCTTATGATCAAATGAAAAATCAGATAATATCTTCTTTTGAGATTGCTTATCATTGCACATATATATGAACATGGAAGGAGTTGTGTGTCACTAAAACCATGTCCTTAAGCTTCTTATTGTCAAATTACATAGACTTGCCTTTGTTGGTTAGAATAAAGCTGATGTTGCATCTAATCTCTTGCAAGGTTCATCTGATTTATAATTTTGCCTTAAAAGATAAAAAACTAGAAACATGTGTCATGCTTTAATGTTTTGAAATAGTTGAGACAGGGAGATCAAGACTTGCTTAAATTGAAATTAGACTTGATCTATAACATGGCTCACACTACTTTATGTATTTCATTGATGTGATATTGTAAGTTACTTGATAGTATGGTTTGAATGAGTTTTGTTTTATGTGCATATTATGCTCATAACAAATTCAAATTTCTCTTTTGTATTGTTGAATACATTGTCAAAGGGGGACAAGTATGTCACACATTGCACACTCACAAGTGTTTTTATTTTCACATTCTCCTCAGGGTGAGTGTACATCCTTAGGGGGAGAATTTTTTTAAGAGAGAGGTTTCTTCTCATTTGATTTTAGATTTTCAAAAGTGGGGGAATTTTCTGTTTGTCAAAACTTTTCATGATACGTTGTTCACATTTCATACATCACAGATAAAAATCCGAAAGCGCACAAAAATTGTCGTGTAGCATTTCACCCAAGAGCATCATATTTATCCCAAAGACAACCAATGGAGTAATGTAGATACTACTCTTATGATCAAGCTATGGGACACTAATCAATTATCGAGACAAGGGTAAGTTGATAATATGGGTAGTGTTACACACACCTAAGCAATCTATTCTATAGGGTAAATGGGACCTAATAGAGATTAGACTAAGAGTTGTGGAGTTGCTCCTACAATGCTTCTAATATACATATACATAGCCTAGGTTAGGTACTAATGAGCGTGTCAATGGTGAATCCTTATGCTAAGTTGTTCAACACATTGGGCACGGGTTTACCCCTAGAAATACTAGGATGACTCCCGCAAAGAGCCTGTGCCATAACCGAACGTGGAGGATTACAAGGACAGATAGGGTTGTCACCTCCTACTGCCGACCTCTTCAATCCGTGGGTCTACGAGACATCAAATGTTACTTAACTATGCTATTACCATGCTAGAATATTGAGTAAAAACCTTAAATGTCATGACACGATCCATCTTAAGGCAATGACTAACCTAAACAACATTGATCCAATGTTGAGATATAGCATAAGTTATTCATTTCAACATGATCATATCATAACTAATTAGACTATAGCGGGGGTTTGTAGTGTTTATGATGATAGAATAATATTGTTATATCATAATCATAAAGACTACTCCTACCACATACATGGAATCCACAATCAAACAAAAACACTTCATCCAAGTATATGAATAAAAGAAGACTAAAGATAATTTCTTTACTATGCATAAAGTCACAAAATACAAGAAAATATACATGAGCCATACCTTTCCCAATTTGGACTTGGGACTAGAGGCTCCTCTCTATATCTTAACCTCCACTAAGGAATTAGGAGAACTAGTGTATACAATAGAATGATGCTCAAGTGGTGTGTGTTGAAGAGAGGGGTGAGGGGTCCTATTTATAGCTGGAGAAGGGTCAGTTCCCGCCACCAAAAGCGCGCGAATCAGTCTTCATCGTGATTAGGGCACCACAGGGAGTCGACACATGGAAACTGACCAAGTTTTGCGCACATTTTAGTGCAACCGAACCACCACTTAGGCTGAACAGAAAAGTGGACCAGTTCCACTATGCTTCCTCGGGGTGACCTACAGGTGGGTCGCATTGACTGATATGAGTGATACATCATTGGATGGCCTCCGTTACTTCTGCCTGTTTGCCATTTGATCCATGTGATTCCACATGTCAGTGCTTGATTCGTTGGGATGATATTTTTATAGGATCCATCCCCTTGTTTCACCTCAATTCTATATAAATTACCTACATGCACCAATTTCTTCAAGTACATGTGAAACTAGGTTATTTGTAACTATGATGTGTGTAAGAAATAGTCATTCCTTCACAAATTTGAATCATATTGACGGTTGAAATTGGTATATAACGACCGTAAACATACGTGAATGAGCCAATGTTCAGATTGTAAGTGGTGCTACAAATGCATTCATCAAGAGGGAGATTGTGAGACCTAGGTACTGAAGACATTGAAAATTTTATTAAAATGTGAGGATTTAAATGCAAAGATTTGGATATATCTGATAAACCCAGTTTGGAATGTTTGATCTTTTCATACGTGCATTTGGGAGTAACAGTTACCTTCATTTGTATTGCACAACACACTTTGCCTTGTCTGAACTATTCTCTATGTATTGGGAGGAACAATTACTGTCAATTAGTTCAGACTGCTCATACTTTAAATTGTCTCGGGAGTAGCAATTACCTTCATCAGTTCAGACTTTCCGAACTTACTCAATGCTTATCTGAAGTAACTGTTACTGCAGAGTAGCTGCTTGTAGTTTCAGCCACTCTGTTTTAATTTACAATGTATCGAACATGCTTTTGGCTTATGGAAAAGGTTGCTTAGTACCTTTGGACTAAGCTTTAAATGTGTTAATGTCTATTATGGTGGATAATATCTTGCTATGTTTGCAACATGCTTGTGTGAGGTGTTCACGTAAGGTGTTGTGGTTTTCTGACTGACGTGAGTCAAGTCTAGGACTTGTGATCAGAAAAGCTGTTGTTTATTCATGTGCTCTTGGGGTCAACACATGTCTGGTGATGGTGATCCATTGAACTAGTCTTAGGGAGAATATGAGGTTCAACAACCAAGTTCAGGAGGAATTGTGGTTGAGTTGATCAGGAGGTCACGCAACATATTTGGGTTAAGAACAATGCATATGAAGGTATCATGGACATTGTTGGAAGGTGTTTGCACGTGTGCAAGGGGCGCATGGACATGGAAACATGGTTCCAAGGCATGATGAAGAGTAATGGACATGAAGAATTGGCGCGAGCGGTCCAACCGGCTGGATTATGCGCTCAGGCTGCGGCTGAGGCGGTTATGGTTCATTTATGGAATTATTTGAGTTGGTTTTGGTTATATTTCATGTTGAGCATGAATTTGAGTTGTTTTAGGAATGTGTGGGACATTCCTAAGGTGTTTGGATGTCTTAAGATTTCTTCTATTTGCGTATCGAAGAGTCTTGAGCAGTTATTGAATGTTTCGGTTGAAACTGAGTAGGAGTAGGAGTCCTAGTATTGATTGGTTTGGCCTTAGAGCTTGTTATATAAGAAAGGGAGACCAGGCCTCATTATGAGAAGATGTGTGGTTGTTCCTCTTTTGTTTTTGGTAAATAAAATTCATGGTTTAGAGGAGTTTTTTTGCACTGTTCGTCTGACTTGTTTTCGTCAAGTCTTTCTCGTCGAGTTTCTGCGCTGGCCGATGTTTCTTTAGTGTTTTTGTCATAAGTCGAGTTTTATTGTTCCCATTGTTGTGATTCTTTTTGTTTTGTCTTTACAACTCAATTATCATCTATGAAAATTTTAGGGTCATTTGTTTCACAGTCTTCGAGTTACATGAGTTTCTTTGCAGCCTAGCGGTCTGTTTTTAACTCTGGTAGAACAAATTGACATTTGCTTAGTCTTTCGATCATAACATGAGTTCTATTATTGTTTTCACGTGATTATTCTTGTGGTTTCTTTTTGAATTTATTCTTTACAATCTATTCTTGTTTGGTCACGTTCAAACACGTTGAAAACACTTGTACATACGGTTTCTTCATCAGATTGATTTTCTGTCGAGGTTTTTTTTTGTAGATTTCAATGAAAAAGTTTAAATCTACCATCACCCCCTCTGGTAGATTTTCACTTGCTCTTCGATCCCACACGTTGCGGTTGCGGTTACAATGTGTCGTAGCGGCATGGGGTGCGGCAGAAGTCCTCAGGTCATTGCAAGCCTTTTATTGCAGTGTCATTTACGAGGTGTGATGCACCACCTCTGCTACTCTTATCTCTTCGGCTCACTTGGTGGGGATATAAATAGCCAAGTGTGGTTCTCTCGTTCCCCAGTGCTGCAACCTCTCTTCTTTAATGTTCCTCCCTCTCTTTTTTGCTTCTGCTCCTCCCGTAGTCCTAAGGCCTCGCCTGGTGGTGAGAGTGTGGCGGTCGAGACTCCACGCCTGGCCGATGGACAATGATGCCACGACTGTTGAAGTTTTAGAAGGAGGTTCAGATGGGGAGGATTTTCCTGGAAGTTTGAAAAGGGGGGAAGCCTCTCAAAGGTTTGAAGGTGACTGGTCTGGCCGGCAGCTTGAAGGGGAGGTTGATTCGATCCAGATGCAGCGTGTATGTCCGTGTGACCAAAGCCTTTTCACATAGCACCGGGGCAATTGGGAAATATCTAGGCATCTTTGGCTTCCCAGTCCATCTCAATGGCCTTTAGCATCTCAACCCACAGGCGGCTAGGCGCCGTAATCTTAGGGCGTGGAGACAAGGGGCGCTTTTACGGGGTCGGGGCGAGATGGTCTCTGTATTTTTAGGCCAAAGGTCGTTCTCCCGTTGAGAAGTGAGTGACCCCCAACCACGACTTTTGGTTTTTGGCAAATCATTTCCCTGCCGAAAGCAAAGATACTTTGGTAGAAACTGCGGCCGTCTTCACACTGAAGGACAGAAAAAGCAAGGTCGTTGGTCCTTCGAGAGTAGGACACCCCTAGGCGAGAATTGAATTTATAATGTAACCTTATTTTCTTTTCTTTGTACATGTTCGAGCCATGGTGTATCATGAATCCTTTATAATGACTTTAAAAAGTACTTCCACTATAGTTTTTTTCCATCTCCTTGTCTCATTAGAATTGTATTACTAAGAACTTTTGTCGTTCATGAGCCGCGGGTTGTAGGACATGTGGAAAACGCTCGGGCGAGGGCTGTTTCTAAGCAAAAAAGTTCAAGGGCTCGACCTGGCCAATGGCCAGGCGACAGCCACCGAGCCCGAGTGTTGCAGTCTGTTGACAGCCGTTATATACTAGATCATCAATATAACTCAAATATGAGAATGAATAAATATTTCTTACACACATTATATTTATATTTGACATAATTTCACTTTTACTTGGAGAAATAGTGCATGCAGGAGTTTTATGCAGAATTGATGGAGAATGATGGGAGCAATCCTTAAAATTGCCACCTCAGGCAATCAAAGAACGACATGTGGCATCACATGGATCCATGGACCCATTCCCAGGCGTATCCGAGGGAATTTGTGGCACCCCGGTTCTAAGAATGAACCAAGTGTGATGCATATGTGTGCGCAGGATGGTCATCACACGTACACGAGTGCATTACAAACGATATTCAGATTATAACCATGTCACGATTAGTAATTCGTACCTTATTACAAGAATCCAAATAGTGTCAAATGGCAACTCTAACAATAATGCAACGGAAAACTAAACAACTAGTACACTCCAGCTCCACAGTCAATTGACAGTAACATGCACACCTAATACTCCTCGCGATCCTCAGGATATTCTCAAGTGTCACCTGTAGCTGAATTGATGTGGGAATAGCAAGAGTGAGCACATGTCATCCTCAGCAAGTGTGTGAAAGTATAACATGTAGTTTAAACAAGGATTATATAGATGGCTCATTGTAGAAAAGCATGTTTCATTCAATAAAATTAAAATGCGACTTAAGATTACTAGGTGTCGTCAATCCCAAGAGAACCCAACAACCAAAAAATACCATATCAAACTCATCATTTACATATCTCGACCATCAATAATCAACCGACATCAATAACCATATTCAATCCATAATTGTCTGTATTCATCCATATTCAATTAACCAACCAAATCCATAACCTAATTCCAATTCAGCCATCAACCAATATACTCAAGCCCATAACTATATACATGTGAGGGTCCAATTTGCTCATCATCGAGAGCATAGCAAAAATGATAGTTTAACACTCTGTAGAGGTTGCACCACTTTACCCACAAGTTTGTGATTTCATCACTTTTGGGTGACTAAGGAACCTCCATTAAGCCTTATCACACTTCCGTTGGTGTGCGGCCAAGAGATCACAAAATAGCAGTTACAAAAGGATTACGAGCATGTACAAATTCACTAATGATTCACAGGAGGTGATGTCTCACAACAGAGCACATCCATCCAAGGGCCCCCTCTCATTCCGTTCGGATCCCAGAGCAGTCCTGCCCCTATTGCAAACCAAACTGACTCCCATGCCCCGATCCTCCAAAATAATCAAAACTATGCTGAAATACAATTAATTAATTGGCTATGCCATTCCCATAATGGCCCCATCGTGGCACTGTTCAATCCTGGGTGGTCACTCCATGAACCGGTCCTTAGATCTAAAGCAAGCAAACCACCATATCATCCAACCCAATTCAAAAAACCAGCTTGCTTAGATCCCTAGGTTCCATGTTGCTATGGGTCATTACCATCACCTAGTTCACGTGATCAAAGGTTTCTAATCAAGTATTTTTGTTCTTTCTAATCCCAATTAAGCAAAGCGAGGCAAAAACGTAAAGTACCCTTCCCGACTCTCTTTATTACAACCCGAGGACAAGGCAGGGCATAAAAGTCTAGTAACCTCCTACTCATGGATTTCCCGTCAATTTGACACAAGCATGCAAGTTCAAAATAAAACATTTTAAAAAATAGGATCAAAATATTCAAGGGAACTTGCCTTGCTCCGGCAGCTGATTTGGACCGTTTGCTTCGAAGTTCAGGTGTAAAGGTCGTTGTAAGTACCCTCTTGAGCTTTTCCTTCTATTTTTCGAGACAACCATGCAAAACAAACACCACAATCAATAAAGGCTCATATGTTAAACAATATGCCATGATATGCAAGAATGAGGCAATTATGATGTAATATGTGTTATCAAGATTGCTTACTAACTGGGTACAACTAGGTTTTACGTGTTTACATGGGTTTCTGTCAATCTTGGAGAACTGGTGGAAGTTTCAGGGGTTTCTAGAATTCAAACATTGGACTAGTCTGCACTAGAGTCAAACAAGTCCGCACAAGCCCGACAAGTCTGCTGCTGGATCGGACTAGTCCGCTATGATCTAGGGATTTCTGAACTTTCCTGTTAGAGCATGGCTTGATTTTATTAGGGGTCAAAATTGACGTAGAAAGTTGGATCTAGGGTATTCTCGTGGGTGCAATGGTTAGACGATCATAGATTAAGCGTGACATGCGAATCCGTAATCTAGATTCGCTGACGACGAAGTGGTGGCGTGACGTAGATGAAGATGATGATGATGAAGGGTTGATGAAGAAGGATGCTACAACGACGATGATCTTGCTAGTTCGTCCTTCTTCTTCTATCCTTATCTCCTTCCTCAGCCTTCTACTCCTTCTTCCCTCCCTCCTTCTTCCTTCCTTACGGCTAGAGCTTCCTCTCTCAAACGGCAGCTCACAATGCAATGGCAAGGTGGTGAGGGTTGTCTCATATGGGCAGGAGTTAGAGGAAGGTTTTGGTTCCTTATATAGGGGAGGAGTGGTGGAGTTCGGGTGGAATCCTATTGGGACTTGATGAGGACGGGTGAGTGCCTTGATGGCGTCCCACTCGGGCTACTTAGGGGTGGGACACGACGTTCTTGGATCTAAATACCTCAAACACCAAATAAACCATCATGGAGAAAAGTTTGAATCTGAGTCGAAACCCTAAATACCGGACTAACTGTCCTTCAGCAAAAAGGGATTTCGGACTAGGTGGCAAACATTCGAGCAAGTCCGAAGTTTGGACAGAAACATATCGGACTAGTTGGCACAAAAATAGACAAGTGTGCTGCTCGGGAAAAAAATACTGAATTAATCCGTAGGCTCAAAACACGAGACTAGTTCGGGGATGGACCGAACAAGTCCGCGGTCTGAATAAGTTTTACTTGTCTATTGCTTTTAATTTCTTTTATTTTTGTTCCTTATTGTATTGTTTCATGTTTACCATGTATAGGAATGACTACAATGCATGATTATGAAATATAAGGGTGTTACAAACCTACCCCCCTTAAAAAAAAATCACGCCCTCGAGATTCTACATAGAAGAGAAATTATGAGGGAATTCCTTCTTGAGATCATCTTCACGCTCCAATATAGCCTCATATTCAGTATGATGGTTTCATTGTACTTTGCACCATCGAATCACCTTATTTCTCGTCATCCTCTCCTTTTAATACAAGATTTTGATGGGTATCTTGGCATAGGTTAAATCTTCCTTAAGCTACAATTCATCCATTGGTACTTGCTCTTCTGGCACTCTTAAGCACATCATGAGTTAAGACATGTGAAACATGTCATGCACATCGGAAAGGTGTGTCAGCATCTCCAGCTGATATGCTATTTCTCCACGTTTGTCCAAAATCTTGAATGTTTTGATCTAGTGAGGTGCCAACTTGCCTTTAACATTGAATCGCTTGTGACCTAGAATAGGTGATACCTTGAGGTACACAAAGTCTCCCACTTCGAAATCTAAGTCTCTTCGCCTATTGTCCGCATAGCCCTTTCGACGCGACTGGGCAGCCTTCAAGTTTTCATGGATTATCTGGACTTGCTTTTCGGCGTCTTGTATCACATCTGGTTCAAGTACTTGGATTTCTCCTGTCTCATTCAAGAATAGGGGTGTCCTACACCTTCTTCCATACAGTGCTTCATAAGGCGGCATTTTCAAACTAGCTTGGTAACTAGTGTTTTATGAGAACTCAACTTATGGCTGACTTTTATCCCAACTTCTTTCGTACTTCAGTGCAAATGCTCTCAACATGTCTTCCAATATTTGATTTGTCCTTTCGGTCCGTCCATCCGTTTGGGGATGATATGCAAAACTAAAATTCAGCTGAGTTCCCATGTACTCGTGCAGTTTCTGCCAAAACCTAGAGGTAAATTGAGAACCTCTGTCAGATACCATTTTCTTGGGCACTCCAGGCAAACATACTATTCTTCGCATATACAACTCTGCTAACCTTGCAACAGTGTAGGTAGTCTTGAAAGGGATAAAATGTGCAGATTTGGTCAGACGATCCAAAATAACCCATATTGAATCATACCCAGACTAAGTGTGTGGTAGTCCGACTATGAAGTCCATACCGACTTCTTCCCACTTTCATTCTGGTATTTTCAGTTGCTGCAATAGCCTAGCTGGCCTCTAATGCTCGGCCTTCACTCATTGGCATATATCGCATAGAGCAACATATTCAGATATATCCCTTTTCATTCCTTTCCACCATTAGCACGTCTTCAAATCCTTGTTCATTTTTGTGCTACTAGGATGTATAGAATAAGGTGAGTCATGAGCCTCCTTCATTATGGTGCCGCGAATGAGATTCACGTTGGGAACACAAATCCTCTTTCCCAAACATAGCGTGCCATTATCATTTTTGTCGAAATTCCATTGTATTCCCTCTTGGATTCTTTCCTAGATCTTTTGGATTTCCTTATCTGTTGTTTCACCTTCTCGTATCTCTTGTTGTAGTGTCAGATTTAGCTCCATCGCTTTTTTTTGTTCATGAACCCAAGGCGCACTCGTTCAAATTCTTTGCATAGCTAAGGTGGTAACTCCCGTACAGAGAGTTGGTGGCGTGCTCCCTTCCGGCTCAAGGCGTCCGCTACCACATTGATTTTCCCAGGATCACTACGTAAGAAAGGCTCATACGAGACGTGCCCTAATGAAGAAGGGTGACAAACAAATTGTGCGTCTCCGTCGTCGCATCTCGCATTACGTTGTCATCAGACACGTGCATATGGCGTGTCGCCGATCATCCTAAGTGCCAGACATGCTTAAAGGAAGTGTGTCTCCTTCCTTTGTGTAATAACATATGGTCTTTACGGGGTCATTAGAGACGGTGGTAGCGCACGTCGCCCATCAGCATACATGTGTGACAAGCCCTAACAAAGCCCGTCGGAGATATATTGACTGACCCGAGACGTGCTATATTGTAGCCCGTTGCAGATTTGTTTACTGATCTAAGACGAGCATTATGGAACCTTGTCTCCTTTATGTAGGTTATCCCAGAAATTATCTATTATAGCACATCGCGGATTGATTACAGGCAGGGTCTCTTATTAGGTGCCCCCACCCCCGATTATCCTGATTGTCGGCTGCATCTTGGAGCTAGCCAGGATTTGGCAGCCATATTACCAGTATCAGCAACATACACATACATGAACATATGTATGGCCAAAAATATCGCACCTTAAATTATATTAACCAATCAAATATTAACAAAGTGTCAATCGTGGCAATCAAGTATACTAATTACACAACAAAGGTTGTCCATCCTGATTACAATTTAACTAATTACACACATTATAACTGTCATCAACTAATCCTATATACTGTAATGAAAATTCTCCCGATCAATGACTTCATTAATGACGAGCCTTCATAGCCTCTAATGCTCCGACTGAGATATCCTCAAATTCAATAAAATTACTGAAATCATATAAAACATTATTAAATTGCAGTCACATTCGCTTAACTAGTCACATAAGGTAGCAAATATATGTTAGTGAATGGAGGACCAAGCTTATTTGTAGCACATGCAGTTGGTGAGCATCTGCAATGCATCGGCAGAGAAATTGTTCTCATGGTAAAGGACATGGTAGTGAGCTGTTGTGCTTGTCCACTAAAAAAACAAACAATTTACATTCCACTGATGCATTTATAGCCTGATATCAAAAACTTGTGAGAGAAACACCAATTATTGCATAGGTACCTTGATTCCATCATGGCTGCAGAGGTAGAAATCAAACTCACTTGGATGGAAAATGCTAGTGTCAACCACCGTTCTTGCAGTTTCAAGGGTTTGCGAATAAGGATTCATTATATACATTGATAGTCATAAACAAATACATTACTTCTGCATTGAACATAAACAAGGAAGATGAATGTATACCGTAATTAAAATTCTCCCTTCGGATCAATGACCTCACTAACGATGAGCCTTTATTAGACATCCTCAAATTCAATAAAATCACTAGAATGCACGCTCTAAGGACACCAGGACGGCTTGCTCCGGGGATAGGTAGAACATTTAAACTTATGTGAAGGCAGCGGTGTGCTCATGTCGATTACTGAGGTCGGGGTCGAGGCTGCGGCATGCTTCGGGGACAGGGGACGAGGCGGTGTGCTCCAGCATGCTCAACTCCCTGATGAGGAAGGTCGGGGATGACGGTGGGGTAGGGGTTGATCGCGACAGCACCACAATGATGAAGAGTGAGTTGAGAAAGAGGGACTGCAGCGGCGTGCTCCACAGACAGGGGATGAGCCGGCGTCCTCTAGCGTGCTCAACTCTCAGATGACGCGAAGGTCGGGATCGATGGCAGGGTCAGGGTCGACGGCGGGAGTGCGACGTTGACGATGATAGGACGAAGGCGGCGTGCTCAGGAGCTGCGGTTTCTAGAGAGTGCGCGAGAGCTAAAAAATTTCGCCAAATGTTGGGATATAGTGCGCGATAGATAAAAATAGCAAAACTCGGAGACGTGCCTGTATAACACCCGTCTCTCATTTCAGCATCCTTTTGTCGAGAGAGCATGAGAAAATTGTCACCATAGAACGCACAAGAGCTTAAAATAAAAATCTAAGACACACATATATAACGCACGTCTCGCATTATCATCTTTCACACGCAGGCATGTTCCTGCATGCGAAAGACGCGCCATGGTGTGCTTGAGCCAGGACCAACATATTTCGCATGTGGGGATGTCCCACTGGCAACTGTGCGCAATGCCTTATATGATCATTGCATTGCGCTCAACTTGCCGAGGTGGAACAAGAGATCTTCGGCATAAATCGGAGACATGCCCAGGTAAGGCTTGTCTCTCATTATTTTGTGGCCGAACGGACATGCAGCATGCGAAAGCTGTTGTTCTAGCGACCAAAAAGTTTCTCATGTAGACATGTCGACGGGAAACTTTGTGCAATGCCTTATATTGTCGATGCAATGTGAACAACTTTCCGAGGTGGGACAAAAGATCTTCAGCACGAATGGACACGTCTCCCTTTTGGCTCAGATATCCGAGACGAGCCTTTCTAAAGTGCGTCTCTCATGCTACCGAACACGTCTTTTATATTCCCCTGGATTCTGAAAATATTGACATTCTTTAAATTAACAAATGTCGAAGGAGGAATTAATAATATGCGTTGGTCACTAACACAAAGTGTCTAACCTTGATAAGTATATTATAGCAATCATTTTCAACATCAGGCGCATTTGGCTGATACATCAAACGTTGAACGTTGAGGTATAGTTTTGATTGTAAAACCAGTCCACCACCCCTACAAAATATCAATTTAAGCAACATAAGAAACTAGTTCAAATAAGTTCTGCAACAACTAATTACATGAGAAAATAGGTCTATCTTACAGTCTCTTGATCAAGAATCCAAATGTAGAGTGCTCCTGAGCGATGGACATTTGGGTGGAAGAAACCACATGGAAAGGCGCATATTTGAGGCACCAACGGATAGTCCTCTAAGAAGGATATTGTCAGGGGGTAGTAACCACATTCCCAGTCAGTCTACAAAGGAAATTCATTGATAGGAGGACGATGGTTAAACTCATATGATTGTGCTTGTTCTTCATGACTTACCTCTTCTTTACTAGGGACGATGCACTGCCACTTCAATAAATCTCCTGATTCAGGCTTCGCAGAGAAAACTTACGCAGAGAAATCGAAAATACCAAAAACAATCAAGATGGAAAAACAAAACTACAGTTAAGTTAATCAGTCCATTGCTGAGCTACATATATACAACCATGCGATCGGTGTGCCATATGTACATACATGGGATGGTTCTTGCGCCACGCCAAGCGCTCCTCCTTCAGTCGGCTACGCGCCAAGCCGATATCTAACCCAGCCATGAATAGTGACGACGATGACGAGGACGGTGACGATGACGACGACGAGGATGGCGATAACGACGATGACGGCGATGGCGAACACAGGCGGTGATCGCAGTGGAGTTGGTCAATTAGTAAAAGATTGTTGGTTGATTAGTAAAGGAGGACCGGAGGCGAAGAGACGAGGGAGATAAATGCTAGACGCGAGAGAACAAATCAAGACACGCGTTATGTTAAAGCGTGTCTTCCTTTGTCAAAAGAGAGACGGGTGACACGAGGACTTCGGAGAACTTAATTCAGCAGCGTGGTGCGGATATGCGTTTGACGTCCGGCATGCGCCACCTTTTGTTTCTCCGAGACGGTATCGATGTGTCCCATCATTCTATCAATGCGCGAGAAACCAACTGTTCCATTGTCGACTCTGCGCAGACCTTATTTAAGACACGCCATCACCCGTGAGTTCTCCACAAGCACGTTGCTCACTTTGAATCCGTTTCTTCTTTTCTTCGTCATCTCCACACCGATGACCCACCACCAAGCCCTCCGCGGGAGCCGCCATACAAGAAATTGTGTTGCAGCTCCTCGAGAGGTTCAACACCGAACAACACCTCCTTATGGCGCAAGAGGCGTAAAACAATACGTCTCGCTCCATGAGTTCCTTGGGTCTGGGTACCCTTCCATAATTTACTAGATTTGTTACCATCGACCACTACCTCTTCGCCCTTACAGGGGTGGCCAATCGTCTTGACATTCTGTTTGAGACAATGGCCCAGGTGCTCGGCGTCGAGGGCCGCAGAAACTTGGTGGAGGCGATGGAGAGCAACCTCGTTCTCGGGGTTGCACTGTCGGTGCAGCCGATGCATCCGGCGCAGCCGGCACAGCCGGCCCAAGCTCCAGTTGCACCGGTGCCGGAGTCGCAGTCGAAAGAGTAGGAGGATCCAAAGGAGGAGGAGGATTTAGTTTTTCTTTGTTGTTTTTAGTTGCTTGTGTGTTTTAATATATCATTTTAATGAATGAAGTATATCTTTGTTTATCTATGTGATTGAATATTATCTTATGTTTTCAACAACTGTCTGAATGAATGAATGTGTGGTGTGTTCATCATGTTCCTCAGGAATCATAAGGAAGGATTTGATTATTTTCTAGACAAGTGAATGATTTAGTTATCAAGTGAATGTGCTCTAAGTTCAGTGATGTGTGATATTAACAGTGAACCGATGCAAAATGAAGAAATGAGAAGCTAAAGGTGACGTGGGGAATCATGGTTGCGCTCTTTCTAAAAGCGCATCTCCATTTTGCTTCTCTGCACAGACATTATATAGTGCGCCATCAGTCTCTTCTCTTTGTTCGTCTTCTCCGCACAGAAAACCCACCGTGGCAAATGTTCCGCCGCCAAGCCCCCGAGGTTGCCACCCTGCAAGAAACAGTGTTGCCGCTCCCCCGACAGGCTCAACAAAGAGCTTCTCAAGATGCTATTCGACAGGCTATTCGATCGGTTCCAAAGGCTGCTCGAGACCATGGCCGAGGTGCTCGAGACCATGGCCGCAGTATCTTGGTAGCGGCAATGGCGAGGAAACTCATTTGTGAGGTTGCACCGCCGGATCCGGACCAGATGAAGCAACCGGCGGAGTAGCCGGAGCAGCCGGAGCAACCGGCGGAGCAGCCGAATGAGGAGGAGGAGGAGGAGAGGCAGGAGGAGTAGGATTAAGGTTTTATTTTGTTGTTTTTTAGTTGATGTTGTTTTTATTTTCTTGTGACTTGTACTTTTTTCATGTGTTTTGTAATGTATTTGTTAATGAATATGTGTTATCTATGTTCATCTGTGTGATGAATATTTTTTGTGTTCAACTGTGAATGAATGAATGAATTAAACGTTCGATGATGAGAGTTTGTAAGCGAAGACAAAGGAGACGCGCTTTGCGTATAGTACGTCTCATTTCTTGCGCACAATGGAGACACAATTTGTTAGAAGAGTGTCTCCCATTTTTTTAGAGAGAGGGCGCGTCTCAGATACCGACTTAACTAAGACGTGCTTTTTTGTAACGTGTCTCCTTGAATGTTCAGCCGAGCAATGTCAGATCTTCACTGAAGAGGGCTCGCCTCGCTTAACCTTATCAATGATGTCTACCTTTGAGCGCGTCTCCCATCTTTGTCTCCTATTTAGATTTCTTACGTGGTGGTGATAGTTAATTTTAACTTCGTAGTCCTTGATCAGCTCCAACCATCTATGTTGCCTCAAATTCAGGTCCATCTGCGTGAATATGTACTTGAGACTCTTGTGATCAGGGTAAATCCCACATCAGTGTCCAAGAATATAGTGCCTCCAAATCTTTAGGGCATGTACGACGGCTGCTAGCTCAAGATCGTGCATTGGGTAGTTTGATTCATGCTTCTTTAGTTGCCTAGATGCATAAGCTACTACTTGGCCTTTTTGCATTAACACACATCCAAGCCCTTGCCTCAAAGAGTCGCAATATACGTTGAAGCTTTTGCTCACATCTGGCAGTACTAATACTAGCGCAGTTGTCAACCTCTTCTTAACTCTTTGAATCTATCCTAACAAGTTTGAGTCCATTTAAACAGCTTTTCCTTCATTAGTAGTTCAATCATGGGTTTCGCTATCTTGGAGAAGTCCTTGATGAATCGGCGATAATACCCAACAATTCCTAGGAAACTCCGAAACTCCTTCATGTTCCGTGGGGGTTCCCACTTTAACACATCTCTTACTTTTCCTAGATGAACAGATACCCCACCTTCGGAGATGATGTGGCCTAAGATTGATATCTCCCTCAACCAGAATTGACACTTGTTGAACTTCACATACAACTAGTGTTGTCATAGTTTTTGCAATGTCAGCCTTAAATGCTCCTCATGCTCTTCTTCACTTCTCGAGTTTATCATGATATAATCAATTAAAACTACGACGAGCTAATCCAAGTACTCCATGAAGACCTTATTCATGAGGTACATAAAGTATGCAAACGCATTTGTCAACCCAAATGACATAACAGTGTACTCATATGACCCATACCGTGTCTGAAAAGTTGTTTTGTGTATGTCCGAAGGTCTAATCTTCAATTGGAAGTATCCCGATCGAAGGTCGATCTTAGAGAAATTTTGAGCTCCTTTCATCTGATCAAACAAATCCTCTATGTGGGGCAACGAGTACTTATTCTTGATCGTCACCTCAATGAGAGACTTGTAATCCACACACATCCTTTGGGATCCATCTTTCTTATCTACAAAAAGCACTAGTGCTCCCCATGGAGATGACTTGGACGTATAAAACCCTTCTAGCTGCTCTTGAATCTACTTCTTGAGCTTCACTTGTTCATTAGTAGGCATTATATGTGGCCTCTTAGCTATAGGTGCAGTTTCAGGTAATAAATCAATGACAAACTCAATGTCACGATCAGGTGGCATACCTGGCAACTCTTCTAGAAACACATCTGGATACTCGCGAACAACCAGAATGTCCTCTAATGTCACACCTTCCACATGGTTTAGCATTGCCTTTCCAGTCGTTGGTTGAGTTGCTTTGAGTTCTACAGTGACTCCCTCATCATTTGTCAACTGTACCATCTGTCAGAGCTCATATTTGAATAAAGCAAGAATTCAAAAATGTGAACTAAGTTTTTTTTTTAAAGTTGAAATCGGAATTCAAACACACATGAGCTATGTTAAATAGTAAATGTGGTTAAAATTTGGATTTCTAAAAACCTCACAATAAAATAGAGATTTTGAGTTTATATTTGCACTTAGGCAAATAATTAGCAAAAAGGTTAAATGCCAAATACAATTCAAAAGACAAAGTAGTAGTATAAATGCAAGTTTCCATTCAATTATGAGCCAAGGTAAAAACCCTAAATGCTCTACAGTATTTTTTCAGCTTAAAAATGAAATTAAGAAAGAACAGGGAAATAGGAATTTTGCTCACATATAGAAATTGAATTGAAACCTTGAGGAGTTTCAAAATCAAATCGAAATATTCCAATTAAATCAGTCAAACTGAAATTTGAGCTCACTACTATATTTGAAATAATTCAAACAATGAACCTGCTAATTTTGATAATTTTTTAAGCTTCAGGAGCCTTTTATTTTTATTTAGCCACATGTGAGCATCAAATTTGAATTTAAATTCAAATTCCACTTCTAGTTTTGTCATATGCCAAATTAGATTTCAGATTTAAACTCTACATGTTATACATAACCTAGCTGCAAATTTTTAGAATTTTCTGAGCATGTTGAAATAGTAATTCAAATTACCAGTGGGGGTAAGAGAAGAGAGTGGGTCCCACTTGTCATTCACAGGCAACCATCACAGCAACGTGCTCTGTTTCTCTGCTGTTGCCATGGCGCCACCGAACCATTGCATGCGCCACCTCCCCATCTACAGCCTGGCCACAGGGCGTCAAACCCTTGCCCTTATCATCGCTCACACTTGATCACGACCTCTCTCGCTCTGCCTCAGCTCAAACATGCTACGCAGACTCTGTTTTTCCAACCGCCATCGAGCTCCACCGCAAAGACGACGGCGCCCTGCTGCTGAGCCGCGTTCCAGCCCCAGCAAAGGTCCCAGAGCTAAGCGCTGGCGAGTCCTCTGCCTCCCTGTGCTGTCACAACTATGTGTCCTCCTCTTCACACGGTGGCAAGCAAATTTCTTCATCTTTGACTCTGTTTCGGGCCGCCACCACGACTTCACGACGCCCGGCCGTCTCAGCCTCTTTCATGTTTGAATTGGCGCGCTAAAAGGTTCGTCCTAATGTCATATATGATACCTCCAACGAGATCCTACCTTCATAACATTTGTTCATCTAATTTGTGAATTTTAACCCGAAGTTCTTCTAGAGCCGGCGCTAGAAATCCTCGCAATTCTGTGTGTAGGCGTTATTAATTACCATACCTGTTAGAAATAATGATCTAGGTATTCTTGCGAAAAGGTTCGGGCAGACCAATCGGAAAAATAGCACAAGACTGCGTGAAAATTCCCCATTTCTAACTGTCAACCCTAGGTCACCATCGATTCTTAAGTTGCAGCCATTTTCCTTGAAATTGGAGTTCTGATTCGAGTTCCCCACCGCACCAAGGTACTTTAAGATTCAAATAAGACCTTAATAAACAAGTTTTGAGCAGTTCCACCATGGCTGAAAAGCTCGTCGGCGCTGCCATCGTCACCGGTGCTATTCCGGTCACCTCCGTGCGGTGAGATGTTGTCCATCGCGTGTTCCAGGATGCAGGAAGCAATTTTCGTTTTTGTGTCATTGCCATTTGATGCTTCTAGGAGCGGGAACGGACGCACCAAGTCATTAGGAAGCCGCCAGTTCGGTCTGGCTGGAGGTTGAGGAAGGACCTGCACATGGGTCCCACTGTCAGCCTTTGAATTCTTCTTCCAAATTCCAGAGAAGTGCCCAACTTAAAAAATCAACTACTTGCAGTAAATATGCTCCAAAAATCTCAAATAAATTTCTGCAGACTCCTTTTGATCTAGAAAAATACCAAAAATTAACATAATCTCCAATTAGGTGTTTCTGAACCCAGTAAATGTTTCCTAGACATTGGACCTGTATAGTGTACCCAGATTCCATTTCTTTGACTGCTGCACTAAAACTGTTGAATATTAACAGAACCATAATTCCAGAATATATTGCCAACTTCAAAATTCATTTTCTCATAGTACAACTACTCAAAATATACCCAATAATTCCTGTATACTCCTTATGATATATACATTTATATAGATCAAACCAAATCATCAGGAACTCCCAGAACCTGTATAATTAATTCTATTAAGCTCTATACTTCATAAAATTATTACTACTGTTCTGCTCATGTGTTATCTTCCAAATTTTTACAGAATACACTTCCATATACATTTGATCTACTGTAAAAATGACAGAATTATTTGACTTCACTTACTGATCCAAATACCATTCCAAACCTATATGTTAATTGAAAATGCTATTAATTAACAGAACAATTTCCTGAAATTCCTAGCAGCTCGTAAATTCAATATCTCACTATAGATTGCTTAGAAAATTATGAAACCAATTTTCATAGAACCAGTAAAACATCCTCTATCAATAACATCTACTTTTAGCTATGTTAAAGCTACAAGTTTAGCTCGAAAAATTCTTAGAAGCTCTTTACTTGTTGTAATTTTAGACACAACAAGCTTGCTTGATCATCCACAACTGTTTCCCCAGATCTTCGTCGTAGTACCTGGAATCCATCCTAAAATTTCCAAAGCCAATTAAGATCATCTACTTACACAATCAATGATTAGAAGCTTATGAACTATATTTTCAATATCATTCATATATGTTATATATGCATATCATGTAGTAACCGAGATTGAGGAGGAGATGAGGAGTTGCACCTTCAATTTTCAATGGAGGATTCACCGGAGGAAGACCAAACAACTAATTCTTAATATTTAATCAAGTCACAACCTAAGGCAAGCCCCGGTTTGCATTTAAGTGCCTTTATGATGTTTTCTTTTGTATACACTATATGTATTGTGTATTAGGCCAGGTTTTGACGATACTCCACGTGCATGACCAAATAATCCTTAGAGTGGCTGGATAAGACATTACTCCATTCATATTATATTGCTATGCTTAATTGTTTAGTTGACAGGTAGGTAAAAGTCGAGTAGTTGGAATCTACGCGCGAGAATTGTCACATTTTATTGACCCCAAGTCAAGTAGTTGAATTCTACTTGCAAGAGAAGTCGAGTGAGGGAACCCTACTCGCGAGATGTCACCACAATGTTCACTCTTAAAGTTGAGATGTGGACGGGGTTTTTGTAGGATGGGATGCACAAGGTTGATCTCGACCCAAAGGGTGTGACAACGCTTGTGACCACATTGTGCCTGGGTCGGTAATGGCGAGGGAGATATGGAGGTTGGGTTGTAGCCCCGTCTGTGCCGTTTAAGGACCGATCTGTGTGCAGCCCCACTGGGCAAGTTGAGTTGTACTGGATGCATACTGGTATATGGGATCCAGAAAACTAATGTAAATCGTAGACTTTGGTGTGGAAACTTCTCCGCTATCCTTGAATGGAGATGCGAAGGCATAAAGGTGTAAATCTTCTAGCGTGCAACTTCGACGTGTCCGTGTAGGGGATCTTTTGCTCGATATAGAGAGTTGATTCCATATTAGGGCCTCTTGTGAAAAGTGGCTGCGTGCGACATAGGGTGAAGCGCACTGACGTGGCTTCCTTGCGGGTGTACATGTCATGCATTTTGACTTGTTATTAATTTGAATCACTAGCGCTCGCCGTTATGGACTGAGCATACTAGTTCACTGTGTCACGGCGTAGTAATAAAGAGTAGTTGAATTATTATGAATTTGCTGCAATGATTATAATAATTGTATTGCAACTTGTATTGCTTAGCAGTAGCATAATTAAATTTACTATTTCCAAAGACTTAACTTGGATACAACTTATATAACTTTGGGCATGTAACATTGTAGATGAAGCATTTCTTGTTTTATTGTGGAATTTGTGATGTGTCATGCCCATGGAGTGCACATCTGCAACTTAAAATCTGAAAATAAGGATTTACTATTAGGTGTGTCCTTTATGCAATTCAACTTTCCTATGTTTAGAGTTCCTGCAAGTAGATTTTCATGTTTAGGTAAGACGGTTAATTCTAGCTAAGCCTTTATGCTCACAATTGCTATATATGTGGTTTTGCAGGTAATAGTTTAATTGCTGCTATCGTGGTTGCTCGTGAGACCTAGGACTTTCCGATGTGTATGGCTCATGAGAGACTTCGCTGCTGCTTTATCTTCTTTGTGTTGCTAGTGAGAAGCGAACGCGGCTATGGATATCTTCTCTTGTGCTTAGATAGGTGGAGAGTTTGAGTATATTCTTTCTACAGCTTATGTACGTCTTATGTACACTATGTTGTAAACTCGATTATCTAATGAAATAAAGATTTTGTATGTTTCACGTATTATTTTTATGTGTGCTGTTGGGTGTCGCATCGTACGGCACCACCCAATGTGATTCTTAGAATGTTGGAACCTCGGTCCTCACAACCTTGTATCAGAGCTGCATTGGGAATAGCACGCTCGAAAAGAACCTATTTTTGAGAACTTCTAAGTAGTCAAGTGAGGATTAGTTACTATGCCCCCATAAGGTCTATTATATCATAGTTATTAAGGTGGCAATCCTAATATACTTGTTATTATATTCTATAACGACGCTCCAACGTCAGGTAGGAGGTAAGGTACACTGTTGACGGTTGTTATATACCAATTTCACCCGTCAATAGTAAAGTTGAATAAATGTCCAAAGTACTTGTTAAAGTTGCTGGTCTAAATATGTTTCCAATAGTTTAAGCTACCAAGACATGCATCAAAGCGCTAAGGACACAAAAGTTGCAAGCACTTCTGATTTTTGTTTTTTTTCTTTTGTTTTTTTTCTTGTGCGGCTTTTGTATCTTGCTTTGCATTTTCCTTTTCTTTTTTCTTTTTTTTTCTAGAATGCGCTGCAAAAGAAGAGCACAATACAAAGCAATCAAAGATATTTCGTTTGCTCTATCACATATTTTCTGCTTAAACATACAAAGCAAATTAGCGACCCTTATAGGTCCCAAATCTAAAAACATTTTGAATGTGGCCTAGAGGGGGGGGGGTGAATAGGCCTTTTTGAATTTTGTCAGAACCTGCAACACTCAACAACCAGATCAAATCTCGAGATATCGGACTAGTCCGGTCGAGTGCGGACTAGTCCGGTGTATACCGTCTAGGTTTATCAAATTTAATCGATTATCTTGATTATAGGATGTATGCAGCGGAAATATACTTGTAATTGAAGTGTTACACGATGATAAACTAGGATATACCACAAGTCAATCTTATATTCAATGTTTCAACGTAAAGTAAGCAAGATTGAGTGAAACCCTAGATTGATATGATGTATAAGAACGATGAGCGCAAAGTAAGAACACAATGATTTTATCCTGTGGTTCGGTTCCCACAGAGGCAACCTACCTCCACGTTGAGGAGTCCACAAAAGGACCGGGTCTTCGCCAAGCCTACCCTCGTCGGATCGCCATGAAGGCCAATCCTCTTCACTTATCACAAAGGGGTAAATAACCAAATTCAAGTGGCCTTCTCACACGTTGAGGGCTCCCTAAGATTACAACATGAACACCACCAAGAACACACTCAAAAGATTACAATGAAAATCACAGGAGTGTGTTAGGGAATCAAACCAAGAGCTCAATGAGTGATGAATCGTGTCTCTCCAATGATCCAAAGTGTATCCTCAAGGGATTGATCTTTGTTGCATTTGATTTTGTGGAGAGATGTGTTTTTGAGGCTCTTGGGAGGTGTGATGGCGCAGAGGGTTTGAGAGACATAAAAGTTGGGCCGTGCACATCTATTTATATGGGGTTTCTAAAAGTGACCATTAGAGTTTAGAAAGATCGGACTAGTCTACGGTGGACACCGTACTAGTCCGGTGTGCTGCGTGTAGTAAACCCTAAGTGTCCCGAAATATCGGACTAGTCTGGCTAGAAGCGGACTTGTCTGATTTTGCTTCTGGAAATCTTCGGACTAGTCCGATAATCATCGGACTTGTATGGATCAGTGAAACCCTAAGTGAATTGGGTGACAAGTCCGCACTTGGAGGACTTGTCCGATTTAGGTCAGATGGTTTTCAAACTAGTCCGTGCCCATATCGGACTTGTCCGATTTACATCAGAATGATATCAGACAAGTCCGTTGTGTGATCGGACTTGTCCAATTTTGTGCAACTTGTGAAGTGTTTTGAGGACTTGTCCGCACTGGGGAGGACTAGTCCGATTCTAGTCAGAGAGATATCGGACTAGTCCGTGGTAATATCGGACTTGTCCGATCTTGTGCAGAAAGATATCGGACTAGTCCGGTGTCAGTCGGACTAGTCCGGTCCTGTATAAACTTGTGCAATGTGCGTGGTTATTTGTGCTTGAGCTCTTGGGGTGTGTTTCCTTAACACACTCCATACACAATGATCTACTACACTTGTTCCTTGAGCTCTTTTCCACATTGCTCCTCATTCTCCCTTCTTTTTGGCACCTTGCTTATTTTCTCATTAGAACTTGTGCTCATCTCAACAAAGTGGTTAGGATCTCATTTGCTTGTCACAAATCATCCAAAACCCACAAGGGATTGAGATTTCACAAAATATGATAAAAAGTTGAGATTTTCATAAAGTGTGCACATATGAGTCTAAAATACATCAAGCAATGAAAACATGATCCATATGTGCATTCTTTATGGTGGGATGCAGAACTAAGTGTATGGAAGCAATAATCATGATGAGAATGACATAATTGACATCAACACATCAACAACAAGCATACATGTCATTCTTAGAGAAAAATCACAGATTTCATCAATTACTTCATAAGTAGTTCAAAACATTGCATCACAGGACCATAAGTATCATAAGAGCATATAAAAAGTTTTACAACCCACAAAATAGTCAAAAAGCATAAAAAGAAGCTCTCCTCGTATCCTACAGCTAAGACCTAAGACCTAAGACTCCCCCTCAATCTCTCCCCCTTTGGCATCAAGACACCAAAAAGGAGAGGAGGGACCTAAAGTCTTCAAGCCTCGCTGTCGGTCCTCTTGTCGTCTTCATTTTCATCTTTTGGCTAATGAGGAGGAGGAGGAGGAACGGGTCACTCAAGCCCCCAATGCCAAAATAGGCAAGCTCGGAGGGAGTAAAGGGCCCGAGCTCGTTGAAATCAGAGTCGGAGTCATCAGAAATTACTGGAGATCCAATGGGCTCGATCTCTAGCTTTTGACAAATCTGCTTCATGTTCTCCTTGACATACCTCATGTCTTCCTTTCTTCTTTTGTTGAGTTTGTGCGCCTTCACCTCAGCCTTTTTGCAGGAGGCAAAAATAGCTGCCAGGTATTTGAAGATGGCACTTGCAGATCCCTTTTGAGGAGCTTCCCTAGTGGCAAGGGCAGCCCCGGCATCCCCACTTGCTCTCGCTGGAGCCTTTGCACTAGAAGCAGGAGAGGGAGCAGCATGAACATTTCCTTGTTGAGGCTTCTGAGGCCTCAATAGAGTGTGCTCCACATCTTTGACTAATTCGATGCCTGTGACTTTCTCAATCATGAACATGAGGTAGGGGCATAGTCACATGATCTGTTTGGAGTGCTAGATATGTTAACCATATCGTTCCAGATATATTCAAACACATCAAACTTATGGTCCTTGCTTATGACCTTCATCAAGGTCCGGAGATAGCACTGTACACTCCTTGCATCCCCATCCTTCGGGGCAATTGTCTTCCTCAACACTCTATTAAGCACCACAAAGAAGGGCTTCATGTTCTTTGTGGAGGGAGGATTGAACTTCAGTGATGGGTCATATAGGAACTTCATTCTATCCTTTTCCAAGACCCCAATGTTGTGGATCACTAGTAAGTTGTTGTCGGTGTTTTCCAGGTGGACGAGACTGGCGAACTCATCATAGTTAATGGTATACTTGGACCCGTGAGTCATCCAAGTCACCCGCTCCTCCTCATCACTGGCAAAGTGACAAGTAGCATAGAACTGAGCTATCACTTTGTCATTCCAGTTGTACTTGAAGGCGAGGAGGTCCTTCAAGCCATGTCTCTTAGCTGCCTCGACCACCTCATCAAAGGCGGAGCATCTCTTCCTCTCAATATGTGCCAAATCTATCCACTGACTGCACACCACAGGGGTCTTCATCTGGAGGTAGACATACTTGTAAAAGTCTGCATGAAAGTTGCTCCAGAATCTTCTGTCTGCAGCCTGCCTGGATTGGCTGTAGCAATCCATATTCCTGAACTTTGCAGCTGAGTCGCTACCCTTCCTGTTGAACCTTTCCTCTGTGGGATCCCGAGCCCCTTGCTTTGGAGCTGACATCTTTAGAGGGCCAATCGGGCATATTGCGATCCCTTTGCCTTTCCCTTTTGCTTGGCGAGCACTTGCCGAGCTAGGGCCACCACAAGCGGAAGTCCTGGAAGCGGGCACCTTGCATCGAGCCACCCTTTTCTGAGACTGAGAAGGAGAGGGGGCTGGCTCGGAAGGGCGCTTCTTGTTTTGGCCCATCGAGGACCGAGGCAGGGCTTTGGTCCATCTCGGCTTCAAAGTCGGAAACATCATCGTGAGAGTTCGACATGCCCTGAGAATGGATTGTACAAGGTATTGATGAGAATAGATGACAAGGAATTACATTGAGGGACTAATAAGTTAGGGTTTGAGTTCAGAAAAATCGGACAAGTCCGGTGTACAGGCACAGACTAGTCCGAGTGACCGGACTTGTCCGTGCATGGACCGGACTAGTCCAGTATTCATCCTCAAGAACCTTAACTATGAGAAAAATGGAGTTGCTCAATGCAAAACTAGCCTAACAGCAATGTAATACATCAAGGACACTAGTATTAGGTGGATGAAGCTAGGCTATTCGATCAACAATGAAGAAAAAGAAGATTTCTAGGGTTTGGGGGAAAAATTACGGAAAAATCGCTTGAATCTCGGAGAGGGGGGTGTTGAAGGGCAGACAAGTCCGTGGACTTCAATCCCTAAGCGAAGGAGCTTGATTTCCACCCAAAATTGGAGTTTTTTAATGGAGGAGTCGCCAAATCGCCTTGGGGAGCTCGAGCGTGGAGAGAGAAAGCTTGAGTCAAGTGTGAGGGGTGAGGAAATTAGGGTTTGGCGGCGGCTAGGATTATGGACATGAAAAATCGGACAAGTTTGAAAATTGTCGGACTAGTCCAAACTTTTCCAGAGGCTATGTCGGACTAGTCCATGGTCTGCCGGACTAGTCCGGCCTAACCGGCGCTCTACGGACTAGTCTGCATGGGCGTACTAGTCCGGGTAACCACGGACTAGTCCATGGTCACCAGGGAAGAAATGCCTAGCCCATTAGTATATATTCGAAGGTACTTATTTAGAAAATAGGGGGGCAAATCAAATCAAATAAAGTTGATGAATATGATCAGTAAGCATACAACAATCAAGCAATGACCATAATTCACCAAGATCTAGTAATTGACATAGTTTTTCGTAGAAAATTGAGAGAGATGATTTTCACAATCCAATCAACATATTTTGAAGAATTCATACAGGTATGCAAATTTTTAAGCCACATTCCGAGCATCAAGGATATTTAGTTCATTTTGAAGCTCGCAAGAGCGTTTTTCATCAAGTAGCTTGGTGAATATGTCGGCTAATTGCTTTTCGGTGTTGACATGGGAAATGGCTATATCTCCTTTCATGGAGTGTTCTCTCAAGAAGTGATGTCGGATGTCTATGTGTTTGGTTCTAGAGTGCTCAACTGGATTATGGGCAATTTTAATGGCTCTCTTATTATCACAAAAGAGTGGAATACGGTTCATATTGTAACTATAATCCTTTAGAGTTTGTCGCATCCAAAGGAGTTGTGCACAACAACTCCCGGCTGCAACATACTCCGCTTCGGTTGTGGATAAGGCAATGGAGTTTTGTTTCTTGGAGGACCAAGAAACTAGGGATCTACCTAGGAATTTGCATGTACCTGAGGCACCTTTTCTATCTACTTTGCATCTGGCATAATCTGCATCGGAGTAACCAATGAGATTGAATTTGGAGCCTTTTGGATACCAAAGTTCAAGGTTGGGTGTATGAACTAAATATCTCAAGATCCTTTTTACGGCTATCAAGTGACACTCCTTAGGATTGGCTTGAAATCTTGCACACAAACATGCACACAATATAATGTCTGGCCTAGACGCACATAAATAGAGTAGAGATCTAATCATGGAGCGATATACCTTTTGATCGACACTAGGTCCATCTTCATTGAGATCCATGTGACCATTCGTTGCCATGGGAGTCTTTATGGGCTTCACCTTGTCCATTCCAAACTTCTTGAGTATGTCTTGAGTGTACTTAGTTTGGCTTATGAAGTTCCCTTCCTTTTGTTGCCTCACTTGGAATCCCAAGAAGTACTTTAGCTCTCCCATCATAGACATCTCAAACCTATCTGTCATAATTTTACTGAATTCCTCACAAAAAGATTTGTTAGTTCAGCCAAAGATTATATCATCAACATAGATTTGACAAACAAAGAGATCGTTGCCAAAGTTCTTTGTAAACAATGTATAATCTACTTTACCGATTTTGAAGCCATTTTCAATTAAGAAATCTCTAAGACACTCATACCAAGCTCTAGGAGCTTGTTTCAGGCCGTAGAGAGCCTTACGCAATTTAAATATGTGGTCGGGGAACTCTTCATCTTCAAACCCGGGAGGTTGCTCCACATACACCTCCTCCTTGATTGGTCCGTTGAGGAAGGCGCTTTTCACACCCATTTGATAGAGCTTGAAATCATGGTGAGTAGCATATGCAAGTAATATTCTAATAGATTCAAGTCTAGCTACGGGATCAAAGGTCTCATTAAAATTCAGACCTTCGACTTGTGAATACCCTTTGGCCACAAGTCGTGCCTTGTTCCTTGTCACCACACCGTGTTCGTCTTGTTTGTTGCGGAAGACACATTTGGTACCGATGACGTTGGATTTGGGTCTTTCGACTAGTTCCCACACCTCGTTCCTTTTGAAATTGTTGAGTTCTTCTTGCATGGCCACTACCCAATACGGATCCTTCAATTCATCCTCAACCCTACGTGGTTCCAAAAAGGACAAATGAGTAATGCTCACAAAAATTAGCTATGCGAGATCTAGTAGTTACTCCCTTTTGGATGTCACCGATGATGTTGTCGATTGGGTGATCCCTTTGGACGCATTGGTGTACTCTTGGGTGTGGTACTTGTTGTCTTGAATCTTCATCATCATCTTCTTCTCCCCCTAAGTGGTTGCCCTCATTGACTTGTTGATCATTTTCACTTTCTTGAGGTTGATCTTGTATTGAAGCTCCCCCTTGATCATTGATCTCTTCTTGTGGTTCATTTTCCTCATGCATATGTAGAGGTGGCTCTTGTGGTCGAACTTCGCCTAATGCCATTCTTCTCAGTGCTTGACAAGGAGCTTCTTCTCTATCTAGCACACATGGGTCAACTTGCTCCTTTTGGGAGCCATTAGTTTCATCGAACACTACGTCACGTGCTACTTCAACAAGTCCGGAGGTCTTGTTGAAGACACGATAGGCGTAAGTGTTTGAATCATAACCAAGCAAGAAACCTTCATCGGACATCGAAGCGAACTTTGAGGTCCTAGGCTTCTTGTTCAGAATATAGCATTTGGAACCGAAAACTCGAAAATATGAAATATTAGTCTTGTTACCGGTGAGTAGCTCATAGGGTGTCTTCTTGAGTAGTCGATGAAGATAAAGTCGATTTATGGTGTGGCAAGCAGTGTTGACCGCTTCCGCCCAAAATCGATACGAGGTCTTGTACTCATCGAGCATTGTTCTCACTGTCCCTATGAGGGTTCAGCTCTTTCTTTCGACTACTCCGTTTTGTTGAGGGAAGTAAGGTGCTGAAAACTCGTGCTTTATGCCTTCTTCATCTAGGTACTCCTCCACTTGTGTGTTCTTGAACTCTGTGTCGTTGTCGCTTCGAATGTTCTTGATTGTCAATGAGAATTCATTTTGAGCTCGCTTGAAGAACTTCTTGAGTATTTCTTGTGTTTCTGACTTATCGTGTAAAAAGAAAACCCAAGTGAAGCGAGAAAAATCATCAACAATTACTAAACCATATTTGTTACCGCCGATTCTTATGTAAGCAGTTGGACTGAATAAGTCCATGTGAAGTAGCTCGAGCGGTCTTGTTGTAGTCATGACGTTCTTCGCGGGATGAGGTGCTCCAACTTGCTTCCCGGCTTGGCACGCGCTACAAGGCATGTCTTTCTCAAAAACAACATCCTTCAAACCTCGGATGTGATCACCCTTGAGGAGTTTTTGAAGGTTCCTCAAACAAACATGTGCTAGTTGTCTATGCCACAGCCAGCCCATGTTGGTCTTTGCAATCAAGCATGTGTCCAGTTCGACTTTATCTTTATAGAAGTCAACAAGGTAAAGCTTTCCCTTTAACATTGTAACACCCTCATTTTCATGCATCATGCCCTACATGCACTCATATACATGTTTAACATTAGCCCACAACAAGAGGAACGAGTTTAAAATTGATTCGGAGCATTTAAAATTGATTTGGAGCAAAACCGCACTTAAAACGCAGGAAAGTGCGGACTAGTCCGATTTTACTGAGGACTAGTCCGATTTCTCTCTGACTAAAAACGGACTTGTCCGTTTTTGCTGCGGACTAGTCCGATTTTGGCTCTGGAAACTTTCGGACTTGTCCGATTTTGTGCGGACTAGTCCGATATTCCATGAATCCTTGAAAATTTGCTAAGTCCCTGGACTTTTCCGGACTAGTCCGGTGTTCCAGCGGACTTGTCCGTTTTCCTTTCTGACTAAGATCGGACTTGTCCGATTTTTGGCCAGACTTGTCCGATTTTCTCTCTGGACGACTTCGGACTAGTCCGGTCCTGTCCGGACTTGTCCGATATTTCGTGACTCCGAGATTGACCTTTTGTTTTACGACTTGTTTCTTGGGTTTCACGTCAAGTGGGCCTAGGGACGTCGTGCCCAACTCTTTTAGAGCCCATGTGGGACTCTAAACCGGCCTCTACTCATCCCAAAACTCGAAATCCATCTAACCCTAGCCTCCACCTCTATATAAACAACCCCACCCCTTGGTTTGACATCTATTTGCCACTTTTCCACCCACCCAAACCCTAGTTCGTGGGGAGCCACCATCAAGGAGGGAGGAGAAGATCCCAAACGAGAAGAAGAAGAGGAGGAAACGAAGGAGGATCAAGATCTCCACCAAGTTTCGTCCTTCACCACCAATTCATCCCCAAGTTCATCACCAACCCTAGATCATCAAGATCCAAGTGTTACCTCCAAGTTTCTTGGTTCATTGGAGTTCTAAACACCTGGTATACCTTCTATTCTCTT
The DNA here is from genome assembly GCA_036927565.1 of Tuctoria greenei. Lineage (NCBI taxonomy): Eukaryota > Viridiplantae > Streptophyta > Magnoliopsida > Poales > Poaceae > Tuctoria > Tuctoria greenei. Next base: position 183,625,475 of record JAYESD010000002.1, read on the forward strand.
TTCCTTATGTAAATTCAACCCCTAATCTCCAAATTCACGTCGATCTAGAAAACCCTAATCTGCTGATCTCGTCAAGTGCGGACTTGTCCGGTCCCTAGCGGACTAGTCCGATCTTTCTGATTAAATTGTGTTATATTGATTCTAAAATTTGATCTAATCGAATCCAAACCTGTATAAACTTGTTAAAAGCTATTAGAACTAGTTAGTGATCATTAAAAGCAATCTAGTAACAAGTTCTACCTTGCATTGCATCAATCATGCATGTCATGTCATATTGAGTAATATTTGTGCACTCTTTGATTGTGTTTCTTGTCTTGTATGTTTATTGTGTGGATTAGACGGATTTGCGCTAGAGAGTGCCGCGGAGGATCTACAGCATCAAGAGTTCGAAGGCTTTGACCCTAATCAACAGCAAGAGCAAGGCAAGTGTCCTTGAAGCATATTGATCCTGTTTTAAAATAAATGTTTTGTTTGCAAAACTGCATGCTTGTGTCAAATTGATGGGAATCCTATGGTAGGAAGTTTACTAGACTTGTTAAACCACCCTTGTCACCTGGAAATTATGGTAGAGAGTCGGGAAGGGTTTTTACCCTTTTGCTTCGCTTAATCAACTGGGATGGGAACAACTATATCACTCAATTTATTTATGCATGGATGAGATTATGGTTAACATGAACTAGTTAAATATGGTATGGTAATGGGTGATCTAAGCAAGCCTGGTATGTGGATGGGTTGGATGTTACGGTGGTTTGCTTGCTTTAGATCTAAGGACCGGTTCATGCGAGAATAAGCCAGGACTACAGTGCCACCACGAGGCCAAGTTATGGGTGCGGCGTAGCTGATTAATTAGGGCTTTGCTAGTGCTGTTTGGACCATTGTGGATGCTCGGGGAAGGGGTAGTCGGATTGGGTTTGTTGGTGATTGGTGGGACTACCCTGGGATCCGAATGGCTCAAGAGGGGGCCCTTGGTTGAAGATGTGCTCTGCGGGAGACATCGCCACCGGTGAAACCTCAGTGGGGTCTAAATAGGCTAGTAATCCCTTTGTAAAGGCTATTTTGTGATCTCTTGGCCACACACCAACGGAAGTGTGTAATGTGACCGACGGGTCATGGGCATAAGGGAGGTTCTTAGTCACCGAAGGGTGATGAAATCACGGACACGTGGGTAAAGAGGTACAAACTCTGCAGAGTGTTAAATAAAACTATCATGATAGCCGTGCTCCCGGTTATGAGCGCCTGGACAACTTCCATGATTAGAGGCAAATTGGAATTTGGTAATGGTTATGGGTATGGATGGTTATGGATTAATTTCTGGTATTGATTATGGTTATTGACGATGGTGAAATCTGGAATTATTTATGATGGTAAGGAATTCAGTTTGGTATTATGGTATTATTTATGGTTATGATGGGTTTATTTCACATACTTATAATATATTGCTTTTCAAATGTTTTACTGTACTTTTCGCACTTTGCCATTATTATTGTCGTCATTTGAATCAGCCACATGTCATACTTTCCACACTTGCTGAGTACGACATGTACTCACTCTTGCAATCCCCCACCCCAACAGTTGCAGGTCAGGACTGGGATTTTAATGGCGATAATGCGGAGTTCTAGGCCGTGTCTACCGTCAGCTTTGCCTGTGGTGTTGATTGGTGCTGCGCATACATACCCTGTCGCTTATGCTGCATAGTTGCTTAGTTTGCTTAGTTGTTTAATTAGTTTATTCCGCTGCATTAGTTGAACTTGTCATTAATATTCATTAGAGCTTGTATTCGAGGATTTAATGAATTGTGTAATAAGAGTACTTATTTAATAATTTGAGCTGTGGTAATTTTCTGTATATCCTTTTGTGATTTCACTCGTGTATGTGTGGTGAACATCCTGGGCACACATATGCGTTAGCTTGGTTCATTTTCGGAACCGGGCGTCACAGATTGGTATCAGAGCCACAGGTTGACCGTAGGATGCAGCCTAGATAGAATGGACACTTTAGAGCACATAGGAGCACTCAGGAATCGATGTGTTTTTGCTTGGAGTGCTGTTTGCTATATATATTGCTTGCTTGTGTGCTTAATAGAGGATTTTGGGATGCTTTAGCATTGCCATGTCCACCTAGGCTAGTGTAGCCAGTTGTTTAGTTTCATATCCCTGGATGCATATAGTTGGGGCGTTTTCTAATTCTTACCTACTGCTTTTCTTCAGATGGTGAGGACTCGCAACCAGAGGGATGGCAATGATGAAGAGGAGAACAATGGAGTGCCTCAAAACGACAATGGACAAGGACCGGCTCAGGGAGCTATCAACATCGAGCAGCTATTGGCCATGCAAAACCAGCTCATGCAGACCATGATACAGACTATGGGACAGCTGCAGGCTGGCAATATCAACAATCAGCCCCACATGCCTCCACCGCCACCCCCACCTCCTCATAACCGATTGGGAGAGTTTATGAGGACTAGGCCGCCAACCTTTGCTCAAGCTGCTGACCCTATGGACGCTGATGATTGGCTCAAGTCCGTGGAGAAGAAGCTAGCCATTGTCCAATGCAGTGACCGGGAGAAGGTGCTATTTGCTTCTCATCAACTCGTTGGAGCAGCTGCAGATTGGTGGGATTCTTATTGCAATGCTCATGAGAACCAAGAGAGAATTACTTGGGCTGAATTCAAGGAGAATTTTCGTTCTCATTATGTGCCCGAGGGTGTTATGATCTTGAAGAGGCAAGAATTTGAGAATTTAAGGCAAGTAAGTAATGTGCGCCCTCGCTTTGCGCCACCCAATGCGCCTAATTACAGCTCCTCTATTCCTGCTCAGCGCCCTGGATATGCACCGCGCCCAACTCAGTTTGTGCAGCAGCGCCCTGTCATGCAAGCACCTAGGCCTCCGACGCCTTGTGCACCTCGTGCTGATTTTCCTGGAGCCAATGCTCAAAACCAAGCTCGTCCCAATAATTCTGGTGGAGTTAAGAAGTGCTATACTTGTGGAGAAGCTGGACACTTTGCACATCAATGTCCTAAGTCGGGCCTTGGTCAAGGAAGCAATGCATCGAGGCAAAACCCAAGACCTAATGGAGGACAGCCACAAGGAAGCCGTGGACAGCAGAATTTTGCTCGTGGCAACGTGAACCATGTCTCTACGGAGGATGCTCAACAAGCGGATGATGTGGTCATTGGTATGTTTCTCGCCAACTCCAACCCCGCGACTATGTTATTTGATTCTGGAGCATCGCATTCATTCATTGCATCGAAGTATGTTGCCAAGTATAGTTTGCCTATCTCTCATATGAAGTTTACTCTGTTGGTTAAATCTCCTGGAGGAGAGATGAGGACAAATATAGTATGTCCAAAAGTAAGCCTCAGAATAAGGGGGGTAGACTTCTCCGCCAACCTCATTGTTTTAGATTCTCAAGGGTTGGATATTATACTTGGTATGGACTGGTTGAGGAAGCACAATTGGGTTATTGAATGTGCCACAAAGACAGTGAAGTTGACTAATGAAGAAGGGATCACCGTAGAATTTGAAGCAACCCAACATGCACCGAAGCAATTAGAGCTGAATCATATGGACGGTGTCGCAATTAAGGAGATTCCGGTGGTGTGTGAATTTTTGGATGTGTTTCCGGATGAGTTGCCAGGTATGCCACCCGATCGAGACATTGAGTTTGTTATTGATTTAATACCTGGAACTGCACCTATCGCTAAGAGGCCGTATAGGATGCCTCCTATGGAATTAGCGGAGCTCAAGAAACAAATTCAAGAGCAATTAGAGAAGGGTTTTATTCGCCCAAGCTCTTCACCTTGAAGCGCCCGTTCTATTTGTGGACAAGAAGGACGGATCCCAAAGGATATGCGTGGATTACCGAGCTCTCAACGAGGTAACAATCAAGAACAAGTACACCTTGCCACGCATAGAAGACTTGTTTGATCAGATGAAGGGTGCTTGTGTCTTCTCTAAGATTGACTTGAGGTCGGGATACTTTCAAATGAAGATTAGACCATCGGACATACCCAAGACAGCTTTTAGGACACGGTATGGATCTTATGAGTACACCGTGATGTCTTTTGGATTGACAAATGCACCTGCCTACTTTATGTACCTCATGAATAAGGTCTTCATGGAGTACTTAGATAAGTTCGTTGTGGTGTTTATTGATGATATTATGATCTACTCGAAGGATGAGAAGGAACATGAGGAACACTTGAGGCTTACGCTGCAGAAATTGAGGGAGCATCAATTGTATGCCAAGTTCAACAAGTGCCAGTTTTGGTTGAAAGAGGTGCCATTTTTAGGCCATATTATTTCCGGAGGAGGAGTATCAGTTGACCCAGGGAAGGTGAGAGATGTGTTGAAGTGGGAACCGCCGCAAAACGTCAAGGAAATAAGGAGTTTTCTTGGGATGGCTGGATATTACCGTCGGTTTATCAAGGATTTTTCTAAGATAGCCAAGCCTATGACGGAGTTGCTAACGAAGGGAAAGGCATTCCAATGGACTCATGCTTGTCAAGAGAGTTTTGAGGAGTTGAAGAAGCGGTTGACAACAGCCCCAGTTTTGGTATTGCCGGATGTAAGCAAGAGTTTTGACATTTATTGCGATGCATCAAGACAAGGGCTTGGATGTGTATTGATGCAAGAAGGTCAAGTGGTCGCCTATGCGTCAAGACAATTGACGAAACATGAGCAGAATTACCCCACACACGATCTTGAACTAGCAGCCGTGGTACACGCATTGAAGATTTGGAGACACTATATTCTTGGACATAGGTGTGAAATTTACACGGATCACAAGAGTTTGAAGTATATTTTCACACAAACGGATCTGAACTTGAGGCAACGAAGATGGTTAGAGCTCATCAAAGATTATGATTTGGGGATCAACTATCATCCGGGAAAAGCCAACGTAGTGGCCGATGCTTTGAGTAGGAAAGGAGTAAGTCATCAACTTACCGTTCGAGAGTTACCGTTCGAGTTATGTAAGGAGTTTGAAAGGTTGAACCTCGGGTTTGTAAATGAGATGGAGATGATGGAGTTAAATCCAACCTTAGAGCAAGAAATTCGAGAAGCACAAACCACGGATGAGGATATCAAGGAAATCAAGGAAAGGATCGAAGAAGGGAGAGAATTCAGATTTGACGAAGATGTACAAGGATTTGAAGACTTGTTATTGGTGGGATAGCATGAAAAAGGACATAGCTGAATATGTAGCATTATGTGATGTGTGCCAACGAGTCAAGGCGGAACATCAAAGGCCAGCCGGATTATTGCAACCGTTGAAGATTCCGGAATGGAAGTGGGAAGAAATTGGTATGGACTTCATAGTTGGGTTACCCCGTACTCAGTCCGGGTATGACTCAATTTGGGTAATTGTGGATCGTTTAACCAAGTCAGCTCATTTTGTCCCTGTGAAGACCAAGTATACAGCTGCACGATTGGCCGAAAATACATGGAGCATATTGTGTGTCGACATGGAGTCCCTAAGAAGATAGTCTCGGATAGAGGTTCTCAATTTACCTCCAGATTTTGGCAAAAATTGCATGAAGCTTTGGGAACGAGGTTGAATTTTAGTTCAGCATATCATCCTCAAACGGATGGACAAACCGAGAGGACCAATCAGATTTTGGAGGACATGTTAAGAGCTTGTGCTTTAAAGCATGGGAAAAGTTGGGACAAAAGCTTGCCATACGCGGAATTTTCATACAACAATAGTTACCAAGCAAGCTTGAAAATGTCGCCATATGAAGCGCTTTATGGGAGGAAGTGTAGGACACCTTTATTCTGGAATGAGGCAGGAGAAACTCAAGTATTTGGTCCGGACGTGTTGCAAGAAGCCGAAAAGCAAGTCCAAATAATTCGTGGAAACTTGAGGGCTGCCCAATCAAGGCAAAAAGGCTATACGGATAATAGGAGAAGGAAATTAGCCTTTGAAATAGGAGATTTTGTTTACCTCAAGGTGTCACCAATGAGAGGTCATAAGAGGTTTAACATAAGGGGTAAGCTCGCACCTCGTTATATTGGACCATTCAAGATTTTGGACAAAAGAGGAGAAGTAGCATATAAGTTGGAGATGCCAGCTCATCTTTCAGACGTACATGATGTGTTTCACGTTTCCCAGCTCAAGAAGTGCTTGAGGGTACCGGAAGATCAAGTGACAATGGAAGAATTGGAACTAGAGGAAGATTTGACGTATGCCGAGCAACCGGTCAAGATCTTGGAAACCAAGGAGAGAGTCACAAGGAACAAGGTGATTCGATGGTGTAAAGTCCAATGGAAGCACCATACAGAAAAAGAAGCAACTTGGGAGCTAGAAGACGATCTCAAGAAGGAATTTCCCCATCTCTTCTCTTCCGCGTCGAATCTCGAGGGCGAGATTCATTTTAAGGGGGTAGGTTTGTAACACCCTCATTTTCATGCATCATGCCCTACATGCACTCATATACATGTTTAACATTAGCCCACAACAAGAGGAACGAGTTTAAAATTGATTCGGAGCATTTAAAATTGATTTGGAGCAAAACCGCACTTAAAACGCAGGAAAGTGCGGACTAGTCCGATTTTACTGAGGACTAGTCCGATTTCTCTCTGACTAAAAACGGACTTGTCCGTTTTTGCTGCGGACTAGTCCGATTTTGGCTCTGGAAACTTTCGGACTTGTCCGATTTTGTGCGGACTAGTCCGATATTCCATGAATCCTTGAAAATTTGCTAAGTCCCTGGACTTTTCCGGACTAGTCCGGTGTTCCAGCGGACTTGTCCGTTTTCCTTTCTGACTAAGATCGGACTTGTCCGATTTTTGGCCAGACTTGTCCGATTTTCTCTCTGGACGACTTCGGACTAGTCCGGTCCTGTCCGGACTTGTCCGATATTTCGTGACTCCGAGATTGACCTTTTGTTTTACGACTTGTTTCTTGGGTTTCACGTCAAGTGGGCCTAGGGACGTCGTGCCCAACTCTTTTAGAGCCCATGTGGGACTCTAAACCGGCCTCTACTCATCCCAAAACTCGAAATCCATCTAACCCTAGCCTCCACCTCTATATAAACAACCCCACCCCTTGGTTTGACATCTATTTGCCACTTTTCCACCCACCCAAACCCTAGTTCGTGGGGAGCCACCATCAAGGAGGGAGGAGAAGATCCCAAACGAGAAGAAGAAGAGGAGGAAACGAAGGAGGATCAAGATCTCCACCAAGTTTCGTCCTTCACCACCAATTCATCCCCAAGTTCATCACCAACCCTAGATCATCAAGATCCAAGTGTTACCTCCAAGTTTCTTGGTTCATTGGAGTTCTAAACACCTGGTATACCTTCTATTCTCTTTTCCTTATGTAAATTCAACCCCTAATCTCCAAATTCACGTCGATCTAGAAAACCCTAATCTGCTGATCTCGTCAAGTGCGGACTTGTCCGGTCCCTAGCGGACTAGTCCGATCTTTCTGATTAAATTGTGTTATATTGATTCTAAAATTTGATCTAATCGAATCCAAACCTGTATAAACTTGTTAAAAGCTATTAGAACTAGTTAGTGATCATTAAAAGCAATCTAGTAACAAGTTCTACCTTGCATTGCATCAATCATGCATGTCATGTCATATTGAGTAATATTTGTGCACTCTTTGATTGTGTTTCTTGTCTTGTATGTTTATTGTGTGGATTAGACGGATTTGCGCTAGAGAGTGCCGCGGAGGATCTACAGCATCAAGAGTTCGAAGGCTTTGACCCTAATCAACAGCAAGAGCAAGGCAAGTGTCCTTGAAGCATATTGATCCTGTTTTAAAATAAATGTTTTGTTTGCAAAACTGCATGCTTGTGTCAAATTGATGGGAATCCTATGGTAGGAAGTTTACTAGACTTGTTAAACCACCCTTGTCACCTGGAAATTATGGTAGAGAGTCGGGAAGGGTTTTTACCCTTTTGCTTCGCTTAATCAACTGGGATGGGAACAACTATATCACTCAATTTATTTATGCATGGATGAGATTATGGTTAACATGAACTAGTTAAATATGGTATGGTAATGGGTGATCTAAGCAAGCCTGGTATGTGGATGGGTTGGATGTTACGGTGGTTTGCTTGCTTTAGATCTAAGGACCGGTTCATGCGAGAATAAGCCAGGACTACAGTGCCACCACGAGGCCAAGTTATGGGTGCGGCGTAGCTGATTAATTAGGGCTTTGCTAGTGCTGTTTGGACCATTGTGGATGCTCGGGGAAGGGGTAGTCGGATTGGGTTTGTTGGTGATTGGTGGGACTACCCTGGGATCCGAATGGCTCAAGAGGGGGCCCTTGGTTGAAGATGTGCTCTGCGGGAGACATCGCCACCGGTGAAACCTCAGTGGGGTCTAAATAGGCTAGTAATCCCTTTGTAAAGGCTATTTTGTGATCTCTTGGCCACACACCAACGGAAGTGTGTAATGTGACCGACGGGTCATGGGCATAAGGGAGGTTCTTAGTCACCGAAGGGTGATGAAATCACGGACACGTGGGTAAAGAGGTACAAACTCTGCAGAGTGTTAAATAAAACTATCATGATAGCCGTGCTCCCGGTTATGAGCGCCTGGACAACTTCCATGATTAGAGGCAAATTGGAATTTGGTAATGGTTATGGGTATGGATGGTTATGGATTAATTTCTGGTATTGATTATGGTTATTGACGATGGTGAAATCTGGAATTATTTATGATGGTAAGGAATTCAGTTTGGTATTATGGTATTATTTATGGTTATGATGGGTTTATTTCACATACTTATAATATATTGCTTTTCAAATGTTTTACTGTACTTTTCGCACTTTGCCATTATTATTGTCGTCATTTGAATCAGCCACATGTCATACTTTCCACTTGCTGAGTACGACATGTACTCACTCTTGCAATCCCCCACCCCAACAGTTGCAGGTCAGGACTGGGATTTTAATGGCGATAATGCGGAGTTCTAGGCCGTGTCTACCGTCAGCTTTGCCTGTGGTGTTGATTGGTGCTGCGCATACATACCCTGTCGCTTATGCTGCATAGTTGCTTAGTTTGCTTAGTTGTTTAATTAGTTTATTCCGCTGCATTAGTTGAACTTGTCATTAATATTCATTAGAGCTTGTATTCGAGGATTTAATGAATTGTGTAATAAGAGTACTTATTTAATAATTTGAGCTGTGGTAATTTTCTGTATATCCTTTTGTGATTTCACTCGTGTATGTGTGGTGAACATCCTGGGCACACATATGCGTTAGCTTGGTTCATTTTCGGAACCGGGCGTCACAAACATACCCTTGAATGCAATGGAACCATCACTCCTTCTGGAGACGGTCACACCCTCGTTAGTGAACAAGAAATGATAACCTTTGTTACATAATTGAGATATGGACAACAGGTTATAATCTAAGGAATCAAGATGTAATACATGAGAAAGAGAGTGTTGTGGTGATATGGCAATTTTACCGGTACTGAGCACCTTTCCTTGACTATTGTCTCCAAAATAGATGCCCTCGCTTGGATCCTCATTTGCTTCTTATTCAACGAACATCCTTCTTTCTCCGGTCATATGGTTGGTGCAGCCACAGTCTAGCACCCATTTTGATCCACCGGAGGAATTGGCCTGCAAAAACAAATTATGCCTTGGTTTTAGGTACCCAAGCTTGCTTGGGTCCTTTTAGGTTAGTCACAAGGGATTTTTGCACCCAATCATGAGACTTGGTGTTCCCACGGCATGGCCCAACATAATGAGCATAAACTTTGCCAAAATTACTTCTTATTAAGACATAAGATGCATCAAAAGTTCTAAATAATAACTGTTGTTGTTTATACACAGGACTAGTCTAGGTGATCATGCGTGTTGGATTCAATAATTTTGGATTTTCCAGTTTGAGAGGGTCTTCCCTTTACAAAGGCATTGCTCTCCTTGTTATTCTTATGGCTTCTGGCATGTTGCTTTTCACCATAAGAGTAACCAATGCCATATTTGACATTTGGAGGTCTTGTGACCAAGTATGAACTACTTGCATATTTGATCTTCTCTTTCCCAAATATGACATTTTGTGAAGATGCTTGTCCTTGGTAGAGGTTGACTTGTCTTTCAAGCTGGTGTCAACTTTACCATATGTACAAGTAGAAGCAACTTCAGTTTTAATGGGTTCGGAAGGTGAACTTGAAGAGGATGAAGGGTCACCTTGCTTGAGTGACTCAACTTGCACTTCAAGGATATTGTTAACCTTGATTAGGTTAGCAAGTTCATCCTTGATTTTAGCATTTGAGTCGCTTAACTCCAAGCAAGCGTCCTTGCTTGAAGCTAATTCAAGCTCTAGTGACTTGCTTCGCTCTTTTTCAAGTTCTAGAAGCTTGTCAAGTTCAACATATTCCTCCTTTTGGGAGATAATCATGTATTCTTGACAATGTATCAACTTATCCTTCTCAACAAGTTGATCAAGTAAGAATTTCATTTTTGCGGCTATTTTCTTATCTAGTCCAATGAGCATATCTTCATTATCGCTAGCAATTTCACTATCACTAGAATAGGAATGCATAGAAGAGGGTTTTTTTGTTACCTTGCGTTTGCCTTCCTTTGCCATGAGGCAAGTGTTGTTCCCCTTCCATGTGCCGAGAGTAGGGAAGCGAGTGGACTTCTTGGATGTTTTTTCGATGGCTATGCAAGCCATCTCCTCATCTTCTTCGGATGAGGACTCATCATTTGAGTCCCATTCTTTCCCAAGATGTGCTTGTTCAACTTGCTTCTTCTTCTTGAAGAACTTCTTGGGTTGAGGCTTTGCTTCTTTGGACTTCTTCTTGTTCTCTTCATATGGGCAATCAACTATAAAGTGGCTATACTCACCACAATTATAGCATGCCCGCCTCAATTTTGGTTTTGATCTCTCCTTGTACTTTTCTTCACTTGTTTTAGCGCCTTGTCTCTTCTTCATCATCTTCTTGAACTTCTTCATGAACAGTATCATGTCATCATCATCCAAGTCACTGCTTTCAACATCACCGTCTTCTTCTAGTTGAGTTTCTCGAGCTTCTTTAGACAAGGGCTTAAGGGTGGACTTTAGAGCGACCCCTCTCTTCTTTGCTGAGGTGAGATCGGCAATTTCCTTAACATGTTTGGCTTGTTTTTCCGTCATCTCAAAGTTGATGATTTCCCAAGTAGCTCATCTGGGGTCATCTTCTTGTACCCGAGGCTTTCTCGTATCATTGAGCATAAGGTAACATTGCGAGGCATGAAGGCTCTAAGAATGAGCTTCACTACCTCATGGTCGTTCCACTTCTTTCTTCCGTATGCTCGCACCATGAGATGAGCGTCTTTAGTCGGTTGTACATGTCTTGTGGTGACTCATCTTCTTCGATGGTGAATCTTCCTAGCTCGCCTTCAATCATTTTGATCTTCACTTCTCGCACATGACGATCGCCTTCATGTGCGGTTTGCAATGTATCCCATATTTATTTTGAGATCTCGAGTCCATCCACTTTTGTAAACTCATCACGACTGAACGATGGGTGATAACTGCAGCATCTTGAGCATTTCGATGGATCGCTTGCTCTTGGCTAGGTGTGAGCTCCTCATCATCATCAGGGATATCTACTCATGTGCGTACTATGTGCCAAAAACTTGGATTGAGAGAAATCAAATGCATTTTCATGTTTTGCCTCCACATTGAGTAGTCATTGCCGTAAAAATGTGGGGATTTTCCAAGTGGAATGGATATATAGTGATTGTTGCTAGAATTTAGGCGATCATAGTTAAAAGGAGATCGGGAGTAGTCCGTGTGACTACTCCCCTTCTTTTTCTTCTCATCTTCGATTTTCACCTTTCCCTTGGAAAGGGTTTTCTTCTTTAGGAGCCCCTTGAGTTCCAGTGTCTCCTCATCGTCATCCTCGAAGTCTTGAATGGCTTCGAGGAGCTTCTCCAATTTCTGGTTCTTGTCTTTCAACCTTCTCTTGCTTGATGCTCTTGTGTACATCCTTCATGTACGACATGATCTCTTCGAGCAATTAGTCTCCTTCTTGAAGAACCTTGCTCTGATACCAATTGAATGTGGCCTAGAGGGGGGGTGAATAGGCCTTTTTGAATTTTGTCGGAACCTACAACACTTAACAACCAGATCAAATCTCTAGATATCAAACTAGTCCGGTCGAGTGCGGACTAGTGTGGTGTATACCATCGAGGTTTATCAAATTTAATCGATTATCTTGATCCTAGGATGTATGCAGCGGAAATATACTTGTAATTGAAGTGTTACACGATTATAAACTAGGATATACCACAAGTCAACCTTATATTCAATGTTTCAACATAAAGTAAGCAAGATTGAGTGAAACCCTAGATTGATATGATGTATAAGAACGATGAGCGCAAAGTAAGAACACAATGATTTCATCCCGTGGTTCGGTTCTCACAAAGGCAACCTATGTCCACGTTGAGGAGTCCACAAAAGGACCGGGTCTTCACCAACCCTACCCTCGTCGGATTGCCACGAAGGCCAATCCTCTTCACTTACCACAAAGGGGTAAATAACCAAATTCAAGGGGCCTTCTCACACGTTGAGGGCTCCCCAAGATTACAACAAGAACACCACCAAGAACACACTCAAAAGATTACAATGAAAATCACAGGAGTGTGTTAGGGAATCAAACCAAGAGCTCAATGAGTGATGAATCGTGTCTCTCCAATGATCCAAAGTGTATCCTCATGGGATTGATCTTTGTTGCATTTGATTTCGTGGAGAGATGTGTTTTTGAGGCTTTTGGGAGGTGTGACGCCGCAGGGGGTTCGAGAGAGATAAAAGTTGGGCCGTGCACATCTATTTATATGGGGTTTCTAAAAGTGACCGTTAGGGTTTAGAAAGATTGGACTAGTCTGCGGTGGACACCGGACTAGCCCGGTGTGCTGCATGTAGTAAACCCTAAGTGTCCCGAAATATCGGATTAGTCCGGCTAGAAGCGGACTTGTCCGATTTTGCTTCTGGAAATCTTCGGACTAGTCCGATAATCATCGGACTTGTCCAGATCAGTGAAACCCTAAGTGAATTGGGTGACAAGTCCGCACTTGGAGGACTTGTCCGATTTAGGTCAGAGGGTTTTCGGACCAGTCCGTGCATATATCGGACTTGTCCGATTTACATCAGAATGATATCGGACTAGTCCGTTGTGTGATCGGACTTGTCCGATTTTGTGCAACTTGTGAAGTGTTTTAAGGACTAGTCCGCACTAGGGAGGACTAGTTCGATTCTAGTCAGAGAGATATCGGACTAGTCCGTGGTGATATCGAACTTGTCCGATCTTGTGCAGAAAGATATCGAACTAGTCCGGTATCAGTCAGACTAGTCCGGTCCTGTATAAACTTGTGAAATGTGTGTGATTATTTGTGCTTGAGGTCTTGGGGTGTGTTTCCTTGACACACTCCATAAACAATGATCTACTACACTTGTTCCTTGAGCTCTTTTCCACATTGCTCCTCATTCTCTCTTCTTTTTGGCACCATGCTTATTTTCTCGTTAGAACCTGTGCTCATCTTAACAAAGTGGTTAGGATCAAATTTGCTTGTCATAAATCATCCAAAACCCACAAGGGATTCATAGATGCACTTTCACATTTAAAAGCAAGATTACAGACCTATTTCTCCTCTTTATTTTAAGTATATGGAAGACCTATTTTGGATCATAACAACAACAACAACAACCAAGCCTTTGTCCCAAACAAGTTGGGGTAGGCTAGAAATGAAACCAAACAATTTTGAAGAAAAGTAATAGAAAATAAGATGACAGTAAAAAAACAAAAAAATAATAAAAAAATAAAAATAAAATAAGATTCTATATTTTATTTATTTTAGAAATGGGTTAATAAGAAAGAAGATAAGAGTAACAATTATGAATAAAATAAGATTCTGGCACATGAATTGCTAATTCCTATGCAGTCCTATCATGAGCCATATCTCTAGGTATGTCCCACTCCTTTAAGTCTCGTCTCACCGCCTCCTGCCATGTCAACCTTGGTCGACCTCTATCCCTCTTAAAATTTTCTCTACTCTGTATAATCCCACTGTTAACCTGTGCTTCTAGAGGTCTCCGCTGGATATGCCCAAAACACCGTAGGCGATGTTGAACTAGCTTCTCCTCAAACGGTGCCACCCCTACCCTATCACGTATCACCTCGTGATACAGTCTATTCAAAAATAGTAGATATTAGCCCCGAAATACAGACTGTTCAAAAATTCAAGGTCAATAATAGATTCGGATCTAATGCTATTTTGACCTCGATAACTTAATTTTTAAGAAAACGGATGAATACAAAAGTTATAGGAAACTTCTTAAGCTTTCTAGAAAGTACAAGAACAAAAAATTCAAAGTTAGTATGAGTGAGATATGATAAAAATACTGAACTGGACAGAGATGAATCTAATCTGGATGTGATGATTTGATTCAAAAGGATGAATGAACACAATGCAAAACTCAAACTAAGACCAAAAACACATTCTAAACCAGAAATATGACTCAACCACGGACACAAACTCAACAAAACCAAACAGAAAAAAAAGTTGCAAAAGTCTCAATGTGGTTTGGACAAAGTAATGAACAGATCTACTAAACTGCATTTTTTGTGGCTTTTTTGTGGACTCTAGGTATGACAAAAAAAACTAATCTACTGGATAGATGAATTACCTTACTGGCAACCTGGAAATCTGATACCAATTGATAAGGAGGTTTAGGTCTGACCTTCCGAAATGTAATGATAAGTCGATTGAGGTGGAGAACTCGACGTTCATAATCCGTGGCACTCGAGCAGATTGAATATCCCTACAATCACTACATCACTGCTCCGTTAGTTATCAATCGTGCTGCACACACTTGAACTCTCCAAGAAGGCTAATCCCTGCAAGTACAACCGAGAACACAAGGAAGAACAAGGTAGAAGCAATCTGAATTGCTAAGTTGGGGTCTCACAAACCGATGAATGGCGAAACTATGCATAACAGATTAAGCTAAGCAAAACCCAATTGTTTATGGTGGTCACCATGGAGTATATATAGGTGGGAGTACATCTAAAAGGGTGTTGGGGTCGTGACCTAACCATAAGACAGGAAAATAATAGACTTAGACTTGATACAAGGCCCAATTGCCCAATACGGTGACGTAGCACCCTGATAGATTCTGAACTCGATATTGTTTTGACGATTTCCGTTGCATCCGAATGAATTTTTACAAGGTGATAGGGCCATTGGAAATTTTATCTTCTCCCCGTTCCATGAATATGTAGAACGTCCAAAACGGAGTTCGTATGCGTTCTGGGCGTCCGTTTTAGTGCGAACTACTCCTGGACTCCGAGTTGGACACGATTTTGAGTTGGGGTCGGTTTCCATCTTCATTGAACGTATTCTATGGTCCCCCACACGCCTAAACCTTCCTCCAATTACTCCTTGAATCACTCAATGTATCCTAATCACAATACAATTATTAGGTAGCAATCTATTCTCAAAAATATATAAAGAAACATATAAGAACGAGCTCACCTCTGGAATTAATTGTTGTGTGTGAACTCTATTGATTGCATTTTGTATGTTCAATGGAGTGTTGTTTGTACCCATATAAGTAATGTCCTCATCAATGAAGATCAAGCCAATAAAGAAGTGTTTGGATAACCCGAGCCATGGATATTCACATAATTTGTGAAAAACCATGTCCACATGGACCACTTGGGGAATCATTTCCCTAAAGACCCATGAGGATTCTTCCTTCCAAACACAACTCCAATGGCTACCATCAAGAAGGAGGTCAAGGGTGAATCAACATCGCTCTTGTAATCAAGGATGCTATAGGGATTTCAAGGGATATAAGTTCAACTAGCCTACCTTGAAGTATCTAGTCCATGGACAAACAAGAAATCAAGACAAAACAACATGGAGCTCTTGGCCAAGGACAAGAAACTTAAAGAGCATTCAAGATCAAAGATATCCCATAATCACTTGTTGGGATACCTATCCTTCGACCAAGCCCATGGAACCTAGGGCAAGGGACATTGTGGATGAAGCATTTCTTGTTTGATTGTGGAGTCCACTTGTCATCTTGCCCAATGAAGCTTTTGATCCATTATCAAAGTATGGGTTAATCTTAAGGGATATCAAGAAGTTCAAAGTTACACCCCTAAAGAAGGACAAGCCTCACCATGCTCATAAAAGAATATCTTCAAGAGGGAGAAGCCGCCATGACATCAACAAGTTTTCATCAAGACGACGGACAGGCTAGGGCCATCATGTGGCCCACATGTCTAACTGACATGCCAAAGAAGATTTGGCATGTCAATCAAGAGAAGTTGTCCACACCTTCAACTCTAGGATTGGACAACAAATCATCGCACTAAACAGGACGGAGGTAAGTCCCACTCATCGGACTTTAAAAATTCAATGAGTCCTTGCCCATAGGTTCATTGGTAGTTATCTTATATTTGATTTCCCAATTGCATATTTGAATTTTCTAATAAATCTTGCATTTGCATTAAGCATGTTTGAATTTCCACACTTGCATGTTGGAAAGTAAAATTTCCAACCTACATAAAACTAAAAATTTGAATTAGGAAAAAAAAATTATTTGGATACGAACCTTGGGCGTAAATACTTGAATTCATCTTCCTAATTCAAACCAAAAATATTTCCCTTAAATATTCACTGCATTTGCAAGTTGTTTCAAGTTGGGCAAAACAATTTGACAAAGGGTACAACATGCTTTCTAGCTAACGTATTCCATTTTCGAGTTGTTTTGTTTGTTCTTGATTTTAGTGCAGCTAGGACAAAAAATTGTAAAGAGGTTGGAAGGCCCTATCAAATGCATACCCTCCATTGATCTCATTTTGAGTTTATGGTGGAAGAGTGCTCAAGATGCTGGTCCAATGGAAGAACAAGATGAAGGTCATTCTACTCCAACATCAACTTGGCATTGAACATGAAGGCTACACCAAATTCCATGGTGGTGAGATTCTCACACAAAGACCTTCAACCTGGACTGCTCTTCAATTGAGGTACATGTTCAAAATTTTCCGTCGTTGGAATTACATTAGGATTGAATGATCTTTGCTTAAATTGGTAAGGAAGGTTTACACCTTCTCATCATTCAATTCTTATGTGTCCTCACGAGAGTAAGTGTGGGCATTGCTATTTTGATTCTTCAAAAAGGAATGTCACCTTACTTGGGAATAAATTTAAACAAGTACCTAGAATTTCATAAGCATTGCTAAAATGAACATAGACATTTTCTGCCTAGGTAATGCTTATGGAATTACTTAATGGTTGAATTGGTATGTAGCAACCTAGGAATAGTGATGTCCACAATTTTGATTCGAAACTCATTCATGCATGGATCACCAAATTTCAAATTCCTAGGTTAGAAATTAAAAATATTCAGGGGGATAAAATTGAGAATCTTGTTTGCCATGACCCAAATGATAAATATTTGCTCTTTCAAAAAAAAAACTATGATGATTAGAAATTTTACAAGATGAAGGGATCCATATAGTGTATTTATATCACTTGCATTGCTATGAGTAGGAGCTTTGGAAAATGTTCAACTTGATTTATTCATAAAGCCCCACTCTTGTCAATGAATCATACATTGTTCACGAATACACTTGGAATCGGACCCAATGCATATGTGGTTATGTTTCCCCGTGTGTACAAATGAAGATTCGGTTACATAACCCGAAATTTCATTTGTACAAGTATGGGGAGCTAACCATCCCTCTCTGTCATAAAGAGGAAGTTTGTAGGAGTAAAATAACTATGCAGTCAATCAAAGATCCGATTGTTGGAAATCCTAAGAGGGCATTTCAATATCTCTTGGCCAGGGAGTAAATTAGGATGGTTGCTACCAATCGGAAATTAAGCCCGAAGGACAACCATAACTATACGAGGCCGGAGATTTGACATGGAAATCCTCCATGAGCGACCAATGGGCTGCTACAAATATGTGAGAGCATTATGCTCTCAACTATTCTAAGCACTCATTCAAGCTCAAGGGAATTGCCACCATCATTGGGTGTAAATTATTCCATTGTGGCTAAAAGGTCTGATGTACCTTAACTAAGGAATGACAAGGTCACATCCAATGTAAATTGGGTGCATGTTGTTCCTATGCGGCCAGAAGGTATTTTATACCTTAGCCAAGGGACAACGGATCACACTCAACCCATGTTGAGTGCATGTCATCCCTTTGTGGTTATAGATATTTTGTACCTTAGCCAAAGAATAACGGATCGTACTCAACACGTGTTTGTTACATGTCACTCCTTTGTGGCTAAAGGTTATCATTACCATAGCCAACGAGTAACGGATCACACCCAATGCATGAGAGGTACAAGTTATCCCTATATGGCAAGAAGGTATAATACACCTTAGCCAAAGAACGATGAAACACACTCAACACATGTTGAGTGCACGTCATTCCTTTGTAGCCAAGGGTTACCATTACCTTAGCCAAGGAATAACAAGGTACATCCAACCTATGGAAACTTTAAGGTGTGGATGAGCGATATCGACAACACTCTCCTCGACCACACTCGTGGAATACATGGAAAGCAACCCAACATCGACACTCAACACCTCCAATGTCAAATCCATGCTACAACAAGGTTAGGCTAACCTCACGGCCTACATCTGTCGTTATGGTTTCAGCCCCTAGCGCGGACCTTGAACAAGAACAAGCTTGGGGGAGTACCCCCACTTGAGGTAACTTGTATCACAACCCTTGTATATTTATTTTCCATCAGCCACCATGCATATAAATAAACATAAAAATAGGTAGAGTAGATTTGCTTTCAAAATAAAATAAAACATGTGTGGTAAGAATGATTTGGAATTCACATAGATGAAATGATGAATAGTTATTCTATTTTAATTTTCCTAACTCCCTAGTTTACAACTCACTACTCTCAAAAATATTTCTTTCATTGGCTAGAATTAATTTTTCCTTGATTGAGAAATTGTGGGTTGCAAAAGCTTAATCCAATTCTAGGTTGTTTTGAGATATGATATAGTGATAGGGCTGCTATTCCTAGTTTGAAAGTGAAACTTAGATTTCTGAAGAATTTCTACAAAGATTTAAGATACTCTCATTTGATTGGAAATACCTACCAAGGCCATATGATACATTACATTGATAGACCTTATGCATATGATATTTGTCTTCACATTGAGCTTTGTCAAACTAGTATATACCTATGTGAGATTTCATTCATTACTTTTTGAATTCAATACTTCACTTGCACATGCTATACTTCTACACTAGAAGTATGCAAAATTCCATCATACCATCATTCCACAATAGAAAGAGAAACTCCATATCCTTCATGCTCAGTACTCTCTCCATGTTTATTGCATTAACAGGGAGTAGAAGACATGGCTACAAGAAAAAGTAAAAGAAAAAGGAAAATGCATGCTTACATCATAAGCATGTGGAAAAAAAGAAAAAAAAAGAGAAAGAAAAAGAAAAGTTGACATGTTTCATCCCTGCAGAATAAGAGAGTCCACACAAAAAGGAGTCATCTCAAATATCCACATCCACTCCATTCCATCACACATGCACATGTATTGTTTTGAATTGTTTTCTCCTAAGGCTTGCTCTTTTTACTTAGCAATATTAGGTGTTGCAAATATGCCTATTATATTCCCTACCAAGCTCCACATACAAGCCTTATTTAGTGGTAGGATGAGTGTAGGCAAACTAGCTTGGTGAGGAAATATTTCCACTACACATAAAGGAGAGATCGAGAGAATCAAATGGAGGTACTTATCTCGAGGATTTGAGTGTAACTTGATTTCCAGGGTATGTGTGCTCCATTTGCTGTTCTATCTTTCAAGCACTCATGAATAGGAGATGGCATAAGCCCCATAATTACTTGAGATGGGTGAACTACCATGCAAATTTTTGCAATACTAGGTAGAGTATTTTGTTGTGCACATGGTACTTTTGAAAAGTAGAACATAGTAGCAACTCCTGATCATCAACGTAAAGTATTTACTTTGCTCGGGACGAGCAAAGGATAAGCTTGGGGGAGTTTGTTGACGGCTGTTATATTCCAATTTCACCTGTTAATATAGCTCAATTATGTGAAGGAAATATAATTTGTTGCACACATCACCTTTATATTTAACCTATTTCCACTTGTATTGGACAAATTGGTGCATGCTAGCATATTACACAGAATTGAAGTGAAACGAGGGGATGGATCTTATAAAATACCATCCCAGCCAATCAAGCATCGACACGTGGCACCACATGGATCAAATAGCCAACAAACATAAGTATCCGAGGCCATCCAATGGTGTAGCACCCGTATCAAGGGATGGGACCCACCTGGAAGTCACCCCAAGAAAGCACAGACCATTTGGAGGACTTACCAGGTCGGCCAACCCCCCTAGTCGGCTGACCTGGTCTTTCCTCCAAACCCGGTCAGATTCACGTGTTGGCTCCTCCCAGCTTGAAGAAGTCAGTGGTGACTGATTTATGCGCTTTTGGTGGCGGGAACCGGCCCTTCTCCAAGCTATAGGGAGGAGAGCCTCTAGTCCCAAGTCCAAATTGGGAAAGGTATGGCTCATGTATCTTTTCTTACATTTGTGACATTATGCATAATAAAGATAGTATCTTTAGTATTCTCTTATTCATATACTTGGATGAAACGTTTCTTTTTTGATTGTGGATTCCATGTATGTGGTAGGTATAGTCTTTACGATCATGCCCTAATGTCATTATACTATTATCATAAACACTATAAACCCCCACTTTAGTCTAATTAGATATGATATGATCATGTTAATATGAATGACTTATGCTATGTTTCAACATTGGTTCAACGATTTTTAGGTTAGTCATTGCCTTAGGATGGCTTGTGCTGCAGCTCCTAAGGTATTTACTTAATATGCTAGCATGGTGCTAGGATAGTTAAGTACCGTTGGATGTCTCGTACACCCATAGATTGAAGAGGTAGGCAACAGGTGGTGACAGACCTATTTGTCCTCTGTAATCTTTAACGTTCGGCTATGCCACAGGCTCTTGGCGGGAGTCATCCTAGTATTGCTAGGGGTAAACCCTTGCCCGATGTGTTGAACAACTTAGCATAAGTATTCACCATTGACATGCTCATTAGTATCTAACTTAGGCTATATATATGTATAATAGAAGCATTGTAGGAGCACTCCCCAACTCTTACTCTAATCTCCATTAGGAACCATTTAGCCCTTTAGAATAGATTGCTTAGGTGTGTGTCACACTACCCCTATTATCGACTTACCCCTGTCTTGATAATTGATTAGTATCCCATAACTTGATCATAAGAGTAGCGTTTACTTTACTCCGTTGCCTTTCTTTGGGATAGATACAATATTCTTGGGAATACTCTTGGGTGAAATGTTACACGACAGTTTCCGTGCGCTTGCGGACCTCATCTCTTTCGAGAGATGATCTGTGACGTAAAAATGTCAACAAGCATTTTGGTGCCGTTGTCGGGGATGATTTGTTGGTGTTTCTTAGTAGCTGTCAACATACACCACCTCAAGCGAATCAATTGCAGTAAGCTCACCATGGGAAAGGTAGCATGTGATTGTCCCCCGTGGCTTGGCACGGGAGTTAATATGAGTCTTTGAACCTCTTCATGGTTCTGAGAACATATGAAAACGCTGCTCCTCGGCATGCTTCAGGCAAAAGTGTGGATACCCCATCGTGTGATTAAAAACATGAAGTATGCAACTCTTGAACCATCAATGTTCAGAGGGCCATATGCAGCGCTGATCCCTAGCGCAAGAGATAAATTACGTGGCCAGCTATCGTGTGGTTGAAAAGCACGTAGTGTGTTTTTAATAAACACGCGCAAGCGCCTCCTACTGGTGCAGCATTAGGCAAAGACATGGGACCCCCGTCGGGTGGTAGAAAACCCAATCATGTACCTCGAGACGTGGCTGAGCTCGGGGCGGCCGGTATGGAATTATACAGGACAGATGTCTTGCTTTTATATAAATTATTGTGACTGCCTAAAATGATCTCCTGTGCGGGCTATGCCTTACGGCACCGTAATGAGTGTTCTGTAAATTGAGTGTCTTATGCAGGTACACTGACCGCATGATCATATGGTGCTTAGAAAACGTTTGCGAGTGAACGTTATTAGTGCCACCATTGAGACATATGCCGGAATACCGGCTTAGGATTTTCTTTGGTGAGGACGTAGTACCGACATGTATCTCATCTATGCATTAATCAATATTGCTGAAAAATGGACAAAGAATATGTAATATCACTATAATTAGCTACCGATATCTGATTTTGAACTCAGATTCAAAATTGGAATAAGTTTTAACTCATATGTTTCAAAAACTAGAGAGCCCTGTTTTTCTGCCAGCATTTGACCTAAATTTGAAAATCCATAAATCCCAGGAGAAAAATCCAATGAAAATGTACCACACATGGATAGAAACATCAGATAGTCCTCTAAAAATAATCTGTTCATTCCGAGAGCAGAATCCCCTTAGAACATAGTAAAACTTCCAAACTTCCAAACACTGTCAATCTGGACAGAAACTGGAATACAGTTTCTGGACTCTTCACTAATTTGAACATAACTCTATGTAAAAAATTCAAATGGGTTCATATGATACATTCCTGGAAATATTTCAAGATATTTAACAATGTTGTAATTTAAATTCTTTTCAAATTTTGAATATATCTATATGTAAAACTGTGCTCAAATCAACAACATACAAAGGAGGTGCTGTCAAAATTTATCCGAAGATCTAGTAACTTTTTTTCAAATTTAAAAATCCATATCTTTTAAACTAGAAATGCTTTGAAGTAAAAGAAATACTTAATGGAAATATTTGGAAGTCCTCTACAATCCTTCTATTGACTCCAAAACCAGAATCCCAATCTAAATTGGGTAAAAGTCCAGAAAATTAGAATTTGTCCAGAAACACCAATTCTGAACATAGTTCCTGTACATTTCTATAATTTGCTCATAACTTGCAAACTAAAAATCACTAATAGGCTTATGAAACATTTTTACAAATTCTAAAAGACAGTATACAACTTTGTAGCTTTGTGCTTGGTTGAATTTGGAGCATAAGTGTATGAAACAAATGGATCAAAGTAAGTACCTCCAAATGGAATGTTACTGAAAGTCTCCAGAAACTATGTCAAATTTGAAAAGCCATATATCCTCAACCAGAACTTATATTATGGCAAAACAATACTTTCTGGAAAGGTCTTGAAGTTAAATACAACTTTGTTATTCATCTCCAGAGCTGATTGTGCTGTTAGTCAGCTCAAAAGCTCAGTTTAGTGCAAACTGGTCAGTCTGGACAGGGAGGTAGTCAGTGATATCAGTTTTGAAGTTTCTAATTCATTTAACTTTGGTTTCACCTCCTTGAGTGCACAGAACATCTCCATGATGATTGTTTGGAGTAAGTTTGTTGACCTCCTAGCTTGAAACTTAAAGGGGGAAGACATGCACCTAAGATAACAGATGTATCCTATCAACCTCAACGACAAGCTCAATGATTCCATGTGAAGATCTTCAGCTCCACTACTAAACCTGAGAAGCGCCTGGAAAAAATACAACAAAGAGATAGATAAGTCTGTTACAGTGATCTCAAGCTTTACGAAGATTAAAATTTTGTAGTGTTTTCCCATCCTTCTTGCCAACATTCTTCTCATGGGTTCATGAACTTGGTCAAGTCTTTAAGGTGGTATTCTTTGTTAACACCTTTTCATGACCAAGATATCCGCATCTTAAGTTGAGGTATTCCTTAATCGTGTTGAATTTCCTTACTCACTCTTGGTCACCACCTAAAAGATGATGCACCGTACATATTGCAAATCATTAAAAAGTTGCACCACCGATCTTGTGCAAAACCTTGTATGCACCATACATATGCACATGCACCATTTGCACCATACATATGCACATGCACCATTTGCACCATACATATGCATCATTTGCACCATATCATGTACATATGCATTGCACCATACTACATGTGATGCATCATGAAGCACCATTACTCATGAAATGAGAAAGATATAATGCATAATTATACTAAAAATCTGAGCTATATTGTGTATCTCTCTTCAAACTGTTAAGTTATGTCAAATGACCTTGATCTTCTCACAACCATTGTATTATCATCCGACGCTTAAATATTTTCCATTGAGTAATACAAGGGAAACCGATTACTTAATGTCCTTTGTAATTAAGCAGAAGCTTGAACCTTCATCCTTGATTTGTATAGGTTCAAGTATATTGACTATTGAATTATACCAACCTCCATCATGAGAACATTAGTTAAATATCAACCTCATGAAACCCTTAAAGTTCTTTATTCGTGATGGTACCATTTGATTATTAACCTCGCGAAGCTCCTTGAACTTGATTTCAATTATTCATTTCATATATGGTGACTTTGGTACATCAGAAACATTGTAGTTATCATATGTTTAGTGACTTTGCATTTTGAAGACATAAGAGGATCTGAATATTAAATTCTCTTATGACACTGCAAAGAATTTGATTCTTTCTTCACTTGTTGAGATATCGATTCCCAGCGAGTGTAGTGATCCATGACTACTCTCGTGGAATACTGTGATTCCTGTCTGTGAAAATACTACATGAACTCTATAAGGATTAGTGTGAAACAAGGCAAGGAAACAAGGACAAATGCATGGTTAGTTCAAGGGAACCATTATGATAAAAAGAAGCAAGCAAGTGTTAAATTCATCAAGTCAAGATTAGGATAGTAAAGTACCTCTTTTCAATGTTAGAGAAAGCATTGCAAGACGCTAATGGATGCTCGATCAACCCATCAAGATTATCAAAATAAAAACCTGAACCCATAGAATCAAATACAAAATCCGAGCACCGCATCATACTCAAGTAATGGCATCCTCAAAGACACTATATGAAGGCAAGAAGTTTATCACCAATGCTATTAGTCAAAGTTGCTATCATATGTATTAGTCGACGACTCTCTTTTACCCCTTGTTTCCTTGTCCATTTCTTTTTCCTTCCATAGAATCCGGGGACGAGATTCTTTTAGTGAGAAAGGGTTGTAAAAGCCCACATTTTAATAAAGCAATAATTCAAAAATGTGAACTCAATTTTTTTTTTAAAAAAGTTGAAATGGGAATTCAATCATACATGAGCTATGTTAAATAGTAAATGAGGTTAAAATTTGGGATTCTAAAAACCTCACAATAAAATAGAGATTTCGAGTATATGTTTGCACTTAGGCAAATAATTAGGAAAAAGGTTAATGCCAAATACAATTCAAAAGACAAAGTAGAAGTATAAATGGAAGTTTCAATTCAATTATGAGCCAAGGTAAAAACTCTAAATGCTCTACAGTATTTTTTCAGCTTAAGAATGAAAATAAGAAAGAAAAGGGAAATAGGAATTTTTCTCGCATATAGAAATTGAATTCAAACCTTGAGGAGTTTCAAAATCAAATCGAAATATTCCAATTAAATCAGTCATACTTAAATTTGAGCGCACTACTGTATTTCAAATAATTCAAACAATGAACCTGCTAAATATGATAATTTTTACGCTTCATTTGCCTTTTATTTGAATCAAGCCACATGTGAGCATCAAATTTGAATTTAAATTCAAATTCCACTTCTAGTTTTGTCATATGCCAAATTAGATTTCAGATTTAAACTCTACATGTTATACTTAACGTGGCTGCAAATTTTTAGAATTTTCAGAGCTTGTTCAAATGTAATTCAAAATACCAGAGGGGGTAAGAGAGGAGAGTGCTGTGGGTCCCACTTATCATCTACAGGCAACCATCACAGCAATGTGCTGTTTTTCTCTGCTGTTGCCAAGGGGCCACCGAACCATTGCATGTGCCGCCTCCCCATCTACAGCCTGGCCACAGGACGCCAAACCCTTGCCCTTATCGTCGCTCACACTTGCTCACAACCTCTCTCGCTCTGCCTCAGCTCAAACACACTACGCAGGCTCTGTTTTTCTGGCCGCCATCGAGCTCCACCGCAAGTACGACGGCGCCCTGCTGCTGAGCCGCGTCCCAGCCCCAGCAAAGGTCCCGGAGCTAAGCGCTGGCGAGTCCTCTGCCTCCCAGTGCTGCCACAACTCTGTGTCCTCCTCTCCCCGCGGTGGCAAGAAAATTTCTTCATCCTTGATTCTATTTCGGGCCGCCACCTCGACTTTACGATGCCCGGCCGTCTCGGCCTCTTTACTGTTTGAACTGGCGCCCTAAAAGGTTCATCCGAACATCATCTCTGATCCCTCCAACGTGCTCCTAACTTCATAACATCTGTTCATCTAATTTGTGAATTTTAGCCCAAATTTCTTCTAGAGCCGGCGCTAGAAATCCTCACAATTTTGTGTGTAGTCGTTATTAATCGCCATACCTTTTAGAAATCATGATCTAGGCACTCTTACGAAGAGGTTCGGGCAGACCAATCGGAAAAACAGCACAAAACCGCGTGGGAAGCCAAAAATTCCCCATTTTTAACTCACAACCTTAGGCCACCCTTGATTCTTAAGTTGCAGCCATTTTCCTTGCAATTGGAGTTCTGATTTGAGTTCCCCACCGCACCAAGGTACTTTAAGATCAAATAAGAGCTTAATAAACAAGTTTTTGAGCAGTTCCACCATGGCTGTCAAGCTCTCCGGCGCTGCCATCGTCACTGATGCTATTCCGGTCACCTCCGTGTGGTGACATGTTGTCCGTCGCGTGTTCCAGGATGCAGGAAGCAATTTTTGTTTCTGTGTCATTGCCATTTGATGCTTCTAGGAGCGGAAACGGACAAACGAAGTCACTAGGAAGCCCCCAGTTCGGTCTGGCTGGAGGTTGAGGAAGGACCTGCACGTGGTCCCACTGTCAGCCTTTGAATTCTTTTTCTAAATTCCAGAGAAGTGCCCAAATTCAATTACCAACTACTTGCAGTAAATTTGCTGCAAAAATCTCAAATAAATTCCTGCAGACTCCTTTTGATCTATGTTTTGCAGTGGTGCAATTGGTTGGGCATGAAAGTCCAATTAATTTAACTCATTTTCTTCAAACACATAGGGACTCATCCCAGCTGACCCATACACTAAAAAAATACCAAAAATTACCAGAATCTCCAATTACGTGTTTCTGAACCCCAGTAAATGTTTCCTAGACATTGGACCTGTATAACGTGTTGGAATACCGAACCTCGATTTCTTGTTTATTCCTCGGATATTCCCGGCTATTTATAGACTATTACAGATTAGACTCCTTCCTAATAAAGAATAGGACTCTTTTCCCTAACAGATCTAGTACGCCCAAATCTGGACGCTATTTTTCTTCTAGAAACATGATTATTTTCAACACACCCCCTAATCTTGTTTCTAGGACACTCATAGGATGGAGACACACCTATCCATCCTACACACTTTTCGGGTGGACACAACTACACCCCTTGAGACGGACATATCCATCTCGAGCACGAATTTGGGTGAACACAACAACACCCTTGGGATGGATGCAACTACATCCCAATCACACCTATTTTGGAGTGGACACAACTACACTCCCAGGATGGACACATCTTCACCCTGCACACAAGTTCAGGTTGGACGCATCTTCAACCTCAGGATGGACTCATCTTCATCCTGCACACAATCTTGGGATGGGCGCATCTACACCCCGAGCACCTCTTGGTGAGAATTTAGAACAATTCTCCCTCGGACGCTAGAAGCGCCCTCTCCTCTTTCTCTTTCTCTTTTTTCCTACATTACCGAGTGAAGTGTCCAAACTTCTGACAATTGAAGCAACGAATCTTTGACTTGTCCAATTTCTTCTTCTTTGTTTGACCACCTTCTTTCGCTTCTCGTGCTTTCCACTCTTCTCTCGTCAAGTAGAGTTTCTCCTCATGCTCTTGGTTGAAGCCATGCACACGTTCTTCATGCGCCTTGAGTCTGTCAACGAGTTCTTCCACCGTCATCGTCTTCATATCAACAAATTGCTCAATAGTTGATGCAATGTGGAGGAATTTTGAAGGCAGAGCACGTAACAATTTCTTCACAATATAACTTTCTTTAACTTCACCCTCAAGACCACGAATTTTGTGACGATGATCATTACCTTGGTTGCAAAGTCGTCAATGGAGTCACCTCCGTTCATGCGCATCATATCCAACTCAATCCTAAAGAGTTTGAATTCTTGCTTCCATCACGTGTACTTCACCCAAGAACTTGGTTTTGATCATCTCCCAAGCATCTTTCGCCGTCACTTGCTCGGAAATTCGCATGAGAGTGTCTTCGTCAATGGCATGGTAGATGGCCGCAAGAGCCAACTGATCTTGTTTTAAATCAACTTTATCTTTTGTTCCCTCCACGGCTTCCCATACTCCCCGCGCCTTCAAAAATACCTTCATCTTGATGGCCCATGTTGTATAGTTGGTCGTCTTTAATAGAGGATATTGTAATGCCATTGATTTTCCCTCCATGTTGTGTATTTGCAGAACTGCAAAATGAAATTTATGTACAGTTGAAATTTGGCCCACCAGTCTACTGAGCTTACTTACCCTCCTGTACCTATTAACCTATAGCAACTGAAACGTGGATCCTTAGGTACAGATCTGGTGCACCTGGCAAAACCAGTGCCCAGTTACTTGCAATACAATGCGGCCCAAGCACAACAGACTCCGCGCGGCCCACCAGACTTGCCCGCACGTGAGCACTTGAGGAGACAACGCCGCCAAACCCTAGCCGCCGGACCCGTCACCTCAGATGACGCCGCCGCCTCCGCCACCGACGGCGCACCAGCGCATGCACGGCCCTCCTCGCCAGGACCCCACGCGCTGCCGCCTGCAGCCGCGTCACCGCCTCCGCCCGATGAGGAGCCGAAGGCCTGCGCCTCCACCCGCCACGTCGATCTAGCCGTGCGCCTCTCTTTCCCCGAGCGCGCAGGCTATCTTCGCCAGATTCGCTGGGATCCTCGTCGATCCACGTCCGAAGCTTCACCGTCGCTCCTCCTCGACGGTCGCCCTGCGCTGGATCCGCACCCGGTGGCAAGATCCTCGTGGATCAGTGTTGGCTCCTCCCACTCCAAGGTACGATCTCGTCCTGACGACCTCGGATCTCAACCGCTCTTATGCCAATTGTTGGAATACCGAACCTTGATTTCTTGTTTATTCCTCGGGTATTCCCGGCTATTTATAGACTATTACAGATTAGACTCCTTCCTAATCACGAATAGGACTCTTTTCCCTAACAGATCTAGTACGCTCGAATCTGGACGCTATTTTTCTTCTAGAAAAATGATTATTTTCAACATAACGTACCCATATTCCATTTCTTTGATTGCTGCACTAAAACTGTCGAATATTAACAGAACCATAATTCTAGAATATATCGCCAACATCATAATTCAATTTCTCATAGTATAACTACTCAAATAAATACCCAATAATTCTTGTATACTCCTTATGATATATACATTGATATAGTTCAAACCAAATCATCAGGAACTCTTGGAACCTGTATAATTAATTCTATTAAGATCTTTAATTCATAAAATTATTACTACTGTTCTGCTCGTGTGTTATCTTCCAAATTATTACACAATACACTTCCATATACATTTTATCTACTTTAAATATTTAGGAATTATTTGACTTCATTTACTGATCCAAATACCATTCCAAACTTGTATGTCAATTGAAAATGCAATTAATTAATAGAACAATTTCTAGAAATTCATAGCAACACTTAAATTCAATATCTCACTCTACAATGCCTAGAAAATTATGAAACCAGTTTACATAGAACCAGTGAGACATCCTCTATCAATACCATCAACTTTTAGCTATGTTAAAGCTACAAGTTTAGCTCCAAAAATTCATAGAAGCTCTTTACTTGTTGTAATTTTAGAGACAACAAGCTTGCTTGATAACCAACAACTCTTTTCCCAGATCTTCCTCATAGTACCTGGTATCCACCCTAAAATTTCCAAAGCCAATTAAGATCATCTACTTACATGATAAATGATTGGAAGCTTATGAACTATATTTTCAATATCATTCATATATGTTATATATGCATATTGTGTAGTAACCGAGATCGAGGAGGAGACGAGGAGTTGCACCTTTAAGTTTCCATAGAGGATTCCCCAGAAGAAGACCAAACAACTATTTCTTAACATTTAATCGAGTCGCAACCTAAGGCAAGCCACGATTTACATTTAAGTGCCTTTACAAAGTTTTCTTTTGTATACAATATTTGTAAGAGGTATGTATTGTGCATTAGGTGAGGTTTGGACGATACTCCACATGCATGACCAAATAATCCTTGGAATGGCTGGGTAGGACATTACTCCATCGTATTATATTGCTATTCTTAATTGTTTAGTTGACAAGTATGTAGAAGTCGAGTAGTTGGAATCTACTCACGAGAATGGTCACATTTTATCGACCCCAAGTCAAGTAGTTGAATTCTACTTGCGCAAGAAGTCGAGTGAGGGAACCCTACTCACGAGATGTCACCACAATGTTCACTCTTAAAGTTGAGTTGTGGACGGGGATTTTTGTAGGATGGGACACACAAGGTTCATCTCGACCCGAAGGGTGGGACAACGCTTGTGACCACATTATGCAAGGGTTGGTAATGGCGAGGCAGATGTGGAGGTTGGGTTGTAGCCCCCTCTGTGTCAGTTAAGGACCGATCCATGCGCGGCCCCGCTGGGCAAGTTTAAGCTATACGATATGCATACTGGTATATGGGACCCAGGAAACTAATGTAACTCATAGACTTTGGTGTGGAAACTTCTCTGTTTTCCTTGAATGGAGATGCAAAGGCATAAAGGTGTAAATGTTCTAGCAAGAAACTTCGACGTGTCCGTGTAGGGGACCTTTTGCTCGGGATGGAAAGTTGATTCCATATTGGGGCCTCTTGTGAAAAGTGGTTGCTTGCGACGTAGAGTGAAGCGCACCGATGTGGCTTTCTTGCGGGCGTACGTGTCGTGCATTCCGGATTGTTATTAATTTGAGTCACCGTCGCTCGTGGTTATGGACTGAGCATATTTGTTCATTGTGTTGCGATGTAGTAAAAAAGAGTAGTTGAATTATTATGAATCTTTTGCAATGATTATAATAAATGTATTGCAACTTGTATTGCTTAGCTGTTGCATAATTAAATTTACTATTTCCAAAGACTCAACTTGTGTGCAGCTTATGCAACTTTGGGCATGTAGCATTGTAGACGAAGCATTTCTTGTTTGGCTGTGGAATATGGTGTGTCATGCCCATGGAGTGCACATCTGCAACTTAAAATTCGAAAATAAGGATTTACTATTAGGTGAGTCCTTTATGCAATTCAGCTTTCCTATGTTAAGAGTTCCTGCATGTAGAGTTTCATGTTTAGGTGATACGGTTAAGTCTTGTTGAGCCTTCATGCTCACGGTTGCTATATATGTGGTTTTGCAGGTAATAGTTTAACTGCTACTATTGTGGTTGCTCATGAGACCTCAAACTTTCCGAGGTGTATGGCTCACGAGAGACTTCGCCGCTGTTTTATCTTCTTTGTGTTGCTAGTGAGAAGCGCCCGCGGGCATGGACGTCTTCTCTTGTTCTTAGATAGGTCGAGAATTTGTGTATATTCTTTCCGCTGCTTATGTACTTGTTATGTACACTATGTTGTAAACTCGACTATCTTATGAAATAAAGATTTTTTATGTTTCACGTATTCTTTTTGTGTGTGATGTTGGATGTCACATCGTACGACACCACCCAATGTGATTTTTGGAATGTTGGGACCCCGGTCCTCACACCATATTTGTGGCACACGAAATCACCCCATTATGCTTCCGTAGCAAGTCCATTCCAAGTATTATGTCCAGTCCATGTGAATCCAGAACGATGAGATTGGCGAGGAAATCTTCCCCTTATTTTAAGACCTACTTTTCGACATACAATATTCGTCCTCATCTCCCCTCCAGGAGAACTAACCTACGTAGTGTACTTCATGTGGGATATAGGCATACTATACTTGTCAAGATACTTCGATGAGGTGAATGAATGCGATGCTGCAAAATCAAATAATATAGTTGTGGGGTTGGAGTTTGCAACAAATGTACCAATCATGACATCATCAGCTTGCTGAGCGTCCTCACTAGAGACATGGTTCACCTTGCCATGAGCGAAATTTTGCGGTCCACAGTTGACCTGTGTTGCTCCTCCATTTGTCTTAGGGTTCTACCTCGAAGCATTGTTCATCTATCCTTGACCTAACTTTCAACACTGATTAGCAAATTGTACCACATGACCACAAGTATAGCATATCTTGTTACCAGTAGCACCAGAAAGGTTGGTGCGAGGTTGATTTTGAGCATAGGCGCACATGTTGGGATGAGGTGCAGGCAGCATTGGTAAGCGGGGTGCTTGCATAGGAGGGTCTTGCTGCGATTGTTGATTAGGGTAGGGTGGATTAGCTGCGCGAAAAGCAGGTACAGATGAGCTGTAATATGGTGCATTGGGCGTTGTATAGCGGGGGCAAACATTGCTTCCTTGTGGCTGTCCCTGATATGACATCTTCCTCTTACCGTCTTGTTCTATCCCACGGATCTTACTTTCCACCACAATATCCTTGTCAACAAGCTTTTGGAAGTTTTCCTAGTCACAGTTGAGCAGTTGGACTTGAATCTCATTATTCAAACCCCCCATGAACAAGTATTGCTTCCCGCGGTCTGTATTGATGTACTCTGGAGTATATACTGACAATTGTGTAAACTTATTAAGATACTCACTCACACTTATTCATCCTTGCCCGAGACTCTCAAATTATTGCCTCTTAAGGATCATGACCTCCGGGCACATAGTGCAAGCGAAAACTCTCCTTGAATTCAGCCGAAGTGATTGTCTTTTGATTAGCATGAGCATTGCAAAGAGCTTCCCACCAATCTGCTGCTGCTCCAACTAGCTGATGTGATGCAAAAAGAACCTTCTCTCGGTCACTGCATTGAACAATAGCAAGCTTCTTCTCAATAGACTTCAACACTTCATCAACCTCCATTGGGTCACTGGATCATGCAAAAGTAGGTGGCCTGGTTCTCATGAACTCTCCCAATCGGTTGTGAGGCGGTGGTGGGGGTACAAGAACATGGTTGACATTTTTGTTGTTAATAGCTTGTAGCTGTCACAAGGTTTGGATCATAGTTTGCATGAGCTGATTTTCCATGGCTATGAGGTGCTCAAGGTTGCTGGAATCGGCTCCAAGGTTGACATTCTCGGGAGCCTCTACATTGTCATCATCACCATCGACGTCCCTTTGGTTGCAAGTTACCCCCGGCATATGGGGAAAAAGAGAGTGTGAATGGAGGAATTTGGATTTGGAACAAAACGATCCCCGACTACATGCATCAAGGTATATGAAACTAAGCAACTCCTTTATTAATATATCCCTATATGAGGATGTGGACAAGTGCCAAAACATCCTACATTCTCCCTACTATGTGCAGATGTGGACATTCTATGAAGCGTCCCACAACTCAAACCAAGCACACAAGCACAAGCACACACCATAGAAAAATTCATCACACCACACTAATTATAGCTACT
Organism: Tuctoria greenei; assembly: GCA_036927565.1. Classification (NCBI taxonomy): domain Eukaryota; kingdom Viridiplantae; phylum Streptophyta; class Magnoliopsida; order Poales; family Poaceae; genus Tuctoria; species Tuctoria greenei. Next base: position 183,659,022 of record JAYESD010000002.1, read on the forward strand.
ACGATCTAAGTTCCTTTGCAACTTCTCAATAGGGGAGTTAAGCTTTATTGTTGGGGCCATGGCTGTTTTGGCCATGAGACGGTGAAGGAGACGGAGCTGGTGAGTCATACAAGGGCGCACGCCAAGTCGAATTGGCCGTCTATGTAGGTGTTAGCGAATTTTACACACCACTAGTTTCTGCACTGGCTCATATCTGCTCTTCCTTTTCCAAGATGTACAATCTCATGCTGAGGTAGCATATCTTCTCCAGGGCATATGCATAACAATTTCCCCAGCTTTACAAGCATCTTCTGAGATCTGTCAATGGCGAGAGAGTTGTATTGAGCTCCTTCTTGTGGTCCAACAACCTCCCTCGAACCACTCTTGTGGTGTGGGTGTAGCGCAAAGCTAGTACCTCAAAGCTGATCGCGGTAGGAGTAACACAATTGGGTGAGTGCATCCCAAGCAACATCATCAATAACTTGCACCCTGGTGGCCCTCCATGTGGGCACAAAGTGCTGAGTGACAACAACGTCCTTAGCGAGGATAGTAACTTGAGCCTTCCATTCTTCACAACCAAAGTGAGGAATCCTTTTTTCTGGGATCGAAGAGCATGTGAAAATATATCAAAGGGGGGTGAATGGTAGATTTAAACCTTTTCAGTGGAAGCTAAAAAAAACCCCTCGATAGAAAATCAACCTGAAAAACAAACGTGTGTGCGACTGATCTAAATGTGTTCAACTGTATCAAAAGTAGTATATATTGTAGAGAATCAATTCATGAATACATGAAAATAAGAATCACGAGAAATCGTCAGGTAAAACTCAAGTTATGACCGAAACCCTGAGCAAAGTTCAATCTATTCTAACAGAGAGCAAACATATCTGCTATGCTGCAAAGAAACTCGTGTAACCCAAAAACCGCAAATCCAATGACTGTGAAATTTTCGAAGATGATAGATAATTGAGTTTTAATGACAACACGAAAAGAATCACATCAATTGAATCTGTAAAACGTGGGTTATGATCAAGCCACCGAGGAAAGGTCGGGCAGCGCAGAAACTCAAAGAGAAAGACTTGATGAAAACAAGCCGGATGAAAAAGGCACAAAAGCTCCTATAAACTACAAATTTTATTTATCAAAACACAAGAGTAACAGTCCAAAGTCGTGCATCATGAGCTCTGGCCTCCCTTGCTTATATAACCAGCTTTTAGGACAACCTATACCAAACTAGGACTCCTACTCCTACTTAGTTTCAACAGAAACATTCCATAACTGCTCAAGACTTTTCTATACGCATATAGAAGCAATCTTAAGATTTCTAAATACATTAGGAACGTCCCAAACATTCTTAGAAGAAACTAACTTTGTGACCCATACGAAAGCTAACCAAAATCAAGTTTAAACTTTCCATAAACGAACCATAACTGCCTCAACCGTAGCCTGAGGCATAAACCAGTCGATTGGACCTTTCCGACCATATCTTCACTTCCATATCTCTTAATCATGCCTTGGAACAATGTTTCCACGTCCATGCACTCCTTGCACACACGCAAATACTTTCCAACAACGTCAACGATACCTTCATATGCATTGTTCTTCACCTAAACATGTTGCGTGACCTACCGATCAACTCAGCCACAATTCCTCCCGAACTTGGTTGTTAAACCTCATCTTCTCCTTAGAACAAGTTCAATGGATCCCGTCACCAGCCATGTCTTGACCTCAAGCAACAACTGCACATGAACAAACAACCAATTCTTTCGAGCACAAGTCCTCGACTTGACTCACATTAGGCTGATAACCACAACACCTTATGTGAGCACCTCACATAAGCATGTTGCAAACACAACAAGATATCCACAATGATCAGCCAAAATGCATCAAAAACTTAGTAAATGAATACTAAGCAAACTTCCTACAAGCCAAAAAGCAAGTTTGAAACATTGCAAGTGAAAAATAGAATAGCCGCATGGATATTTCAGCACAAGAAAGATCGGACAGTCTAAAGCAGCCGCTATGCATTATACAAGGAAATGTTCGGACATTCTGAAACACAAAACATGTGCAGCTCATGTGTGTGATAATGATCGAACACTGCAAAACAAAATCACACAGGTTCAGATAATCCAAAGTGATTTTCTTAGATATACTGAAAACTTTTCCTGTGAATACTCACTGATAACATAATTGCCAATGTATTCAGCACATAGATCTCAAAATCTCCCCATTGATGAATGCATTGGCAACACCATCTAGTATCCGAACATTGGCTCATTCACATTTCATGAAAAGTTTTGACAGAAGGAATTTTCTCCCCCTTTTTGAAAATCAAAAATCCAATGAGACGAAACCAAAAAATTCTCCCTCTAAGGATGTACACTCCCCCTGAGAAAACATGTAAATCAAAATACTTGTGAGTGTGCAATGTGTGACCAATTTCTCTCCCTTTGACAATGTATTCACCAAGGTATAAAAGAGACATTTTATTTTGTTATGAGCATAATATGACATATACATATAAAACAAAGCTCATCCAAGCCATACTATCAAGTAACTTACACTATCACATCAATGAGATACATAAAGTAGTGTAAGCCATACTAGAGATCAAGTGTAATTTCAATTTAAGAAAGTCATGATCTCACAAACTTAACTATTTCAAAAATCCAAAAGAATAACACATGTTGCTGCATTTTCATTATCATTTAAAGCACAAATTTTGACCATGTGACATTTGTAAGAGAATATATGCCGCATCAGCCTGATTCTAACCAACCAAGCCAAGCCTACATCATTTGATAATCAGAAGCTTAAGGACATGATTTTAGTCATACACAACTCCTTCCAAGTTTATATCAAATTGCAATGATAAGCAATCTCAAAAAGAAGAAGTGCGATGCATGCATATTCTCTTGATCTTTTCAGATTTTCCATTTGATCATAAAAGCTCAATATGTGGGTTGTTGATTGATTAATTTTTCATGATTAAAAGCACTTGTGAGCATGCAAGAAGTTCAAAATAGTAAGAAAAGTTCAATCATGATCAGATTTAGTGTAAGTAATTATTCAAATTACTAGTCGTGACCAAAACTACAAAATGTATAACACGAGTAATGTAGTAAGAACTTTCAGCATGTAAGGGAATCACAAAGTCATATATGTATGAAACACTTACGCTCATATTATGTTTTAATTATAGATTCACATGTAGACTTCACAAGTTGCAAAACTCTCCCTCAATTTAAGCCACGAGGATGCATAACCCCTATTTCACTACAAATGAATCAAAAACAAGTAAAATCCAACGGTATTTTGTGAAAATATCAGCCAATTGATATTCAGTGTCTACATGGTGAGGCACAATGTTTCTTTTTCAACATTATCACAGAGAAAGTGATACCTAATGTCAATGTTCTCTGCTCTAGAGTGTTGCATGGGGTTTTTAGCAATGCAAATGGCACTAGTGTTGTCACAAAATATTAGAACACTATCTAAATCAATCTCACAGTCCTTAAGTGTTGAACATTCCAAAGAATTTGTGAGTAAGTGGTCACAGCAGCTACAGATTCAGATTCAATCGTGGATTGTGCAATTGAACTAAGTTGTCTAGGGGACCAATGTTGACGTTTCTTATGTCATAGATCATCTCTGGAAAGAGATGAGGTCCGCAAGCGCACGGAAACTATCGTGTAGCATTTAACCCAAGAGTATTACCAAGGGTATCGTATTTATCCCAAGGAAAGCAATGGAGTAATGTAAACATTACTCTTATGATCAAGCTATGGGATACTAATCAATTATCAAGACAGGGGTTAGTTGATAATATATGGGTAGTGTGACACACACCTAAACAATCTATTCTAAAGGGTAGATGGGTCCTAATGGAGATTAGACTATGAGTTGGGGAGTTGCTCCAACAATGCTTCTAGTATACATATACATAGCCTAAGTTAGATAGTAATGAGCATGTCAATGGTGAATTATTATGCTAATTTTTTCAACATATGGGGCACGGGTTTACCCCTAGAAATACTAGGACGACTCCTGCCAAAAACTTGTGGCATAGCTGAACGTGGAGGATTACAAAGAACAAATAGGACTGTCACCACCTACTGCCTACCTCTTAAATCCGTGGTTCTACGAGACATCCAATGCTACTTACTATCATAGCACCATGCTAGCATACTAAGTAAACACCTTAGAGGCTTGAGTACAAGTACCTCTCTAAGGCAATGACTAACCTAAACATCGTTGAACAAATGTTGAGACATAGCATAAGTTGTTCATATCAACATGATCATATCTGAACTAACTAGACTACAATGGGGGTTTGTAGTGTTTATGATGACAAGTTATGATCATTATGGCATAATCATAAAGACTACTCCTACCACATACATGGAATCCACAATCAAACAAGAAATGCTTCATCCAAGTATATGAATAAAAGAAGACTAAATATATTATCTTTATTGTGCATGAAGTCACAAATATAAGAAAAGACACATGAGCCATACCTTTCTCAACTTGGAATTCGGACTAGAGGCTCTCCTCTCTATAGCCTAACTCCACTAAGGACTAAGAGAACTAGTGTATACAATAGAATGATGCTCAAGTGGTGTTTGTTGAAGTGAGGGGTGAGGGGTCCTATTTATAGGTGGAGAAGGGTCGGTTCCTGCCACCAAAGGTATGCGAATCAGTCACCACTAACTTCTTCAAGCCGGGAGGAGCCAACACGTGGAAGTTGATCGAGTTTGGTGCTAGGACCAGGTCAGCTGACTAGGAGGGTCGGTCGACCTGTTCTTTGCACCGTTTCGCATGTGCTTTCTCCAGGTCACTGCCAGGTGGGTCCCATCCCTTGATATGGCTTATACACCGTTTGATGGCCTCGGATACTTTTTTTGTGGGCCATTTGATCAATGTGGTGCCACATGGCAATGTTTGATTGGCTAGGATGATATTTTACAGGATCCATCCCCTTGTTTGACTTCAATTCTGTATAAAATACCTGCATGGACCAATTTCTCTAAGTACATGTGGGAATAGGTTAAATAGAAAGGTGATGTGTGCAAGAAATGATATTTCCGTCAGATAATTGAGTTATATTGACGGGCGAAATTTGTATATAACAGCCGTCAACAAACTCCCCTAATATTATCCTTTGCTTGTCTCGAGCAAAGTCAAGACTTTAGGTTGATGATCAGGAGTTGCTACAATGTTCTATTTTTCAAAAGTACCAACAGAATACTCTACCTAGTATTGCAAAAATGGGCATGGTACTTTACCCATTTTAAGTCATTATGGGACTTATGACATCTCCTATTCATGGGTGGTTGAAAGCTGGAACAGCAAATGGAGCACACATACCCTAGAAATCAAGTTTCACTCAAATTCTGGACAGTTCAGTTTAGATTGTAAATACCTCAATTTGATTTTCTCATTCTCTCCGTTATGTGTGGTGGAAATATGTCCTCACCGAGGAATTTTTCCTAAATTCATCCTACCACTAAGTAAGGCTTGTATGTGGATCTTGGTAGGGAATATAGTAGGCATATTTGCAACACATAATATTGCTAAGTCAAAAAAGCAAGCCTTAGGAGAAATCATTTCAACACTATTTGATTCAAGACTTGTTCATGTGTGATGGAGCAGAAGTGGATGTGGATATTTGAGATGACTCCTTTTTGTGTGGACTCTCTTATTTTGCAGGGATGAAACATTGCTACATTTCACTCTCTTTTTTTTCTCATGCTTTTGATGTAAGCATGCATTTTATTTGTAGCCATGTTTTTTTACTCCATTTTGATACATGAAATTTGGAGAGAGTACTTAAACATGAAGGGTATGGAGTATCTCTTTTTATTGTGGAAGGGTGGTATGATGTGATTTTGCTTACTTCTATGTAGAAGTATAGCCTGTGCAAGTGAAATCTAGAATTCAAAAAGTAATGAATGAAATATCACATACGTCTACACTAGTTTGACAAAGCTCAATGTGAAGACAAATAACATATGCATAAGGTCTATCAATGTAATGTATCATATGGCTTTGGTAGGTATTTCTAATCAAATGAGAGTAACTTAAATCTTTTTAGAATTTCTCGAGAAATCTAAGTTTCACCTTCAAACTAGGAATATCAGCCCTATCACTATATCATATCTCACAACAGCTTAGAATTGGACTAAGCTTTTGCCACACACAATTTCTTAATCAAGGAAAAAGTAATTCTAGACAATGAAAGAAACATTTTGGAGTAAGTTGTAAACTAGGGACTTAGGAAAATTAAAACAGATCAACTATTCATCAATTTCATCTATGTGAACTCCATAAAAATCTTACCGCAAATCTTTTATTTTCTTTTGAAAGCAAATATACTCTACTTATTTTTTTGTTTTTTTATATGCAAGGTGGATGATGGGTGAATGGAAATAAATATGCAAGGGTTGTGATACAAGTTACCTCAAGTGGGGGTCCTCCCCCAAGCTTGTTCTTGTTCAAGGTCCGCGATAGGGGCTGAATCCCTAATGACAGATGTAGGCCATGAGGTTCGTCTAACCTTGTTGCAGCATGGCTTTGACGTTGGAGGGGTTGAGTGTCGATGTTGGGTTGCCTTCCATGGATTCCACGAGTGTGGTCAAGGAGAGTGTTGTCGATGTCGCTCATCCACACCTCTTGGTTTCCATAGGTTGGATGTACCTTGTTATTCCTCGACAAAGAAATGACGTGCACTCAACATGTGTTGAGTGTGTTCTGTCATTCTTAGGCTAGGGTGTATCATACCTTCTTGCCATAAAGGAATAACTTGTACCCCTTATGCATTGGGTGTGATCCATCATTCCTTGGCTATGTTAATGTTACCCTTTAGCCACAAAGGAGTGACATGTACCCAACATGGGTTGAGTACGATCCGTTATTCCTTAGCTAAGGTACAACATACCTACAACATACCTATAACCACAAAGGGATGACGTGCACTCAACATGGGCTGAGTGTGATCCGTTGTCCCTTGGCTAAGGTATAAAATACCTTCTGACCACATAGGAACAACTTGCACCCAATATACATTGGATGTGATCTTATCATTCCTTGGTTAAGGTACATCATACCTTTTAGCCACAAAGGAATAACTTACACCCAATGGTGGTGGCAATTCCCTTGAGCTTGAATGAGCGCTTAGAATAGTTGATAGCATAATGCCCTCACATATTCATTGCAGCCCATTGGTTGCTCACGGAGGGTTTCCATGTTAAATCTCCGTCCTCGTATAGTTATGGTTGACTTTCGGGCTTAATTTACTATAGGTAGCAACCATCCTAATTTACTCCTTGGCCAAGAGATGTTGAAATGGAATCCTCTTAGGGTTTCCAACAATCTGATCTTTGAATGCCTGCATAGTTATTTTACTCCTGCAAACTTCCTCTCTATGATAGAGAGGAATGGTTAGCTCCCGATACTTGTACAAATGAACTTTCATGTTAGGTAACCGAATATTCATTTGTACATACGGGGAAGAACAAAATCAAAGATGTAGTGGGTCCAATCTCAAGTGTATTCATGAACAATGTATCAATCATTGATAGGAGTGGGGCTTTATGGATAAATCAATTTGCACATTTTTTCTAAAGCTCCTACTCATACCAATGCAAGTGATATAAATACACTATATGGATTCCTTCATCTTGTAAATTTTATAACCATCATAGATTTTTACACAAGAGCAAATGTTTATCATTTAGGTCATGGCAAACAAGATTCTCAATTTTATCCTCCTGAACTTTTTAAATTTTCTTGCCTAGGAATTTGAAATTTAGTGATCCATGCATGAATGAGTTTCAAATCGAAATTATGGATATCACTATTCCTAGGTTGCTACATACCATTTCAACCATTAAGTCATTCCATAAGCATTACCTAGGCAGGAAATTTCTATGTCAATTTTAGCAATTCTTATGAAATTCTAAGTACTTGTTTAAATTTGTTCCCAAGTAAGGTAACATTCCTCTTTGAAGAATCAAAAACAGTAATGCCAGCACTTACTGTCGTGAGGATGCATAAGAATTGAATGATGAGAAGGTGTAAACCTTTCTTACCAATGTAAGAAAAAATCATTCAATCCTAATGTAATTCAAACGATGGAAAATTTTAAACTTGTACCTCAATTGAAGAGCAGTCTTCATTGAAGGTCGTTGTGTGAGAAACTCACAACCATGGATTTTGGTGTAGCCTTCATGTTCATTGTCTCCTGCCAAGTTGAGGTTGGAGTTGAATGAGCTTCTTATTGTTACTCCATTGGACCACCATCTTGTGTATTTCTCCACCATGAACTCAAAATGAGATTGATGGAGGGATATGCGCTTGATGGGGCATTCCAACCTCTCTACAATTTTTTCCTGGCTGCACTAATAATCAAGAACGAACAAAACAACTTGAAAACAGGTTACGTTAGCTAAAAAGCATGTTGTGCCCTTTGTCAAATTGTTTTGCTAAACTTGAAACAACTTGCAAATGCATTTAATTATTAAATGAAATATTTTTTGTTTGAATTAGGAAGATGAATTAAAGTGGTTACGCCCAAGGTTCATATCAAAATAAATTTATTTCCTAATTCAAAATTTTAGTTTTATGATGGTTGGAAATTTTACTTTCCAACATGCAAGTGTTAAAATTCAAACATGCTAAATGCATATCCAAAGAGTGATGGGAATTTAAAATATGCAATTGGAAAAGCAAATATAAGATAACTACCAATTAACCTATTGGCAAGGACTCACCAAATTTTTGAGGTCCGGTGAGTGGGACTTACCTTTGTTCTGTTTAGTGCAATGATTTGTTGTCCACTCAGTTGAAGATGTGGGCAAATTCTCTTGTTTGACATGCCAAATCTCCTTTTGTATGTCAGTTGCACATATGGACCACATGATGGCCCTAGCCTCTCTGTCATCTTGATGAAGACTTTTTGATGAAGTGATGGCTTCTCCCTCTTGAAGATATTCCTTCTTGAACATGGTGATGCTTGTCCTTCTATAGGTGTGCCACTTCAACCTTCTTGATGTTCTTTTGAGTTAACCCATACTTTGATCATGGATCAAAGGTTTCCTTGGGCATTATTACATGTGGACTCCACAATCAAAGAAGAAATGCTTCATCCACAATGTCACTTGCCCTAGGTTTCATGGGCTTGGTCGAAGGGTAGGAGTCCCAACAAGTGACTGTGGGATATCTTGGATCTTGGATGCTCCTCAAGTTTATAGTCTTTGGCCAAGAGCTTCATGTAAATGTTGTCTTGATTTCTGAGAGTGCATCTAGGATATCCCTTGTGGGTTTTGGCTAATTGATGACGAACATATGAGATCCTAATGAAACTATTGAGATGATTGCAGGACAAACAAAGTGAAACAGCTCGGTGCACGCAAAAAGGTGAAAAATGGAGTGGTGTCCAAAGAGGAATACTTTGATGGAATTTAGAAGAACAAATTAGATTTTAAATGTATAGGGTGTATATGAAAGACACACTCCAAGAACTCGTGACCTTGTGCAGGGGTAAGGGTTTTAAAAATTAACCTAACATCTCACAGTGCACCGGACTAGTCTCATCATGGACCGGACTAGTCCGCTAAACTCTCTGTTGCCTAAACGGACTAGTCCGAGTGTTCACCGGACTAGTCCGCCAGACTTTCTGGAGTCCATCCTCACATAGAGCCGGACAAGTCTGTTCTCCAACCGGACTAGTCCGCCAGACTTTCTGGAGTCTACCTTCACATAGGGCCGGACAAGTTCGTTTTCCAATCGGACTAGTCCGCCAGACTTTCTGGAGTCTATCTTCACATAGGGCCGGACAAGTCCGTTTGCAACCGGACTTGTCCGCCAAACTTTCTGGACATCGAGTTCCACTGTGACGGACTTCCACCGGACTAGTCCGGTATTAGGTTTTTACAATGGTAACTTTTTGGAAACCCTATAAAAAGAGGATCCACGGCCTTACTCAGTTAATACACGATTAACTCTGCTGAAAATACAAACCCTAGAGCTGCCACCTTGTCCGAAGAGCCCAAAACACATCTCCCCACTCATCTAAAGTGCAAAAAGAGAAAAATCAATTGAACACTTGGATTCGGTATTGGGAGATCATCGTTCTTTCGTTGCGAGCTCTTGGGGTTTGATCTTTCTACACTCATATTCTACATTGTAATATTTTCAAGTGTATTTGATTGCTTCTTTCGTTGTAATTCTCGTGGGAGCCCTCAACGTGTGAGATTGCCCACAAACTCGGTGAAATCCCGTGCTAGTGGATTCGAGTCGGCCCGTGTGGTGACTTGAAGAGGGAAGGGTTAGAGACCCGGCTCTGTGTGAGCTTCCGTAACAAGGACGTAGATCTCGTGGTGAGATCAAACCTTGGTAAAAATTCGTGTCTCTTGTGCCTTATTTCTTTTACATTTTGTTTATTAGATCACTTGATTACTAGACATCAATTTAAGTTGCTTATAAGTTTTCACGTGCATTCATTCAATAATCTTAAATCAAAGTATCTGTTGTTCTCATTTCCGCTGCTGAAAGAATCTAGTTTCCCAAATAACATTTAATCAATTTACATATTTCAGCACACCGGACTAGTCCGCCCACACAAACGGACTAGTCCGGTCAATTAAGTTTTTGACGACTCTATTAAGTGTGCAGGAAATTTTCAAGGCCTATTCACCCCCCCTCTAGGCCACATTCAATTGGTATCAGAGCGAGATTCTCCGTCAACGAGACTCACATCTCGGAGATATCAATGGCCCCTGAGAAGAAAAGCGATATTCCGAAGATGAACATCAATGAGGAGGAACAAGAATTTAAAGCCTTCGATGTGCTGAAAGAAAGCCCACATGATGATGAAGAAGTACGACAGCTAAAGGCACTCCTGAGAAAGAAACTGCTGGCACGAAAAGGAAAAGAAGAGAAGACGACTGGGAGTTGTCATCACGACTACTCCCAATATCCTTACAACTACAACCGTCTCAATTCAAACAATCACTATCTCTCTATTCCTATGGGAAAGCCTCCACAATTTGACGGAAGTGACTACACCATGTGGAAGTACAACATGAAAATGCATCTCATATCTCTGAATCCTAGTATGTGGCACATTGTTTGCACAGGCATAGATATCCCGGACACGGATGAGGAACTCACTCCAGAACAAGAACAAGAGATTCACAGAAACGCACAAGCCGTCGCGGTGATCACATCATCACTAAGCAGAGAGGAATTCACCAAGATCGATGGATTAGAAAGTGCAAAAGAAATCTGGGATACACTTAAGACAGCTCACGAAGGAAATAGGTCAGTTCGTGAAGCTAAAATTGAGATGCTTGAAGGAGAGTTGGGGAGATTTGCTATTGAAGATCGAATCACCTCAAGACATGTACAACCGGATGAAGGCACTCATGAAAAAAATTTGTGCCTATGGAAGTAAGAATTGGACGGATCACAAGGTGGTCAAAAGAATGATTAGAGCCTTCATGCCAAGAAATGTCACACTTTTCTCAATGATTAGAGAAATCCCCGGATTTCACAAAATGACTCCCGATGAGTTATTGGGGAAGATCATAAATCATGAAATGATGTAGAAAGAGGCTCAATACGTCAAAGACTTAGCCGAACTCACCTCTTCCAAAAGGAAAGAAGTTGCTCTCAAAACAACGTGCAGACCCAAACTCAAAGAAACTCGTGAAGACCAAGACGACCGAGATACAGGCGACGACAATACCGATCATGATGATGAAGAAATGGTACTCTTTATCAAGAAGTTCAAGCGCATGATCAAAAGAAGACACGACAACAATTCAAATGAAGGCAGAAGCAAGGATAAAGGGAAATCCAAGGCTTGACGCACTTGCTACAACTGCGGAGAGTATGGTCGCTTCATGGTGGACTGCCTGTATGATGAAAACAAAAAGAAGAAGGAAACAACACCTCAAGAAAAGAAAAATTTCATAAAAAGAAGACAAGCCCATTAAGCTCACATTAGCAAGGAGTGGGACTCAAACGACGAGTCCTCCTCCGATGAAGAAGATGAGATGGCCACTATCGCAGTCAAGAAACCTACTATGAGAGCACACCCTTCCCAAACATGGGAGGACGGGATATGAACAACCACACTCGCCCTATGGCTAAGGAAGGAAAGAAAAAGGTTCGACTTACACCTCCTACGCTAAATTCTTCTATTGATGACTTTGATAGCTCTAGTGATAATGAAGAAATGTTTAGAGGATTAAGTAAAATTGCTTTAAGGAAAATGGAAGTGTTGTCGAACGAAATCTTTGAAAAGGAGGAACTTGTTAACGGACAAGAAGATATGCTCATCCATGAAAGGAAGGGATATGAAGAAGTTGAAAAGCTTCTTGAGCTTGAAAGAGAGAAGAACGAGTCACATGAGTTTGAGCTAGCCTTGAGTAAGGAAACTTATTCAAAGCTAGAGGACTCGCATATTGCAATCAAGGAAGAACTTACTAACTTGTCAAAAGTTAACAAGATCCTTGAGGTGCAAGTTGAGTCGCTCAAGCAAAGTGACTCCTCTTCCTCCAAGAGCTCTTCCTCCAAAGATATGAGTTCGACAACAATTGGAACCTGCACTTGCTCTAGTAAGAAGAATGTTATTTATAATACTTCAACTTCTCATAATATGCATCCTTCCACAAGCGGCATCTTTGATAAAGAGAAGATCAAATATGCACGCAGTGCATATATGGTCACTAGACCTCCTAATGTCAAAGATGGTCTTGGTTTTGACAGGAACAAACACATGTCTACTCCTAATCATGCTAAGAATATAATTGCTTTTGTTAAGGAAAAATACCATGAATCTGATTTACAAATACTGTTTCGTACATTTGATGCTTCCTATGTTCTCATGAAAAACAAATATGGAAAAGTCATTGCTAAATATACAGGGCCACGCCACAAGAACTCGAAAACTTGTGTGTGGGTGCCCAAGACTCTTGTGACTAACCTGAGAGGACCCAAGCAAGCTTGGGTACCTAAAAACAATGAATAATTCTGTTTTGCAGGCTTACTCCTCTGGTGGATCTAAATGGGTGCTAGATAGTGGATACGCAAATCACATGACCGGAGAGAGAGGTATGTTTGTGGAGTACGAGTACAACAAGGATCGAAGTGAAGGCATATACTTTGGAGACAACAGCCAAGGAAAGGTCCTTGGTAGCGGTAACATTGAAATATCCTCTCAACACACCTTATCTAATATTTTACATGTAGACTCTCTAGATTATAATCTTTTGTCAATATCTCAACTATGCGACAAAGGTTACAACTTTTTATTCACTAATGAGGTTGTGACCATTTTTGGAAGAAGCGATGGCTCGATTGCATTCAAGGGAATGTTGAAGGGAAAGCTTTATCTTATTGACTTCAACAAAGATAAAGCCGAACTCAACACTTGCTTGGTTGCCAAGACCAACATGGATGGCTGTGGCATAGACGGCTAGCCCATGTTGGGATGAGAAATCTGCAGAAACTTCTAAAAGGTAATCACATCCGTGGTCTTAAGGATGTGGTTTTTGAAAAAGACAGGCCGTGCAACACTTGTCAAGTAGGAAAACAAGTCGGAGCACCACACCCCGCCAAGAATGTGATGACTACCGCAAGACCGCTGGAACTTCTCCACATGGATCTCTTTGGTCCAATTGCATACATCAGCATCGGCGGTAACAAATACGGTTTAGTAATTGTTGATGATTTTTCAAGATTTACCTGGGTATTTTTCTTGTCTGATAAATCAGAAACTCAGGGAATCCTCAAGAAGTTCTTGAAGAGAGCTCCGAATGAATTCTCATCAACCATAAAGAATATCAGAAGTGACAACGGGACAGAATTCAAGAACACCCAAGTTGAAGAGTATCTCAATGAAGAAGGGATAAAGCATGAGTTCTCGGCACCCTACTCCCCTCAACAAAATGGAGTGGCCGAAAGGAAGCACAGAACATTGATCTAAATGGCAAGAACTATGTTGGATGAATACAAAATATCAGATCGATTTTGGGCGAAAGCGGTGAACACAGCTTATCATGCCACAAATTGCCTGTACCTTCACCGACTACTGAAGAAAACTCTATATGAGCTTCTTACTGGTAAAAAGCCTAGTGTTTCTTATTTCAAAGTCTTTGGTTGTAAATGTTTTATTCTGAACAAGAAACTGAGGTCCTCGAAGTTTGCTTCAAAGTTCAATGAAGGGTTCTTGCTCGGATATGAATCGAATGCTATGCCTATCGTGTCTTCAACAAGGTGTTCGGCCTTGTTGAAGTAGCATGTGACGTAGTGTTCGATGAATCTAACTGCTCACAAGTGGAGCAAGTCGATAAGTGTATGCTAGATAAAGAGGAAGCTCCATATGAAGCGCTGAAGAAAATGGCACTTGGTGATATCTTACCAAAATAGCGAACGTTAGACTCAAATGCACAAGATGAACTTCAACACGGAGGCAATGATCAAGGGGGAGCTCTTGCACAAGATCAAGATGAGGAAGATCAAGAAGATCAAGACAATCATGGAAGCAATGATCTAGGGGGAGACAATGCACATGAAGATAATGAAGAACAAGCAACTACACAAGTTCCACACCCAAGAGTACATCAAAGCGTGCAAAGAGACCATCCTGTCAACAATATCATTGGAGATATTGCTAAGGGAGTAACTACTAGATCTCGAGTTGCAAATTTCTGTGAGTACTACTCTTTTGTGTCTTTTCTGAAACCATACAGGGTAGAATAAGCCTTAAGGGATCTAGACTGGGTGATTGCAATGCAAGAGGAGTTGAACAACTTCAAATGAAATGAAGTGTGGGAGCTGGGGGAGAGACCAAGGGCGAACATCGTTGGAACCAAATGGGTCTTTCGGAACAAGCAAGATGAACATGGAATAGTTACAAGAAATAAAGCTGGTAGCCAAAGGTTATTCTCAGGTCTAAGGTTTGGACTTCGATGAAACTTTCGCTCCTGTAGCTAGACTTGAGTCCATTCGTATTTTATTGGCATATGCTACTCACCATAATTTTAAGCTGTAGCGAATGGACGTCAAAAGCGCCTTCCTAAATAGGTCTTTCGGGTATGCACCGTACATCATGTTCATGATTGAGAAAGTGACCGGACTCGAGTTTGTCAAGGATATTTCTCATACGGGGTTGAAGCCACAAAAGCCCACCGAGTACACCCTTCCCTCATCACCAACTGCTCCTTCCTCCCCCGGAGCAGAGAGGAATTCTAAACAATCTCAGGGTGCCACAAGGTCTGCAGTTGCTCCTCCTGGCTCTTCTCCTGTCCATGAACCCTCTGGTGGCATCTTCAAAATTCTCTCCTCCATTTTTGCCTGCTACCGCAAGATCGAAGACTGGCAGCGTAGAGAAAAACTGGCAAGGGAGAAACATCAATAGTATGTGAATGCCAATATCAAGTCTATCTGTGAGAAGCTTGAGATTGAGCCAGTTGGATCACCGCCCGCCTCCTAGGACTCGGAGGAAGATCCTGCTCCTGTGAATGATGATCATGGTGAAGATGAAGATCGGACTGAAACTAAAGAAGGGAGCATCGATGAGTGATTCCCCTCGATTTTTCCCTTTTTGGTGTCTTGATGCCAAAGGGGGAGAGATTGAGACTAGACTATCATCTAGTATTAGTTATTAAACTTTTGTGATCGAGGACATGCTAGTTTTTTTAAAAAAACTTTGTAATGCAAAATTTCTTTTCCTATGTGTGATGCTTATTGTTGCTCTAATTCTTACTTCTATGTTCATTATTGTTTATCCTTAGTTCATCACATTTTGTTGATCACACACCTGTGAGGCACCCCACCATAAGGTGTGTGCATATGTGAGAAGCTTTTTGTGAATTAATCATTATTCTCATATATGCACACCTTATGAAAATCAAAATTTTATTCTCAATTGTGATATCTCAAATGGTTGTCATCAATCACAAAAGGAGGAGATTGTAATCTAGGATATCCCTTGTGGGTTTTGGCTAATTGATGACGAACATATGAGATCCTAATGAAACTATTGAGATGATTGCAGGACAAACAAAGTGAAACAGCTCGGTGCACACAAAAATGTGAAAAATGGAGTGGTGTCCAAAGAGGAATACTTTGATGGAATTTAGAACAACAAATTAGATTTTAAATGTATAGGGTGTGTATGAAAGACACACTTCAAGAGATCACGACCTTGCGCAGGGGTAAGGGTTTTAAAAATTAACCTAACATCTCAAAGTGCATCGGACTAGTCCGATCATGGACCGGACTAGTCCGCTAAACTCTCTATTGCCTAAACAGACTAGTCCGCGTGTTCACCGGACTAGTCCGCCAGACTTTCTGGAGTCCATCCTCACATAGAGCCGGACAAGTCCGTTCTCTAAACGGACTAGTCCGTCAGACTTTCTGGAGTCTACCTTCACATGAGGCCGGACAAGTCCGTTTTCCAACCGGACTAGTCCGCCAGACTTTCTGGAGTCTATCTTCTAGTTCGTTTGCAACCTGACTTGTCTGCCAAACTTTCTGAACATCGAGTTCCACTGTGACCGGACAAGTCTGGTCTTGCACCAAACTAGTCCGGTATTAGGGTTTTACAACGGTAACTTTTTGGAAACCCTATAAAAAAAGAATTCACGGCCTTCCTCAGTTAATACACGACTAATTCTGCCAAAAATAAAAACCCTAGCGCCGCCACCTTGTCCCAAGAGCCCAAAACACATCTTCCCACACATCTAAAGTGCAAAAAGAGAAAAATCAATTGAACACTTGGATTCGGGATTGGGAGATCATCGTTCTTTCCTTGCGAGCTCTTGTGGTTTGATCTTTCTACACTCATATTCTGCATTGTAATATTTTCAAGTGTATTTGATCGTTCCTTTCATTGTAATTCTCGTGGGAGCCCTCAACGTGTGAGGTTACCCCACAAACTCAGTGACTTCCCGCGCTAGTGGATTCGAGTCGGCCTGTGTGGTGACTTGAAGAGGGAAATGGTTCGAGAGCTGGCTCTGTGTGAGCTTCCTCAACGAGGACGTAGATCTCGTGGTGAGATCGAACCTCGGTAAAAATTTGTGTCTCTTGTGCCTTATTTCTTTTACATTTTTTTATTAGATCACTTGATTACTAGACATCAATTTAAGTTGCTTATAAGTTTTCACGTGCATTCATACAATAATCTTAAATCAAAGTATCTGTTGTTCTCATTTCTGCTGCTGAAAGAATCTAGTTTCCCAAATAACATTTAATCAATTCACGTATTTCAGCACACCGGACTAGTCCGCCCACGCAACCGGACTAGTCATGTCAAATAAGTTTTTGACGACTCTATTAAGTGTGCAGGAAATTTTCAAGGCCTATTCACCCCCCTCTAGGCCACATTCAATTTCTTGCTTGGCCATGGACAAGATACTTCAAGGTAGGCTAGTTGAACTTAAATCCCATGAAATCCCCATAGCCTCCTTGATTCTAAGGGTAATATTGATTCCACCCTTGACCTCCTTGTTGGTGATAGCCGTTAGAGTTGTGTTTGGAAGGAAGAATCCTCATGGGTCCAAGGGAAATAATTCCCCAAGTGGCCCATGTTGACATGGATTTTCACAAATCATGTGAATATCCATGACTTGAATAATTTCAAACACTTCTCCATTGGCTTGATCTTCATGACACTTCAATGGGAGGTGTAGTTCCATAACTAGCATGTCTGCCTTGTTAAGTGTTGTGCATGCCATGCAAAGGGAACTAGAGCATTCTTCAATCCACCCCTTGAGTGGAGGCCATATTCTCATCCACGATGAATAAGAATAGGGCTTCTTAAGCTCCAGCACAAATGTGGTCATGGATTGGTGGACCAACCCATGACATGAATGTTGGATGAGGAGCCAACTATCCACCCTATGGTGGAAGCAAACCAAGAAAAACTCTTGGGGCCTCCCCCAAGCTTGGGGATGGAAAGAATGTGGCCTAGAGGGGGGTGGGTGAATAGGCTTTTATAATTTCCTGCACACTTAATCAAATTGTCAAAACCAGAGGGACCGAACTTGTCCAGTGTAGTAGAAGACTAGTCCGGTGTGATGATGTGTTGTGAAATAGTCAAGTGTTGATGCAGGAATTCTAGATGTAATAGCAGCGGAAATTGAACAACTATTGAGATAACTTGATTGAACAATTAGTGTTGCAATGTTACACGTGAAATACAATTGTAATTCAAATTGCAAGATTGATCAACTTAGTGCACTAAGTAATGATACTTGAAAAAGTAAATAAGCACACGAGACACATATTTATACCGAGGTTCGATCTCTCCAAAGAGATCTACTCCTTGTTGAGGAAGCCCACATAGAGCCAGGTCTCTTCAAACCCTTTCCCTCGTCAGGTCACCACACAAGACCGACTTGATTCCACTATCAGGGGCAATCACCGAGTTGGTGGGGCAACCTCAAACCCTGAGGGCTCCCACAAGAATTACAGCGAAAAGATAATCAAATACACTTGAAAAGATTACAAGTAGTTGCACAAGTGTAAAGAGATCAAACCCCAAGATCTCATTGACGCGTAGACAACGATCTCCCAATCACAAATCTGAATACTCAACAAATTTTCACTTTTGAGGACTTTTGATGCGTGGGGAGATGTGTTTTTGTGCTCTTGGGACAGGTGGTGGCGCAAGGGTTTCACTTGTGAACAGTAGAATACGTGTGTTGTGTTTGTGGGGTCGTGGATCTCCTATTTATAGTGTTTCCGAAATTGTTACCGTTAGGGGTCCCGACGGCTGGACTAGTCCGTACTGGGTACCAGATTTTTCTGGTGTGCCGTGTAAAGTCGATGTGAAATGTGCAGCACACTAGAAACCCTAAATTGTGTGAGGTATATCATACTAGTCTCGTAGGTGTTCGGACTTGTCCAGTGCCCTTTGTATTGGAAGATCAGAAACTTTCTCGGACTATTCCGGTCCATAAACGGACTTGTCCGGTGTGATGTGATATAGAACATCAGAGAGTTCAATGGACTAGTTTGGTCCTCGAATGGACTTGTCTGGTGCACAGTGTATTGTGTTTACGAAAAGTTAAACGGACTATTCTGGTCCATAAATGGCTAGTCTGGTGCACTGTGTATTGAGGTTACAGACAGATTATTGAACTAGCCCAGTCCATGAATGGACTAGTCCGGTGCACTGTGAAGTGAGACAACAGAGTGTAAAACAGACTAGTCCAATCCATGAACGAACTAGTCCTGTGCTTAGTGAATTCTAAGATTGATTTTAAGACCCTTACCCCTACGCAAGACTTGAGCTCTTGCGATGTGTCTCTCAGACAAATCCTATACAATTAAGTCTACTTTGCGCTTCATTCATCAATGAGGCCTTTCTTTTTCTTCATTGCTTCATTTTTCACTTTTTGAGTGCACCAAACTATCTAATATGAGTTGACCTGCATTCATCTCAACAAGTCCATTAAAGCCTCATTAATTTTTCATCAATCGTCCAAAACCCAAAATGGATTGCCTAGATGCACTTTCATGGATGACTTTGGCTCCTACAGGAAGCTGAAATTATTCAGCAAAAGTCAATTGGGTTGAGGTACACCCTGAATCATCTTGCAGTTGAGTATTGGTGTCCTCGTTGGCCATCCCATGAAATGGGTTAGCCAACACTACCCTGTTTTCACCACAAAAGGAGAAAACAAACAAGCGTAATCCTATCTAATAACTATTAGTACCTATAACTTAATCACAAGTGATAGCTATCCTTCACTTCCTTTACCTTCCTCAGCAACAGCGCCAGAAATGCTTGTTGATGTTTTTTACATCACAGATCATCTCTCGAAAGAGATGAGGTCCGCAAGCGCACAGAAACTGTTGTGTAGCATTTCGCCTAAGAGTATTCCCAATGGTATCGTATTTATCCCAAAGGAAGACAATGGAGTAAAGTAAACACTACTCTTATGATCAAGCTATGGGATACTAATCAATTATCAAGACAGGGGTATGTTGATAGTATATGGGTAGTGTGACACACACCTAAGCAATCTATTCTAAAGGGTAGATGGGTCCTAATGGAGATTAGACTAAGAGTTGAGGAGATGCTCCTACAATGCTTCTAGTATACATATACATAGCCTTAAGTTAAATACTAATGAGCATGTCAATGGTGAATCCTCATGCTATGTTGTTCAATATATCGGGCACGAGGTTACCCCTAGCTATACTAGGGCGACTCCGACCAACAACCTGTGGCATAGCTGAACGTGGAGGATTACAAAGGACAGATAGGTCTTTCACCACCTACTGCCTACTTCTTCAATCTGTGCATCTACGAGACATCAAACACTATTTACTATCCTAGCACCATGCTAGCATACTAAGTAAATACCTTAGAGGCTCGAGTACAAGTACCTCTCTAAGGCAATGACTAACCTAAACATCGTTGAACCAATGTTGAGACATAGCATAAGTAATTCATATCAACATGATCACATCATAACTAAATAGACTATAGTGGGGCTTTGTGGTGTTTATGATGACAAGTTATGATCATTATGGCATAATCATAAAGACTGCTCCTACCACATACATGGAATCCACAATCAAACAAGAAACGCTTCATCCAAGTATATGAATAAAAGAAGACTAAAGATATTATCTTTATTGTGCATAAGGTCACAAATATAAGGAAAGATACATGAGCCATACCTTTCTCAACTCGTACTTGGGACTAGAGGCTCCCCTCTCTATAGCCTAAATCCACTAAGGACTAAGAGAACTAGTGTATACAATAGAATGATGCTCAAGTGGTGGGTCTTGAAGTGAGGGGTGAGGGGTCCTATTAATAGGTGGAGAAGGGTCGGTTCCTGCCATAAAAAGCACGCGAAACAGTCACCACTGACTTCTTCAAGCCGGGAGGAGCCAACATGTGGAACCTATCCGAATTCGGCAGTAGGACTAGGTCGGCCGACTAGGGGGTCAGTCGACCTGGTCTTTGCATCGTTTCATGTGTTCTTTCTCCAGGTCACTGCCACGTGAGTCACATCCCTTGATATGGGTGATACAACGTTGGATGGCCTCAAATACTTCTTTTTTTGGGCCATTTGATCCATTTGCTGCCACATGGCAGCGCTTGATTGGCTAGGATGATATTTTATAGGATCCATCTCCTTGTTTCACTTCAATTCTGCATAAAATACCTGTATGCACAAATTTCTCCAAGTACAAGTGGAAATGGGTTAAATAGAAAGGTGATGTGTCCAAGAAATGATATTTCCTTCACACAACTGAGTTATATTGACAGGTGAAATTGGTATATAACAGCCATCAACAACCAAGCAACAAGTGAATTACCAAGAAAATGACAAGCACCCGAAGTACTTTTCCTATAAATCCTACAACCCCCAAAATCAGCAATTGAAAAGCTTTCAATGTAATGGTTGAGGAGGATGGAAGAAAAATGCCAAATTCTTGAGTTCCATGTAAATAGCAGAGAATCCTTTTGACATCTTGGCGATGTGAAGCGCAAAGGGAAGCTTAAAATCATTCACAAAGACATATGCTGAATTGTATGTCTGGTCTTCATGTTGTGAGGTACAAAAGTCATCCGATCATACTTCTATATTCTTTTTCATTGACCTTGTAACCATCTTTATCAAGTTCAAGTGTTGATGTTGTTCCCATTGATGTCTAAAGAGGCATGCTGTTTTTCATGTTTAAGTGCCTAAGGAGATCTTTCGTGTACTTAGTTTGATCTACAAAGGTTCCCTCCTTAGTTTGCTTGATTTGCAACCCCAAAAAGTACGTAAGTTCGTCAATCATACTTATCTCAAATTCTGAACTCATCATAGCTGAAAACTTGGACACAATATTGTGAGAAGTACACCGAAAGATAATATCATCCACGTACACTTGAACAAATGATGAGTCATTGTCATGCTTAAGCACAAAAATAGTTTTATCTACTTTTCCCATGGTAAACCGCTTTTCAAGTAAGAATGTTTTTAACCTATCATACCCTTCTCTAGGGGCTTGTTTGAGACCATACAAATCTTTGGACAGTTTGTAAAGATGATTAGGAAAATCTGTATTTTCAAAACTGGGTGGTTGCTTAACATAAACCTTGACATCTATGTATCTATTAAGAAAAGCACTTTATTCATCCATTTGAAATAACATGGAACCTCTAGATGCATCTAATGTTAATAAAATTATTATGGCTTCTAATCTAGCACCTGTAGCAAAAGTTCATCAAAATCTAGACCTTCAACTTATGTGAAACCTTGAGCAACAATCCTAGCTTTATTCCTAACCATAACCCATCCTCACTTTATTTTTTAAACACTAATTTAGTTCCAATTAATGTGCGACAATGAGGTGGAGGTACAAGTTTCCATGTATGGCAATAATCCAAGATTCATTAGTGAGTGCGTGTGATATATTTTTGGTTTCAAAAGAAGCAACAAAAGCAGAATGGGCATGAGAGTTTGGATCGAAAAACCTACATCGCGTGACTCGTTTGGTCAAGCTTCTGATAATCTGTTGTGGAGGATAACTAGGCAGGGTATACAAGTCTACTAAACTCCTACTCATGGGGTTCCTGTCAATTCGACACAAGCATGTAGGTTCAAAACAAAAAATTTCAAAAAATGGGATCAAAATATTCAAGGGCACTTGCCTTGCTTCGGCGGCTGGTTTGGATCGTGTGCTTTGAAGTTCTGGTGTTGAAGGTCCTCATAAGTATACTCTTGAGTGTTTCCTTCTATTTCCCGAGAAAACCATGAGAAACAAACATCGCAATCAGTAAATGCTCATATTTTAAACAATATGTCATGACATGCAAAAATGAGGCAGTTACGATGTAATAGGTGTTATCAAGTTACTACTATTGCTTACTAATAGGGTACAACTAGGTTTTATGTGTTTATGTGGGTTTTGGTCATTTCAAATAAATGGTGGAAGTTTCAGGGGTTTCTGGAATTCATACACCGGACTAGTCCGCACTAGGCCGAACTAGTCCACACTGGTTGGACAAGTCCGCTGCTAGACCAGACTAGTCTGCAGAGATCTAGGGTTTTGCAAACTTTCCTTTTAGGGCATGGCTTCATTCAATTATGGGGTCAAAATTAACATGGAATGTTGGATCTAGGGTATTTACCGTGGGTGCAATGGTGCAAAGATTGTAGATTAAGCGTGACACGCGAATCCAGCATCTAGATCCTTTGATGACGAAGCGGCGCATGACATAGATGAAGATGATGATGATGAAGGGTTGATGAGAACGACGCTGCAGTGACGACGATCTTGCTTGTTCCTCCTTCTTCTTCCTTCCTCCTTTCCTTCCTCCTACTTCTCTTTCTTCTTCCCTCCCTCCTTCTTCCTTCCTTGCAGCTAGAGCTTCCTCTCTCGAACGGCGGCTCACGATGCAATTGCATGGCGGTGATGGTTTTTTCATGTGGGTAGGGGTTAGAGGAAGGGTTTGGTTCCTTATATAAGGGAGGAGTGGTGGGGCTGCGGTGAAATCCTGATGGGACTCCGTGGGGACGGGTGGGGGCTTTGATTGGGTCCCACTACGTATCCTTAGGAGTCGGCATGATGTTCCTAGGTATAAAAACCTCAAACACTAAATAAACCGTTGTGGAGGAAAGTTTGAATCCGAGTCAAATCTCAAATTACTGGACTAGTCTGTTTTACACCGGACAAGTCCGATTTCACTTCGAGCGCACAATGGACTAGTCCACTGTCCTTCAGCGAAAAGGGATTTCAGACTAGGTGGGAAGCATCTGGACAAGTACAAAGTTTGTTCAGAAACATATTGGACTAGTACGCACAAAAACCAACAAGTCTGTTGCTCGAAAAAAAATAATTAATCCATGTAGGCTGGGAACACCGGACTAGTCCGGAGTTGGATCGGACAAATTCGTGGTATGAATTAGTTTTACGTGACCTATTGCTTTTAATTTCTTTTATTCTTTTTACTTTTTGTATTGTTTCATGTTTACCATGTATGGTAATGAGTGCAATGCATGATGATTAAAAATGAGGTGTTACAGAATCCAATGTCGATCCACACGGGGATGAAGCATTGGCCCACTTATCAGCACTAGGAGAAAGCAAAACCAATGAGGGGGGGGGGGGGGGGTCGAGGAGTAGGTTGGCCTTCCCCTAGCTCGAATGACCATGTCCTGGCGCCAAACTCGGTCAATCATTGCGTCACGCTCTCTTGTGGTGCACTGAAGATGATGGAGACTGATTCACGCACTATTGGTGGTGGGAACCACCTCTACTCCATGTATACATAGGGGGAAGGCCTTACTTCTCCCACACACCACTCAAGCATTCTCTCTTGTATTCTACTAGTGCTCTCATAGTTCCTAGTGGAAGTTAGGCTGTAGAGAGGAGCCTCTAGTCTCATGTCCAAATTGGGAAAGGTACGGCTCATGTATCTTTTCTTTATTTCATCACTTTATAATTTATGGTCATGATATTATTAGTCTTTATTTGTTCATATACTTGGGCAAAGCATTTCTTCTTTGATTATGGAGTCCATGTATGTGCTAGGTGTAGATGTTATTATATTCTAGTCATAATGCTCATATCATGTTATCATAAACATCATACGCCACAACTATAGTCTAATTAGGTATTAATATGATTGTGTTAATATGAGTAAGTTAGTGCTTGGTCCCAACATTGGTTTCAATGATGTTTAGGTTAGGCATTGCCTTAGGAATGTACTTGTACTGTAGCTTAAGATATTTACTTAACATGTCAACGTGTTGCTTAGATAGTTAAGTAGCATTGGATGTCTCGTAGACCCACGGGTTATGGGGGTAGGCGGCAGGTGTTGACAGTCCTGTCCGTCCTTCGTAATCCCCACTTTCGGCTACGCCATAGGATCGAGGCAGGAATCGTAAAGATGTTGTCATTGGTAAACCCGTGCCCGATGTGTTGGACCACTAGGCCCTAGTATTCATCATTAGCATACACACATGAACACTGTTAGGCTATGTATATGAATACTTAAAGAACGTTTGGAGTAGCTCCATCCCTAACTTCGCCTCTACTAGGACACCTCTAGTGTAGTCTGCTTAGGAGTTTGTCACACTACCCGCACTACGTCATTTACCCATCCTATCGGATTTCTCACTGTAACACCCTATTCTTCCCTTAATTTTGCCACTCTTGCCTTTGCCTTCCTTTGGGATAAAATAAATATGATACCCTAGGGAATACTCTTGGGTGAAATGCTACAGCGGTACTTTTTGTGCGCTTATGGAACTCATCTTGCTCTGACTTTGGTTAGCCTAGAACCTTTGCAGAACTAGCCTTTGCTCCTAGGATGAACTATAAACGTTAAGAAATACTGACAAGCATTTCTAGCGCTGTTGCCAGAGAGACAAAAAGATTTGCATGATCATGTGGTAGATAAGATTCTAGTAGGTTTTTAGTAGGATAACCTTTCTTTAATTTCACATTCTTTGATGTAAAATCAGGGTAGTGTATGACCGGTTTATGTTTGCCGGCAAACTACGTTGAAGATTTCGAATCACTCCTAAGAAGAGTTCGACCTCGTGTCGTTCCTCCTCAGGTGATCTTGTCGGTAGGGAAACCCATCATCTCCGCTCCATCACGCTGCAAGCCAATAGCCCAGAAGACCCTTCGTGAGTTTTCGGCTCCCTTTGCTGACAATGTGCCTACTTGTCCCAATGTCAACACAGGAGATGTAAATTCAAAATTAAGACTGACCTAATCACTATTGTGCAGGCTAATCCCTGTTTAGGAAAGCCAACATGGATGCAAGTGCTCACCTGCAATAATTACTTGAGATTTGTAGCACTTTCAAGATCAAGGATGTCACACATGATGTCATCTGTCTTCGACTGTTTTCGTTCTCCCTGCTTGGGAGAGCGAAGAAGTGGTTCTATGCGAATCGAAGTTCTATAAACACTTGGGAAAAGTGTTCTACGACATTCCTCGCCAAGTTATTCCTGTTGGGCAAGACTAATGACCTACATGGAAGGATTTAAAGCTTCCAGCAAGAGCCCAAGAAGTCCATTCCCGAGGCTTGGGAAAGGTTGCAGATGTATATCTTGGCCTATCCCCACCATGTGATGGATGATTGGCTCATCATCCAAAACTTCTACAACGTCATCCCGTGATCATGTGGATGCTGCTGCTGGACGAGCGTGCTTCTCGCTTACGGTGCCTAAAGCCAAAGAATTGATTGAGAAGATGGTTTCCAATATGGGTTTGAGCAATGAGCATCTCCAGCCCTGACAACAAGGCATGCACACCTTAAAAGAGGTGGACATGATCGCTGCCAAATTGGACCTCCTCATGAAGAAGCTGGATTATCAAGTCAATGGAGAAGTATTTGGCACTGCCCAAGCCATAGACTCTCACATGACGTGTGAGGTCTGTGGCAACATGGTCCATATGGGGAGCGATTGCCCCGAGACCTGTGAGGATGCCTTATACTTAGCCAACAACGGGAATTTCAACAATGGCTGCCGTTCTGGAGATCAAGGGTGGTGCCAACCACACCCTTTCTTTAAAGGGGGCTACAACAACAACAATGGCAATGGGAATCAGCCTTGCTTGAAGGAACTTGCCATTAGCCAACTGAAGATCAATGATGCCCTATCCATGAAGTTAGCAACTAATGACAAGACCCTAGAGAACATCAATGCCAAGGTTGAAGGCTTAGCTTCTGCCTTCAAGAACCGACTGAGCTTCGACAAGATGTTGGAGACTCAATTAGCTCAACTGGCAGTTGTTGTCCCTCCATTAGAGAATGGGAAAATTCTGAGGCAACCCGATGCTTCCATAGATATTGTGACTGCACTGGCTACAAGAGGTCGAAAGACCACTCGTGACCACCGTACCCCACTCAAGAGGAGACAATAGTAGAAAAGAACAAGGAATAAATCCCTTATAAAGAGGGAGATAAGCTCAGTGAGTGAATGGAAGGAGAATTTGAGGATACTACCTTCATGCCATTCCTTCAAAGAAATCAGAAGCCAACTGTGGATTAGCAATTCAATTGCTTTGTTGAAGTCATCCAGAAGATTCACATCAATGGTCCCTTGATAGATGCGATGCAAGTACCCAGTTATGCTCGCTATCTCTAGGACATATTGAACAACAAGCGACCACTGCCAACTGCAGAAGTCATCAAGCTCACTAAGGACCGCAGCGCTGCTATCCTCAACACGCTTACAGAAAAGAAGAAGGATCCAGGATGCCCTACTATATCCTGCTCGATTGTGACACAACACTTGGACAAGGCACTTTGTCACCTTGGTGCAAGTGTTAGTGTCATGCCAAAGGTAGTCTTCGACAAGATCAACTTCACCACACTATCTCCAACGTCGATGCAGCTTCAGCTGACCGATTCATCGGTCCGCTACCCTGCAGTTATTGTCGAAGATGTCCCGGTGACAATCCAGAACTGCTTCATATGCGCGGATTTTGTGGTGCTCAACACGGAGGTTGAGAAGGAAACTCTGCTCATTCTTGGGCGCCCTTTCCTTAAAACCGCAGATGCTCGCCTGGATTTGGGAGCCAGAGGAATCCGCTTCCATATCAATGGCAAGGAGGAAAATATTGACTTTCGGCCAAGGAAGGAGCAATGCTCCATGATCAAAATCAAGTATGACCCGAATGTCAAACACATTAAGGCTTCGTTTGGCAATTGATGAAACGGAGTGGATCTAAGCTCATTCCATGTCATACGTGGATCCACAACTGCTTGTGGATCAAATTCCACGTCTGGACTAAAAATGCATTTGGCAGCGCTTGGATTAGCTAATCCAATACTCGATCCACTCGCTTGGGAGTGGAAATCGAGCAACTCCTCCGAGACCGGGAATCTCCGCCTCTCTCAACTCGCGGCACCCACCCTCGACCCCACCCCACCCCACCGGCGGCGCTCGCCTCGCCTCGCCCCCCACCCCACCCGGTGGCACTCGCCTCACCCTCGCCCTCCACCCCACTCGGCGGTGCTGGCTTCGCCCTCTCTCCCCACCCCACCCGGCGGCGCTGGTCTCGCCCTCGCACAGTTGACTCTTCCCGACGGTGCTGGGGCGACTCCTTCCGGCGGCGATCGCACGATTCCTCCCGACGGTGTTGCTCCCCGTCCCTCCACCTCTTGGCTCGACCCTCTGTCCTCTGTGTTCGCTCGACCCACCCTTGTCATGTCGAGCGGCGCAATCGCTTCTCCGGCAAGCTTCCTGTCCCATCCGGCGGATGCCCCTCCTGGTCGTCGGTATCACGATGAGGCATTGGGTAGGAGATAGCGTGCACCACAAGCCCATCAGTTGCTGGACATAGACACCGCAAGCCTCGTAGACCATTGAAGAGTGTTATGTGGAGCACTGAAGATGCTTGCGGGAGCAACAATAGGCAAAGCATGCCTAGTGTTCAACGGAAGGTCTCTGTGATGAAAAGTTTGCTAACACACTTGCACGCAGTCTCGAGGACTGACAATAGTTGCTTCTCATGCACTTTGTTCCATATCAGCCTGTCAACAATCTGCTCTTCCTTCTTTTCAGACTTCATCTAAAGAACCCACGAGACTAAGTCCCTTGATCCCTTCGTCTTCAACACGTCGACCCAGTGAGCAGTTCAAGCAAGACTACGCCGAAGCTGAACACGCCTCCTCTTGGACCGGCGATCACTGACTGACTGTACTCTGGTGGTATGTAACCCAAGGTACCAACCAGATCAGTGGTCACATGAGTGTCGTAGGGCAGTATCAGCCTTGCTGCTGGTATGTAACCCAACGTATTGATGTATTTTACTTGACGATTTGAGCTATTGTGTTCTTGAAATTCCTTGTTCTTTTTCAGTGACGTGCAGGTTATTTTTAACCTTCCTCAGTTTTTTTTTGAATTGATGAGTTGTATTTCTAAACTCTTTCCAAATGAACTCTTCGATTAAACAAGTGTGTTTTGCACCCGACGTGGATTTGGTGGTTAGAGGTGGATCAACCCAATCCACGAGTGTATTAAGTTACCCGTGTGTTATTGTGTAAGTTATCCAAACGAGCCCTAAGGAGGTAGAAGTTACACCACCTTAAATGGACACCCTCATTGCATTTATGATGAAATTGATCTATGAGGAGACTCCATCTTTTCGCCCACGCCGACATTTCAAAAAGGTGGAGAAGCCAAGGCCGTCTGAATGGCCCAAGTCCACTAAACTGCCAAGGAAGTAATGGCAGAAGAAGCAAGGTGAGCCAGCCGTGCTCAGTACTCCGGTGTCAGAGGCTGGAAATTGAGCTTCAATGAAGATGGAAGAAAATTCATCTCATCGGATTTTGGATAGGACCTCGCCGATAGGTTAATTTGGTAGTTATCTCATTTTTTTATTTTTCATCCCAATTTGAATTTTTCCCCATTTGGAACTTTTTGGCATTTTCCACAGCATGTTTGCTTTTCCTTAAGTGTTGGGAATTTTGTAGTCTCAACTTAGATTTATTTTCTTTCATTTTTTAAAATAAAAAATAATTGATTTTTGGAAGTTTTATTTGAAGAACAATTTTTTGGAGAAATTTTGTGGCCGATTCACCCAACAGCTCAAAATATAGCCGTTGGGGAGCCACATGCCAAAAGAGCGACCATAGGAGGCCCACCTACATGTCGACCGAGCCCCTTGGTCAGCTGACTAGGGAAGAGTGTCATTTTGGCTCTTTTTCTTCCAACGTCTATATTCTTTCCTCTTATGACCGTTCGGTGGTGATACACTATTTGTACATGCCCGAGTAAGTGTGTTGCTTCACACTTCACCTAATTTCTACCTCTCCAACTCACTCACACACTTGCTCAAGAATTGTTTTGCTCTTTGTCTAAACACTTCTCCCAATTTTATGCTAAAAATATTAGCTTTCATCTTCATTTGCAATTTGCATTTCCATTTTAAAGTTTATCTCAAGTTGACAAAACATTTTCTCGGGATTTTTCGTTTGGTTTTCACTAATATAACCCATTTCGAGTTTTTTTTGTTTGTTCTCAAGATGTGTAGCCATGAAGAGCATGAAGAAATTGTTTGGGAAGGGGAAGGTACATTCTTCAAGCAAAAGCCATGGGATGGATTCAAGCTCACACCTCTCCTTGGAGCCTACACCAAGTCCACGGTAGAGAGGTGTGCAAGACAATGTCCCAATGGAAGAAGATGATGTTCAACTCCGCCTTCTCAATGACGGGGACCTCAACTTGAGGATTATGTTGAACAGCAAGCCTACAACCTCCTTCGAGATCGTGAGTTCTCTCACGCAAAGGCTTATGATCCGACACTACGCTCCAAAATTGATATGGATTCCAAATTCTTTACCATTTGGCATGTAGTAGGACGGGATAATTTTGTTCGAATAGATGAGGAAGATTCACGCCTCCTCACTATTCAATTCCAATGCACTCTTAACGTAGCAGTTGAAGGTGTTTCTTTTAGGTTTTTCTGAAAAGAATACTTTATCCTATGGAAAGAATTTAGTGAACTCCTAGGCTTTCATAGACGATGTTTAATATATTTAGACACTTTGCCTAAATTTAATAAACAAAGTTTTTGGCAATAATTGACTAGTGAGGTAGCATGTAGGAGTCCTAGGAATAGCCACTTGCAAAATCACACTTAACGCTTCATGCATAGATGGGTGGCTATGGCTATGTTTCCTAGAAGTGATGTTAGAATTATGCGCAAAGATGAATTTAGGACCCTTTATGCCATGGTTAAAAATATTAAAATTGCTCCTATCAAGGCTATGATGTCATAATGGTTATAAAACACTAAATTGACGGGACCAATTGAATGTACTTCATTATTTACCCGCATTTCCATAATTGTAAGGGCTTTTGAAAATGCTTCAATTGAATATATTTCAACAAGCCGCTACATAATAGAAGAGGACTACCTAGTGCAAGGACACACTCTTAAACATGATCTAGATGGATCCTTAGTGTTTTTCTATCCCGGGTATATAAATGAAATTCGGTTACCTAACATGAATTTTCAATTATACAAGTGCCAACAACTAACCATTGCTCTTCAACCTATCAACAAGGTTTGTAGAAGTAATATTTCTGTAGGGTCACAAGGAGCTGATCACAAAAAGCAGCCATGGAGATGCCGCCACGATCTACTCCCGCCTATGAGTACCAAGAGGAAGTACATCCGACGGGTGATGCACCTGGTTGGACCCAACCTCAAACATATGAGGTTGGAGGATTGTCGTTGCAAGAGTGGACTACCACAAGAGGGAGATGGGACCCTTGCGGTTCCAACTCAAGCTCTAGTGGCTTGCCTCATCCACCGATGGGTATAGGTCATCCCTTTTCGGTCGAAGGTTCTTGCGGCCTTGGCAAAGAAATAGTAGAACTCACTCAAAAGATGGGAGACCTTGATGTGAGGACAAGTGACGTCCTAACACACTGCAAGACCACATCCAAGGTACCCACGACTGGCAGCAACAAATTGACACATAGTTCAACAATGTCAACACTATGCTGCAGCAACTGGCCGACCTCATGCCTACTTTCGTCATCAAGGCCTCAACCCTTATCAAAAGGATTGAGAAGAACAAGCTTGGGGGTGGACCCCCACTTGAGGTAACTTGTATCACATCCCATTAGCATTCCTTTATTTTATTTCTTTCTTTCTGTTCATGGCTGGTACATCACAGATGAAAATCCGCAAGCTGTTGATGTTTCTTACATCACAGATAAAAATCCGCAAGCGCACGGAAACTGTCGTGTAGCACTTCCCCTTAGAGTATTCCCAAGGGTATCAAATCCAAAGAACGTGTGTGCTAATCCTATGAACTAATCCACCCAAGGACACAAAATTGTTTTGTAGGCAAGGAAGAGAGAGAAATTCAAAGTATTGATTCTAATTCAAAGGAATTTGCAGTAGCTGCTTGCTTCGTGCACGGGTTTACCTCTATAAACACTAGGACAACTCCCGCCAAAATTCTAAGGCATAGCCGAATGTGGAGGATTACTGCACGTACCATCTTCTCCAAGGACAAGTGGAAATAGGTTAAATAGAAAGGTGATGTGTGCAAGAAGTGACAATTTCTTCACATAATTGAGTTATATTGACAGGTGAAATTGGTATATAACATTCGTCAACAAACTCCCCTACGCTTATCTTTTGCTCGTCTCGAGCAAAGTCAAGACTTTATGTTGATGATCAGGAGTTGCTACAATGTTCTATTTTTCAGAAGTACCATGTGCACAACAAAATACTCTACCTAGTATTGCAAAAATTGGCATGGTACTTCACCCATCTTAAGTCATTATGGGGCTTATGCCTTCTTCTATTTATGGGTGGTTGAAAGATAGAACAGCAAATGGAGCACACATATCCTAGAAGTCAAGTTCCGCTCAAATTTCGGAGAGTTCAATTTAGATTTTAAGTATCTCAATTTGGTTCTCTCAAGTCTCTCCTTTGTTTGTAGTGGAAATATATCCTCACCAAGGTATTTTGCCTAAATTCATCCTACCTCTACATAAGGCTTTTATGTGTTGCTTGGTAGGGGATATAGTAGGCATATTTGCAACACATAATATTGCTAAGTCAAAAGAGCAAGCCTTAGGAGAAATCAATTCAAAACAATTTGATTCAGGACTTGTGCATGTATGATGGAATGGAGTGGATGTGGATCTTGATATGACTCCTTTTTTAGTGGACACTCTTATTTTGTAGGGATGAAACATGGCTACATTTCTTTTTTTTCTTTTTTTTTCATGTAGCCTTGTCTTCTACTCCCTTTTTATGGAATGAATTCTGGAGAGAGTCCTAAGCATGAATGATATGGAGTTTCTCTTTTTATTGTGGAATGGTGGCATGATGGGAATTTTTCTTACTTCTAGTGTAGAAGTATAGCATGTGCAAGTGAAGTCTTGAGTTCAAAAAGTAATGAATGAAATCTCACATAGGTCTATACGAGTTTGACAAATCTCAATGTGAAGACAAATGGCATATGTATAAGGTCTATCAATGTAGTGTAACATGTGGCTTTGGTGGGTATTTCCAATCAAATGAGGATTACTTAAATCTTTTTAGAATTTCTCCGGAAATCTAAGTGTCACTATAAAACTAGGAATAGCAGCCCTATCACTATATCGTATCTCACAACAACTTATAATGGATTAAGCTTCTGCTGCCCACAATTTCCAAATCAAGGCAAAAGCAATTTTAGCCAATGAGAGTAATATGTTGGAGAGTAGTAAGTTGTAAACAAGTTACTTAGGAATATTAAAACAGAGCAACTATTCATCATTTCATTTATGTGAATTCCAAGTCATTCTTACCTCACATCATTTATTTTACTGAAAGCAAATCTATGCAATTTTTTTATTTTTTTTAGATGCAAGGTGGATGATGGGTAAGTGGAAAATTAATATGAAAGGGGTCGATACAATTTACCTAAAGTGGGGTCCTCCCCCAAGCTTGTTCTTCACTCACCTCCGTGATGAGGGTCGAACCCTTGATGACAGAAGTATGCCGTGAGATCGGCTTGTTGTTGTTGTAGAATGGAGTTGAAGTTGGTGAATTGAGCATCCATGTGTTGTTGCCAGTCTTTTGTACCTTGGACATGCCCTTGGAGAGTGTTGTAGATGTCACGCGTCTTACTTCAAGCTCCTCCATACGTTGAGAGGTCCGTCATTCCTTGGCTATAGTCATGATGATTTCTAGCCGAAGTGGAATGAAATCTTCTCATAGATGTTGGAGGCAAGCTGCTAGAGCTTGAAGTGGATAGGGGTTTCTCCCATGTAGCACCTGGCCATCCATGCCAACATGGACCTTCGGTATCATACGAAGGAGGTTGAGTCCAAACGGGTGCATCACCCGTTGGGTTCTATTCCTCTTCGTACTCATGGACCGTAGAGGTTGTCGGGGGCATGGCCGCTCTCCTTGTACGGCTTCTGTTTACCCTACTAGAGACATTAAATCTTCCGACTTCCTTGATGGGAAGTAGGTCAATGGTTAGCCTCTGGCATTTGTACAAATGCTAATACAGGTTAGGTAACCGAATTTCATTCACAAAGCCGGTATAATAAAATATCAAAGAGCCATCTTGATCATGCTTAAGGGTATGTCCTTGCACTAAATAATCTTCATCAGTTAATTCTCTTTCATTTTCAAAATACTCAAATGAAGAATATTGTAGTGCTCCTACCCTAGTAGCAATACGGGTAATTAATAAAGTGCATTCAATTGGCCCTACCCTTGGGATGTATTCTAACCATTGTGTCATCATGGCAATAACTTGGGCAACTTTTATCTTTTTAATCATGGCAAATAAAATTTTTAGCTCATAATTATGCACTATCCTTACATCTCCTCTAGGGAACATAGTCATAGCCACCCATCTATGCATGAAGCGTAAAGTGGGTTGTGCAAGTGGCTATTTCTAGGTGCACTACATCTGAACTCACCAGTTAAATCTTGCAAAAAACTTTATTTGTTAAACTTAGACAAAGCGTATAAATCTAGCAAACAACGTCTATGGAAGCCTAGGATTTCACTTAATTCTTTCCATCGGATGTTGTATTCTTTTTTGAAACAATCTAAAAGTAATACCATCAAATCATATTTTGTTTGTGCAAAGGAATTGTATGGGGAGAAGGTGTGAACCTTTCTCCTCTATGTGAGCAAAGTTTTCCCATCTTAATGCATGCAAAATGGAAAAGAATTCGGAATCCATAGCCATTTTGGTGATCAAATCCGAATCATAAGCTTTCATGTGAGAAAACTCACGATCTTGGAGGAGCTTGCGTGCTTGATCTTCAACTTCACTTTGGATGTCGAGGTCGTCGTCATGAAGAAGTTGATGTGGGTTGCTGCTCTCACCCATGGGAGTGTCGTCTCCTACACTCCTCCTCCGTGAACTTGTTGTAGCAACAGAAGAGGGGCGTGCACTTGAGTGTCCACCATGGCTTGAGCTTGCAGCCTCCTTCCTCTTTCCAAACAACCTCTTCATTCCTTTCATGGCCACA
The DNA here is from genome assembly GCA_036927565.1 of Tuctoria greenei. Classification (NCBI taxonomy): domain Eukaryota; kingdom Viridiplantae; phylum Streptophyta; class Magnoliopsida; order Poales; family Poaceae; genus Tuctoria; species Tuctoria greenei. The sequence goes on from JAYESD010000002.1 coordinate 183,694,004, forward strand.
ACAAACATGAACACAACAAGGCAAAAACTCGAAAGAGGTGATGTTAGCGAAAGCAAAACCTTGACGAATTTTCCCTTGAAGAACTTGAAAGAAAATTGCAAATGCAAACAAAAGCAAATCTTATTGAGTTGGATTTTGAGCAAGAGTACTTCAATGAAGAGCAAGAAAAACAATTTGAGCAAGAGTGACTTTGGGGATGTATGAGATGAGGTGAAGTGTAAGGAGAAGAGCTCCTCACGGCCACCAATTTATAGTGTGCAATTCCCAACGGTCACTAGGGAACCAAATGTAGCCATTGAATGAGAGAGAGCCAAAATGGCTCTTTCCCCTAGTCGGCTGAACAGGGGGTCGGCTGACCTAATAGGTGGGCCCCCCTGTTCCCCCTTTTCCCAGGTGGTTCCCCAATGGCTATGAAATTAGCACGTTGGTGAAATACCACTTTTGCAGCTCAGAAAGATTGTTTTCCAAATAAAAACTCCTTTTTAAAAACCCAACAATTTTCTTATTATGGAAAATAATGAAGTAAAAATGATAGTTGAGAATATAAGATTCTCAACTTACTAAGAAAATCAAATTTGCAGTAGGAAAAATCAATCTAAATCGGGAAAACCAAATAAAGAGAAAAGAAAACAAAGAAAAAGGATAACTACCAATTTAACCTATTGGGTAGGTCTCACCACCGTCCGATGAGATGGACATTCCTCCTTCTTCATTTCTTGATATCCAGGCCCGGGGGGATGGACTCGGATGGCCTGTCTTGCTTCTTCCTCCATTCCTTCTTTGGCGGCTTGGTTGACTTGGGTCTGTGGGGAGGCCCGAATTTCTCCGTCTTCTTGGGGTCGGCGTGGACGATAAGACGAGTTTTTTTGCATAGATCAAATTCCTCATAAATGCAATGAGCGTGTCCATCTTTGGAGGTGTGATTTTGACCTCTTGAATGTGTTTAAAATTTGGCCCATACTTGATACGGATCATGGATCATTGCTCCAACTTTGGGCGGAAGTTAAACATTTCCTCCGTGCCATTGATATGGAAGTGGATTGCGCTAGCTCTCACATCTATGCGAGCCTTCGGGGTGCATAGGAACGGGCGCCCAAGAATGAGCAGCGTAACCTTCTCGACCTCCATGTCATGCATCATGAAATCCACGGGTATGAAGCAGTTCTGGATTTTCACCGGGACATCATTGGACATACCTGCTGGATAACGAACTGAGGAATCAGCTAGTTGGAGCTGCAATGGTGTTGGATTAACTTCCATGAAGTTCAGCTGGTCGAAAACCACCTTAAGCATCACACTCACACTTGCTCCATGGTCGCAAAGGGCCTTTTCAAAGTTGTGTGCCCCAATTGAGCATGAAATTGTAGGACATCTAGGGTCCTTCAGCCAGTTGCCTCCTTGTAGAGAAATCATGTTGGCACTTTCCACAGGAGGTTCAAGCTGTCCTGGCATCTTGCCATTCTCCATTTGAGGAACTACAGCTGCCAGTTGAGCCAACTGAGTTTCCAACATCTTGTTGAAACTCAATTGATTCTTGAAGGCTGAGGATAGTCTTTTAATCTTGGCATTAACGTTTTCTAGGGTCTTGTCATTGGCCGACAGCTTCTTGGATATGGCCTCATTGATCTTCAGCTGGCCAATGGCAAGTTCTGTAAAGCTGGGTTGATTTCCATTGTTGCCATTGTTGTTGTACCCTCCTCGAAAGAATGGGTGTGGTTGGCCCCACCCTTGACCTCCTGGACGATAGCCATTGTTGTTTCCATTGTTGGCTAGGTATAGGGCATCCTCACAGGTTTCTGGGCAATCATTGCCCAAATGCCCCGTGTTGCCACAGACTTCACAAGTGATGTGATAGTCTAAGGAATAGGCATTGCCACATACCTCACCATTGCCCTGTCCATCAATTTTCTTCATTAGGAGTTCTAATTTGGCACGGATCATGTCCACCTCCTTCAAGGTGTGCATGCCTTGCTTGTGGGTATCGAGATGCTCGTTGCTCCAACCCATGTTTGACGCCATATCCTCAATCAAATATTTGGCTTTGGGCACCGTCAATGAGAAGAAGGCACCTCCAACAGTAGCATCAACATGGTCACAGGCGATAGGGATCAACCCATTATAAAAGTTTTGGATAATGAGCTTGTCATCCATCCCATAGTGGGGACAGGCTAGGATGTACTCCTGAAGCCTTTCCCAAGCCTCGGGAATAGACTCCTTGGCATTTTGTTGGAAGCTGGAAATTCTTCCACATAGGGCATTGGTTTTGCCCAACGGGAAAAACTTGGCAAGGAATGTCGTAGAACATTTCTCCCAAGTATCTACAGCACTTCGGTATGCGTAGAACCACTGTTTCGATCTCCCAAGAAGAGAAAATGGAAACAGCCTAAGACAAACAACGTTAGAGGATACGTCCTTTTGCTTAAAAGTCCTGTAGATCTCAAGGAACTATTGCAGGTGAGCACTTGCATCCTCGTTATCCTTCACACAAAATGGGTTGGCTTGCACCATAGTGACAAGGTCAGTCTTGATTTCGAAGTTTACGTCTACCGTGTTAATAGTGGGCCCAACAGGCACATTGTTAGCAGAGTGAGCCGAAAACTCACGAAGGGTCTTCTGGGCCATTGGTGTTTTGGTTGTTGGTGCAGTTGTGCTGGCTTGCTTTGCCGATCGAAGCTTTTGAGGAGTAACGACACGAGGTCGATCTCTTAAAAGGGATTCGAGATTTTCAACAAAGTTTCCCGGCAAGCAGAAACCATACATACACTACCCTTTTCTCATATAAAATGCGAAAACATAGAAGGGTCATCCTAAAAAACCTACCAGGGTCCTATCCTATTCACTCAATGATGCAATACTTCGGCTGCCTTACACGGCAACGGTGCCAGAAATGCTTGTTGACAGTTCCTATGAACTACTAACAATTCATCCCTAGTAGGGGTGCTAGAAATGTTTGTTAGTAGGTTGTATTATACATGTAAACCCGCAAGCGCACGAAAACTATCGTTGTAGCATTTCCCCTCTAAGAGTATTCCCAAAGGGTGTCATTTATATTCTCCTAAAGGAAGGCTAGGTGGAAGCAAAGCAATCATCAAATGGAGAGGCTAGGATGGTCTGGCTAGGGTTCTATCAAGGATGGATTAATTGATAAGTGGAGGTAGTGTGACACACACAAGAACATTCTATCCTACGGGGATAAAAGAGGTAATAGAGGGACTAGGCTAAGAGTTAGGTAGATATTCCTACTATGCTTCTAGTGTACATATACATAGCCTAAGTTAGTTACTAATGATTATATTATTTATGAATTCTCATGCTAAGTGGATTAACACATCGGGCGCGGGTTTACCCCTAGCAACACTAGACGACTCCCGCCAAGAGCCCGTGGCGTAGCCGAACGTGGAGGATTACAAAGGACAGATAGGGCTATCACCACCTACAGCCTACCTCTTCAATCCGTGGGTCTACGAGATATTCAACGCTACTCTCTATCCTAACACCGTGCTAGCATATTAAGTAATTACCTCAAGAGCCAAGGCACAAGCCATCCTAAGGCAATGAACTAAATTATCGTTGAACCAATGTTAATTCATAGCATAAGTGATTCATATTAAAATAGTCATATCATAGCTAATTAGACCATAGTGGAGGTTTATAGTGTTTATGATGATGTGATAAGAATGGTATAGCACAATCATAAATACTATTCCTACCACATACATGGAATCCACAATCAAACAAGAAATGCTTCATCCAAGTATATGAACAATAGAAGATTAAAGATATCATTTTTATTATGAATAAAGTCACAAATGCAAATAGGAATATGGGAGACATACCTTTCCCAATTGGAAATCGAGAAGAGACTCCTTCTACTCCTTTCCTACTTGGAGTATGGACTAGAGACTCTCCTCTTTATAGCCTATACTCCTCTAAACCTATGGAGAGTAGTGGATACAAAGGAAGAATACTCAAATGGTGTGTGTTGAAGTGAGGGGTGAGGGTCCTATTTATAGCTTGGAGAAGGATTGGTTCCCACCACCAAAAGTGCGTGAATCAGTCACCCATGACCCCTTCAAGCTGGGAGGATCCAACATGTGGCGTTTGACCGCGTTTGGCGGGAAGACCTAGTCAGCCAACTAGGGCGGTCGGCTGACCTGGTCTTTGCCCTGTTGGTGTTGTGCTTCCTCCAGGTCTTTGCTAGGTGGGTCCCATTCCTTTATATGTGTGTGAAAGTTGCCTAGAGGGGGGTGAATAGGCTAATCGACCTAAAATGACTTAATAAAACAAGATCAGTACTTAGGGGGCGGACTAGTCTGGTCCAGGGGCGGACTAGTCCGGTCCAGGGGCGGACTAGTCCGGTCCACCTGCAGGGAAAACCTAAAAACTATTTATAACAAGTTTTAGTTGGATTTTTTTGATGCTAAAAGTGTTAGGATGATTCAGTGAACCTTAACAAGTTATATAGAAAGTATGAAGCTAAGGATCACAGCAAAATAAAGACGATTAGTGAAAGACAATAAAGCTAACCCTAGATGCGATATGCGATAAATGAATGTGAAGTACACAAGAGACACAAGGATTTTATCCCGAGGTTCGATCCCACACAAGTATCTACGTCCCCGTTGAGAAGTCCATGAAGGATCGGGTTCAACAACCCTTCCCTCACCAAGTTTACCACAAGGGCCTAACTTGGTTCTCCACTATCACAAGGGTGAATACAAGATTCGTTGGGGCTTCTCACAATCTGAGGCTCCAACCACAAATATGATCACAAATCACAAAGAACAACTCAAGCCACGGATCACAAAGATTCAACAAGTGCAAGAGATCAAACCGAGAGCCTAGAGCGGTGTTCTTCCTCTTCTTCACCTCACCAAACCCTAATCCACACAAGAATTAGCTTTAGAGGGAAGTTAGGCAAGTAGGAGGCTTTTGAAGGCTCAAAGTTTCTGTGGCGGTGCTAGGGTTTCAAAGTTCTCAAGAGTTGGTTCAAATGAACCCAGGGGTCCTCTATTTATAGAGGTTCCCAGCCCATACTGCTGACTTCAGCAGATGGGCAGACTAGTCCGGCCTGAGGCCCGGACTAGTCCGACCTTTGGGACCACTGACGTACCTGACAACTACCACACTACACGGCAATTATCACGCTACCCGCTAAACTTCAAATTCAAACGGTCACTTCATAATGGACTAGTCTGGTCAACACCGGACTAGTTCGATCTCACACAGAACCTTTTGTTCCGTGTGAAAACGCACTAGTCTGGAGAACACATACTAGTCCGGCCCCCAGGGCGGACTAGTTCGGCCTCCCAGACTTAGTCGCTAGAGCACCTAACTCTCACGAATCCGGACTAGTCCGACCCCCAGGGCAGACTAGTCCGATCTCAGTCAGGACCTCTTGGTCCGGACTAAAATGGACAAGTCCGGGGTTTTGGGACTTGGTCCTGAAAACCCACTCCATGACTATCCTAGACTAGTCCGTCCCACTACGGACTAGTCCAAAGTCAGTCAGACCATTCTGGTCCGCCTAAAAACGGACTAGTCTGGCCAGGAGCGGACTAGTCTGGCCACCAGCACAGACTAGTCCCGCCACTCCAGCCAGACTACTCTAACACTCTTCTCTCAATAGGTTTTGATCTATAAACCGCTTTGAGCTCCCAACTTGATCTCAATGCACTTTACGCACAAATCCTCATACACATATGGCTAGTCTAAACTCGACACGCTAAAAAACCTAGTTTCTTCTTTTCGAGTAGACATCGCCGTTTTCATCCTTTTCCTTTTTGAGGGTTTGTGTTTCCACTTGATTCCACACCTGTGCTTAAGATCACTGAGCTTATTAGTTACTTAATTGTCGTCATCAATTATCCAAAACCCACGGGGATCCTAGATGCACTTTCAATCTCCCCCTTTTTGGTGATTGATGACAACACATTAAGTCTTCAACATATAAGAGTATAAAATTTGGTTTTCATAACATGCGGGTGTATGAGTGACTCCCCCTCAATGAATGCATCATAAAAAGAAGATTGAGGAAGTCCTTAATACACACACGTGTTATGGTGGGGTGCCTACGTGTTGTGCTCAATATTTGTGACAAGACATATTAAATATGAATATGATCAAAAGATAAACATTCAAAGAATCTTATTGATGTTGAACAACCAAAACATAGTCTTGCACAAATTTAAACATTCGAATGACATAAATATTACATTAAGAAGTGCAACATGTCCAAGGATCCAACAAAATAAAGAGTGCTACCCCCTCTAACTCCCATCTAACTCCCCCCCTTTGGCATCAAGACACCAAAAAGGAAAAGAAGAGGGGAACTACGATGCCAAAAGTCTAGTCATCATCCTCATTGTGTAAGACCTATGTATGCTAAATACATTGGCTTGTAGTGAATACACTTGCTTTGACAATAAAAGTTTTGAATATCACCAAAACACCTTTTTATTAAGGTCCGACTAGTTTTGGTTAGCTCCTGTGTGTTTTGACTTTAACTCCGAGTTGATTTTTCTAGCTCAGGCTTTTGGGTTTACTAGTTTTGGTAAGTTCCGGCGCTAGGTTCTACTAGCTTTTGTTAGCTCCGGCTCAAGGTCCGGGTTGCTCTGGCAAGGTCCGGAACATGACCGCAATGCTTCTGTTTTTCATTTGTAATGTTTCGTACTTGCTTTACATCTCTAGAAAGATTTCTTAGTATTCATTTGCTAAGCCTTTGGTGTGTTTTTGGTTGACATGGATGATATCGTGTTACTATGGTTTTGCAACATGCTTATGTGAGGTTACCACGTAAGGTGTTGTGTTCGGAACTAACTTGAGTAAAGTCGAGGACTTGGGCTCGTATGGATTGGTTGTTTATTCATGTGCAGGTGTTGCTTGAATTCAAGACATGGCTGGTGATGGAATCCATTGGACTAGTCTCAGGGAGGAGATGAGGTTCCAACAACCAAATTCAGGGGGAATTGTGGTTGAGCTGATCAAGAGGTTGCGCAGCATGATTGAATCAAGTACAATGGATGTGAAGGTATCGTGGACGTCATTGGAAGATATTTGCACGTATGCAAGGAGTGCATGGACGTGGCTACATGGTTCCGAGACGTGATGAAGAGATGTGGACATAAAGAGTTGGTCGGAAAGGTCCAACTGACTAGGTTATGGACTCAGGCTGCGGCTAAGTCGGGTTTGACTCAAATATGGAAAGAATTGAGTTGGTTATGATAGGATTTCGTGTGGGTCACGAATTTGAGTTGTTTAGGAATGTGGGATACGTTCCTAAGGTGTTTGGAAGTCTTAAGATTGCTTCAATCTCCGTATAGAAGAATCTTGAGCAGTTATGGAAAGTTACGATTCGTGATCTGAGTAGGATTGGAGTCCTAGTTGATATTGGGTTGGCTTTCAAGCTGGTTATATAAGCAAGGGAGCCCAGAGCTCGTGGTGCACGACTTTGGGGCTGTTCCTCTTGTGTTCTATTGAATAAAATTCGTAGTTTGAAGGAACGTTTGTGCCTTGTTCGTCCGACATGTTCCAGACAAGTTTTACTCGTTGAGTTTCTGGACAGCACAACCTTTCGTTGGTGGTTTTATCATAACTCGAGTTTTACAGATCCAATTGACGTGATTCTTTTTGGGTTGTATTCAAAACTTGATTATCTATCATCTGTCAAAATTTCACGGTCATTGGATTTGTGTTCTATGATCTACACGAGTTTCTTTGCAGCGTTCCAGAACTGGTTTTTTTCTCGGGTAGGGCAGATTTACCTTTGTTTGATCTTTCGATCATAACTTGAGTTTTTCTCGACGGATTTGAGTGATTCTTGTTGTGTTGTCTTCGTGACTTGATTCTCTCTGATATCTATTACTTTTGTCATGGTGAAACACATTTAGATTAGTCTCACACACGATGTCTTTAACAGATCGTTTTCTGCCGAAGGGTTGGGATTTAATAGTTTCCGCTGCATAAGATTTTTAAATCTACCATTCACCCCCCTGGTAGCTTTTCACGTGCTCTTCGATCCTACAATTGGTATAAGAGCCACGATGCTCTAATCTTTGTGATTTGCGCGTGTTTTTGACTAATCATCATGTAGAAGTACTCTGCCAAACCTTGTGTGTTCGCTGGTATTGATTTTCAGGTTTGGAAGGCACACATGGAGGCTTTCATCCAGGCACAAGACTTTGCAATATGGGAGAAGGTATACAAGCCTTATGAAGTGCCATCAAAACGATCAAGTTACAGCTACAAATCCGAGAGATGTCGACAACCACATCAAGGCTTGGAACTTGATCTTACAAGGATTAACACAAAGCGACTTCAACTGTGTTGCACACCTCCGATCTGCATACGATGTTTGGAAAGCACTTTGTGACTACCACGAAGGATCCAACACGATCAAAGAGGTAAGGCAAGACATGTTCAAGAAAGAATACATGCGCTTCGAGATGCAACCCGGTGAGTCTATTGATGACCTTTTTGCTCGCTTTAATAAGATTCTCAGCAACTTGCGTAGTGTCAATGTTAATTTTTCAGATGCTGAAAATGCTAGGCAATTGCTAAGTGCATTAGATATGACAATTTGGGAGATGAAAGTCACATCTATTCGTGAATCTACTGTCATGAGTTCACTTACTTTAGATGTGCTATATTCCAAGTTAAAAACTCATGAAATTGACATAATCTCATGTAAGAACACCAACAAGTCTATTGCTTTAGTTTCTCAACGTGACATGCCTAGTTCCGGTCAAACATCATCTTGTGGTACACTTGCTTTGCTGTCCTCTCTAATCCTTGAACAGATTGAGGAGTTTCTAGAGGAGGAGCTAGCGCTCATCTCTACCCGGTCCTCAAAAGCATTGCAAAATGTGAGAACTAGAAGGAGAGGAAGCTCCGGACCTCAACGATGCTTTGAATGTGGTAAGACAGAACATTTTCGTTCAGATTGCCCTAACCTTTCAGGTCCTACTTCCCGGGATGAAAAGAAAACAAGAACGAAGCACTCCTCTGCAAAAAGATACGAAGAAAAAGAAGGGTTTTACAGGACGTCAATTGGTGAGCAGTTTTATCTCAGCACTCCAGGAACATGGCTGAAGCGACGTGGACATTGGAAGTGATGAAGATGAAGATGATTTGGCAAACTTGTGCTTCATGGCGGGCAAGTCAAGATCAAGTATGGAGGAGGCAAAACACAACAGCGACAATGAAGAGGTATGTCCTACTTGCGAAGAAATGTGTGATGCTATTTCTCGTGCCACTGCTATTGTTAAGAAAAAGGACAAAAAGCTTAGGGACAATGCTGTTAAAATTGAGTCACTAGAATCTAAAATTAATCGTTTGAAATCCTTGATTCCTAGTGATGATTCTTGTTCCTCATGTGACTTAATATATGAACAATTGTCCTCCCTAAGAAATGCACATACCTCCACACTTGATAAACTTGAACTTGAAATTGAAAAGAACAAAAAGCTTGCTGACTTAATATTGGAAACTTAAAAGATGCTTCTTGTTCGACAATTGATTTGCATTGTTCTAGTTGTGATGATCTTGATAAGAAACTACAAGATGCTATGAATGAAATCTCTATATTGAACAATGCTCTACGTTGTCATGAAGTTAAATATTGTTCCAATTGCAAATTAAAAGGAAAAACATCATGTGAAAACTGTCTTGATCTATCCAATAAACTTGATAACATACATAAGACATTTGATCGGTTTTATAATAAGAATAAGAACCTAAACTTGCTGCTGAATTTATCCAAGTCTTGCAATGATAAAACTGGTTTAGGTTTTGATTCTCATGCTCATGCTAAGGCACATGCACCTAAAGTTGTAAAGTCATTAGGAAGTGGTTTGATTCAAACAGTTCCTAAACAAAAAGAAGTGGTTTTCAAATCTGCAGGAGTATTGTCTCATTCAGTTTCAAATAAAAATGTTGTTTGCTCATCTAGACATGAACACAAAGTTAAATTTCATTGTACCTACTGTGGAAGAGATGGTCATGTCATAGATTTTTGTTATAGGCTAGCTAAACTATAGAAAAGGGAAAGAATGGTTACTAGATCTCATAACTTTCGTGCAAAATTTTTGCCGCACATATTGAATCGAATGTACAACCTGCTGTTTTGAGTCAAAAACATTCAAAGTTCACCTCCGTACCTTCTGTTTTTGCCTCCGGAGCTACTGATTTTTGTGCTACACAAGTAACACCTTATAGGTCAGTAGTTAAGAATAAAAAATCTCAAACTTTGACTCATAAACCTGCTGTTTTGTCTCAGCTTTCGCGTGTTTTTCCTGCTGCACGTCGCGTGACTCAATACTGGATTCCTAAATGCCTTTTGACTAACCCCAGTATTGAGTCATCGACGTATTGTGCTTCTATGTAGGTTACACATTTGAGGAAGTAGAACATTTGGATTGTGGATTCAGGTTGCTCACGCCACATGACCGGTAACAAAGATTGGTTCTCCTCCCTATCTTTTGTGTCACGTGTAGAGAATGTTACTTTTGCCGATAATTCCTCAACTCCTATAATTGCTAAGGGTTCGGTTAGAGTAAATGATCACTACACTTTGAAGGATGTGGCACTTGTCAAAAATTTGAAATACAACTTGCTTTCTGTTTTACAACTGCTAGATGAAAATGAGGAAATTATTTTCAATAAAAACTGCTGCAAAGTTGTAAGTTCAAATAGTGAGCTTATTTTTAACATATGTTGGTTTGGAAGAGTTTTTAAAGCTGATTTTGATATGTCTTCCTCTAAGCATAGGTGTCTAGTTGCTAATGATTCAAATGACTTATTTTTTTGGCATCGTAGACTTGGTCACGTAGGTTTTGATCACCTAACGCGTGTTAGTGCTCTTGATTGCATACGTGGGCTGCCTATGCTTAAAGGGGACAAAGAAATTTTGTGCTCTTCTTGTAGACATGCTAAGATGGTTGCAGGTTCACATACTCCTCTCACAATGGTCATGACAACTGAACCGTGTCAACTTTTGCACCTTGACACCATAGGACCTTCACGTGTTCAATCCTTCGAAGGTAAATGGTATGTTCTTGTGATTGTTGATGATTATTCTAGATACTCTTGGGTTTACTTTATGGAGTCTAAGAATGAAGCTTTTAGTCACTTTAGAACTTTATTTCTTAGATTATCAATTGATCACCTAGGATCTTTAAAAGCAATTAGAAGTGATAATGGAACTGAATTTAAAAATCAATCTTTTGATCACTTTTGTGCTGAAAATAGAATAGATCATCAATTTTCTTCACCAAATGTACCTCAACAAAATGGTGTTGTAGAAAGAAAGAACAGAACCTTAGTTGAGATGGCTAGGACTATGTTTGATGAATATCAAACTCCTAGGAAATTTTGGGCTGATGCGTTAGCAACCGCTTGTTATGTCTCAAATCGTGTTTCTTGCGTGCTAAGCTAGGTAAAACACCATATGAGCTCCGGTTTGGACATAGGCCTAGTGTTACACACTTTCGGGTCCTTGGTTGCAAATGCTTTGTTAAGAAACATGGTAATCTTGATAAATTTGAACCTAGATCCATTGATGGCATGTTTCTTAGTTATCCATCTCATACTAGAGGCTACCGTGTGCTTTTACTTGACACTAACAAAATTGTGGAGACTTGTGAAGTGTCTTTTGATGAAGCTAGCCCAGGTACAAGCTCAAACATTGCAGGTCCAGATCCATATCCGCAGGGGAAGAGCATTTTCGTTGAAGATGAGGAAGAATTGGAGCTGCTGCCCGAAAATTCAGCAGCTAAAGACTTTGGTTCAGCTCCGGATGTTAATTCTCAACCAGCACCGACAACCATGAATGCTGATTCAAATCATCCTCAAGTCACAAGCTCATCAATTTGTGATGAACATGAATAAGAAGAAGCTTGTGAGACATCTGTTCCCCTACGGTTTTACAAAGATCATCCCCCACAACAGATGATTGGAAGCTTGCACGAACGATTCACATGGTCCAGGTTCTGCGATCCAAACTCTTATGCTCATTCTGCTTTTGTTGCTTCTTTTGAACCCAAAGATATATCACACGAACTCACTAATGAATCTTGGATTATTGCCATGCAAGAAGAGTTAGAAAATTTTGAAAGAAATAATGTTTGGAAACTTGTACCTCCACCTCAAGGTCACACTTTAATTGGAACTAAATGGGTATTTAAAAATAAACAAAGTGAGGATGGGGTTGTGGTTAGGAATAAGGCTAGGTTTGTTGCTCAAGGTTTCACTCAAGTTGAAGGTCTAGATTTTGATGAAAGTTTTGCTCCTGTTGCAAGATTAGAAGCCATAAGAATTTTGTTAGCTTTTGTTGCATCTATTGGTTTTAATCTATATCAAATGGATGTCAAAAGTGCTTTTCTTAATGGCTACATAGATGAGGAGGTTTATGTGAAACAACCACCGGGTTTTGAAAATCCAGATTTTCCTAATCATGTTTACAAACTGTCCAAAGCCTTGTACAGTCTCAAACAAGCCCCTAGAGCATGGTATGATAGGTTAAAAACATTCTTACTTGAAAAAGGGTTTACCATGGGAAAGGTTGATAAAACTCTTTTTGTGCTTAAGCGTGGCAATGACTCATTGTTCGTTCAAGTGTATGTGGATGATATTATCTTTGGTCGTGCTTCTCATGATCTTGTGTCCGAATTTTCAGCAATGATGAGTTTCGAATTTGAAATGAGTATGATGGGTGAACTCAGTTACTTTTTGGGGCTGCAAATCAAGCAAACGAAGGAGGGTACCTTTGTGCATCAAACGAAGTATACAAAAGATCTCCTTAGGCGCGTCAACATGGACAAAAGCAAGCCTCTTCGGACACCAATGGGAACAGCAACAACACATGGACTTGATGAAGATGGTGAACCCGTGGATCAAAAAGAATATAGAAGCATGATCGGATCACTTTTGTACCTCACGGCATCAAGACCAGACATACAATTCAGCGTATGTCTTCGTGCACGGTTTCAAGCCTCCCCACGTGCTTCACATCGTCAAGCCGTCAAAAGGATTCTCAGGTACTTGCATGGAACTCAAGAATTTGGAATTTTTCTTCCTTCTTCCTCAACCGTTACTTTGAAAGCATTTTCAGATGCTGATTTTGGGGGTTGTAGGATTGATAGGAAAAGTACTTCCGATGCTTGTCATTTTCTTGGTAATTCTCTTGGTGCTTGGTCCTCTAGAAAACAAAATTCAGTTGCACAATCCACAGCCGAATCTGAATATATAGCTGCTGCTAGTGCTTGCGCACAAATTCTTTGGATTGTTCCAACACATAAGGACTATGGGGTTGATCTAGATAGTGTTCCACTGTTCTGTGATAACACTAGTGCCATTTGCATTGCTAAAAACCCCGTGCAACATTCTAGAACTAAGCACATTGACATTAGGTATCACTTTCTCCGAGATAATGTTGAAAAATGAAACATTGTGCTTCACCATGTAGATACCAAACAACAATTGGCTGACATTTTTATAAAACCTTTGGATTTCACTCATTTTTGTTACATTCGTAGTGAAATAGGGGTTATGCATCCTCATGGCATAAATTGAGGGGGAGTTTCGAAACTTGGGAAGTCTATGTGTGAATCTGAAATTAAAATAATATGAGCATAGTATTTCATACATATATGACTTTGTGATTCCTTTAACATGCTGAAAGTTCTTACTACATTACTCGTGTTATACATTTTGTAGTTTTTGTCATGTCTAGTAATTGGAATAATTACTTACACTAAAATTGGTCATGGTCGAACTTTCTTGCTGTTTTGAACTTGTTACATGTTCACAAGTGCTTTTAATCATTAAGAATTAATCAAGTAATCAACTCACATGTTGAGTTTTTATGAACAAATATAAATTGAGAAAAGATCAAGAGAATATGCATGCATCGCACTTCTTCTTTTGAGATGGCTTATCATTGCACTTAGATATGAACTTGGAAGAAGTTGTGTATGATTAAAACCATGTCCTTAAGCTTCTGATTGTCAAATGACATAGGCTTGGCTTGGTTGGTTAGAATAAGGCAGATGCGCCTATAATCTCTTGCAAATATCATATGATCTAAATTTATGCTTTGAAAAATAATAAAATGCAGCAACTAGTGTCATGATTTTAGGTTTTGAAATAGTTAAGTTTGTGAGATCATGACTTACTTAAATTGAAATTTACATTTGATCTCTAGCATGGCTTACACTACTTTATGTATTTCATTGATGTGATAATGTAAGGTACTTGATAATATGACTTGGATGAGCCTTGTTTATATGTATATGTTATAATATGCTCATAACAACTGAAGGGGGAGAGATAATTTGTTTATATGCTCATGACTTGCTGAATACATTTTCAAAGGGGGAGAGATAAGCATGAAGAGAAAGAAATATGTGCATAAGGAGAGATAATAAAGGGGGAGAAATTGCCTTCAAAACTTTTATGTGAATAATCCAATATTCGGATTTTAAATGGTGTTGCCAATGCATTCATCAAGGGCGAGATTGTAAGACCTATGCGTGCTGAATACATTGGCTTGTAGTGAATACACTTGCTTTGACGATAAAAGTTTTGAATATCACCAAAACACCTTTTTATTAAGGTCCGACTAGTTTTGGTTAGCTCCGATGAGTTTTGTCTTTAACTCCAAGTTGATTTTTATAGCTCCGGCTTTTGGGTTTACTAGTTTTGGTAAGTTCCGGCGCTAGGTTCTACTAGCTTTTGTTAGCTCCAGCTCAAGGTCTGGGTTGCTCTGGCAAGGTCTAGAACATGACCGCAATGCTTCTGTTTTTCATTTGCAATGTTTTGTACTTGCTTTACATCTTTGGAAAGATTGCTTAGTACTCATTTGCTAATTCTATGGTGCGTTTTGGTTGACATGGATGATATCCTGTTACTATGGTTTTGCAACATGCTTATGTGAGGTTATCACGTAAGGTGTTGTGTTCGGAACTAACTTGAGTCAAGTCGAGGACTTGGTCTCGTATGGATTGGTTGTTTATTCATGTGCAGGTGTTGCTTGAATTCAAGACATGTCTGGTGATGGGATACATTGGACTAGTCTCAGGGAGGAGATGAGGTTCCAACAACCAAATTCAGGAGGAATTGTGGTTGAGCTGATCAGGAGGTTGCGCAGCATGATTGAATCAAGAACAATGCATGTGAAGGTATCGTGGACATCATTGGAAGATGTTTTCACGTGTGCAAGGAGTGCATGGACGTGGCTACATGGTTCCGAGACATGATCAAGAGATGTGGACGTAAAGAGTTGGTCGGAAAGGTCTAACCGACTAGGTTGTGGACTCAGGCTACGGCTAAGTCGGGTTTGACTCAAATATGGAAAGATTTGAGTTGGTTATGATAGGATTTCATGTGGGTCACGAATTTGAGTTGTTTAGGAATGTGGGATACGTTCCTAAGGTGTTTGGAAGTCTTAAGATTGCTTCTATCTGCGTATAGAATAATCTTGAGCAGTTATGGAAAGTTATGATTCGTGATCTGAGTAGGATTGGAGTCCTAGTTGTTATTGGGTTGGCTTTCAAGCTGGTTATATAAGCAAGGGAGCCTAGAGGTCGTGGTGCAGGACTTTGGGGCTGTTCCTCTTGTCTTCTATTGAATAAAATTCATAGTTTGAAGGAACTTTTGTGCCTTGTTCGTCCAACTTGTTCCAGACAAGTTTTACTCATCGAGTTTCTGGACAGCACTACCTTTTGTTGGTGGTTTTATCATAACTCGAGTTTTACAGATCCAATTGACGTGATTATTTTTGGGTTGTATTCACAACTTGATTATCTATCATCTGTCAAAATTTCACGGTCATTGGATTCGTGTTCTATGATCTACACGAGTTTATTTGCAGCATTCCAGAACTGTTTTTTTTTCTTGGGTAGGGCAGATTGACCTTTGTTTGATCTTTCGATCATAACTTGAGTTTTTCTCGACGGATTTGAGTGATTCTTGTTGTGTTGTCTTCGTGACTTGATTCTCTCTGATATCTATAACTTTTGTCAAGGTGAAACACGTTTAGATTAGTCTCACACATGATTTCTTTAACAGATCGTTTTTCTACCGAAGGGGTTGGGGTTTAATAGTTTCCACTGCGTAAGATTTTTAACTCTACCATTCACCCCCCTGGTAGCTTTTCACGTGCTCTTCGATCCTACACATTGCTATGGGCCGCCTTATCACCGGTGTCGCTCTCCGTGGCCTCCGGGTCCTCGTAGTCCTCGTCGTCGTCGTTGTCGGAGACCCGTGCCGAGGGAGCCGCCCGAGAAGAGCTCCCGTCCTCATGGAACTGAGCGAGCTCGTCGGCGGTGAAGTCGGGGAACGGGGTGATCTCGCCATCGCCCTCCTTTTGAGGTGACATGGGGACCTCAAGCTTGTCACACACGGCCTTGAGGTATTTCTCTTGACGCTTGTGTGCCCGCTGATTGCGGAGTTTGGCTTCCGGCAAGAGGTAAAAATGGCCTTGAAGCACATGAATAAAGCACTCATTGACTGAGGAGGAGGTGGAGATGGAGGTGTCACAGGGTGACGTTCTGGCATCGCCGAGTGAGAGGGAGGCTCCGCATTCTTCCGGCGCAGAGAAGGCGGCACAGAAGGTGGCATCTGTGGATGAAGTGGGCGATGAGTCACATCCTTGACAAAGGTCAAGCCAGACACCTTCTCGATGAGAAACATGATGTAGGGTGCATACCCACATGCACGGTTAGTGGTATGCGAGATGTTTAAGATGTCGTCGAAGATGTAGTCGACGAGTTTGAACTTCTCAACACAATCAATAAGAAGGAGCAGGTGCCTTAGGCTTCCTTGGATCACCCCTGCATCACCATCCTTGGGTGCTATGGTCCTCCTCAGAATCCTGTTCAGGATGCTATAGAAGGGCTTGATGTTGCGAGCAAGCCCGACATCATAGGAAACATGGCTGGGATACATGTAGGCCAACTCATCTCTATCTACGGCCTTGAGGTTAGAAATAATGATCTCATGATCCAAATGGGCCTCAAGTCCAGGAATCTTGGCAAACTCTGCAAAGGTGATTGAGTACTGCTCCCCATGAGTCATCCAAATGATCCGTCTATCACCTTGAGTGGTGAACTAGATGGTAGAGTAAAACTGCAGGATGACATCAACATTACAGTTGTACTTAAATCCCATGATATCCTTGAGCTCATGACGCTCAGTAGCTTCAATGACCGCATCAAAAGCAGAGTGCTTTTTCTGGGCCATATTGTCACAGTCAACCCATTGTGCTTCAATCACCGGCTTCTTCATCGTCTGGTAGACCAGACGGTAGTAGTCACAATGAAAGTCGCACCAAAACCTTGGGTCGGCGGTGCTCCTTTCATACTTGTAGACTCTTTCAGTTCGCGATTTCCTTGCCTTGTCCGCTCCTTTCCCATGGAAGACATTTGCAGCCAACTCACACTGCCGATTAGGGTTCCTTTTAGGAGTGTGTACTTCCAAGGGACCAATGGGTTTGGCCTGCCCCTTCTCCTTTATGACCACACCCTTGGCCTTCTCAGCCGGAACCTTTACGGAGGGCTTTTTTTTCTTGGGATCTGCAGGAGCCGGGGCCTTGCCCTTCTTCGGATCCCTCTCGATTCGGTGTTCAGCAACTTCCTCTTGGGCTTGCTCCTTAGCCCTTTCCTTCTCTCCCACTGTCACTAGCCTCTTCATCTTAGAGACTTGTGCTGCGGCAGCCTGAGAGTTATGAGCCTCTCGCTCCTCTTAGTTCTTCTTTCGTAGCTCCTTGCAGGACTCCTCTATGGCACGTGCCAATGCTTCATCTTCATTGTAGGCCGTAGCTGCGGCCTTGGATGCTGACAGAGCTTGTAGTTGCTTGGCTGATTTTCCTTTCTCTCGCTACTCGAGGTGCTTCTTAGCAGCCTCAACCTCCGCTCGTGCCCGTTCCTCACCAAGGCGAAGCTTCTCAGCCTCCCACTCGAGGTCAGTGGGGGGAGAAGCAGATCCGCGAGGAGCTGCCATTGCTGCTGAAACAGGAGAAAGACATAAGATAGAAGGTTAAGAAAGTGGAATAGTGCGAAAGAAATCACGAGAAACAGCCAAAGTTAGAGTTTGTCCTGTGTAAACCGGACTTGTCCGCCCCAGGGGTGGACTAGTCTGTCGGGCGGACTAGTCCGCCTGGCACCAGACTAGTCCGGGTTGCACAGGATAAACCCTAACCCTAACGGTTTTTCAAGAAATCGTTGAATCAAGTCGCAATACTCCTAGGCTATGATCACAAGGGTACTAGAAACAACTGTAATGAAGAGGCACCTATCAAAAACTCCATGAATCAAGAATGAGGAAAGTTTTTGAAAAGTGAGGAATACCTCTTCAAATCTTGAGGAATCAACAAGATCGGAGAAGGATCGCGTCGGGAATGATTGGGAAAGGTCTCCCCCACCTCCAAAGGGTCCAATGCACGGATTGAAATCGGTTTTTGATGGAGGAAAATTGAAAATCGCCCAAAAGTGAAGATTTTTGAGCGTGAGGGAGAGAGGGAGGCAAGTGTGAGGGAGAGGAGGGGTCGGTCCTCCTCCTGTGGGTTTAAGTCCCCAGGGGCCAGACTAGTCCGGTGTAGGGGCCAGACTAGTCAAGTCAGCGGACCAGACCCGGACCAAACCGAATCCGGACTTGTCCGGCCGAAGGGCGGACTAGTCTGGTCCTAAAAGGCTAAAAACATATATATTTGAGTTTTAGCCACTAGTTGATCCTTTTGGACATATTACCACAACAAAACTTTATGAATATGGTCAGTAAGCAATCAACAATCAAACTATGACCATAACTCACAAAGTCAATAGTTTTTCAAATATTTTGAAGAAAATCGAGATAGAGATGAATTTTTCAAACACATGCGTTCGCTTGAATAAGATTCAAAGTAAACATTCAGATGTGGATGTTCCAAGACACAATTTTGAGAATCTAAGATATTGAGCTCACTCCTAAGCTCACAAAAGCGCTTCTCATCTAGGGGTTTGGTGAATATATCGGCTAGTTGGTTCTCGGTTCTTACATGGGAAATCACTATATCCCCCTTCAAGGAATGATCTCTCAAGAAGTGGTGCCTAATATCAATGTGCTTTGTCCTCGAATGCTCAACCAGATTATGGGCTATTTTGATGGCGCTCTCATTGTCACATAGGACTTGAATATGGCGCAAGTTTATACCATAATCCCTTAGAGTTTGTCGCATCCAAAGAAGTTGTGCACAACAACTTCCGGTTGCGACATACTCCGCTTCGGCTGTGGAAAGAGCTATGGAGTTTTGTTTCTTGGAGGACCAAGACACTAAGGATCTACCAAGGAATTGACATGTCCCAGATGTGCTCTTCCTATCAACTTCGCACCCCGCATAATCCGCATTGGAATAGCCAATAAGGTTAAACTTGGATCCTTTGGGGTACCAAAGTCCTAGGCTAGGTGTGTGAACTAAATATCTAACAATTCTCTTAATAGCAGTCAAATGACACACCTTAGATGCAGCTTGAAAACATGCACACATACACACACTAAACATAATATCGGGTCTACATGCACAAAGATATAACAAAGAACTAATCATGGAATGATATACCTTTTGGTCCAAACTTGGACCATCTTCGTTGAGGTCTAGATGTCCATTAGTTGCCATTGGAGTCTTGATGGGTTTGGCCTTGTCCATGTCAAACTTCTTTAGTATGTCTTGAGTGTACTTTGTTTGACTTATGAACGTGCCTTCTTTGAGTTGCTTGACTTGGAAACCTAAAAAAACTTCAAATCCCCCATCATGGACATCTCAGATCTCTCTGTCATTATCTTAGAAAACTCATCACAAAACACTTTGTTAGTGGAACCAAAGATGATGCCATTGACATATATTTGGCATACAAAGAGATCATCATTAAAGTGCTTTGTAAAGAGAGTATAGTCAACTTTTCCTATCTTAAAACCATTTTGAATCAAAAAATCTCTAAGGCACTCATACCAAGCTCTAGGAGCTTGTTTGAGGCCATAGAGAGCCCTACGCAATTTGAAGACATGGATTGGGAAGTATTGATCTTCAAAGCCCGGTGGTTGCTCCACATAGACTTCCTCCTTGATTGGACCATTCAGGAACGCACTCTTGACGTCCATTTGGTAGAGCTTAAAATCATGGTGAGTAGAAAAGGCAAGTAATATATGAATTGACTCTAGCCTAGCTACGGGAGCAAAGGTTTCATCAAAATCCAAACCTTCGACTTGTGAGTACCCCTTGGCCACAAGTCGTGCCTTGTTCCTTGTCACCACGCCATGCTCATCTTGCTTGTTGCGGAACACCCACTTGGTGCCCACAACATTTGCTTGTGGACACTTGACAAGCTCCCAAACTTTGTTCCTCTCAAATTTGGTGAGTTCCTCTTGCACGGCCACCACCCAATACGGGTCTCTTAATGTGTCTTCAACCTTATGGGGCTCCGAAGAAGAGACAAAGGAGTAATTTTCACAAAAGTTAGCAACACGAGAACAAGTGGTTATGCCTTTTGTAATGTCTCCTAGAATGTTGTCAACGGGGTGATCCCGTTGAACACTTTGATGCACACGAGGATGTGGAGGTTGAACTCTTGAGTCATCATCATCCTGTTCTTCTTCTTTGTCCCCCCTTGATGTATGCTTCCCTCTTGACTTCCGACTTCTTGATCATGTGAGGTGCCACTTGTCCATCTTTAACTTGGTCATGTGGGGGATGACTTGCATCATCTTGTGGCTGATCACTTGAGTTTTGAGGTTGTTCTTGTGGACGAATATCTCCATGTGCCATCCTTCTAAGAGCCTCTTGTGGATAGTCTTCTTGATCTAACACACTTTGATCAACTTGCTCCACTTGGGAGCCATTAGTTTCATCAAACACCACGTCGCGTGCTATTTCAACAACCCCGGAGGATTTGTTGAAGACACGATAGCCGTGGGTGTTTGCATCATAACCAAGCAAGAAATGTTCATCGTACTTTGAAGCGAACTTCGAAGTCCTAGGCTTCTTTTGAGAATGTAGCATTTGCTCCCAAAACACGAAAGTAAGAGACATTGGGTTTCTTACCCACTAGAAGCTCGTAGGGGGTCTTTTTGAGGAGGCGGTGGAGGTACAATCGGTTGACGGTGTGGCAAGCGGTGTTAACTGCCTCCGCCCAAAACTGGTCCGATGTCTTGTACTCATCAAGCATCATCCTTGACATCTCAATGAGTGTCCTATTCTTCCGTTCCGCCACCCCATTTTGGTAAGGGGAGTAGGGGGCTGAAAATTCATGCTTGATGCCCTCCTCGTTCAAGAACTCTTCCACTTGAGTGTTCTTGAACTCGGTGCTGTTGTCGCTTCATATAGCCTTGATTCTTGAGGTGAACTCATTTTGAGCTCTCCTCAAGAACCTCTTGAGGAAAGCGTGAGTCTCACCCTTATCATGTAAGAAAAATACCCAAGTGAAACGAGAAAAATCATCAACAATAACAAGACCATATTTGTTACCGCCAATACTAATGTAAGTTATTGGCCCGAAAAGGTCCATATGTAGCAGTTCCAATGGTCTTGTCGTCATCATGATGTTCTTGGAGGGGTGTTGAGCTCCCACTTGCTTCCCCACTTGGCAAGCGCTACATGGCCTATCTTTTTCAAACACAACGTCTTTCAAGCCGTAGATGTTCTTGCCCCCAAGAAGCTTTTGTAAGTTCCTCATCCCAACATGGGCTAGCCTTCTATGCCAAAGCCATCCCATGTTGGTTTTCACCATTAAGCATGTGTCAAGTTGGGCTTTATCCGTAGTAAAATCCACAAGATAAAGCTTTCCTTTGATCACACCCTTAAAAGCGATTGAGTCATCACTTCTCCTATGGATGCTCACATCCTCATTAGTAAAAACACAATTATAACCTTTGTCACATAGTTGTGATATGGACAAAAGGTTATAGTCTGAAGAATCAACATACAAAATGTGAGAAAGAGTATGTTGCAGAGAAATAGCAATTTTACCGGAGTCAAGGATTTTCCCTTGGCTATTGTTTCCGAAGAAGATCCCTTCACTTGGATCATCGTTTTCTTCATACTCCACGAACATCTTTCTCTCTCTGGTCATGTGGTTGGTGCATCCACTATCGAGCACCCATTTGGATCCACCAGAGGAGTATGCCTACAAAACAAGATTATGCCTTCCTTTTAGGTACCCAAGCGGAGTTGGGTCCTTTGACGTTAGTAGTGAGGCACTTGGGCACCCACACGCAAGGCTTGGGGCTCCTGCGGAGTGGCCCAACATACTTAGCAAAGACTTTGTCACACTTGTTCCTCATTAGAACATAAGATGCATCAAAATCTTGAAAGAGAGGATGTGGTTCAGTTTTAGGCATATCATTGCTAGTTGAAATGTTCTTCCCAATTTTAGTTGGGGATGTGCTTCCCTTGACAAAACAACCCAGTCTTTGTCATACTTGGAGGTTTTAGCATTTTGCTTTCCGCCTCTAGTATAACCAATACCATCTTTGACATAGGGAGATCTTTTGTTGGTGTATGCACTTCGTGCATACGCCACCTTCTCTTCATCAAAGATGCCACCCTTAGGTGCTTGTTAGTCTTGAGTCAACTTAAGCTCATGCTTTAATTTTAGAATCAAGTTAGAACATTTGCAAGTCGAGATTGTTTCGGATGCAACCTTTGGGGTGGGTGAGCTTTTGGAGGAAGAGGCTACATTAGTCTTGAGGGACTCAACTTGAGTTTCAAGGATCTTGTTAACTTTTGACAAGTTGCCAAGTTTGTCCTTGAGCTCAATGGTTGTCTCCTCAAGACTTGAGCATGTTTTCTTGCTTAGAGCAAGTTCATGCTCTAATGCCTTGCTCTTCTCTCTCTCAAGCTCAAGGAGCTCAATAAGCTCTTGACATCTCTCCTTTTCATGGATAAGCATGTCCCCTTGCCTATGTATGAGCTCCTCCTTCTCAAAAATTTCATCCGAGAGCAATTTCATTCTACGGAAAGTGCTCTTACTTATACCCTTAAACATGTGTTCATTTTCACTAGCACTATCTAATTCATCATGAGAGGATATGGAGGAGGATGAGCAAGAAGTAACCTTTCTCCTTCATTCTTTTGCCATGAGGCAAGTTGGCTTGTGGTAATTGAGGTTGGGGAAAAGCTTGCTTCCCTTGGAGCTCCTCCCAATGGCTATGGTTGCCACCTTCTCCTCGTCTTCGGAGGAGGACTCATTGTTAGAGTCCCATTCCTTGCCCAAGTGAGCATGACCGGAGGGCCTCTTCTTCTTGAAGTATTTCTTTTCTTGAGGCTTGCCCTCTTTCTTCTTCTTGCCCTCTTCATGTGGTCAATCCACAATGAAGTGATCGTACTCGCCACAATTGTAGCAAGCTCTCTTTGTTTTGGGCTTCACTTTTTCCTTGCCCTTGCTCTTGTGGTTGTATCCTCCTTTCCTTTTCCTCATCATCCTCTGGAACTTGTTGATGAAGAGGGCCTCTTCCTCATCGGTGTCGAGACACTCCTCATCATCTTCTTTTTGCTCTTTTGAGCAGGATGTCGCTTTGAGTGCAACATCCTTCATATTTGAGATGGTGAACCTTTGGAGGTCGTTGTAGAAGAGCACCTCCTTCTCCATGATCTCATGGTTGATGATCCTTCCTAGGACCTCCTCCGGGGTCATTTGAGCAAACCCCGGGCTTTCTCGTATCATGGAGCAAAGAGAGACATTTCTAGGCATGAATGCCCGAATCATAGTCTTCACCACCCCGTGGCCCGTCCACTTGGTGCAGCCATAAGATCTACTCTTGTTGATGAGCAGCTTTAGGCGGTTGTACATCTACTGGGGAGATTCACCATCCATAATGGAAAACCTCCCGAGCTCTCCTTTAATGAGCTCAATCTTTGCTTCCTTCACGACTTGGTTGCCTTCATGAGCCGTCTTGAGGGTGTCCCAAATATCCTTGGCCACCTCAAGTCCATCTACTCGGTTGAACTCATCTCTTGAGAGAGACGAGATGATCACTCTGGCCGCTTGGGCATTGAGGTGAAGGAGCACAGCTTGCTCCGGAGTGATGTCTTCCTAATTCTTTGGGATGTGCACCCTGGTCAACACAATTTGCCACAATGAAGGGTTGAGTGACATGAGATGGATCTTCATGTTGTGCTTCCACATTCTGTAGTCAGTTCCATCGAATTGGGGAGGCTTCCCCAATGAAATGGAAAAGTAGTGGTTGTTGAAGACAAGGCGTTCATAGTTGTAGCCTTGTTGGTTGTAGTGGGTCGAGCCACCCGTTGTAGAGGTCGAAGTATCGACCATTGGAATCTTCAACTTTTCTCGAAGTTTCACGTTGAGCCGGCAAGTTTCTTCGTCATCCGTTGATTTGTCTTGGTAGACAATCATCTCCTCTTGGGTTGTTTGGATCTCATTGGTCGAGACTTCGTCATACCCCACTCCGGCCATCTTCTCTCCGAGTTCTTAGAATCTTTGGGAGAGTCCTTGCTCTGATACCAATTGAAAGTTGCCTAGAGGGGGGTGAATAGGCTAATCGACCTGAAATGACTTAATAAAACAAGATCAGTACTTTGGGGGCGGACTAGTCCGGTCCAGGGGCGGACTAGTCCGGTCCACCTACAGGGAAAACCTAAAAATTGTTTCTAACAAGTTTTAGTTAGATTTTTGTGATGCGAAAAGTGTTAGGATGATTAAGTGAACCTTAACAAGTTATATAGCGAGTACGAAGCTAAGGATCACAGCGAAATGAAGACGATGATGAAAGACAATAATGGTAACCCTAGACGCGATATGCAATAATGAAAGTGAAGTACACAAGAGACACAAGGATTTTATCCCGAGGTTCGATCCCACACAAGGATCTATGTCCCCGTTGAGGAGTCCACAAAGGACCGGGTTCAACAACCCTTCCCTCACCAAGTTTACCACAAGGGCCTAACTTGGTTCTCCACTATCACAAGGGTGAATACAAGATTCGTTGGGGATTCTCACAATCTGAGGCTCCCACCACAAATATGATCACAAATCACAAAGAACAACTCGAGCCACATATCATAACGATTCAACAAGTGCAAGAGATCAAACCGAGAGCCTAGAGCGGGGTTCTTCCTCTTCTTCACCTCACAAAACCCTAATCCACACAAGAATTAGTTTTAGAGGGAAGGTAGACAAGAAGGAGGCTTTTGAAGGCTCAAAGTTTGCTGTGGCGGTGCTAGGGTTTCAAATTTCTCATGAGTTGGTTCCAATGAACCCAGGGGTCCTATATTTATAGAGGTTCCTAGCCCATACTGTTGACTTCAGCAGACGGGCGGACTAGTCCGGCCTGAGGCCCGGACTAGTCCGTCCTTTGGGACCACTGACGTCCCTAACAACTGCCACACTGCGTGGCAATCGTCACGCTATATGCCAAACTTCAAATTCAAACGGTCACTTCATAACGGACTAGTCCGGTCAACACCGGACTTGTCCGATCTCACACAGAACCTTTTGTTCTGTGTGAAAACGGACTAGTCTGGAGACCACGAACTAGTCTGGCCCTCAGGGCGGACTAGTCCGGCCTCCTAGACTTAGTCGCTGAAGCACCTAACTCTCACCAATTCGGACTAGTCCGGCCCCAAGGGCGAACTAGTCCGATCTCAGTCAGGAACTCTTGGTCCGGACTAAAACGGACAAGTCCGGGGTTTTGGGACTTGGTCCCGAAAGCCCACTCCATGACTACCCCAGACTAGTCTGTCCCACTACGGACTAGTCCGAAGTCAGCCAGACCCTTCTGGTCCGCCTGAAAACGGACTAGCCTGGCTAGGAGCGGACTAGTCCGGCCATCAGCACGGACTAGTCCGGCCACTCCTGCCAGACTACTCTAACACTCTTCTCTCAATAGGTTTTGATCTCTAAACTGCTTTGAGCTCCAACTTGATCTCAATGCACTTTACGCACACATCCTCATACACATATGGCTAGTCTAAACATGACACGCTAGAAACCCTAGTTTCTTCTTTTCAAGTCGACATCGCCATTGTCATCCTTTTCCTTTTTGAGGGTTTGTGTTTCCACTTGAGTCCACACCTGTGCTTAAGATCACAGAGCTCATTAGTTACTTAATTGTCGTCATCAATCATCAAAAATCCACGGGGATCCTAGATGCACTTTCAGAGTGCTACACTGTTGGATGGCCTCGGATACTTCTGTTTGTGGGCCATTTGATCCATGTAGTGCCACGTGTTGTCGCTTGATTGGTCAGAATGATATTTTATATGATCCATCCCCTTGTTTCACTTCATTTCTGCATAAAACTCCTGCATGTACCATCTTCTCCAAGGACAAGTGGAAATAGGTTTAATAGAAAGGTGATGTGTGCAAGAAGTGACAATTCCTTCACATAATTGAGTTATATTGACGGGTGAAATTGGTATATAACAGCCGTCAACAGTCATGGGTACCTTGATGTGGTCTTGAAGGGTGTTGAGGATGCCGCTGTCCTTACATCAAGGTCTCCCATCTGTTGAGTGAGTTCCACCATTCCTTGGCCAAGGTCACGAGAACCTCGGGCTGAGAAGGAATGACGTGTATTCATCGATGGAGGAGGCAAGCTACTAGAGTTTGAGTTGGAACCGTAAGGGTCCCATCTCCCTCCGGTGGTAGTCTTCTCTTGCCATGATGATCCTCAAACCTCATTCATTTGAGGTTGCGTCCAGTTGGGTGCATCACCCGTTGGATCTACTTCCTCTTTGTACTCATAGGCAGGTGTAGATCGTGGAGGCCTCTCCATGGCTGCTTTTCTTGAATGGCTTCTTGTGACCCTTCCAGGAACATTACTCCTACAGACGTCTTCGATAGGTTGAAGAGCAATGGTTACTTGCCGACATTTGTACAAATGAAAATT
Organism: Tuctoria greenei; assembly: GCA_036927565.1. NCBI lineage: Eukaryota > Viridiplantae > Streptophyta > Magnoliopsida > Poales > Poaceae > Tuctoria > Tuctoria greenei. Next base: position 183,720,878 of record JAYESD010000002.1, read on the forward strand.
CGGGTTAAGTAACCGAATCATTTACATAGACAGTATAGAAAAATACCAAGGATCCATCTAGACTAGGTTTAAGAGTATGTCCTTCACTACAGCAATCCCGATGATTTGCGACGGTCGGGGCCGTCGCAAATAAGCCAAATGTCGTCGCAAATAAGTTATTTGCGACGGCTTTTCTTATTTGCGACGGCTTTCGGCCGTCGCAAATACGATGTCGTAAATAAGCTTATTTGCGACAGCTGGGAGAGGCCGTCGCAAGTTATTGCTGCGGGCTGGTGGGCCCCGCAAAATTATTTGCGATGACCAGGCTGTCGCAATTAAGGGCCTATATTTGCGACGGCCCGGCCGTCGCAAATAAGTTCAGTGGGCAGGGCCCACGTGTCCTCCTCCGGAGCCCACGACGCTATTTGCGACGGCCAGGCCGTCGCAATTAATGCTTATTTGCGATGGCCAGGCCGTCGCAAATAACAGTGGTTTAATTGCGACGGGTTGGGTCCTTATTTGCAACGGTACTGTATAAAAAGCCGTCATAAATAAGTTTTTTATTTTTTTAAAAAAACTGAAAATACTACCCGGCTCGATGGCCAGAATCACAACAAACACAATATACACAATATATACACAGCATACACAAACATCATCACAATCACAAACTAAAATTCCGATACATCTCACATCGTCATCAACAAAGTAAATAAAAGGGCTCACTCGCCCATCTGACCTCCGGAGCCACCTCCAAAGTCGAAGTCGTCGTCGTCGCGCCTCATTCCAGGCGGCGGTAGCGAAGGCGGCGGCGTTTGTGCAGCCGTCGCGGATCCCTGCAATTAATAAAACTTAGAGTTAGAATATAAATGCATCAACATCTCTCTCGCTCCCTCTCCCTCTATCTTCATCTAGATCACCCTCTCTTGCTCTCTCTTTTCATTTCTCTCTTTGTCTCTCACTCTATCTTTCTCTCTCACTTTATCTCTCTATTGCTATCATTTTCCCTCTATCTTCCTCCCTCTATCTCCATCTACATCTCCCTCCCTCTATCTTTCCCTCTCTCTATCTCCATCTACATCTTACTCTCTCTCTTCATTCCCCTCTTACTCTATCTAACTATCTTTCACTCTTTCTTCTGTCTCTCTTTCTTCTATCTCTCTCTTTCTTCTATCTCAATCATTTTCTTCTATTTAACTATCTCTCTCTTTCATCTATCTCAATCTAATTACACTGGAGAAGAAGGATTACATAGAAACTTACCTGACCCGCTGAAGAAGGATCGCCAGGAAGGACCGGTGGTAGTACCGGTAGCTAGATTCCCAGACCTTGCGCCCGAGCCATGGCCTGTCATTGGAAATATTAAATGCTATCTATTAGTAAGTCATTTACGCTGAATTAATGAGAACTTTAGTTTTTATTTTGTTACCTCCATTGCTTCCCGCATCTGTGCCAACGCTGCTGCCTGGCTTTGGATCGTGGCCTCCATCATGATCCTTTGGCGTTCCGACTCCTCCTGACGCCTGAAGAGAGATTGCATCTCAATGTCCCTCTGGGAGGCGCGACGACTAGTCGTGCCCACCGAAGAAGCCTGCGTGGAGCTGCCTCTCGCAGGTCTTCCTGCCCTAGAGTCGACGACTCCGTCGAATATGGCGAGCCTATAAAAAAGAGAGTCAGTAATATGAAATTGAAATATCTTGAATACTTTGAATTGAAAACGATAAAATGACTTGTAAACTCACCTTCCGTGTGCTTTTCCACCACCAGTTGCATACGCGGCTTGAGGATCGATCGGTTGACGTTCCCAATCGAAATCCTCGCCGTGTATCTTCCTGGCCTCCTCCCCGTACTTAGCCTGCAAAACAAGAAAACTATGTAAGTTCAACAATCTATATAGTTATATTTAATATGAATGCTTTCTAAACTTACCAACCGCTCAGCTGCAGCCTGACTGCACCCCGTCGGCTGAGAAGGGTCCCTGTGACCTCTCTTCCAGACCTCAGCAGGGGTGGGCGGCACCCCCGTCTCGCGCTCCTGTCAATACGTGTTAGTACGAACAATATATTATTAATATATAAACATAAGTTACACACACTTACCATGCGTTTAGCTAAACGCATGTGGTTATCTTGCCCGTGCCTGCTCTTCCCCTCGACCGCTCTGCAGTCTCGAGCCTTCTCAGACTTAGCTTTAAATTCATCGCTAGCCCAGTAGCGACAAAGGGCCCGAAATGCATTGGTCCGACCCTGCAACCAGCTCACGTGGCCCTGCACATAGTTGGAAGTCATTAAAAATACCATCGAGAAAATTATCAAAATAAAAATACTTACTACACTCCACGTACCTGCGCGTACTCCTCTTCCGTCAGGTGCATCTCGCTCGCTTGCCGGAAGTGTAGCACGGGCTGCTGGTGCGCCTTCAAGTGCTCATTAACAAGTTGAACGCGGGTGTTCGACAAAGCTTGTCGAAGCGCCTTGGCAGCGTTGTAGTGAAACAATCGCCTCGCATCCTCAAACTGGCGATGGTCGTTCGGGTCCTCTAAAGTATATCTTGCCTGCGATAAAAAATATATTAAAGAGGTGTTCACTAAAAGAGTTTAAGAGTTGAAACTTAGAAACTTTTTTAACATACTTACCATAAAATCGGCCCATACGGCCTCCTGAAGGTTGTCGTGCTCCTGGTGATGGACTCGTGCGTAGTCCTCCCACGAAAGAGCAGGCACCCCGTCGATGACCCCGGGATAGCGCAAACGCACTATGGACCCGAGGACACCGTTCACCGGTCTGTGGTGTCTCTCACCGGTGAAAGACATGTCGTCCCAAGCCCTGCAAGATATTTATGCATTCATTACTTGAGTAATCAAAAGAAATTAAAATTGAATACTATAATTTTTATTACCTGTCTCCGACTGGACGAATCACGATCCTCTGTGAAGGGACCGCGGGAGGACTGACAAAGTGAGTCCTCCTCGTCCTCCGCGTCTGCTGGGGTGCCACGTCAGGTGACCCGGACGGCTCCTCACCAGCCGAGTCAAAGGCCTCAGGAACAAACTCATCGCCAGCCGGGGGCTGGCTGGCCGAGGGCTGGCTCGCCGAGGGCTGACACGCTGAGGGCTGGCTCACCGAAGGCGCCGCAGCCTCTGAGTCAGTCGGTGAGGACTACAACATTCAAATGATTCATAAGTAAGTTTAATGTGAAATTGAATTTAAAGAATTTGTCAAAAACGAGTGACATTTACCTGTGGAAGCTCTAGAGCTGGTCTGAACGTGCCCCAGCAGTTGAGAGCGGCTGCTGCCAGTCGACGAGGCACCAACGAAAGCGTCCTCAGGTCTAGAGGGGTAGAACCCCCTCGTCGGCGGCACCTTCTTACCCTTCTTTGACGCCATCCTATTACTATTATATAATTAGTAAATATGCAAATAAAATATATAAAATTCATGTTACTATCTTCAAGAAAACATTACTTGTCGTCACTTTCAAAATTCATCAACATCATTGTCATGTGTCTGTGCCCTACTCCTTAAACCAGCCCAACGATCTTCCACCATGGCCTGTTCTAATTTTCGTTTTCGCGTATCATCTGCCTCTACATCTTCAATGTCTTCAACATCTCCAACTAATTGATCGAGTCCTGCACCAAGCTCGACAATAAAAGTGTCTGGCAACTCTTCTTCTTGGTACACTTCTTCAACGTCTTCGCTATCATGGTAACCATCATCCCCAGGAGTATATAGCCGCTCACGAGGATTCACCTTATATACCACCCACCAAGCACTGAGCTTCGTGCATGGATAAGGTAGATAATACAGTTGTTCAACTTGATGCGCAAGAACAAATGTATCGTAACCTCGTAGTCGGTCCTTATGTTTCACTTCCACCATTCCAAATTGGTTTTCTCGAGTTCCATGAGTACGATCAAACCAGTCACAGTCAAAGAAGACAACTCAAAGGGTCTTATTTCCGGTAAAAGTAAATTCAAGGATTTTGTTAATGATCCCATAATAATCGGTTAAATTCCCTTGAGTGTCCATTGCTCTTGTCACAACACCGGAATTTGAAGACGAGAGAATATTACCTAATAATAGTAATTTATAATACATAGAAGACGAGAGAATATTACATATTCTCGAAACCAGGATAGAAAACTCGGCCCCCCATTTATTCCTTCCTTTCGCATCACTTCTACTTGTTTGGTCGTAGGTTGATTCCTATGTGGCCAATATTGTCTGTGGAACTCGCTGAACATGAAAAAACATCTTTTAGAGTACATGTGTAGCAAAATATATCGATTAGCATAAACATAGGAGAAACACTTACTCGAAGTATTCTTGCATGCCTTCTATATTTGCGTACATGTAGAGTAAAGCAACAGTCCTTTCATGTTCGGATAGCACGTAGGTCGTGTAGCTACCAACGGTGGCGCCTCTTGTTTGAAAAATGGAAAGGTCGCTTAGAGGGGGTGTTTCTTCCACATTGTACCGCATCGCCGAAGTATTGATATTGTTTTCATCCGCAAAGTAGACACATGAAAAGTATCCTACTTCCTTAAGAGCATATGCTTCAACAATGCACCCTTCCACCCTTGCCCTATTGCCAACCATTGGTTTCAGATATCGTAGCGCTCTTTCAATGTGATACATCCACCTATATTGCACAGGACCACCAACTTTAGCTTCGAATGGAAGATGGATAAGCAGATGTTGCATTGGATTGAAGAAACCCGGTGGAAAAATTTTTTCCATCTTACATAAAAGTATGGGTATCTCCTTCTCTAACTTATCCATCATCCTGATCTTAATTTCTTTAGCACAAAGCTGTCTATAGAAATAGCTGAGCTCGGCTCAAACCTTCCACACCGCATCATCTAGATAGCCTCGGAACATAACAGGTAGGAGTCTTTCCATTATAATGTGATAATCATGACTCTTCAACCCAGTGAGATTTCCTGTGTTAACATTTACCGCTCGTTTCAGGCTAGCTGCGTAACCATCTGGGAATTTCAAAGTTTTCATCCATTTCATAACTTCTTTCTTTTCTTTCGATCGGAGACAGAAAGAAGCACGTGGCTTTCCACCACTTTCGGAGATTTCAAGAGTTGGACAGTGACAAATGTCTGCCAAATCTAGTCAAGCTTTATAATTGTCTTTCGTTTTGCCAGGCTTTTCCATGCAAGTGCTTATGATACTTTCGCTCATATTACGCTCCTGATGCATGACATCAATGTTGTGCATTAGAATCAACGACTTCACATATGGTAGCTCCCAAAGTCCACATATGTGAGTCCAATTGTGTTCCTCTCCATAACCTACGAAATATCCAGGACGACCTTCATCAGGCACCAATTTGTCCAACATATCAAAAATTTCGGACCCGTTGAGACACTTCGGTGGTCCTTTAGTAACAACAGTGTTCTTTCGAAAGACATGCCTCTGCTGCCTAAATATATGATTCGAGGGCAGCCAACGTCTGTGACAATCGAAGTAAGATATTTTGCCTCCATGAGTTAGTCGAAAGCAATCCGTGTCTGAAGCACATATCAGACACGTCAGACGACCGTGAGTGCTCCATCCGGAAAACATGCCGTATGCCGGCAAATCATGGACGGACCACAAATAAGTAGCTCGAAGGTTGAATTTCTGCTTCTTGTAACTGTCGTACGCTTCGACTCCTGTCCAAAAGACTTTCAATTCTTTGATCAGCGGTTTTAACATCACGTTGAGACGTGACCCGGGATGATCAGGTCCAGGTACAATGAGGCTGAGAAACATGAACTCGTTCTTCGTACAAAAAGCAGGTGGAAGGTTGTACGGAATGACAAAGACAGGCCAACATGAGTATGGTGTGGCGTTCGTACTGAACGGTGAGAATCCGTATGTCGCTAATGCGATGCGAACATTCGTTGCATCACGAGAGAAGTCTGGATCAAAACGGTCTAGCGCCTTCCATGCATCACCGTCAGACGGATGTGTCAAGAATTCTTTGTTCTCACGTTTACCTTCTTTGTGCCATCTCATGTGTCTTGCGGTTCTTTTTGAGAGAAACATCCGCTTCAACCGAGGTGTCACAGGCAAGTAACGAAGCTGCTTATGTGCGACTTCTGTCATCACATTATCGCCATCATCATTAAAAACTTCGACATACCTCGATTTACCACATTTCAAGCACATCTTCTCATTGGTGTGCTCTTTCCAGAATAGCATGCAGTTGTCTGGGCACACATCGATTTTCTCATACGTCATACCGAGACCAGATATCTTGATCTTTCAGTGATACATATCTGGTGGCGCGTTGTGAGGTTGTGGAAGGATATCGCAGATCAATTTCATGAGATCATTGTAGCAGTTGATGGAAAAAAAGTAATTGGACTTAATTGCCATAAATCTGGTCAATAAAGCAAGTACGGTCACAGTCGTGTGTTCATGCAATGGCTCTTGTGATTTCTTCAGCTCCTCGAAGAACTTCTCTGCCTCATGTGTAAGAGGATCCTCCGCTTCCAGAGCTTCTAGCATCTCATCCATCCTATCAACCTCTGTTATATCATCATCCTCATCCACTTCTGCTATGACTCGAGAATTAGTCTCGCCGTGAAAGGTCCACACTTCATAATGTGGAGTGAAACCGTTTCGACATAAGTGAAACAAAAGCTCCAATCTTCTCAAAAACTTGGAGTTCCGACATTTTGTACATGGGCACCGCACCATATCTTCCGTTGACAACGAAAATGCTCGATCCAAAAATTGATCTAACTTGATAAACCACTAATCGGAGTGACCACCAGTTCTACTCTTCCAGCCAGTATACATCCAACTGCGGTCTTCACCCATGTTTGGCTCTGCAGTTTAACATGAAAGAAATTATCGTTAATGTATTGTTGTGTTATGTCACGACCCTACAACCTAGGCAGATAGATCCTAAACCCACCCAAGAGTGACCGAGCGGAGCGTGCTCATGATGAGACACGTGATCTGGATTCGAACGAAATTTCGGCAGCATAACCCCGCTGTTCTCCACTGCACGCCCAAAAATGGTGCAGCAGAGAACAACAGGGTTACGCCACCGAAATCTCGTCCAAATCCGGACCCGCGTCTCGTCACAAGCCACGCCCCCTCGGTCACTCCGAGGTTGTCCAAAAAGGGACAATTCCAAACCTGCACGTCTCACATGCCAATGGCATGTGAGACGTGCCGATTCGAAACGGGTAATACATTTCTATAGGTTACGTTGCTCATTTTCATTTTCATATCATTTAAGAGAGAGGAAAGAACTAGAGAAAGAGTGAGAGGAAAGTTGGTCTTAGATGACAATTCCACATCCATTTCCACCGTCCACGCAATCGCGGGTCATTGACGTCCTTACCAACTCGTTCGCTTCCGTGTCGACTTGACGCATACGGTACCACTACAATGGTCTACACGGCACGATCACACTTATTACGTGTCGTGCCCTTTTGGGTTGGTCCGAGCCGACCCAAAACCCATTTATTTATATATATTATCACTCAAAAACAGTATATGAATGCACTAAAGTCCAAACATACACTTAACAGAATAGAAATTCAGAATGACAGACCAAGCTATAGACAAAAATATATGAAGCATATAAAGCATATACAAAATCTAATTATTCATTTACTACAAAATCTAAACAAGAAACATATTAGCCACAATGGACAAGTGTGAAATCACAAGTTTAATACAAGACGACATATAAAGCATATTAGTCAATTATGCGAGACAAAAAACATATTAGCCAAAAAGATAGCCTAAAATCCAATCCATTTTTTGGATAGTGGACTAACTCAACCCGGCCAGGATCTGGACTAAACCGAAACCCAATCCATTTTTTCTGTATCAATCAACCCGACCCAACCCGGCCTGTAAAATAAACATACAAAACCAAACCAACCCAACCCACACCTACTTTTGAGCCCAACCCAAACTGATCTGTTTTCAATAACCACGGTTTGGAGCGGGGGCGGCGGGGCCGGGGGCAGAGCGGCGGCGGCGGGGAGCGAGGGCGGCGGGTCCGGGGGCAGAGCGGAGCGGCGGCGGCGGTGGTAAGGAAATGAGGAAGGGAACGGTTCGGCCCGACGGTATAGTGCGTTAACTTTCGCCACCGCTCACTGCGTCCAGCACAGTTGTACCTTCTCAACTCCTGGTTGACTCACTAAACATATAACTTTGGACAGTTATAATCGGTTTCGTTGGTCCAAATGTTTGAGTGAGTTCTAAAGAATTGGTTGTCGAATGATACTCGGAGACTTGTGGCATTGATTAGTCGCAGTAGCGTGTACAGATTGTTCCCATTGATTTTTAGTGTCTGGGCGCCAATGGCAAAATTTCCTCAAGATTTGATGGTGACGACATGATGAAATCAAAATCAAAGGACACTATTTCAGATCACAGCAGTAGTACGGAGACTAGCACAGTGCATTGTGAGCAGTTACGCCATGCAAAGTACATTTCTCGGCTGCTTCTATGATCTGACTGAAATGTGCAAAACCATGTTCCGCAAGTTTCCGAACCACGGGTATACAGAGAGACAAGGAAGGCCATCCTACCAATCAAGGTTCATAGCATAATCTTATTGTTAATATCTACAGAATGTACAGAGCTATGTTGCAGCTGCAATACCTAATCATCCAATTGCAGACCATGATCCCAGACTAGCATTTCCAAATGCTACGACTCCGATTGCCAACTTGGCTAAGCACTAGTACAATCTTAGAAGCATAAGCATTCGGAGGGAGTAATAATACAGTAGCATTTTAGTAACGGCACAACCGTTAACGCACTATTACATGGCATCGTTTCCATACATACACACACTCAAGTTCTTTCGCCGTATGCATAAAACTGCACTAGCAAATGCCCTTTTTATTACATCTTCAGCCATGTCCTCTTCTATAACTCAGTTTCATAACTCTTCTATAATTAAGTGATTCAATCCTTAAATAAACTATACAAGCTATTCTAAGCTACTATAGCTAATTGCTGCTACCTCTTAACAAAATTGCTAGCTAGATCTGAAAAAAAAAAGAACCTAAAACCAGGGGGAGTAGCACTGACCTCAGAGCAGCGGAGGCGTCGGGGGCCGGGGGCGCAGCGGAGGCGTCGGGGGCCTGGGGCGCAGCAGGGGGCGAGGAGGTCCGGTCGGGGGCGCAACAGGGGGCGCGGCGGTCCGGGCCGGCAGCAGCGACGCCGGTGGCGCGGCGGGCCGGGGGCTGAGGCAGGCGGCGGTTGGGGCGCGGAGGCGTGGCTGGAGCCGGGGGCGGGCCGCCGGTGGGGGCCACAGGCGGGGCCGAGGACGGCGGGCCGGCGGCGGAGCCGGGGGCGCGGCGGCGGGTGCGGGGCAGGGCGGGTGGCGACGCGGCAGGGTGGCAGGGGCGTGGCAGCGGCGGCGAAAGGTCTGAAGTGCATGAAGAGTCGGGGCCGGAGCGTCCCGATATTAGCCCTAATTTGTGACGGCAGCTTTAATTGCGACGGCCTCAACTTACGGCCCTCACAATTAAAGCCTATTTGCGACGGCCGTCGGACAGGCCGTCGCAAATAAGTGTTTATTTGCGACGGCTCCATTATTTGCGACGGTCCTAGGGTTGGCCATCGCAAATAAAATCTTATTTACGACGGCCAGTCCGAAAGCCGTCGCAAATAACCACTTATTCGTGATGGCCATCTTATTTGCAACGGCCAGAGGCGGGCCATCGTAATTTAAGCTATTTGCGACGGCTGGCCATCGCAAATAAATCTAGCCGTCGCAAATGATCGCTTTTCCTGTAGTGCTTGCACTAGAGTCCTCATCTATTAAGTAGTGGCTTGTTGAAACATATCCAATTGAAGCATTTTCTAAAGCCCCTACTTTCATAGCAATGCGGGTGATTAATGATGTACATTCAATTGGACATGTCATTTTAGTGTTTTCTAACCATTGTGACATAATAGCCTTCATAGGAGCAATTTTAATTTCTCTAACCATGGAAAAATGGATCTTAAGTTCATCTTCGCACATAATCCTAACATCTCCTCTAGAGAACATACTCATAGGCACCCATCTATGCGTGAAGCGTAATGTGGGATTCTGCAAGTGGCTATTCCTAAGAATCCTACATGCTATCTCACTAGTCAATTCTTGCCAAAAATCTTGTTTATTAAATTTAGGTAAAGCGTCTAAATCTATTAAACAATGTCTATGGAAGTCTAGGATTTCACTTAATTCTTTCCACACAATAATGTATTCTTTTCAGAAAAACCTAAAAGTTTTACCTTCAAATCTTATTTTTAGGGTGCATGGGAATTGAATAGTGAGGAGGCATGAACCTACCTCATCTATTTGAGCTATTTTATCCCATTTAATGCATGCCAAACGATAAAGAATTTGGAATCCATACCAATTTTGGAGAGTTGCGTCGTATCATAGGCCTTCGTCTGAGCGAACTCATGATCTCGGAGGAGGTTGTAGGCTTGTCGTTGAACATCGTGCTCCAAGATGAGGTATTCATCGTTCAAAAGGTGGGGTGGAGCATCGCTTTTTTCCATCGGGTCGTCTTCTTGCGCACCTCGCCACCGTGGACTTGGTGTAGGCTCGGAGGAGAGGTGTGAGATTGAGTCTCTCCCATGGCTTGAACTTGATGAAGCTCCCTTCCCCTTCCCAACGACCTCTTCATACCCTTCATGGCACAACTTTTAGAACAAAGAAAACAAACTTGAAAAGGGTTACGTTAATAAAAACCAAACAAAGACCCCCGACGAATTGTTTTGTCAACTTGAGATCAACATGAAAATGCAAAAGCACAATGCAAATGAGGAAGAAAGAAAATATTTGCCTTGAAATTGGGATAAGTGTTTCAATAATGAGCAAAACAATTCTTGAGCAAGTGAATATGTGAGTTGGGAAGGTGAAAATGAAGTGAAGTGTCAAGCAACAAACTCACCCGGGAATGTATAAATAGTGTAGCATTACCAACAGTCATGAGAAAAGGGAATATAGACATTGGAGAAGGGAGAGCCAAAATGGCACTCCCCCAAGTCGGCCGACTAGGGGGTTTGGCCGCAATGTGACGTGGCACCCTGGTCCCTCTTTTGGCAAATTGCTCCACAACGGCTATATTTTTTGCTGCTAGGTGAGTCAACCACAAATTTGTTCCAAAAAATTGTTTTTCAAATAAAACTTCCCCAAATCCAATATTTTTATTTTTTAAAAATCAAAGAAAGCAAATCTAAGTTGAGAATACAAAATTCTCAACCCCCTACGGAAAATCAAATATGTTGTAGAAAAAGCAAAATTAATATTGGAAAATTTCAAATGAGATGGAAAGTTAAAAAATGAGATAACTACCAAATTAACCTATTGGCGAGGTCCCATCAAATAATATGATGAGATGCGTTTTAGTCCATCTTCTTGAAGCACAATATTCAGCCTTCAGCCCCAGAGAAGTAGGCACAATCGGCTCGCCTTGCCTCTTCCACCATTCTTTCTTTGGCGGCTTAGTGTAATTGGGTCATCTAGATGGCTTGGATCCTTCATCTTCTTGAAATGTTAGCGTTGGCAAAAATATGAAGTCTCCTCATAAATCAATTTCCTCGTGAATGCAATGAGGGTGTCCACTTGAGGTGGTGTCACTTCAACCTCCTTGATGTGTTTTACATTTGGGCCATACTTGATCTTGATCATGGAGCATTGCTTGTTCCTTGGCCGAATGTCAAACTTCTCTTCCTTGCTATTGATATGGAAGCGGATTTCTCCAACTCCCACATCGATGCGATCATCCGTGTGCTAACGAAAGGGCACCCAAGAATGAGCGGAGTTTCCTTCTGAATCTCCATGTCGAGCACCACGAAGTCCACAAGTATGAAGCAGTCCCGTATTCTCACTGGAACATATTCAGCAATACTTGCGGGATAGCAGATCAATGAATCGGCCAACTGATGTTGCATTGGCATTGGAGAAAATGTGGCGAAGTTGATGTTGACAAAGACCACCTTTGCTATGACACTAACACTTGCACCAAGGTCACAAAGTGCCTTGTCAAAGGGTTGTGTCCCAATAGAGCGGGATATAGTGGGACATCGTGAGTCCTTCTTCTTTTCCAAAAGCTTGTTGTGGATAGATGCGTTGTAATACTCTGTCAGCTTGTCAAATTATGTGGTGGGCAACGGTCGCTTGTTGTTTAGTATTTCCTTGAGATAGCGAGCATAAGTGGGTACTTGCATTGCATCTATCAAGGGCACATTGATGTGGATCTTCTGGCTGATTTCAACAAAGTGATTGAATTGCTCATCCACTGCTTGCTTCCAATTTCTCTAAGGGAATGGCATGAAGGTAGTGTCCTAAAATTCTCTTGCCATTCTCTCACTAAGCTCTTCTCCCTTGTTAGAAGGGACTCCTTCCTTATTCTTCTTAACTGTTGTCTCCTCTTGAGTGGAGTACGGTGGGTCACGAGTGGTCTTTCCACATCTCGTAGCCACTACACTCACATTTTCCATTGGAGCCTCAAGTTGCCCCAGAATCTTTCCATTTTCCAATGGAGGGACAACATCTGCCAGTTGAGCTAATTAAGTCTCCGACACCTTTTTGAAACTCAACTGGGTCTTTAAGGCGGAAGCTAAGCCTTAAATCTTGGCATTGATGTTCTCTAAACTCTAATTATTAGCCGACAACTTCTTGGATAGGGAATCATTGATCTTGAGTTGGCTAATGCCAAGTTTCTTCAAGTTTTCATGATTTTCATTGCCATTGTTGTTGTTGTAGCCCCTTTGAAATAAAGGGTGTGATTGGCCCCATCCTTGACCTCATGGACAGTAGAAATTGTTGACATTTCTATTGTTGGCTAAGTACAAGGCGTCCTCATGGGTATCCACGCAGCCACTCCCCATATGACCCGTGTTGTGACAGACCTCACACGTCATGTGAGTGTCTAAGGCCTGGGCGGTGCCAAATACTTCTCCATTGGCTTGGCAGTCTAGTTTCTTCATCAAGAGGTCCAGTTAGGCAACGATCATGTCTACATCCTTAAAGGTGTGTGTCAGTACCCCGCATACGGGGTACTCTTGCACACAGGCTGAAAGTACCTAGGTACGTCTAGCGGCGCCAGGTGTCCAAAAAGTGTCGGACTCCAGCCTTCCTCAAGTGCAGGGTCCAGTGCTGCAAGTGGACCTCAGAGATGGGACTCGGCAGCTCAAGTGAGACGGTCTCCCAAGATGCCACGTGTTTGGCCGGGAACTCACCCTACTATAGGGGTGGGCTCTGGTGCAACCGCGTGGATCGAAGCACGAAGTCGGATGCCTCACGCACAGAAGGGCTTTGGATCTGCCACGTGCCCCGAAGGGCTCCGGAGCTGCCACGTGCTTCGAAGGGCTCCAAAGCTGCCACGTGGCTCAAGGAACCAGTACTGGCCTCCCCAGCAGTAGGCAGCCCCGAACCTGCCACATGTCCCACAAATCACCCTTAGCTATTGGGTGCGGCAGTTAAGGGATGGTGCGCCCCGTCTAAATCAAGCAATAAAGACAAGCACCCACCTCTGGCGGATAACGCGGAGTAAGCCAAAGGTTAGAGACCGCTGCTCCCAATCACATCACAGTGAAGATGCTGCAGGCCTACCCCACTCTGCCAACTGGGTAGCTCACGGTGACAAGACATACGGACGGGACATCCCCTCACACCATCAGCGACTACGCACGGGCCACTGGCGACTGAAGCGGCAAGACGGTGAGTATTCAAGCAACGGTCAAAGGAAGCTTATGCGCAAAGCCATAGATCTTTAGGATAAGATCGCCCCGAGACCACCTGTCGGGCCCCAGACAACACATTTAAGGCATCTGGCCTTGTCTATAAAAGGACCAGACCGCTACCGTTACAAAGGATCCCCAATCTACGCATTAACACACTACACACCAGCAATACAACCTCCCTGTGGAGTAGGGTATTGCGGTTTTGCAGCCCAAACCATGTAAAAACCACAATCTCATATGCGCAATCCCTCCAGAGTGGACTAAGCCCTGCCGATCAAAGAACCTCCGTGGGCTACTCCATAGTAGATCTAGGGAAGTGTCACAATAACATTTTGACATTTCGCGCGCCAGGTAGGGGCTTTTTCCTCCAAAAAGTGGTTGCGCTTTCATCGCAATGGTAAGCATGAAGCTTGCAAGTAGTGGCTAGATCAAGCCGCAAAAGGTCGACCAGCAGGTCTGCAAAGACGTGGAGATGGAGTTACAAAAGCCAGAACGAGCCACTGAAACGGTCTACCAGACTAAGAACCTCGACCTCAACAGTGACCATGAGCATCGCAAAGCACTCCATGTCATCTGTTGGGGATCTTGGGAACCGTGTCCCAGAATGCGGTCAAGACCCTGCGCTGAGATGTAGCATCGCTAGATCCTACGAACGCCTTAGCGCTGCATCATAGATGGATTGAGATGCTGATCAGCTTTGATGCCTCTGACTGCCCCGAGAACATGGCGGGAGCCAGACTTCTACCCCTCCCTCATCGCCGCCACCATCGCCAACATCAAGTTCTACCACGTCCTGAAAGATTGCGAGGCTGGCCTCAACCTCATCAACCGTGCAGCCTTCGACAAGATGAAGATCTTTGTGTCCAAGCTTGCCCCACTCAAGAAAATTCTCTGGGGTAGGGCCAGGGAGGATTATCCCGTATGACAACATCCACCTTCGGGTGACCCTCGGGTCACCTGAGAACTTCAGGACGGAGAATATCCTATTCGACGTCGCGGAGGTCAGCCTCCCCTACAATGCCATCATCTGTAGGCCAGCCCTATACCAATTCATGGATGTAGTCCACTACGGCTACCTCGTCCTCAAGATGCCAACTTCCTCCAGCGTCCTCAAGATCTGCGAAGATCGCGTTGAGGTGGTGTCTGCTTTGGAGGAGCTCCAAGCACTGGCAACAACCCCAACACTTGCCCCGGGCGACACTGGACCTAGTCAGCCCTCGTCGAGCTCGCGCGAGCGCAACTATGCCTCTGCACCACGGGTGCAGCCCTTAGACAATGACGTAGTACCCATCAAGACTATCCAGATCTGCTCCAATGCTGCCCAGACCACCCGTATTGCGGAAAGTCTAGACAACAAGCAGGAATCAACGCTTGTTGCTTTCCTGCGAGCTAATGTCAAGTTCGCCTGGTAACCGTCGCAGATGCCCGGCATCCCCAGGGAAGTGATTGAGCACCATTTGAAGATCTACCCTGATGCCCGGTCGGTGCAGCAGATGTGACGACCGGTGTCATTCCAGGAATCGCATTGGGTGGTGCCGTGTGATGAGGCAGAAAACAAGACACACAAAAAGATATAAAAAATACATAACACAAATGAGCGTGTCATATTCTTTTCTCTTGGTATAACAAAGGTATTTTTACAATAGCGGAAGCTATATAATACATCTCTCAACCTAGCTACTGCACAAGTGGTAGTATTCAGTCCGGAATACACCACACTAGCAACATGAAGCAAAGCAGCGGCTTGTAGGGATTCTGCTTGGCAATACAACCCGCGAAGGGTGATGCCACAAAGTGAAACCTGTCATATGCACTAGTTACCTGCAAAACATTAATCCACAAAACGTGAGCTTAACGCTCAGCAAAACTTAACCATCTCACCTAAACATGAAACTCTACATGCAGGAACATACTAACATAGGAAGCTGAAATTTGCATAAAGACGCGCCTACAGTAGATCCTTACTTTCAGTTTTAGCCTTAAGTTTGCAGTTCATCGAAATATAAACTTAGTGAGCTCTTCCATATACAATCACTAAGCATTACAATTAATAATTCAAAGACAATAGTAGATTAAATATATCCATTCACTTCTTACTACGTCGCAGCGCAGTGAACAAGTATGCTCAATCAGTAACCGCGAGCAACGGTGATTCGAATCAATAACAACCCGGACTGCACGACACGTACGCCCACAAGGAAGCCACGTCGGTGCGATTCTCTCTACATCGCACGTAGCCACTTTTCACAAGAGTCCACAATATGGAATCAACTCTCCATCCCGAGAAAAAGGTCCTCTACACAGACATGTTGAAGTTGCCCGCTAGAAGATTTACACCTTTATGCCTTCTCTACTCCATTCACAGATGGCTGGGAAGTTTCCACACTAAGGTCTACGAGTTACATAAGTTTCCTGGGTCCCATATACCAGTATGCATCCGGTACAGTTCAAACTTGCCCAGCAGGACCGCATAAGGCACGGTCCTTAATCAACACAGACAGTACTACCCCTACAGTCACCACATTCCATTCTACCTGATTGCTGCCTGGTCTCATATTCATTTCGAGTGAATACTCTCTAAACCTACCCATGTGTTCCCATGTGCTATAAGCAAGCGAGTGATGAATACTCGACTTCTACCGGATCAACTACGAATCTTCATTAGCATAGCAATAGCCCGACGATAAAATCCTATTCTACCCATACACTCCAAGGTGGGTTGGGGGTCATGCATTTGGAGTGTCATTCACCTTAGACGTAATGCACATTTCATATCTAACCCAAAGACAATGAATACAAAGCAAAACTTTAAGGATCGCTTAAATGCAAATCGGGCTTGCCTTGCTCAACAGTTCAGTTAGTAGACTTAAGTCAGTGAACGTTCCTCTGGAACGTCCACCACAGCAGAAGCGAGATGGAATGCTTCGCCTCCGAGTTGGACTCCTCGTCGAGCTCTGGCATCACGTCCACTATCAAAATGCAAATGCATATATAATCAAAAGTGATTTAGTAAATGATTCATTTATGTTGTGAACAACTTTGGAATGAACTGGGAGTGACTAAGAATGAAGTCTCTGTTTCTGGAGTCAACAACAACAGAGAGGGAAAATGCTGTGGAATGGAATAAGCATAAGGATAATGTAATGTATGCTTCCAATTGAACATATGCATGAATCAGGAATGAAATCATAGAATTCTGGAGTAAGGAGATTGTAATGACTCTAAGAATTTTACAGTGGCAAGTTGGTTCTAGGATGAGTATCTGGAACAATAATTGGAATTGTTCAAGTAAGCTTGTTGTCTTTAAAATTCCAACAAGGAAAAGTCTTCTCTAAATTTTGGTACTAAATCTGTAGCTTTAACATAGCTAAAAGTGGATGATCTTTGTAGAGGAGGTCTCACTGGTTGTAGCAAAATTAGTTTTAGAATTTTCTGAGCTTCTTACAGGGAGTAATTGATTTTGCAAGTTTGGGATAAAATCTGAAAATGTTTCTGTGCATTTCTCAATGTTCAATAACATAGAGAAGTGGAACAGTAATTCTCCAAGCAAATGAAGTTCAATAAACTTGAAATTTTTACTAAAGGTCAGGTGTATTGTAAAGAGTATTCTGACCAAGATTGGGAATTTTTCAATTAGCATAACTGAAGTAATTAATTCTCCAAGCAGTTAGCTCAAAAGAATTAACTAAGCAAATTCTGGGACTTTCATGTTTAACAAATTGTACCAATGCAGAATTGGGATCAAGATGAGTCTACCAGAATTTATTTGTTATTTTTAGGTCAATTCTACCAGTATAAAATGATTTTTGAAGTTTGGGCAAAATCTTGAAATTCAAAAGGAAAAAAGAAAAGGTTTAAATATCTGCCAGTGGGACCCTCGACTGACTCAGCCAAACTGCAGGCAGCAACACGAGGGCCACAGGGTTGCCTGTGCATTGTCACAAAGGATCAAGGCACCACATCAGATCCAGCCCAAAAGACAAAGGCCACTGATAAAGGGGGCCCGCCAGGGATTCCTCTTCCACGCGCCAGCGGCGCTGCGCGACAGCGCAAGGCGGTGCTCAGCAGCGTGGTCGCTGGACCCGCGCTCCAATCCTCAAGATTCACCACCAGATCATATCTTTGGGTGGGTAACTCGAATATGGGGTCAGTGTGACCTGGGGTGGTTGGCAACGGCGTCCTCGACGCGCGGCGGTGGCGGATGAATTCTGGCAATAGCAGAACTGCACGGGAGTGCTTAAAATGACTCGGGAATGGTTTGTAAAGTTGCCTGGCGACCTTAGGAACTCGAAACTGGCTGAAACCTGAAGTTCATCGGTGACCTAGGTCACACCCGTCGCGGCTAGGAAAACTCGAAGAATTCAGTGTTTTCTCCACCGTCTTTGATGAAATTTGTTCGTGGAGGTGCACACGGACGTCATGCACCTACATGCTAACTGGAGTAATCGATAATTATGCATGTGCGACGAATTGGAGCAAAACCTAGGGGCTGTTTTCAAGGTTGGCCGGTGCAAGAACTCAAAATTCTACTCAACGGTGCAACGAGAAGCTGAGAAACTTGGGGAGCATGATAGTGGCACGATGGAAAACCTTGGAGCGAGGTTGGACAGCCAGAAGAGAGCTTGAGGAGATAGGGCGACGAGTAACCGAGGAGGACAGCTGGAACAGAGTCGATGAAGAAGCTCCAGCTTGGGGTGGCGCCAGGGGAAACAAGGCAGCGTCTTGCAGCTTGGGGAGAAAGAAGACGACGGCGCACACTTGTATGCAAACTCCACCGAGTTGGAGCAAGGCTGCAATGTCGAAGCAACAGGGTTGGTGCCAAAATGGCGAGCACCTCTGTTCACCGTGAAAGCTGAACACCAAGCACGCAGCACCCGCTCTGAGCTGACAAGAGGGAGGAAGAATATCTGCCTTGCTTTGCAGGTTTGCATGGAAATGAAACAGGAGGTGGCGCATGCAATGGCCTTGTGTGGCACCACGGCAAGAAAACAGAAATAGGCGGTAAGTTCCTCTGTTCTGGACACTGACAGTGGGTCCCATTTCTTCCCTTCCTCATCCTCTTATCTCTGTCATCAAATATCCTACAAAAATTTGGTTAAAACTCATAAAACCTGGCAGGTAGCCTAAAACAATTATATAGGATTCGAATCTGAAATCAATTTCTTGATTTGACCAAGTTTCATTTGAAATTCAAATTTGAATTCGAACTTAAATGCAATTCAATATCCCACTTGAATTACCTAGCAAATATGTTCAAAAATTTTGAAAATTTACGTGATAGCAATTTGGAATATTTGGAATCTATTTGTAGACTCAGAATTTTATTTGGACAAAGTTTGAACAAGAACTACGCTTGAATTTTTGAATTCCCTCTTTAGGGGCTTGAGATGAATTAATTTCAAATTGCCATTTTAAATGTATTTTTCTTTAGGTAATAATATGAACAGAAAATTCATTGATTTATACAGCATTAGAAGTGGAACTTTACATTCCTCCACCCTTAAACGAATCTCGTCCCAAGATTAGAAAAGATTGTACAAAGGTAGAGGAACTAACGGACACGAGAAGCTAATAAGTCTGGATAATTTGAGTGGAGATAATCTTCGCTCTTCCATGTTGCTTCTGCAGCGGTACGGTTGCTCTATAAGACCTTGTAAAACCACAACGACCGATTTCTTGTGGTTTGAGTCCTTTCATCAATGATCCGGATTGGATGCTCGGTATATGTGAGATCCGGTTGAAGAGCTTCAAGATCTTCCGTGCGAATTGCAACTGGAGCTTTAAGGCATTTCCTCAGCTGAGATATGTGGAAAACATTATGAATTCCAGCCAGGGACGTCGGTAGCTCCAGATGATAGGCCACGGGTCCACATTTTTCAATGACGGCGAACGGACCGATAAATCGAGGAGCAAGTTTTCCCTTAACTCCGAAACGTTAAATCCCTTTCATCGGAAAGACACGAAGATAAACATGGTCTCTGATGTCGAAGCTGAGAGGGCGACGTCTTTTATCTACATAGCTTTTCTGCCGAGATTGAGCAGCTTTCAAATTGGCTTGAATTACTCGCACTCATTCTTCAGCTTCATTGACAAGATCAATTCTGTATATTACTCTTTTGCTAGATTCACACCAGTTGAGTGGTGTGCGACATTTTTGGCCGTAGAGAGTTTCATACGGCGCCATCTTGATGCTAGCTTGATAACCATTATTATATGAGAACTCCACCAACGGTAAATGATCATCCCAATTTTTACCATGATGAATGGCACAAGCACGTAGCATGTCTTCAAGAATTTTGTTCACCTGTTCAGTTTGACCATCCGTCTACGGGTGATATGCGGAGCTTCAAATCAGTTTAGTCCCCAATGAAGTGTACAGCTGCTCGCAAAACCGAGAAACAAACAGCGCACTGCGATCTGAGATAATAGTATGGAGAACTCCATGCAAGCATATAATTCTTGCAATAAACAACTCCGCATACTTCTTGACAATGTACTCGGTATGTACCAGAATAAAATGAGCCAATTTGGTTAGTCGGTCGGCTATCACCCAAATCGAATCATGCTTGTGGAATGTGAGAGGCAATCCGACGAATAAATCCATACTAATGTCCTCTCATTTCCATGCCGGAATGTTAACTGGTTGCAGCTGTGCGGCCTTTCGCATGTGGTCGGCTTTCACCAGCCAACATGTATCACACTCGGATACATACTTTGCAATCTCCCATTTCATCCGAGTCCACCAAAATCTTGTTTTCATATCTTGATACATTTTGTTGCTTCTCAGATGAATAGAATACATGGAAAAATGAGCTTCATCCATGATTTTCTTCCAAAGTATCATATCATGGGGTACCACTATACGGTTGTTAAACCATAGCGTACAATGATCATCCTTTTGGAAGCATTTCATCTAACCTTTGTCCGCTCTCTCTCGTACATGAAACATGCCTTTGTCTTTCCTCTGAGCTTCCATAATCTCCTCACGTATCGTAGGGATGAGAGAAAGATTATATAATGCTCCATATGGAACCAAGTATAAACTCCATTCGTCCTCTTCCATCGGAGTAATTGACAAATTATTGACATGTGACTTGCGGCTTAGCGCATCGGCAACGACATTTGACTTTTCAGGGTGGTAGTGAATTTCAATCTCATAATCTTTGATCAGCTCTAACCATCTCTTTTGTCGCATATTCAACTCCTTCTGAGTGAAGATATATTTCATACTTTTGTGGTCGGTGTAGAGGTGTACAAGATTGCCTAGCAGGTAATGCCTCCACATTTTCAGCACAAGCACCATGGCAGCGAGTTCAAGGTCATGAGTTGGATAGTGTTGTTCATGGTTCTGAAGCTGTCGTGACCCATACGCGATCATGCGTCCTTCTTGCATAAGCAAGCAACAAAGACCGATGCCTAATGCATCGCAATAAACATCAAAATATTTGGTTGTATCTGGCTGAGCTAAAACTGGCGCTATTGTGAGATGTTTCACCAATGTTTTGAAAGCGTCCTCACAAGCTTCACTCCAAATGTATTTAGTGCCCTTCTTCAGAAGCTCCGTCATAGGTTTAGTGATTTTTGAAAAGCTTGGGATGAACCTCCGATAATATCCTGCTAAACCTAGAAAACTGCGGACTTCGTGTACTGACTTGGGAGACTTCCATTTCAGCAGTTGCACTATTTTACTTGGATCAACAGTGATGCCCTCCGCTGAAATAATGTGACCAAGAAATGGCACTTGGCTGATTCAGAACTCACATTTGCTGAATTTATCATATAGCTTGTATCCTGCAATCGTTGCAGCACTATGCGCAAGTGTTTAGCATGTTCTTGCTCTGATTTACAATACACCAAAATGTCGTTGATGAAAACCACGATGAACTTGTCCAACTCCGGCATGAACACAGAATTCATGAGATACACGAAGTGAGCCGGCACGTTGGTAAGACCAAATGACATGACGAGATATTTATAGAGCCCGTACCTCGTCGAGAATGCCGGCTTCAATATATCTTCTGGACGGATTTTGATTTGATGATATCCGGACCGAAGATCCATCTTTGGGAATACCCTAGCACCCACTAGTTGATCGAATAATATATCGATGCGCGGTAGTGGATACTTGTTCTTGATCGTCACGGTGTTGAGCCGACGATAATCCGCACATAGACGTCATGTCTTGTCCTTCTTCTTCACAAATAATGCGGAGCAGCCCCGAGGTGATGAACTTGGGCGAATTAGAACTTTCTCCAACAGGTCCTTCAAATGCTCCTTCAATTTTGCCAATTCATTTGGTGCCATTTTATACGGCCTTCTAGAAATAGGCATGGTCCCCGGAACAAGCTCAATCTTGAACACTATGTCCCTATCCGATGGCATACCTGTTAAGTCGTCGGGAAACACGTCCGGATATTCATGAACCACGGGAATATCTTCAAGCTTGGCGGCTTCTACATTATACACTGCTGAAACTTGCTGAGATGGAACCATGAGATTTAATGTGTTGCAGCCATGCATTGGGGAATTTAGTTGAACAGTCCGAGAGCCAATGTCGAAGACAGCTGCATAATGTGTCAACCATGACATTCCCAATATGATATCAATCTTTTCATCCTCCAGTATGACCAGACTTGCAGGATAAATTTTTCCACCCAAACATAGAGGTGCTCGGGTGACAATTTCATCGGCTAAAATCTTGCCTCCGGGTGAGCTGATATGAAATGGACCCGTCACTGTAATAACTGATATTTGGTGTTTAAGCACAATGGATCTTCTAATGAAATTATGAGTGACACCGGAATCAAAAAGAATGAAAGCCGGTTGATCATGTACAGTGAACATGCCCGCCAAAACGGGTTCGCCTTCCGGAATGTCCTCGATTGCTGCATAGTTAATGCTGTAAGCCTTTGATAAGCCTTTCTTTGGATATGCAGGGTGCTGATCTGAGCTTTTTTGAGATGGCATGTGGCTGCGGATCTGCTCAGGTTCACGACAATTTCGTGCCAAATGAACCCTCTGCTTTCCACTGAATTGAGGCGGACGTAACCCTTGCACGTCTTGATGTGGTAGGGCTGCACGAGTAGCATTTGGTTGCTGCTGTTGAAGTGTAGAAAGTATTTGCGTCCTCGGCTGAAGGGGAAGTGCACAAGTTATTAACTGCAGCTGTGGTTGTGGTGGTTGCACCATGGACTGAAATTCCCTACCGGATGGCATGTAATACCTCACCCGACATCTCGGGGAAATGCCACTATTACAGTCTGGGGGTATGCTCCTCTTCCTCTCTGCTTGGTAACGGAGATCGGCATCTTCTCTCCGAATAGCGGCATTCACCAGGTCATGGTAATTGCCATCATTGAATAAAGCCACTGCAGCTTTGAGTTTAGCATTTAGACCATGTAAAAAGTACTCACATTTTAGATACTCATTGTCTACAAAATGAGTTGCATACTGCACCAAGCGGTTGAACTCTTTAAAGTATTCAAGTACCCTTATTTCTACTTTCTTCAACTCCAAAAATTATTCATACTTGGCGCTTATAATCCCAGCAGGTATGTGACGAGCACGAAATGCAACACGGAATCCACTCCACATGACACGATGTCCCACTGGCAGAGTGGTGAGATATTCTGACCACCAGGCTGCAGCGGACCTATGAAGTTGTTGACCAGCCAACAATGTCTCCTGGTACTCATCAAACTGAAATAGCCCAAATGTTCCTTCTATAACCTGGAGCCATTGATCGGCCTCCATCGGATCATTCACCTCCGTGGAAACAGGCGGGCTAGTTGAAAGAAACTCCACATAAGCACCCCAAGTTTAATTATGTAGTCGAGCTTCTGAAGATCTGCCCTGTTGCACCAATTCTCGAAGTAACATATGATTCTCGTGATTAGACTTGACAATACTTGCCATGACTTCAACAAGTGTAGTCGGGGACGAAGAGGGTGGTGGCGGAGATTGTTGCAGTGTCGAGTCATTTCCGCCACGAATGGAACCACCTAATTCACGCTCAGAATGAGTGTGATCGATGCTGCAAGAGCGAGCAATACGGTTAAAATCCAAAGTTTCAATGTCAACTTGAACTCAAAAACATTAACCGTAATACGCACCACTTGAACAATGCAACATGTGAAGGTGTAAACCAAGATTTAAACTTTTGAACCAGATTCAAAACTTGATAAAAACTCATCAACACTCCCACTTAACAGCTAGAGTGATTATAGACGACTAACGAACAAGTTGGGGAACTTAGGAAGTAAACAAATGATCATGTCCACAACAGTTTGCAAACTGACTTCGAACATGTCACTTTCTGTCCAGAATTGACAGTTTGGATTCAAACCAGAATTTGAATATGAAAATGGAAGGTTCATTTCTCATGTTGAATACCAAAGTTAAATTTAACTTTGATATATTTCAATCTAGTATTCATATGCCCTCATATCAGTTCTGGGTAAAGAGATATGAATTTTTAAAGTTTGACAAAGTTCCCATAATTCCAGGGAAATTTTGACAGCACCTCCTTTGTATATTGTGGATTTGGCCACAGTTTTACAAATAGATAATGTCAACATTTTCCAAAACATTGAATTACAACATTGTACTATACATCACAAATATTTCAGAACTGTATCATATGAAGCCGTTCGAATTCTCTACCAGGAGATATGATCAAAATAGTAACAAGTACAGAAATGGTTCCAGTTTCTGTCCAGATTCGGCAGACTTTGGAACTTGGAAATTTGGAATAGGTTAGAGGGAGATTCTGTTCTGAAGTTCAACAGAAAATATGTAGAAAACTTCATAATATTTCTATCAATGTAAGATACACCTTCATTGGAGTTTTCTGCTGATAGTTATAAATTTTCGAAATCTGGTCAAATTCCTGACAGAAAACCAAGATTCTGGTTTTTGAATCACAGGAGTTTAAGCCTACTCCAACTTTGAATCATAGTTTAAAATCAGAGATCGATAACTAATACAAGTATTATTACATCTTATTGATTCCATTTTACAGTGATCTTCTTAATGCATCGATGGGACACATGTCGGTACTACGTCCTCAGCAAAGAAAATCTTAAGCCGGTATTCCGGCATACGTCTCAATGGTGGCACTAATGACGTTCACTCGCAAACGTTTTCAAATCGATCTACTTAAAACGTGGTTAGTGTACCTGCATCTATACACAAATTACTGATCAATCATATGGTGCTGTATGGCACAGCCCGCACGGGCGATCATTTCAAGCAATCACGACTGATCAATCATATGGTGTCGTACGGCACAGCCCGCACAGGCGATCATTTCAGGCAGCCACAATAATATATATGAAAGTAAAAACATTCGTACCGTATCATTCCATACGGGCCGCCCCGAGCAAAGCCACGTCTCGAGGTACATGACCGGGTTTTCTACCACCCGACAGGGTCCCACGTCTTTGCAAAATGCTGCACCAATAGGAGGCGCATCGGGTTATGTCCCACCCGACGGGGACTCACACTAATTTTGAAGCACGCTGGAGTACCGCGTGTCATATGTTCAAACATGGAGAGTTTCAAAGACTCATATTGATTTTCTGTGCTAAGCTACAGAAACATCGCATGCTACCTCTAGCATGGTGAGCCTATCGCAATTGATCTGCTTGCAGTGGCGTACTTTACCTCTTACCTGATGTCGGAGCGTTATTACAGAGTATAATAACACATAAGTTTGCTTGCCACCTTAATTAACTAATACTATAATAGACCTTATGTGGGCATAGTAACTAATTCTCACTCGCCTACTTCTAAGTTTTCAAAATAGGCTCTTTTCGAGCGTGCTATTCCCAATGCTGCTCTGATACCAGGCTGTGAGGAACGGGGTCCCGACTTTTCAGGAATCACATTGGGTGGTGCCGTGCGATGCGACACCCAACAGCACACACAAAATGGTATACAAAATACATAACACAAATGAGCGTGTCATATTCTTTTCTCTTGGTATAACAAAAGTATTTTTACAACAACGGAAGTTATATAATACATCTCTCAACCTAGCTACTGCACAAATGGTAGTATTCAGCCCGGAATACACCACACTAGCAACAAGAAGCAAAGCAGCCGCTCGTAGGGTTTTTGCTTGGCAATACAACCCAGGAGGGGTGATGCCACAAAGTGAAACCTGTTATATGTGATAATTACCTGCAAAACATTAATGCACAAACCGTGAGCTTGACGCTCAGCAAGACTTAACCGTCTCACCTAAATATGAAACTCTACATGCAAGAACATACTAACATAGGAAGCTGAAATTTGCATAAAGACACTCCTACAATAGATCTTTACGTTCAGTTTCTATCTCAAGTTTATAGTTCATCGATATATAAACTTAGTGAGCTCTTCCTTATACAATCACTAAGCATTACAATTAATAATTCAAAGGAAATAGTAGATTAAATATATCCATTCACTTCTTACTACGTCACAGCGTGGTGAACAATTATGCTCAATCCATAACCACGAGCGACGGTGATTCGAATCAGTAACAACCCGGACTACATGACACGTACACCTGCAAGGAAGCCACGTCGGTGCACTTCTCTCTAAGTCGCACGCAGACACTTTTCACAAGAGGCCTCAATATGGAATCAACTCTCCACCCGAGCAAAAGGTCCTCTACAAGGACATGTCGAAGTTGCTCGCTAGAAGATTTACACCTTTATGCCTTCTCAACTCCATTCACAGATGGCTAAGAAGTCTCCACACTAAGGTCTACGAGTTACATCAGTTTCCTGGGTCCCATATACCAGTATGCATCTGGTACAGTTCAAACTTGCCCAGCAGGGCCGCATACGGCACGTTCCTTAATCAACACAAGCAGTACTACCCCTACGGTCACCACATTCCATTCTACCTGATTGCTGCCCGGTCTCATATTCATTTCCAGTGTATACTCTCTAAACCTACCCATGTGTTCCCAAGTGCTATAAGCAAGCGAGTGACGAATAGTCAACTTCTATCGGATCAACTACGAATCCTCATTAGCATAGCAATAGTCCTACGATAAAATCCTTTTCTACCCATACACTCCAAGTTGGGTTGGGGGTCATGCATTTGGAGTGTCATTCACCTTAAACGTAATGCACATTTCATATCTAACCCAAAGATAATAAATAGAAAGCAAAACTTTAAGAATCACTTAAATGCAAACCGGGGCTTGCCTTGCTCAACAGTTAAGTTGGTAGACATAAGTCAGTGAATGTTCCTCTAGAAAGTCCACCACAGCAGAAGCGAGATGGAATGCTTCGCCTTCAAGTTGGACTCTTTGTCGAGCACCGGTGTCACGTCCACTATCGAAATGCAAATGCATATATAATCAAAAGTGATTTAGTAAATGATTCATTTATGTTGTAAACAACTTAGGCATAACAAGGAGTAACTAAGAATGAAGTCTTTGTTTCTGGAGTCAGCAACAACAGAGAGGGAAAATGTTGTGGAATGGAATAATCATAAGCATAATGTATTGTATGATTCCAATTGAACATATGCATGAATCCGGAATGAAATCACAGAATTCTGGAGCAAGGGGATTCTAATGACTCTATGAATTTTACAGTGGCAAGTTGGTTCTAGGATGAGTATCTGGAACAATATTTGGAATTGTCCAAGTAAGCTTCTTGTCTCTAAAACTCCAACAAGAAAAAGGCTTCTCTAAATTTTGGTACTAAATGTGTAGCTTTAACGTATCTAAAAGTGGATGATCTTTGTAGAGGAGGTCTCACTGGTTCTAGCAAAAAAAATTTCAAAATTGATTGAGCTTCTTACAGGGAGGAATTGATTTTACAAGTTTAGGATAAAATCTGGAAATGTTTCTGTACATTTCTCAATTTTCAATGACATAGAGAATTGGAACACTAATTCACACAGCAAATGAAGTCCAATAAACTTGAAATTTTTACTGAATGTCTAGTGTATCATAAGGAGCATTCTGACCAAGATTGGGAATTTTTTAATTAGCATAACAAAAGTAATTAATTTCCCAAGCAGTTAGCTTAAAGGAATTAATTAAGAAAATTCTGGGACTTCATGTTTAAAAAATTGTACCAATGCAAAATTGGGATCAAGATGAGTGTAGCAGAATTTATTTGGAATTTTTAGGTCAATTCTACCAGGAGAAAATGATTTTTGAAGTTTGGGCAAAATCTGGAAATTCAAAAGGAAAAAGAAAAGGTTTAAATCTCTGCCAGTGGAACCCTCAACTGACTCAGCCAAGCTCCACGCAGCAACACGAGGGCCACAGGGTTGCCTATGCATTGTCACAAAGGATCAAGGCTCCACATCATATCCAGCCAAAAAGACAAATGCCACTGATAAAGGGGGCCCCCCAGGGCTTCTTCCCCGCGCCAGCGGCGCTGCGCGACAGCGCAAGGCGGCGCTCAGCGGCGTGGTTGCCGGACACGTGCTCCAATGTTCTCCCCACCTCAAGATTCGCTGCCAGATCATATTTTTGGGTGGGTAACTCGAATGTGGGGTAAGTGTGACCTGGGGTGGTCGGCAACAGCGTCCTCGACGCGCGGCGGCGGCGGATGAGTTCCCGCGATGGCAGAACTGCACGGGAGTGCTTAAAATGACTCGGGAATGGTTCGTAAAGTTGCCTGGCAACCTAAGGAACTCGAAACTGGATATCCAATGGGGCGAAACCGGCTGAAACCTGAAGTTCATCGGTGACCTAGGTCACACCCATCGGCGGCTAGGAAAACTCGAAGAATTTAGTGTTTTCTCCACTGTTTTTGATGAAATTTGTTCGTGGAGGTGCGCACGTACGTCATGCACCTATATTCTAACTGGAGTGATGGATTATTATGCATGTGCGACGAATTGGAGCAAAACCTAGGGGCTGTTTTCAAGGTTGGTTGGCGCAAGAACTCAAAATTCTACTGAACAGTGCAACGAGAAGCTGAGAAACTTGGGGAGCACGAAGGTAGCATGATGGTGAACCTTGGAGCGAGGTTGGATGGCCGGGAGAGGGCTTGAGGAGATGGGGCGACGAGTAACCGAGGAGGACGGCTTGAACAGAGTAGATGAAGAAGCTCCGGCTTGGGGTGGCGCCAGGGGAAACAAGGCAACATCTTGCAGCTTGGGGAGAAAGATGACAACGGCACGCACTTGTTTGCAAGCTCCACCGAGTTGGAACTAGGCTGACAACATCGAAGCAACAAGGTTGGTGCCAAAACGGCGAGCATCTCTGTTCACCGTAAAAGCAGAACACCAAGCACGCAGCACCAGCTCTGAGTTGATAAGAGGGAGGAAGAATATCTGCCTTGCTTTGCTGGTTTGCACGGAAATGAAACAAGAGGTGGCGCATGCAATGGCCTTGTGTGGCACCACGGCAAGAAAACAGAAAGAGGCGGTAAGTTCCTCTGTTCTGGACACTGACAGTGGGTCCCAATCCTTCCCTTCCTCATCCTCTTATCTGGTTCATCAAATATCCTACAAAATTGTTGTTAAAACTCATAAAACCTGGCAGGTAGCCTAAAACAATTATATAGGATTTAATCTGAAATCAATTTCTCGATTTGACAAAGTTTCATTTGAAATTCAAATGCAATTCAATATCCCACTTAAATTACCTAGAAAATATGCTTCAAAAATTTTGAAAATTTACGTGATAGCCATTTGGAATATTTGGAATCTATTTGTAGACTCAGAATTTTATTTTGGCAAAGCTTGAACAAGAATTACGCTTGAATTTTTGAATTTCCTCTTTTGGGGTTTGAGATGATAATTTCAAATTGCCATTTTGATTGGATTTTTCTTTAGGTAATAATATGAACAGAAAAGTCATTGATTTATACGGCATTAGAAGTGGAACTTTACAGCAAAGGCCACGAGAGCAGTCCATCGAGCTTCAAAACTTCATCCGCGAAGAGATAAAGAAGCTGCTCGATGCTGGCTTCATTCGAGAAGTCCATCATTCCAGGTGGATGGCCAATCTTGTCGTCGTCCCCAAAGCTGGAGGGAAGCTTCGGATGTGCATTGACTACGCAGACCCCTACAAGGCATGTCTTAAAGATCCTTTCCCTCTTCCTAGGATAGATCAAATCGTAGATTCAACCTCGGGATGTGACTTGCTCTACTTTCTAGATGCTTACTCAGGATTCCACAAAATCCCCATGTCTAGAGAGAATGAAGAACATACCGCATTTATAACCGTAGATGGCCTCTACTGCTATGTCTCCATGCCTTACGGTCTTAATAATGTCCTACCTACTTTTGTAAGTGCCATGCATAAAACATTTGAGGATCTCATTCGGGACCTGGGAGAGGTGTACGTCGATGATATTGTTGTCAAAATCTAGACACATATATCATTGTTAGACAACCTCGCCCTAGTCTTTGATAGATTGCGGACCACACGCACAAAGATTAACCCTAACAAGTGCGTGTTTGGAGTCAAAGCTGGGAAGCTCCTTGGTTTCTTGGTCTCACACCGAGGGGTCAAGGTAAACCCGAAGAAGATCAAGGCGGTAGAGCTCATGCGGCCTACAGCCCACATCAAGGGCGTACAAAAGCTTGTAGGTTGCTTGGCAGCGCTCAGCCGGCTTATCTTTAGACTGGCTGAACGGGCCCTCTAGTTCTTCAAACTACTACGCCAGTCTGGACCATTCTGCTTGACTGGGGAGGCAAAAAAGGCATTCCGCGAGCTGAAGCAACAACTTACTTTGCTACCCATCATGGTTGCCCTGGAGCCTAGGGAGCCTTTGTACCTTTACATCGCCCCCACGACAGAAGTGGTGACCATGGTCTTGGTGGCAGAATGACCTGGTACCCAGCACCCTCAAGAGACGGAAGGGGCCATTGCTGCTGATTCTGAGCCCCAAGGCTTGGAGATCGTAAGATCAAGAAGACTCTGGGTCCCAGCACCCAGAGGATGTCCCAGGTTCAGGGAACATGGAGTGTCTGGGCCCGGAGCAGATGGAAGAGGATGTGCTGGATTCCCCGAGGAGGGTTCGGAGTATCCAGCGCCCGTTCTACTTAATAAGTGAAGTCCTATATGAAGCAAAAACAAGGTACCTTGAAGTGCACAAGTTATTGTATGCAGTACTAATCGCATCAACGAAGCTCCATCCTTACTTTTAGGCACACAGTTTTAGTGGTGACCCAATTTCCACTGGGTTTGGTGCTCCGCACTCCCAACGTGACTGGCAACATTGCCAAATGGGCGGCTGAACTGGTGGAGTTTGGGCTCGACTTCTTGTCGCGGCATGCAATCAAGAGTCAATCACTAGTAGATTTCGTTGTTGAGTGGACTCGTCACCAAGCAACACAGGGGGCCTGGAAGTCAGCGAGTCGGAGCCTAGGGCACTGATGCTCATTGGACCCCACTGGACACTCTTCTTCGACAGTTGATCACGGAAGCAAGGGGCCGGAGCCGGTGGACTACTCACCTCGCCAATAGGGGAGCAATCCAAGTACGTAGTGTGCCTTGACGTCAAGGCGGCCAACAACATGGTGCAATACGAAGCCCTCATCTTCAAACTAACAGCTGCGTAGGGTCTCGGTGTCTAGCAGATGCTGGTCAAGGGAGACTCTCAGCTGATCATCAAACAGGTTCGGTGAGAATGCTACTGCAACGACCCTCTACTCGCGTCATACCTACTGCAAGTCAAGAAGCTGGAAGCTGGTTTCAAGGCTTTGGACCTCTGCCACGTGCTGCGTGCCAACAACTCCATCACTGACGCCTTGTCAACAATGGCATCCACCTGGGACCCGGTTCCTGTAGGTGTCTTCAGCAGGAGATTAGTGTGACCAGCCGCTAGGCTCACAGTGCCTAACGAAGAAGGTGAGCCCGACACGTCAGAGTTGGCAACCTCGGCAGCCCTGCAACCGTGGGTCCCCTCGAGGTTCCTTTGCGTCAGTGGGACCCCAGATCACCTTAGAAGCTCAGGAGAGTTCGTATGCATGGATCACGGAGATCCAGGACTACTTGAAAGACAACATCCTTCTGGAGGAACACATATCCTCTGAGCGGATTGTAAGGATGGTGAAACCCTACACGCTGGTAGAAGGAAATCTCTGCCGGCTTGGCACCAACGATGTCCTATTACGGTGCATAACTCGGGAGGAGGGCTGCGACTTGCTCGCAGTCAAAGGATATTGGTTCCTCTACGTCACTGTACACAAGTGCAACAAGTGGCCAGAGGCAGCCCTGGTTATCAACATCAACAAGGAGTCCACTGTCAAGTTCATCCAGTCGATCGTTTGTAGGTTCGGGGTCCCGAACAGTATCATCACCAATAACGGGACCCAGTTCACTAGCACAGCATAACAAGACTACTATGAAGACCCTGGCTTCCAAGTTTGTTATGTGTCTGTGGCTCACCTGTAGAGCAACGATCAGGTTGAAAGGGCCAACACTGAGATCCTCAGGGGCCTCAAGACACGGACGTATGACTGCTTAGATAAGCATGGTGCCAAGTGGGTTGACGAACTCCCATGTGCACTCACTACAGGAAAAGTGATCATTTGCGACGGCTATATTTATTTGCGATGGCTGGCCGTCGCAAATAGAATAAACTGCGACGGCCCGTCACTGGCCGTCGCAAATAAACCGGCCGTCACAAATAATGGCTTATTTGCGACGGCCAACTTCATAGCCGTCGCAAATAATCACTTATTTGCGACGGCCAACCCTAACACCGTCGCAAATAAGGGTGCCGTCGCAAATAAGTCTTTATTTGCGACGGCTGCTCAAAGGGCCATCGCAATTAACGCTAATTGCGATGGCCACGTGGCCGGGCCGTCGCAATTTAACTGGCCGTCACAAATAATTGCCTTCATCCCGACCCGACCCTTCTTTCTGGTCCACTCACGACTCATTGAGCCGCCTCCCCGCGCCGCCGCCGCCCTCCGCCTCCCCGCGCCGCCGCGCTGAGCGCGCCCCGCCGCCGCCCTCCGCCTCCCTGCGCCGCCGCCCGAGCGCGCCACCGCCGCCCTCCGCCTCCCCGCGCCGCCGGCCGAGCGCGCCCCGCCGCCGCCGCCCGAGTGCCCCGCGGCCCCGGCATCCTCACCGCCCGAGGCCCGGCCTCCTCGCCGCCCAAGCGCCCCGGCAGCCCCGGCCTCCCCGTCGTCGCCGTCCACGCGCCCCGGCGACCTCGCCGCCCACGCGCCCCGGCCTCCCTGCCGTCCGCGCACCCCGGCCTCCTCGTCGTCGCCGATCGTCAAGTAATGATGTTGATTATGCAAATTTGTTGTGGATTTCTTGATATTTGATATGGATTGTTCAATCTTCGAATGATTGTTGATCGAATGAGTAGAAATTGTTGCTTGATCTTGATGTTAATTATGCTTAGTTGTTAAT
The DNA here is from genome assembly GCA_036927565.1 of Tuctoria greenei. Classification (NCBI taxonomy): domain Eukaryota; kingdom Viridiplantae; phylum Streptophyta; class Magnoliopsida; order Poales; family Poaceae; genus Tuctoria; species Tuctoria greenei. Next base: position 183,753,926 of record JAYESD010000002.1, read on the forward strand.
GATGTTGGTTATGCAAATTTGTTGATAATGTTGTTGATTATGTAGATGTTAAGCATGCTTATGTTTTGCTTTAGTATTCTTAATGTTTATGTTCATTGTTGCTTATCGTTATTGAATTAAGTTATTAAATGTTCAAATTTTGATTAATTGTTATGTTTCTTTTGGCATGTTTAATGTTCTTTATATATATAAATATATAAATATATAAATATAAATATATATATATACATATATATATATATATACATAAGCGGGTTAAAACGATAATGTATCAGAAGAAATATCAAAAGAGAGAGGAGATATTCTACGCCATATCGCCTGCGGCGAGCATGACAGCGGCGAGACCGAAGCCGGTGGCGGTGGTCTTGGTAGCGGCAGAGGATCCTCCGGAAGGCGTGGACGGCAGCGGAGGAGAGGCTCCGGGAGCGAGGGCTGGTGGCCGTGCAGGTACCCACCGATCTGATCACCGGGGAGGAACCTCTTGGAGGCGACCCAGTTGGCGTAGTTGGTCTGCAGGTCCCAGGAGCCGCTCGGCTCGCCGATGTTGTACGTTGCCGCCGACGCCATGCCGAACACGGCCACGACCATGAAGGCCACGACTGCAACTGCAAGAGCTCTCGCCATGGCAACTGCTGCCTTCGTTCTAGCTGGAAGGGGCGATCGAGCAGAGCTGCTACCCGGTCAAAACCTAGCTTGTGGTAGAGCTTTTGTTGCAGAAAGCTAGAAGGTCGTTGTGGATGCTTGGCTCGTTGATCTTTCGAGTTGGGTTTGCGTGCATATATATAGACACAATTATCGTGGACGGCCCTGACTATGAAACTTTCAACTCTGAACCACTTTTCTCCTCACTCTCGTTCTCTTTCCTCATTCGTAAATGATTTATAAATGAACATGAGCAACGTAACCTATAGCAATTGATTACCCGTTTCGGATCGGCACGTCTCACATGCCATTGGCATGTGAGACGTGCAGGTTCGGAATTGTCCCTTTTTGGACAGCCTCGGAGTGACCGAGGGGTGTGGCTTGTGACGAGACGCGGGTCCGGATTTGGACGAGATTTCGGTGGTGTAACCCTGTTGTTCTCTGCTGCACCATTTTTGGGCGTGCAGTGGAGAACAGCGGGGTTATGCTGCCAAAATTTCGTTCGAATCCGGATCACGTGTCTCGTCATGAGCACGCTCCGCTCGGTCACTCTTGGGTGGGTTTAGGATCTATCTGCCTAGGTTGTAGGGCCGTGACATAACACAACAATACATTAACGACAATTTCTTTCACATTAAACTGCAGAGTCGAATATGGGTGAAGACCGCAGTTGGATGTATACTGGCTGGAAGAGCAGAAATGGTGGTCTCTCCGATGAGTGGTTTATCAAGTTAGATCAATTTTTGGATCGAGCATTTTCGTTGTCAACGGAAGATATGGTGCGGTGCCCATGTACAAAATGCCGGAACACTAAGTTTTTGAGAAGATTGGAGCCTTCGTTTCACTTATGTCGAAACGGTTTCACTCCACAATATGAAGTGTGGACCTTCCACGGCGAGACTAATTCTCGAGTCATAGCCGAAGTGGATGAGGATGATGATATAACAGAGGTTGATAGGATGGATGAGATGTTAGAAGCTCTTGAAGTGGAGGATCCTCTTACAAATGAGGCAGAGAAGTTCTTCGAGGAGCTGAAGAAATCACAAGAGCCGTTGCATGAACACACGTCTATGACCGTACTTGCTTTCTTGACCAGATTTATGGCAATTAAGTCCAAGTACTTTTTTCCATCAACTGCTACAATGATCTCATGAAATTGATCTGCGATATCCTTCCACAACCTCACAAAGCGCCACCAGATATGTATCAGTCAAAGATCAAGATATCTGGTCTCGGTATGAAGTATGAGAAAATTGATGTGTGCCCAGACAACTGCATGCTATTCTGGAAAGAGCACGCCAATGAGAAGATGTGCTTGAAATGTGGTAAATCGAGGTATGTCGAAGTTGTTAATGACGATGGCGATAATGTGATGACAGATGTCGCACATAAGCAGCTTCGTTACTTGCCTGTGACACCTCGGTTGAAGCGGATGTTTCTTTCAAAAAGAACCGCAAGACACATGAGATGGCACAAAGAAGGTAAACGTGAGAACAAAGAATTCTTGACGCATCCGTCCGACGGTGATGCATGGAAGGCGCTAGACCGTTTCGATCCAGACTTTTCTCGTGATGCGAGGAATGTTCGCATCCGATTAGCGACAGATGGATTCTCACCGTTCAGTACGAATGCCACGCCATACTCATGTTTGCCTGTCTTTATCATTCCATACAACCTGCCACCTGCTTTATGTACGAAGAACGAGTTCATGTTTCTCAGCCTCATTGTACCTAGACCTGATCATCCCGGGTCACGTCTCAACGTGATGTTAAAACCGCTGATCGAAGAATTGAAAGTCTTGTGGACAGGAGTCGAAGCGTACGACAGTTACAAGAAGCAGAAATTCAACCTTCGAGCTGCTTATTTGTGGTCCGTCCATGATTTGCCGGCATACGGCATGTTTTCCGGATGGAGCACTCACGGTCGTCTGACGTGTCCGATATGTGCTTCAAACACGGATTGCTTTCGACTAACTCATGGAGGCAAAATATCTTACTTCGATTGTCACAGACGTTGGCTGCCCTCGAATCATATATTTAGGCAGCAGAGGCATGTCTTTCGAAAGAACACTGTTGTCACTAAAGGACCACCGAAGCGTCTCCACGGGTCAGAAATTTCTGATATGTTGGACAAACTGGTGCCTGATGAAGGTCGTCCTGGATATTTCGTAGGTTATGGAGAGGAACACAATTGGACTCACATATGTGGACTTTGGGAGCTACCATATGTGAAGTCGTTGATTCTAATGCACAACATTGATGTCATGCATCAGGAGCGTAATATGAGCGAAAGTATCATAAGCACTTGCATGGATGTGCCTGGCAAAACGAAAGACAATTATAAAGCTAGACTAGATTTGGCAGACATTTGTCACCGTCCAACTCTTGAAATCTTTGAAAGTGGTGGAAAGCCACGTGCTTCTTTCTGTCTTCGATCGAAAGAAAAGAAAGAAGTTATGAAATGGATGAAAACTTTGAAATTCCTAGATGGTTACGCAGCTAGCCTGAAACGAGCCGTAAATGTTAACACAGGAAACCTCACTGGGTTGAAGAGTCATGATTATCACATTATAATGGAAAGACTCCTACCTATTATTTTCCGGGGCTATCTAGATGATGCGGTGTGGAAGGTTTTAGCCGAGCTCAGCTATTTTTATAGACAGCTTTGTGCTAAAGAAATCAAGATCGGTATGATGGATAAGTTAGAGAAGGAGATACCCATACTTTTATGTAAGATGGAAAAATTTTTTCCACCGAGTTTCTTCAATCCAATGCAACATCTGCTTATCCATCTTCCATTCGAAGCTAAAGTTGGCGGTCCTGTGCAATATAGGTGGATGTATCACATTGAAAGAGCGCTACGATATCTGAAACCAATGGTTGGCAACAGGGCAAGGGTGGAAGGGTGCATCGCTGAAGCATATGCTCTTAAGGAAGTTGGATACTTTTCAGGTGTCTACTTTGCGGAAGAAAACAATATCAATACTTCGGCGATGCGGTACAATGTGGACGAAACACCCCCCCTAAGCGACCTTTCCATTTTTCAAACGAGAGGTGCCACCGTTGGTAGCTACACGACCTACGAGCTATCCGAACAGGAAAGGACTGTTGCTTTACTCTACATGTACGCTAATATAGAAGGCATGCAGGAATACCTCGAGTAAGTGTTTCTCCTATGTTTATGTTAATCTACATATTTTGCTACACATGTACTCTAAAAGATGTTTTTTCATGTTTAGCGAGTTCCACATACAATATTGGCCACATTGGCATCAACCTACGGCCAAACAAGTAGAAGCGATGCGAAAGGAAGGAATAAATGGGGGGCAGAGTTTTCTATCTTGGTTTCGAGAATATGTAATATTCTCTCGTCTTCTATGTATTATAAATTACTATTATTAAAGAAGTATTATGTAATATTCTCTCATCTTTTATAACAGTGTCGGACTCACAATGTCCATGAAGATTTGCGGCAGCTATCTTATGGATTGGTGAATGTTAGAAGCTATGGTCGATATGACGTAAATGGATTCCGATTCCGTACAACTCATTTTGAAGCTCATCGTCCTCTTGCGGCAATATCAAATTCCGGTGTTGTGATGAGAGCAATGGACACTCAAGGGAATTTAACCGATTATTATGGTATCATTAACAAAATCCTTGAATTTACATTTACCGGAAATAAGACCCTTCGAGTTGTCTTCTTTGACTGTGATTGGTTTGATCGTACTCATGGAACTCGAGAAAACCAATTTGAAATGGTGGAAGTGAAACATAAGGACCGACTACGAGGTTACGATACATTTGTTCTTGCGCATCAAGTTGAACAAGTGTATTATCTACCTTATCCATGCACGAAGCTCAGTGCTTGGTGGGTGGTATATAAGGTGAATCCTCGTGAGCGGCTATATACTCCTGGGGATGATGGTTACCATGATAGCGAAGGCGTTGAAGAAGTGTACCAAGAAGAAGAGTTGCCAGACACTTTTATCGTCGAGCTTGGTGCAGGAATCGATCAATTAGTTGGAGATGTTGAAGACGTTGAAGATGTAGAGGCAGATGATACGCGAAAACAAAAATTAGAACAGGCCACGATGGAAGATCGTTGGGCTGGTTTAAGGAGTAGGGCACAGGCACATGACAATGATGTTGATGAATTTTGAAAGTGACTACAAGTAATGTTTTCTTGAAGATAGTAACATGAATTTTATATATTTTATTTGCATATTTACTAATTATCTAATTACAATAGGATGGCGTCAAAGAAGGGTAAGAAGGTGCCGCCGACGAGGGGGTTCTACCCCTCTAGACCTGAGGACGCTTTCGTTGGTGCCTCATCGACTGGCAGCAGACGCTCTCAGCTGCTGGGGCACGTTCAGACCAGCTCTAGAGCTTCGTCACAGGTAAATGTCACTCGTTTTTGAAAAATTCTTTAAATTCAAATTCACATTAAACTTACTTATGAATCATTTGAATGTTGTAGTCCTAACCGGCTGACTCAGAGGCTGCGGTGCCTTCGGTGAGCCAGCCCTCGGCGAGGCAGCCTTCGGCGAGGCAGCCCTCGGCCAGCCAGCCCTCGGCGAGGCAGCCCTCGGCGAGTCAGCCCTTGGCGAGCCAGCCCTCGGCCAGCCAGCCCCCGGCTGACGATGAGTTTGTTCCTGAGGCCTTTGACTCGGCTGGTGAGGAGCCGTCTGGCTCACCTGATTTGGCGCCCCAGCAGACGCGGAGGACGAGGAGGACTCACTTTGTCAGTCCTCCCGCGGTCCCTTCACAGAGGACTGTGATTCGTCCAGTCGGAGACAGGTAATAAAAATTATAGTTTTCAATTTTAGTTTCCTTTGATTACTTAAGTAATGAATGAATGAATAAATATCTTACAGGGCTTGGGACGACTTGTCTTTCACCGGTGAGAAACACCAAAGACCGGTGAACGGTGTCCTCGGGTCTATAGTGCGTTTGCACTATCCCGGGGTCATCGACGGGGTGCCTGCTCTTTCGTGGGAGGACTACGCACGCGTCCATCACCAGGAGCACGGCAACCTTCAGGAGGCCGTATGGGCCGATTTTATGGTAAGTATGTTAATAAAGTTTCTAAGTTACAACTCTTAAACTCTTTTAGTGAACATCTCTTCAATATATTCTTTATCGCATGCAAGATATACTTTAGAGGACCCGAACGACCGTCGCATGTTTGAGGATGCGAGGCGAGTGTTTCACTTCAACGCTGCCAAGGCGCTTCGACAAGCTTTGTCGAACGCCCGTGTTCAAATTATTAATGAGCACTTGAAGGCGAACCAGCAGCACGTGTTACACTTCCGACAAGAGAGCGAGAGGCACCTAACAGAGGAGGAGTACGCGCAGGTACGTGGAGTGTAGTAAGTATTTTTTTCTGATAATGTCCTCGATGGTACTTTTAACGACTTCGAACTATGTGCAGGGCCACGTGAGCTGGTTGCAGGGTCGGACCGATGCATTTCGGGCCCTTTGTCGCTACTGGGCTAGCGACGAGTTTAAAGCTAAGTCCGAGAAGGCTCGAGACTGCATAGGGGTGGAGGGGAAGAGCAGGCACGGGCAAGATAACCACTTGCGTTTAGCTAAACGCATGGTAAGTGTGTGTAACTTATGTTTATATATTAATAATATATTGTTCGTACTAACACGTATTGACAAGAGCGCGAGACGGGGGTGCCGCCCACCCCTGCTGAGGTTTGGAAGAGAGGTCATAGGGACCCTTCTCAGCCGATGGGGTGCAGTCAGGCTGCAGCCGAGCGTTTGGCAAGTTTAGAAATCATTCATATTAACTATAACTATATAGATTGTTGAACTTACACGATTTTATTGTTTTGCAGGCTAAGTACGGGGAGGAGGCTAGGAAGATACACGGCGAGGATTTCGATTGGGAACGTCAACCGATCGATCCTCAAGCTGCGTATGCAACCGGTGGTGGAAAAGCACACGGAAGGTGAGTTTGCAAGTCATTTTATCATTTTCAATTCAAAGTATTCAAGATATTTCGATTTCATATTACTGACTCTCTTTTTTATAGGCTCGCCATATTCGACGGAGTTGTCGACTCGAGGGCGGGTAGACCTGCGAGAGGCAGCTCCACGCAGGCTTCGGGCACGGGAGGTCGCCGCGTGTCGCAGAGGGACATTGAGATGCAGTCCCTCCGAGAAACTGTAGAAGAAAACGAAAGGCGACATGAGGAGGAAAGGAGGGCGATGGAGGCCACGATCCAAACCCAGGCAGCAGCGTTGGCGCAGATGCGGGAAGCAATGGAGGTAACAATCTAAAAATTAAAATTCTCATTAATTCAGCGTAAATGACTTACTAATAGGTAGCATTTAATGTTTGCAATGACAGGCCATCGCTCGGGCGCAGGGTCTGGGAATCCAGCTACCGGTACTACCACCGGTCCTCCCAGGCGATCCTTCTTCAGCGGGTCAGGTAAGTTTCTATGTAATCCTTCTTCTCCAGCGTAATAAGATTGAGATAGATGAAAGAGAGAGATAGTTAGATAGAAGAAAATGATTGAGATAGAAGAAAGAAAGAGATAGAAGAAAGGGAGACTGAAGAAAGAGTGAAAGCTAGATAGAGTAGGATGGGAATGAAGAGAGAGTAAGATGTAGATGGAGATAGAGAGAGGGGAAGATAGAGGGAGGGAGATGTAGATGGAGATAGAGGGAGGAAGATAGAGGGAAAAGGATAGCAATAGAGAGATAGAGTGAGCAAGAAAGATAGAGTGAGAGACAAAGAGAGAAATGAAAAGAGAGAGGAAGAGAGGGTGATCTAGATGAAGATAGAGGGAGAGGGAGGGAGAGAGATGTTGATGCATTTATAATCTAACTCTAAGTTTTATTAATTGCAGGGATCCGCGACGGCTGCACAAACGCCGTCGCCTTCGCTACCGCCGCCTGGAATGAGGCGCGACGACGACGACTTCGACTTCGGAGGTGGCTCCGGAGGTCAGATGGGCGAGTGAGCCCTTTTATGTACTTTGTTGATGACGATGTGAGATGTATCAGAATTTTAGTTTGTGATTGTGATGATGTTTGTGTATGCTGTGTATATATTGTGTATATTGTGTTTGTTGTGATTCTGGCCATCGAGCCGGGTAGTATTTTCTGTTTTTTAAAAAAAATAAAAAACCTTATTTGCGACGGCTTTTTATACAGTACCGTCGCAAATAAGAGTACAAGCCGTCGCGATTAAACCACTGTTATTTGCGACGGCCAGGCCGTCACAAATAAGCATTAATTGCGACGGCCTCGCCATCGCAAATAGCGTCGTGGGTCCCGGAGGAGGACACGTGAGCCCTGCCCACTGAACTTATTTGCGAGGGCCAGGCCGTCGCAAATAAGCATTAATTGCGACGGCTAGGCCGTCGCAAATAAATCTGCAGGGCCCACCAGCCCGCAGCAATAACTTGCGACGGCCACTCCCAGCCGTCGCAAATAAGTTTATTTGCGACGGTGGCCGTCGCAAATAAGCTTATTTGCGACGACAAACTTGCGACGGCCAGAAGCCTTCGCAAATAAGGTGAACCGTCGCAAATAGCTTATTTGTGACGGCATTTGGCTTATTTGGGACGGCCCCGACCGTCGCAAATCGTCGGGATTCCTGTAGTGGATGTGGGTCAGCTAGACGTCCCCCAACAAGGCTACAAGGGAAACACCTTTCTTCCTGGTTTATGGGGTCGAGGCCGTCCTCCCCCCAAAGATCACAGTGGGCTCCTTCAGAGTGCGGACATTTGAGGAATCTGCACAGTACCAGCTCAGAATTTCAGATGTTGACCTCGTCGACGAACCAAGGTGGCATGCTACCATTCGAAACACACGATACCTACGGGCGCTCCGGTGCTACCAGGATGGTTCGTGCGGAGTAGAGAGCTCTAGACAAGTGATCTGGTGCTACGGTGAATACTTTCTCAAGAAGGGGCACACAAACTCTCCCCCAGCTGGGAGGGCCCCTTCCGAGTGACACGGGTATCCCGCCCTGGGTGCGTCCGCCTGGCCACAAAGAAAGGAGAGGTCCTTCCCAACCCTTGCAACATAGAGCACATCCATAAGTTTTACCCATAAGCATAACTGTAGGACAGTGTAGGGTGTCAAGGTGCCAAGGAACAACACTTAGCACAACCAAGCTTGAGGGGGGGGATATGTCCAGAGTGTTCAGCCATTTAGCTTGGTCTTGTACCGTAACCATGACCACTCTGCCTCCCTTGCCAACCGGAGTGGGTCATTGCGTTATTGTAAAGCCAGTCTCCTCCTATGAATGCCAATTTGAAAGAATCACTGTCTTACCATGTGCTTTATCTTATGTTCACCTAATTACCGTTACTTTTGTGATCATCAAGCTATTCTCGTTTTTGGTATATAATCTTCACATACCTGGTGAATTTCATCTCTATATCAAACCTAGTGGTGTTAGGCAACCCTGCTGAAGGCGAACTTGTTTGACGTACCTGCAAGGTGTTTCGGTATCTCACGGTTGCCCTCTTACTTGCGGCCCTGTGGTGCCAGATGGTCCCCCACGAAAGACCTACGCCAAGCTGGAGGTCCAGGGCGTGCAGCCTGCTTAGTCTGGTCTTGTGCCCTAAGCATGCGCACTTAGCCTCCTAGTGATGCGGCTAAGTACTGAGGGTTGGGTGGCTCACACTCTGAGTAAGGCGGGATCCGGATCCTGATGCTAACGCACTGAATTACCCAATTCCCGCGTACCAGCAGAGGACTGTAAGACATGGCAAAACTAAAGAGTAGGCAGAGACCGCCGACGAGCAAAATTATGCCCCATGTCGTGTGTACAGGAAATACAAAGCAAGTCGGTTCAAGCACAACCAGCAGTAGCATCGGCGAGGTACGCATCACCCAGGGGGCCTTCCATTGATGTTCCTCAATGTTGATGGTAGATGATGCCGGAGCATCCAGCTTCGGCACCACCCAAGGGGCCTGACCGTCGACGCTATTCTACATAATGGAAACATGCGTTGATTTGTGAGTATGCTCCCTCATCACGCTTTTGTTGCTATCAGGGTTTCTTTGGTTTCCTACCAGCAAGGGGACTGCCATCAACATTTCTACGACGATTGTGAGCGACGCCGGAGCAACCAACTCCAGCACCACCCATGGGACTTGCCGTCGTCGAATCTGCGATGATGGTGGGCGACGTCAGAACAGCCAGCTCCGGCACCACTTAAGGGGCCTGCCGCGTCGACGACTCTATGAGGGTGGTGGGTGATGGCGGAGTAGCCAACTACAGCATCACCCAGGGAGCCTGCCGTCGACGACTCTACGATGATGGTGGGCGACGTCGGAGCACCCAACTCCGGCACCACCCAGGGGGCCTGCCGTCAACGTCTCTATGACGATGGTGGGCGACACCGGAGCAGCCAGCTCTGGCACCACCCAAGGGGCCTATCGTCGATATTTCTTCTCGATGCTGGGCGACGCCGGAGCAGCCAGCTCTGGCACCACACAGGGGGCCGCAATCAACGTCTTTGCAATGATGGTGTGCGATGCTGGAGCAGCCACTCTGGCACCACCCAAGGGGCCTGCCGTCGACATTTCTGCGATGATGGTGGGAGACGCTGGAGCAGCCAACTCTAGCACCTCCCAGGGGGCTTGCCGTTGACGTCTCTACGATGATGGTGGGCAATGCTAGAGCAGACAGCTTCGACACCACCCAAGGTGCCTGCCGTCAATGACTTTGTGATGATGGTGGGTGATGCCGGAGCAACCAGCTCCAGCACCACCCAGGGGGTCTGCCGTCGACCACTCTACAACGATGGTGGGCGACGCCGGAGCAGCGAGCTCTGGCACCACCCAGGGGGCCTGCCGTCAACGTCTCTGCGATGATGGTGGGCGATGATGGAGCAGCCAGATCCGGCACCACCCAAGGGGTCTTTCCTCTCCAGCTCTGCAATGATGGTGGGTGACGCCGGAGCAGCCAGCTCCGGCACCACCCAGGGGGGCTGCCGTTGACAACTCTGCGACGATGGTGGGCAATGCTGGAGCAGCTAGTTCTGGCACCACCCAGGGGGCCTGCCGTGGACGTCTCTACTCAAACAAAGCTCAGCGCCCATGCAGGGGCCACACTTAGCCATCTGCTCAAACTCCCCTGCTCTACTGGGGGCCCGCCGAAGACATTTTGCGATCAAGTGGTAGGTGTGCCCAGCCACCTGGCCACATCTACAAGGGGGCCTCTAAGGTGGTTCCATAGGCAGGATGTCAAATGACGACAGCTCGGCCATGTCAAATGTGTGATCGTTGGTCCCTCAAAAGCTAACAAACTCGACAAAATTCCACAAGCCCTTATGCATCTAAGGACTCGGAGTGACAGATTGAGGAGCGCAAGACAAGCCAACAAGTGAAACATGAATTCAAAATCATTAACAGTTATTCGTACAAAGTGGCCATCCCCGGTTACAAAGGTGCTCCGCCTGGGGGCCGCCGGTCTCAACTCCGCTGGAACAAAGAGGCCACCTGCTTGGCAAGGTCTTGGACTTCGGCCCTCGCCTCCTCCTCTCGCTCATCGAAGGGGCCTTTCTCTACCAACTCCAGCGGGATTGTTGGGTACCAGCTCTAGAAGCACAACAAGGCATGGGAAGCCACCTAATCTGTTAAGTCCCTTCCTTCATCCTTCAGCTGTCTCGCAAGGATAGTGTTTACTGACCCCAACGTCTTGCAGAAGGAGTCCAAGGCTCAGAGCAGCTGGGCCACCCCATGAGACGGCTCCCCGTGCGGCACGGGACCAAGCTTGAGGGGTTCCAACACCGCCCTGGCACGAGCCAGGAAGTCCTGGATCCTTGCGCCTCGGCTATGCGGGAGGCCTGGAGGCCTTCTTCCTCTCTCCACGCTACTTCCTCCCGGTCGGCAAGCTCCCGAGCATGATAGCAAGCTCCAAGTCAACCCATGATGCTCCAAGTAATCCTCCCGGCTCTTGATAGCAAGTGTCGAGTCCTGCACGGCTCAACGCCTATCCTCCAGCACGCCAAGTCTCGTTTCGCATCAGCAACGACAACCTCGTGGCGGACCAACTCCAACCACTTATCCTCGCACAGCTTAAGGCAGGCTTTAGCGGCAGCATGGGCCTTCAGGGCCTTCGCCTTGAGCTCCCTATTCTTGGCATCGACTAGCTTTACTAGGCGCCACTCCTCAGCAATCTGATCCGACTCTTGTGCGAAAGCAGCCTGCGTCTTGACCAAGGCGGACTGGGCCGTGGCAACAACATCAGAGAGGGGAATCGGCATGGCCGTCGCCACACATGACTGCCTCTTCTCTTCTTCCGCCGACTACGAGGTAGACACCAACACCTGGGGACTAGATGGCTACCCGGTTGGAGCTATAGGAATCATCGTGTCGCTTCCCAGCATCGAAGCACTCCCCCCTGCCACAAAGGTATCATCGGCCGCTGGTGGTGAGTATCCATCTTGCGCGCCAATGACATCGAGCATCGGTGCAGTATCAACGACTGGTGGGTCCTCTCCACCAGGGTTAGTCGCAATGGCCAATGTGTCCACCTCATCGCCTGGCACCGCCTCAACTCCATCAGCTCCAATGGATGGAGGAGCGGAAACATAAGCATCACCGGAAGCCTATGCACCTTCAGGTGTAAGATGTGGCGCAGTAGACCCCGTTTCAGTTCTTGGATGTGCGGGAGCTACCAAGCCCACCCCTAGATGCACCAAGGTCACTATGTTGGCCGATGAAGCCCTAAAAAGCGAAAACCAACTCCGTCAGAGCGAAGAAACAATGAAAAAATAGCAAAGGAAGAAGCTGCACTTTACTGGCGGGTTGATCTACTCCAAAGATCCTGGCCTCCTAGCTCGCGTGGCGAATCGAGGCCCCCTGGACCCGACGACAATGATGGCGCCACAGCCTCTGTTCCCAGCACCAGGATGACTTGCGTTGATGTGAGACTTATGTATGCTGAATACATTGGCTATGGCGATAAAAGTTTTGAATTCTACTAAAACACCTTCTTAGCAAGGTCGGACTCTAGCTCCGAGCTACAACAAGGTCTGATGGTAGGTCTGACTTGTTTTCGGTAGCTCTGGGTACGTCTGATGCTAGGTCCAATTTGCTGCCAAAGTCCGACTAGCTTTTGGTTAGCTCCGGTGAGTTTTTCTTTAGCTCTAGCATGTTTTTGATAGCTCCGACATGTTTTTGCTAAGCTCCGAGTTGCTTTCTCTAGCTCCGGTTTTTGGGTTGACTAGCCCTGCTAGTTTTTGTAAGATCTAGCGGGTGCTTGGTTCCACAAGCTATGGTAAGCTCCGGCGGGTGCTTGGTTCCACTAGCTATGGTAATCTCCAGCGCTAGGTTCTACTAGCTTCGGTAAGCTCCGGCTCAAGGTTCTGTTAGATTTGGCAAGAACTGGAGCTTGACCGCAGTGTTTGTGCTTTTCATTTGCAAAGTTTCAAACTTGCTTTACATTTTTGGAAAGATTGCTTAGTATTCATTTGCTAAGTTTTTGGTGCATTTTTGGATGATATGGATGATATCGTTATAATGTGGTTTTGCAACATGCTTATGTGAGGTGTTCACGTAAGGTGCTGTGTTCGGAACTGACTTGAGTCACGTCGAGGACTAGGGCTTGTACGGATTGGTTGTTTATTCATGTGCAGGTGTTGCTTGAGTTCAAGTCATGGCTGGTGATAGGATCCCTTGGACTAGTCTCAGGGAGGAGATGAGGTTCCAACAACCAAGTTCAGGAAGAATTGTGGTTGAGCGGGTCAGGAGGTCGCGCAAGATGATTGAATCAAGGACAATGCATATGAAGGTCGAAGGAAGGTGTTCGCACATATGCATGCGGTGCATGACGTGGCAACATGGTTCTGGGGACGGATGAAGGAAGGGAGATCTGATTGGAACGATCGAATCATACTGGATGATGACTTCGGCTGCTGGCTGAGTTGGTTATGGCTCGGTATGGAAATATCGAGTTGGTTATGGTAGATTTTGTGTGTTGCATGAAAGTTGAGTTGTGTTTGGGAATACGGGATGTGTTCCAAGTCTGTTAGGAAGTCTCACGATTGTTTCTATCTGCGTATAGGAACATCTTGAGCAGTTATGGTTAGATGGGATTCGTGATCAGGGTAGGATCAGAATCCGGATCCGAGTTGAGTTGGCCTAAGCGCTGGTTATATAAGCAAGGAAGCCCAGAGCTCGTTGTAGACGACTTTGGGGCTGTTCCTCTTGTGTTCTATTGAATATTCGTAGTTTGAAGGAAATTTTGTGCCTTGTTCGTCCGACTTGTTCCAGACAAGTTTTACTCGTCGAGTTTCTGGACATCACTACCTTTCATCGATGGTTTTATCATAACTCGAGTTTTACAGATCCAATTGATGTGATTATTTTTGGGTTATCTTCACAACTTGATTATATATTATCTGTCAAAATTTCACGTCTATTGGATTTGTGGTTTCTGATCTACACGAGTTTCTTTGCAGCGTTCTAGAACTGTTTTTCTTGGTTAGGACAGATTGAGCTTTGTTCAATCTTTCGATCATAACTTGAGTTTCTCTTGACAGATTTGAGTGATTCTTCTTATGTTGTCTTCGTGACTTGATTCTCTCTGATATATATCACTTTTGTCACGATGAAACACGTTTAGATTAGTCTCACACACAATTTCTGTAACAGATTGTTTTTCTGCCGAAGGGGTTGGGATTTAATTGTTTCTGCTGCGTAAGATTTTTAAGTGTACCATTCACCCCCCCCCCCTCTGGTAGCTTTTCACGTGCTCTTTGATCCTACAATTTATATCAGAGCCACGGTGCTCTAATCATTGTGATTTGCATGTGTTTTTGACTAATCATCATGGAGAAATACTCCACCAAACCTTGTGTGTTTGCTGGTATTGATTTTCAGGTTTGGAAGGCACGCATGGAGGCCTTCATCTAGGCGCAAGGCTTCGCAATATGGGAAAGGGTGTACAAGCCTTAAGAAATGCCACCTAACGATCAGGTTACGGCTACAAACCTATGGGACGTTGACAACGACAACAAAGCCCGAAACTTGATCATCTAAGGACTCACTCAAAGTGACTTTGATCGTGTTGCGCACCTCCGATCAGCATACGATGTTTGGAGAGCTCTCTATGATTATCATGAAGGCACCAACACAATCAAAGAGGTAAAACAAGATATGTTCAAAAAGGAATATATGCGTTTCGAGGTGCAACCCGGTGAGTCTATCGATGACCTCTTTGCTCGCTTCAATAAAATTCTCAGCAACTGACGTAGTGTCAATGTTAATTTTTCTGATGTTGAAAATTCTAGGCAACTTCTTAGTGCACTAGACATGTCAATTTGGGAGATGAAAGTAACATCTATTCGTGAATCAACTATCATGAGTTCTCTTACATTAGATGTGCTTTATTCTAAACTAAAAACTCATGAAATTGATATCTTATCACGTAAGAACCCAAATAAGTCTATTGCATTTGTATCACAACGTGATATGCCTAGCTTCGGCCAATCATCATCCTTCAATACTCTTGCTTTGTTGTCCTCACTAACCATGGATCAGATTGAGGAATTTCCAGAGGAGGAGCTAGCACTTCTCTCTACTAGGTTCTCAAAAGCATTGCAAAATATGAGAACTAGAAGGAGAGGAAGCTCTGGACCTCAACGATGCTTCGGATGTGGTAAGACTGGACACTTTCGTACAGAATGCCCTAACCTTTCAGGTTCTACTACTCTGAAGAGAAACAAAACAAGGTCAAGACCACCTCTGGAAATCCCAAAAAGAAAAAGAAGGGTACCATAGGACGCAAGATGATTAATAGCTTCATCACCGCACTTCAAGAACTCAGTTCAAGTGATGTAGACTTTGAAAGTGATGAAGATGATGACGATCTGGCCAATTTATGCTTCATGGCGGGTAAAACAAGATCAAGATCATGTCAGGAGGATGCAGAACACAACAATGACGATAATGAGGTATGTTCTACTTGCAATGAAATATGTGATGCTATTTCTCGTGCAACTATTATTGTCAAGAAAAAGGACAAAAAGCTTAGGGATAATGCTGCTAAAATTGAATCACTAGAATCTGAATCAATTTGTTAAAAACATTGATTCCTAGTGATGATGCGTGTCCCTCATGTGACTTAATCTATGAACAATTGTCCACATTAAGAAGTGCACACTCCTCCACTCTATATAGACTTGATGAAGAAATTAAAAAGAACAAAGAGCTTGCTGCATTTAATGATAAAACTTAAAAGATGCTTCTTGTTCAACAGATGATTTGCATTGTTCTGCATGTGATAATCTAGATAAGAAACTAAAAGATGAAGTGAATGAAATTTCCATTCTGAACAATGCTTTACGTTCTCATGAAGTTAAATATTGTTCTAACTGCAAATTAAAAGGAAAAACTTCATGTGAAAATTGCCTTGATCTTTCCAATAAACTTGACAACATGCATAGGACATTAGATCGGTTTTGTAATGGGAATAAGAACCTAAACTTGCTGCTGAATTCTTCCAAGTCTTGCAATGATAAAACTGGTTTAGGTTTTGATTCTCATGCTCATGCTAAGGCACATCCACCTAAAATTCTAAAATCATTAGGATGTGGTTTGATTCAAACAGTTCCTAAACAAAAAGAAGTGGTTTTCAAATCTGCGGGAGTGCTTTCTAATTCTGTTTCTAATGCTGGGTGCTCATCTAGACATGATTACAAAATTAAGTTTCATTGTACTTATTGTGATAAATATGTTTAGGATCGAAGAGCATGTGAAAAGCTACCATAGGGGGGTGAATGGTGGATTTAAAAATCTTACGCAGCGGAAACAATTAAACCCCAACCCCTTCGGAAGAAAAACGATCCGTTAAAGAATCGTATGTGAGACTAATCTAAACGTGTTTCACCGTGACAAAAGTGATAGATATCATAGAGAATAAAGTCACGAAGACAACACAAAAAGAATCACACAAATCCATCAAGAAAAACTCAAGTTATGATCGAAAGATCAAACAAAGGTCAATCTGCCCTACCCGAGAAAAAAACAGTTCTGGAATGCTCCAAAGAAACTCGTGTAGATCAGAAACCACAAATCCAATGACTGTGAAATTTTGAAAGATGGTATATAATCAAGTTATGAAGACAACCCAAAAAGAATCACGTCAATTGGATCTGTAAAACTCGAGTTATGATAAAACCACCGACGAAAGGTAGTACTGTCCAGAAACTCGACGAGTAAAACTTGTCTGGAACAAGTCGGACGAACAAGGCACAAAAGTTCCTTCAAACTACGAATTTTATTCAATAGAACACAAGAGGAACAGCCCCAAAGTCGTGCACCACGAGCTCTGGGCTCCCTTGCTTATATAACAGCTCGAAAGCCAACTCAATTCAAATCAGGAACCTAATCCTACTCTCTTCACGAATCGTAACATTTCATAACTGCTTAGGATTCTTCTATACGCTGATAGAAGCAATCATAAGACTTCAAAACACCTTAGGAACGTATCCCACATTCCTAAACAACTCAAATTCGTGACCCACACGAAATCCTATCATAACCAACTCAAATCTTTCCATATTTGAGTCAAACCCAACTCAGCCGCAGCCTATGTCCATAACCTAGTCGGTTGGACCTTTCCAACCAACTTTTTACGTCCACATCTCTTCATCACGTCTCGGAACCATATAGCCACGTCCATGCACTCCTTGCACATGTGCAAACATCTTCCAATGACTTCCACGATACCTTCACATGCATTGTTCTTGATTCAATCATGCTGCGCAATCTCCTGATCAGCTCAACCACAATTCCTCCTGAATTTGGTTGTTAGAACCTCATCTCCTCCCTGAGACTAGTCCAATGGATCCCATCACCAGCCATGTCTTGAACTCAAGCAACACCTGCACATGAATAAACAACCAATCCATACGAGCCCAAGTCCTCGACTTGACTCAAGTTAGTTCCGAACACAACACCTTACGTGAGAACCTCACATAAGCATGTTGCAAAACCACAGTAACACAATATCATCTATGTCAACCAAAAAAGCACCAAAGACTTAGCAAATTTATACTAAGCAATCTTTCCAGAGATGTAAAGCAAGTATGAAACATTGCAAATGAAAAATAGAAGCATTGCGGTCAAGTTTCGGACCTTGCCAGAGCAACCCGGACCTTGCCGGAGTTAACAAAAGCTAGTGGAACCTAGCACCGGAGCTTACCAAAACTAGCACAACCAAGCTCCCGCCGGAGCTTGCAAAACTAGTCGGATCTTAGCAAAAACATGCCGGAGCTAAAGACAAAACTTCACCGGAGCTGACCAAAGCTAGTCGGACCTTAATAAAAAGGTGTTTTGGTGATATTCAAAACTTTTATCGTCAAAGAAAGTGTATTCACTACAAGCCAATGTATTCAGCACACATAGGTCTTACAATCTCCCCCTTGATGAATGCATTGGCAACACCATTTAAAATCCGAACATTGGCTTATTCACATAAAATTTTTGAAGGCAATTTCTCCCCCTTTGTAAATCAAAAGTAAAATGAGAAGAAAATCCAAAAATTATCCCATATTATCTCTCCTTATGCACATATTCTCTTTCTCTTCATGATTATCTCTCCCCCTTTGACAATGTATTCAACAAGTCATGAGCATATAAACAAATTATCTCTCCCCCTTTAGTTGTTATGGGCATATTATAACATATACATATAAACAAAGCTCATCCAAGTCATACTATCAAGTACCTTACATTATCACATCAATGAAATACATAAAGTAGTGTAAGCCATGCTAGAGATCAAATGTAATTTTCAATTTAAGTAAGTCATGATCTCACAAACTTAACTATTTCAAAATCTGAAATCATGACACTAGTTGCTACACTTTATTATTTTTCAAAGCATAAATTTAGATCATATGATATTTGCAAGAGATTATATGTGCATCTGCCTTATTCTAACCAACCAAACCAAGCCTATGTCATTTGACAATCAGAAGCTTAAGGACATGGTTTTAGTCATACACAACTTCTTCCAAGTTCATATCTAAGTGCAATGATAAGCCATCTAAAAAGAAGAAGTGTGATGCATGCATATTCTCTTGATCTTTTCTCAATTTATATTTGTTCATAAAAACTCAACATATGAGTTGATTACTTGATTAATTCTTAATGATTAAAAGCACTTGTGAACATGTAACAAGTTCAAAACAGCAAGAAAGTTCGACCATGACCAGTTTTAGTGTAAGTAATTATTCCAATTACTAGACATGGCAAAAACTATAAAATGTATAACACGAGTAATGTAGTAAGATCTTTCAGCATGTAAAAGGAATCACAAAGTCATATATGTATGAAATACTATGCTCATATTATTTTAATTTCAGATTCACAAATAGACTTCCCAAGTTTCAAAACTCCCCCTCAATTTAAGCCATGAGGATGCATAACCCCTATTTCACTACGAATGTAACAAAAACAAGTGAAATCCAAAGGTTTTGTAAAAATGTCAGCCAATTGTTGTTCGGTATCTACATGGTGAAGCACAATGTTTCCTTTTTCAACATTATCTCGGAGAAAGTGATACCTAATGTCAATGTGCCTAGTTCTAGAATGTTGCACGGGGTTTTTAGCAATGCAAATGGCACTAGTGTTATCACAGAACAGTGGAACACTATCTAGATCAAACCCATAGTCCTTAAGTGTTTGAACAATCCAAAGAATTTGTGAGAAAGCACTAGCAGCAGCTACATATTCAGATTCGACTGTGGATTTTGCAACTGAATTTTGTTTTCTAGAGGACCAAGCAACAAGAGAATTACCAAGAAAATGACAAGCACCAGAAGTACTTTTCATATCAATCCTACAACCCCCAAAATCAGCATCCAAAAAAGCTTTCAAAGTAACGGTTGAGGAAGAAGGAAGAAAAATTCCAAATTCTTGAGTTCCATGTAAGTACCTGAGAATCCTTTTGACGGCTTGACGATGTGAAGTACGTGGGGAGGATTGAAACCCTGCACAAAGACATACGCTGAATTGTATGTCTGGTCTTGATGCCGTGAGGTACAAAAGTGATCCGATCATGCTTCTACATTCTTTTTGATCCACGGGTTCACCATCTTCATCAAGTCCAAGTGTTGTTTCTGTTCCCATTGGTGTCCGAAGAGGCTTGCTTTTGTCCATGTTGAAGCGCCTTAGAAGATCTTTTGTATACATCGTTTGATGCACAAAGGTACCCTCCTTTGTTTGCTTGATTTGCAGCCCCAAAAAGTAAGTGAGTTCACCCATCATACTCATTTCAAATTCAGAACTCATAATTGCTGAAAACTTGGACACAAGATCATGAGAAGCACAACCAAAGATAATATCATCCACATACACTTGAACGAATAATGAGTCATTGCCATGTTTAAGCACAAAAAGAGTTTTATCAACCTTGCCCATGGTAAACCCCTTTTCAAGTAAGAATGTTTTTAACCTATCATACCATGCTCTAGGGGCTTGTTTGAGATCGTATAAGGCTTTGGACAGTTTGTAAACATGATTAGGAAAATCTGGATTTTCAAAACCCGGTGGTTGTTTCACATAAACCTCCTCATCTATGTAGCCATTAAGAAAAGCACTTTTAACATCCATTTGATATAGCTTAAAACCTTTAGATGCAGAAAAAGCTAACAAAATTCTTATGGCTTCTAATCTAGCAACAGGAGCAAAAGTTTCATCAAAATGTAGACCTTCAACTTGAGTGAAACCTTGAGCAACCAACCTAGCCTTATTCCTAACCACAACCTCATCCTCACTTTGTTTATTTTTAAATACCCATTTAGTTCCAATTAAAGTGTGACCTTGAGGTGGAGGTACAAGTTTCCAAACATTATTTCTATCAAAATTTTCTAACTCTTCTTGCATGGAAATAATCCAAGATTCATTAGTGAGTGCGTGTGATATATCTTTGGGTTCAAAAGAAGCAACAAAAGCAGAATGAGCATAAGAGTTTGGATCTCAAAACCTGGACCGTGTGACTCGTTCGTGCAAGCTTCCAATCATCTGTTATGGGGGATGATCTTTTTAAAACCGTAGGGGAACAGATGTCTCACAAGCTTCTTCTTCTTCATGTTCATCACAAATCGATGAGCTTGTGACTTGAGGATGATTTGAATCAGCATTGACGGTTGTTGGTGCTGGTTGAGAATTAACATCCGGAGCTGAACCAAAGTCTTTAGCTGCTGAATTTTCGGGCAGCAGCTCCAATTCTTCCTCATCTTCAACGAAAATGCTCTCCCCCTGCGGATATGGATCTGGACCTGCAATGTTTGAGCTAGTACCTGGGCTAGCTTCGTCAAAAGACACTTCACAAGTCTCCACAATTTTGTTAGTGTCAAGTAAAAGCACACGGTAGCCTCTAGTATGAGATGGATAACAAAGAAACATGCCATCAATGGATCTAGGTTCAAATTTATCAAGATTACCATGTTTCTTAACAAAGCATTGGCAACCAAAGACCCGAAAGTGTGTAACACTAGGCCTATGTCCAAACCGGAGCTCATATGGTGTTTTACCTAGCTTAGCACACAAGAAAACACGATTTGAGACATAACAAGCGATTGCTAACGCATCAGCCCAAAATTTCCTAGGAGTTTGATATTCATCAAGCATATTCCTAGCCATCTCAACTAAGGTTCTGTTCTTTCTTTCTACAACACCGTTTTGTTGAGGTACATATGGTGAAGAAAATTGATGATCTATTCTATTTTTAGCAAAAAAGTGATCAAAAGATTGATTTTTAAATTCAGTGTTATTATCACTTCTAATTGCTTTTAAAGATCCTGGGTAATCAATTGATAATCTAAGAAATAAAGTTCTAAAGTGACTAAAAACTTCATTCTTAGATGCCATAAAGTAAACCCAAGTGTATCTAGAATAATCATCAACATTCACAAGTACATACCATTTACCTCTGAAGGATTGAACACGTGAAGGTCCTACGGTCTCAAGATGCAAAAGTTGACATGGTTCAGTTGTCATGATCATTGTGAGAGGATTATGTGAACCTGCAACCATCTTAGCATGTCTACAAGAAGAGAACACAATTTCTTTGTCCCCTTTAAGCTTAGGCAGCCCACGTATGCGATCAAGAGCACTAACACACGTTAGGTGATCAAAGCCTACGTGACCAAGTCTACGATGCATAAAATATAAGTCCTTTGAATCATTAGCAACTAGACACCTATGCTTAGAGGAAGAAATATCAAAATCAGCTTTAAAAACTCTTCCAAACCGAGACATGTTAAAAATAAGCCCACTATTTGAACATACAACTTTACAACAGTTTTTATTGAAAATAATTTCCAGATTTTCATCTAGCAATTGTGAAACAGAAAGCAAGTTGTATTTCAAATTTTTGACAAGAGCCACATCCTTCAAAGTGTAGTGATCATTTACTCTAACAGAACCCTTAGCAATTATAGGAGTTGAAGAATTATCGGCAAAAGTAACATTCTCTACACGTGACACAAAAGAGAGGGAGGAGAACCAATCTTTGTTACCGGTCATGTGTCGTGAGCAACCTGAATCCACAATCCAAATGGTCTCCTTCCTCAAACGTGTAACCTACATAGAAGCACAATACGTCGATAACTCAATACTGGGGTTAGTCAAAAGGCATTTAAGAATCCAGTACTGAGTCACGCGACGTGCAGTGGGAAAAACACGCAAAAGCTGAGACAAAACAGCAGCTTTATGAGTCAAAGTTTGAGATTTTTTATTCTTAACTACTGACCTATAAGGTGTTACTTGTGTAGCACAAAAATCAGTAGCTCCGGCGGCAAAAACAGAAGGTCCGGAGGTAAACTTTGAATGTTTTTGACTCAAAACAGCAGGTTGTACATTCGGTTCAATAAGTGCAGCAAATTTTGCATGAAAGTTATGAGATCTAGCAACCATTGCTTCCCTTTTGTGTTGTTTAGCTAGTCTATAACAAAAACCTATGACATGACCATCCCTTCCACAGTAGGTACAATGAAATTTAACTTTGTGTTCATGTCTAGATGAGCAAACAACATTTTTATTTGAAACTGAATGAGACAATACTCCTGCAGATTTGAAAACCACTTCTTTTTGTTTAAGAACTGTTTGAATCAAACCACTTCCTAATGACTTTACAATTTTAGGTGGATGTGCCTTAGCATGAGCATGAGAACCAAAGCCTAAACCAGTTTTATCATTGCAAGACTTGGATGAATTCAGCAGCAAGTTTATGTTCCTATTCCCATTACAAAACCGATCAAATGTCTTATGCATGTTATCAAGTTTATTGGACAGATCAAGGAAATTTTCACATGAAGTTTTTCCTTTTAATTTGCAATTGGAACAATATTTAACTTCATGACAGCATAAAGCATTGTTTAATATAGAGATTTCATTCATAGCATCTTGCAGTTTCATATCAAGATCATCACAACTAGAACAATGCAAATCAATTGTAGAACAAGAAGCATCTTTTAAGTTTCCAATATTAAGTGCAACAAGCTTTTTGTTCTTTTCAATTTCAAATTCAAGTTTATCAAGTGTGGAGGTATGTGCACTTCTTAGGGAGGACAATTGTCCATATATTAAGTCACATGAGGAACAAGAATCATCACTAGGAATCAAGGATTTCAAACGATTAATTTCAGATTCTAGTGACTCAATTTTAACAGCATTGTCCCTAAGCTTTTTGTCCTTTTTCTTAACAATAACAGTGGCACAAGAAATAGCATCACACATTTCTTCGCAAGTAGGACATACCTCTTCATTGTCGCTATTGTGTTCTGCCTCCTCCATACTTGATCTTGACTTGCCCGCCATGAAGCACAAGTTTGCCAAATCATCTTCATCTTCATCCCTTCCAATGTCCACATCGCCTGAGCCAAGTTCCTGGAGTGCTGAGATAAAACTGCTCACCAATTGACGTCCTGTAAAACCCTTCTTTTTCTTCGTATCTTTTGTAGAGGAGTGCTTATTTCTTGTTTTCTTTCCATCCCGGGAAGTAGGACCTGAAAGGTTAGGGCAATCTGAATGAAAATGTCTTGTCTTACCACATTCAAAGTATCGTTGAGGTCTGGAGCTTCCTCTCCTTCTAGTTCTCACATTTTGCAATTCTTTTGAGAACCGGGTAGAGATGAGCGCTAGCTCCTCCTCTGGAAACTCCTCAATCTGTTCAAGGGTTAGAGAGGACAGCAAAGCAAGTGAACCACAAGATGATGTTTGACCAGAACTAGGCATGTCATGTTGAGAAACAAAAGCAATAGACTTGTTGGGGTTCTTACGTGAGATTATGTCAATTTCATGAGTTTTTAACTTGGAATATGGCACATCTAAAGTAAGTGAACACATGACAGTAGATTCACGAATAGATGTGGCTTTCATCTCCCAAATTGACATATCTAATGCACTTAGCAATTGCCTAGCATTTTCAGCATCTGAAAAATTAACATTGACACTACGCAAGTTGCTGAGAATCTTATTAAAGCGGGCAAAAAGTCATCAATAGACTCACCGGGTTGCATCTCGAAGCGCATGTATTCTTTCTTGAACATGTCTTGCCTTATCTCTTTGATCGTGTTGGATCTTTCGCGGTAGTCACAAAGTGCTTTCCACACATCGTATGCAGATCGGAGGTGTGCAATATGGTCGAAGTCGCTTTGTGTTAATCCTTGTATGATCAAGTTCCGAGCCTTGTTGTTGTTGTCGACATCTCTCAGATTTGTAGTTGTAACTTGATCGTTTGATGGCACTCCGTAAGGCTTGTATACCTTCTCCCATATTGCAAAGCCTTGTGCCTGGATGAAAGCCTCTATGCGTGCCTTCCAAACCTGAAAATCAATACCAGCAAACACACAAGGTTTGGCAGAGTACTTCTCCATGATGATTAGTCAAAAACACGAGCAAATCACAAAGATTAGAGCACCGCGGCTCTGATACCAATTGTAGGATCGAAGAGCACGTGAAAAGCTACCATAGGGGAGGTGAATGGTAGATTTAAAAATCTTACGCAGCGGAAACAATTAAACCCCAACCCCTTCGGCAGAAAAACGATCTGTTAAAGAATCGTATGTGAGACTAATCTAAACGTGTTTCACCGTGACAAAAGTGATAGATATCATAGAGAATAAAGTCACGAAGACAAAACAAAAAGAATCACACAAATCCGTCAAGAAAAACTCAAGTTATGATCGAAAGATCAAACAAAGGTCAATCTGCCCTACCCGAGAAAAAAAACAGTTCTGGAATGCTGCAAAGAAACTCGTGTAGATCAGAAACCACAAATCCAATGACTGTGAAATTTTGACAGATGATATATAATCAAGTTATGAATACAACCCAAAAAGAATCACGTCAATTGGATCTGTAAAACTCGAGTTATGATAAAACCACCGACGAAAGGTAGTGCTGTCCAGAAACTCGACGAGTAAAACTTGTCTGGAATAAGTCGGACGAACAAGGCACAAAAGTTCCTTCAAACTACGAATTTTATTCAATAGAACACAAGAGGAACAGCCCCAAAGTCATGCACCACGAGCTCTGGGCTCCCTTGCTTATATAACAGCTCGAAAGCCAACTCAATTCAAATCAGGAACCTAATCCTACTCTCTTCACGAATCGTAACATTTCATAACTGCATAGGATTCTTCTATACGCAGATAGAAGCAATCTTAAGACTTCAAAACACCTTAGGAACGTATCCCACATTCCTAAACAACTCAAATTCGTGACCCACACGAAATCCTATCATAACCAACTCAAATCTTTCCATATTTGAGTCAAACCCAACTCAGCCGCAGCCTAAGTCCATAATCTAGTCGGTTGGACCTTTCCAACCAACTCTTTACGTCCACATCTCTTCATCACGTCTCGGAACCATATAGCCACGTCTATGCACTCCTTGCACATGTGCAAACATCTTCCAATGACTTCCACGGTACCTTCACATGCATTGTTCTTGATTCAATCATGCTGCGCAATCTCCTGATCAGCTCAACCACAATTCCTCCTGAATTTGGTTGTTGGAACCTCATCTCCTCCCTGAGACTAGTCCAATGGATCCCATCACCAGCCATGTCTTGAACTCAAGCAACACCTGCACATGAATAAACAACCAATCCATACGAGCCCAAGTCCTCGACTTGACTCAAGTTAGTTCCGAACACAACACCTTACGTGAGAACCTCACATAAGCATGTTGCAAAACCACAGTAACACAATATCATCTATGTCAACCAAAAAAACACCAAAGACTTAGCAAATGAATACTAAGCAATCTTTCCAGAGATGTAAAGCAAGTATGAAACATTGCAAATGAAAAATAGAAGCATTGCGGTCAAGTTTTGGACCTTGCCAGAGCAACCCGGACCTTGCCGGAGCTAACAAAAGCTAGTAGAACCTAGCACCGGAGCTTACCAAAACTAGCACAACCAAGCTCCCGCCGGAGCTTGCAAAACTAGTCGGAGCTTAGCAAAAACATGCCGGAGCTAAAGACAAAACTTCACCGGAGCTGACCAAAGCTAGTCGGACCTTAATAAAAAGGTGTTTTGGTGATATTCAAAACTTTTATCGTCAAAGAAAGTGTATTCACTACAAGCCAATGTATTCAGCACACATAGGTCTTACAATCTCCCCCTTGATGAATGCATTGGCAACACCATTTAAAATCCGAACATTGGCTTATTCACATAAAAGTTTTGAAGGCAATTTCTCCCCCTTTGTAAATCAAAAGTAAAATGAGAAGAAAATCCAAAAATTATCCCATATTATCTCTCCTTATGCACATATTCTCTTTCTATCCATGCTTATCTCTCCCCCTTTGACAATGTATTCAACAAGTCATGAGCATATAAACAAATTATCTCTCCCCCTTTAGTTTTTATGGGCATATTATAACATATACATATAAACAAAGCTCATCCAAGTCATACTATCAAGTACCTTACATTATCACATCAATGAAATACATAAAGTAGTGTAAGCCGTGCTAGAGATCAAATGTAATTTTCAATTTAAGTAAGTCATGATCTCACAAACTTAACTATTTCAAAATCTGAAATCATGACACTAGTTGCTACATTTTATTATTTTTCAAAGCATAAATTTAGATCATATGATATTTGCAAGAGATTATATGTGCATCTGCCTTATTCTAACCAACCAAGCCAAGCCTATGTCATTTGACAATCAGAAGCTTAAGGACATGGTTTTAGTCATACACAACTTCTTCCAAGTTCATATCTAAGTGCAATGATAAGCCATCTAAAAAGAAGAAGTGTGATGCATGCATATTCTCTTGATCTTTTCTCAATTTATATTTGTTCATAAAAACTCAACATATGAGTTGATTACTTGATTAATTCTTAATGATTAAAAGCACTTGTGAACATGTAACAAGTTCAAAACAGCAAGAAAGTTCGACCATGACCAGTTTTAGTGTAAGTAATTATTCCAATTACTAGACATGGCAAAAACTATAAAATGTATAACACAAGTAATGTAGTAAGATCTTTCAGCATGTAAAAGGAATCACAAAGTCATATATGTATGAAATACTATGCTCATATTATTTTAATTTCAGATTCACAAATAGACTTCCCAAGTTTCAAAACTCCCCCTCAATTTAAACCATGAGGATGCATAACCCCTATTTCACTACGAATGTAACAAAAACAAGTGAAATCCAAAGGTTTTGTAAAAATGTCAGCCAATTGTTGTTCGGTATCTACATGGTGAAGCACAATGTTTCCTTTTTCAACATTATCTCGGAGAAAGTGATACCTAATGTCAATGTGCCAAGTTCTAGAATGTTGCACGGGGTTTTTAGCAATGCAAATGGCACTAGTGTTATCACAGAACAGTGGAACACTATCTAGATCAAACCCATAGTCCTTAAGTGTTTGAACAATCCAAAGAATTTGTGAGAAAGCACTAGCAGCAGCTACATATTCAGATTCGACTGTGGATTGTGCAACTGAATTTTGTTTTCTAGAGGACCAAGCAACAAGAGAATTACCAAGAAAATGACAAGCACCAGAAGTACTTTTCATATCAATCCTACAACCCCCAAAATCAGCATCCGAAAAAGCTTTCAAAGTAACGGTTGAGGAAGAAGGAAGAAAAATTCCAAATTCTTGAGTTCCATGTAAGTACCTGAGAATCCTTTTGACGGCTTGACGATGTGAAGTACGTGGGGAGGATTGAAACCCTGCACAAAGACATAAGCTGAATTGTATGTCTGGTCTTGATGCCGTGAGGTACAAAAGTGATCCGATCATGCTTCTACATTCTTTTTGTTCCACGGGTTCACCATCTTCATCAAGTCCAAGTGTTGTTTCTGTTCCCATTGGTGTCCGAAGAGGCTTGCTTTTGTCCATGTTGAAGCGCCTTAGAAGATCTTTTGTATACATCGTTTGATGCACAAAGGTACCCTCCTTTGTTTGCTTGATTTGCAGCCCCAAAAAGTAAGTGAGTTCACCCATCATACTCATTTCAAATTCAGAACTCATAATTGCTGAAAACTTGGACACAAGATCATGAGAAGCACAACCAAAGATAATATCATCCACATACACTTGAACGAATAATGAGTCATTGCCATGTTTAAGCACAAAAAGAGTTTTATCAACCTTGCCCATGGTAAACCCCTTTTCAAGTAAGAATGTTTTTAACCTATCATACCATGCTCTAGGGGCTTGTTTGAGATCGTATAAAGCTTTGGACAGTTTGTAAACATGATTAGGAAAATCTGGATTTTCAAAACCCGGTGGTTGTTTCACATAAACCTCCTCATCTATGTAGCAATTAAGAAAATCACTTTTAACATCCATTTGATATAGCTTAAAACCTTTAGATGCAGCAAAAGCTAACAAAATTCTTATGGCTTCTAATCTAGCAACAAGAGCAAAAGTTTCATCAAAATCTAGACCTTCAACTTGAGTGAAACCTTGAGCAACCAACCTAGCCTTATTCCTAACCACAACCCCATCCTCACTTTGTTTATTTTTAAATACCCATTTAGTTCCAATTAAAGTGTGACCTTGAGGTGGAGGTACAAGTTTCCAAACATTATTTCTTTCAAAATTTTCTAACTCTTCTTGCATGGAAATAATCCAAGATTCATTAGTGAGTGCGTGTGATATATCTTTGGGTTCAAAAGAAGCAACAAAAGCAGAATGATCATAAGAGTTTGGATCTCAAAACCTGGACCGTGTGACTCGTTCGTGCAAGCTTCCAATCATCTGTTATTAGGGATGATCTTTTTAAAACCGTAGGGGAACAAATGTCTCACAAGCTTCTTCTTCTTCATGTTCATCACAAATCGATGAGCTTGTGACTTGAGGATGATTTGAATCAGCATTGACGGTTGTTGGTGCTGGTTGAGAATTAACATCCGGAGCTGAACCAAAGTCTTTAGCTGCTGAATTTTCAGGCAGCAGCTCCAATTCTTCCTCATCTTCAACGAAAATGCTCCCCCCCTGCGGATATAGATTTGGACCTGCAATGTTTGAGCTAGTACCTGGGCTAGCTTCGTCAAAAGACACTTCACAAGTCTCCACAATTTTGTTAGTGTCAAGTAAAAGCACACGGTAGCCTCTAGTATGAGATGGATAACAAAGAAACATGCCATCAATGGATCTAGGTTCAAATTTATCAAGATTACCATGTTTCTTAACAAATCATTGGCAACCAAAGACCCGAAAGTGTGTAACACTAGGCCTATGTCCAAACCGGAGCTCATATGGTGTTTTACCTAGCTTAGCACACAAGAAAACACGATTTGAGATATAACAAGCGATTGCTAACGCATCAGCCCAAAATTTCCTAGGAGTTTGATATTCATCAAGCATAGTCCTAGCCATCTCAACTAAGGTTCTGTTCTTTCTTTTTACAACACCGTTTTTTTGAGGTACATATGGTGAAGAAAATTGATGATCTATTCTATTTTCAGCAAAAAAGTGATCAAAAGATTGATTTTTAAATTCAGTGTTATTATCACTTCTAATTGCTTTTAAAGATCCTGGGTAATCAATTGATAATCTAAGAAATAAAGTTCTAAAGTGACTAAAAACTTCATTCTTAGATGCCATAAAGTAAACCCAAGTGTATCTAGAATAATCATCAACATTCACAAGTACATACCATTTACCTCTGAAGGATTGAACACGTGAAGGTCCTACGGTCTCAAGATGCAAAAGTTGACATGGTTCAGTTGTCATGATCATTGTGAGAGGATTATGTGAACCTGCAACCATCTTAGCATGTCTACAAGAAGAGAACACAATTTCTTTGTCCCCTTTAAGCTTAGGCAGCCCACGTATGCGATCAAGAGCACTAACACACGTTAGGTGATCAAAGCCTACGTGACCAAGTCTACGATGCATAAAATATAAGTCCTTTGAATCATTAGCAACTAGACACCTATGCTTAGAGGAAGAAATATCAAAATCAGCTTTAAAAACTCTTCCAAACCGAGACATGTTAAAAATAAGCCCACTATTTGAACATACAACTTTACAACAGTTTTTATTGAAAATAATTTCCAGATTTTCATCTAGCAATTGTGAAACAGAAAGCAAGTTGTATTTCAAATTTTTGACAAGAGCCACATCCTTCAAAGTGTAGTGATCATTTACTCTAACAGAACCCTTAGCAATTATAGGAGTTGAAGAATTATCGGCAAAAGTAACATTCTCTACACGTGACACAAAAGAGAGGGAGGAGAACCAATCTTTGTTACCGGTCATGTGTCGTGAGCAACCTGAATCCACAATCCAAATGGTCTCCTTCCTCAAACGTGTAACCTACATAGAAGCACAATACGTCGATAACTCAATACTGGGGTTAGTCAAAAGGCATTTAAGAATCCAGTACTGAGTCACGCGACGTGCAGTGGGAAAAACACGCAAAAGCTGAGACAAAACAGCAGCTTTATGAGTCAAAGTTTGAGATTTTTTATTCTTAACTACTGACCTATAAGGTGTTACTTGTGTAGCACAAAAATCAGTAGCTCCGGCGGCAAAAACAGAAGGTCCGGAGGTAAACTTTGAATGTTTTTGACTCAAAACAGCAGGTTGTACATTCGGTTCAATAAGTGCAGCAAATTTTGCATGAAAGTTATGAGATCTAGCAACCATTGCTTCCCTTTTGTGTTGTTTAGCTAGTCTATAACAAAAACCTATGACATGACCATCCCTTCCACAGTAGGTACAATGAAATTTAACTTTGTGTTCATGTCTAGATGAGCAAACAACATTTTTATTTGAAACTGAATGAGACAATACTCCTGCAGATTTGAAAACCACTTCTTTTTGTTTAGGAACTGTTTGAATCAAACCACTTCCTAATGACTTTACAATTTTAGGTGGATGTGCCTTAGCATGAGCATGAGAACCAAAACCTAAACCAGTTTTATCATTGCATGACTTGGATGAATTCAGCAGCAAGTTTATGTTCCTATTCCCATTACAAAACCGATCAAATGTCTTATGCATGTTATCAAGTTTATTGGACAGATCAAGGAAATTTTCACATGAAGTTTTTCCTTTTAATTTGCAATTGGAACAATATTTAACTTCATGACAGCATAAAGCATTGTTTAATATAGAGATTTCATTCATAGCATCTTGCAGTTTCTTATCAAGATCATCACAACAAGAACAATGCAAATCAATTGTAGAACAAGAAGCATCTTTTAAGTTTCCAATATTAAGTGCAACAAGCTTTTTGTTCTTTTCAATTTCAAATTCAAGTTTATCAAGTGTGGAGGTATGTGCACTTCTTAGGGAGGACAATTGTCCATATATTAAGTCACATGAGGAACAAGAATCATCACTAGGAATCAAGGATTTCAAACGATTAATTTCAGATTCTAGTGACTCAATTTTAACAGCATTGTCCCTAAGCTTTTTGTCCTTTTTCTTAACAATAACAGTGGCACAAGAAATAGCATCACACATTTCTTCGCAAGTAGGACATACCTCTTCATTGTCGCTATTGTGTTCCGCCTCCTCCATACTTGATCTTGACTTGCCCGCCATGAAGCACAAGTTTGCCAAATCATCTTCATCTTCATCCCTTCCAATGTCCACATCGCCTGAGCCAAGTTCCTGGAGTGCTGAGATAAAACTGCTCACCAATTGACGTCCTGTAAAACCCTTCTTTTTCTTCGTATCTTTTGTAGAGGAGTGCTTATTTCTTGTTTTCTTTCCATCCCGGGAAGTAGGACCTGAAAGGTTAGGGCAATCTGAATGAAAATGTCTTGTCTTACCACATTCAAAGTATCGTTGAGGTCTGGAGCTTCCTCTCCTTCTAGTTCTCACATTTTGCAATTCTTTTGAGAACCGGGTAGAGATGAGCGCTAGCTCCTCCTCTGGAAACTCCTCAATCTGTTCAAGGGTTAGAGAGGACAGCAAAGCAAGTGAACCACAAGATGATGTTTGACCAGAACTAGGCATGTCATGTTGAGAAACAAAAGCAATAGACTTGTTGGGGTTCTTACGTGAGATTATGTCAATTTCATGAGTTTTTAACTTGGAATATGGCACATCTAAAGTAAGTGAACACATGACAGTAGATTCACGAATAGATGTGGCTTTCATCTCCCAAATTGACATATCTAATGCACTTAGCAATTGCCTAGCATTTTCAGCATCTGAAAAATTAACATTGACACTACGCAAGTTGCTGAGAATCTTATTAAAGCGGGCAAAAAGTCATCAATAGACTCACCGGGTTGCATCTCGAAGCGCATGTATTCTTTCTTGAACATGTCTTGCCTTATCTCTTTGATCGTGTTGGATCTTTCGCGGTAGTCACAAAGTGCTTTCCACACATCGTATGCAGATCGGAGGTGTGCAATATGGTCGAAGTCGCTTTGTGTTAATCCTTGTATGATCAAGTTCCGAGCCTTGTTGTTGTTGTCGACATCTCTCAGATTTGTAGTTGTAACTTGATCGTTTGATGGCACTCCGTAAGGCTTGTATACCTTCTCCCATATTGCAAAGCCTTGTGCCTGGATGAAAGCCTCTATGCGTGCCTTCCAAACCTGAAAATCAATACCAGCAAACACACAAGGTTTGGCAGAGTACTTCTCCATGATGATTAGTCAAAAACACGAGCAAATCACAAAGATTAGAGCACCGCGGCTCTGATACCAATTGTAGGATCGAAGAGCACGTGAAAAGCTACCATAGGGGAGGTGAATGGTAGATTTAAAAATCTTAGGCAGCGGAAACAATTAAACCCCAACCCCTTCGGCAGAAAAACGATCTGTTAAAGAATCGTATGTGAGACTAATCTAAACGTGTTTCACCGTGACAAAAGTGATAGATATCATAGAGAATAAAGTCACGAAGACAAAACAAAAAGAATCACACAAATCCGTCAAGAAAAACTCAAGTTATGATCGAAAGATCAAACAAAGGTCAATCTGCCCTACCCGAGAAAAAAAACAGTTCTGGAATGCTGCAAAGAAACTCGTGTAGATCAGAAACCACAAATCCAATGACTGTGAAATTTTGACAGATGATATATAATCAAGTTATGAAGACAACCCAAAAAGAATCACGTCAATTGGATCTGTAAAACTCGAGTTATGATAAAACCACCGACGAAAGGTAGTGCTGTCCAGAAACTCGACGAGTAAAACTTGTCAGGAATAAGTCGGACGAACAAGGCACAAAAGTTCCTTCAAACTACGAATTTTATTCAATAGAACACAAGAGGAACAGCCCCAAAGTCATGCACCACGAGCTCTGGGCTCCCTTGCTTATATAACAGCTCGAAAGCCAACTCAATTCAAATCAGGAACCTAATCCTACTCTCTTCACGAATCGTAACATTTCATAACTGCATAGGATTCTTCTATACGCAGATAGAAGCAATCTTAAGACTTCAAAACACCTTAGGAACGTATCCCACATTCCTAAACAACTCAAATTCGTGACCCACACGAAATCCTATCATAACCAACTCAAATCTTTCCATATTTGAGTCAAACCCAACTCAGCCGCAGCCTAAGTCCATAATCTAGTCGGTTGGACCTTTCCAACCAACTCTTTACGTCCACATCTCTTCATCACGTCTCGGAACCATATAGCCACGTCTATGCACTCCTTGCACATGTGCAAACATCTTCCAATGACTTCCACGGTACCTTCACATGCATTGTTCTTGATTCAATCATGCTGCGCAATCTCCTGATCAGCTCAACCACAATTCCTCCTGAATTTGGTTGTTGGAACCTCATCTCCTCCCTGAGACTAGTCCAATGGATCCCATCACCAGCCATGTCTTGAACTCAAGCAACACCTGCACATGAATAAACAACCAATCCATACGAGCCCAAGTCCTCGACTTGACTCAAGTTAGTTCCGAACACAACACCTTACGTGAGAACCTCACATAAGCATGTTGCAAAACCACAGTAACACAATATCATCTATGTCAACCAAAAAAACACCAAAGACTTAGCAAATGAATACTAAGCAATCTTTCCAGAGATGTAAAGCAAGTATGAAACATTGCAAATGAAAAATAGAAGCATTGCGGTCAAGTTTTGGACCTTGCCAGAGCAACCCGGACCTTGCCGGAGCTAACAAAAGCTAGTAGAACCTAGCACCGGAGCTTACCAAAACTAGCACAACCAAGCTCCCGCCGGAGCTTGCAAAACTAGTCGGAGCTTAGCAAAAACATGCCGGAGCTAAAGACAAAACTTCACCGGAGCTGACCAAAGCTAGTCGGACCTTAATAAAAAGGTGTTTTGGTGATATTCAAAACTTTTATCGTCAAAGAAAGTGTATTCACTACAAGCCAATGTATTCAGCACACATAGGTCTTACAATCTCCCCCTTGATGAATGCATTGGCAACACCATTTAAAATCCGAACATTGGCTTATTCACATAAAAGTTTTGAAGGCAATTTCTCCCCCTTTGTAAATCAAAAGTAAAATGAGAAGAAAATCCAAAAATTATCCCATATTATCTCTCCTTATGCACATATTCTCTTTCTATCCATGCTTATCTCTCCCCCTTTGACAATGTATTCAACAAGTCATGAGCATATAAACAAATTATCTCTCCCCCTTTAGTTTTTATGGGCATATTATAACATATACATATAAACAAAGCTCATCCAAGTCATACTATCAAGTACCTTACATTATCACATCAATGAAATACATAAAGTAGTGTAAGCCGTGCTAG
This sequence comes from Tuctoria greenei, assembly GCA_036927565.1. Lineage (NCBI taxonomy): Eukaryota > Viridiplantae > Streptophyta > Magnoliopsida > Poales > Poaceae > Tuctoria > Tuctoria greenei. The sequence continues at coordinate 183,788,767 of JAYESD010000002.1, forward strand.
AGATCAAATGTAATTTTCAATTTAAGTAAGTCATGATCTCACAAACTTAACTATTTCAAAATCTGAAATCATGACACTAGTTGCTACATTTTATTATTTTTCAAAGCATAAATTTAGATCATATGATATTTGCAAGAGATTATATGTGCATCTGCCTTATTCTAACCAACCAAGCCAAGCCTATGTCATTTGACAATCAGAAGCTTAAGGACATGGTTTTAGTCATACACAACTTCTTCCAAGTTCATATCTAAGTGCAATGATAAGCCATCTAAAAAGAAGAAGTGTGATGCATGCATATTCTCTTGATCTTTTCTCAATTTATATTTGTTCATAAAAACTCAACATATGAGTTGATTACTTGATTAATTCTTAATGATTAAAAGCACTTGTGAACATGTAACAAGTTCAAAACAGCAAGAAAGTTCGACCATGACCAGTTTTAGTGTAAGTAATTATTCCAATTACTAGACATGGCAAAAACTATAAAATGTATAACACAAGTAATGTAGTAAGATCTTTCAGCATGTAAAAGGAATCACAAAGTCATATATGTATGAAATACTATGCTCATATTATTTTAATTTCAGATTCACAAATAGACTTCCCAAGTTTCAAAACTCCCCCTCAATTTAAGCCATGAGGATGCATAACCCCTATTTCACTACGAATGTAACAAAAACAAGTGAAATCCAAAGGTTTTGTAAAAATGTCAGCCAATTGTTGTTCGGTATCTACATGGTGAAGCACAATGTTTCCTTTTTCAACATTATCTCGGAGAAAGTGATACCTAATGTCAATGTGCCAAGTTCTAGAATGTTGCACGGGGTTTTTAGCAATGCAAATGGCACTAGTGTTATCACAGAACAGTGGAACACTATCTAGATCAAACCCATAGTCCTTAAGTGTTTGAACAATCCAAAGAATTTGTGAGAAAGCACTAGCAGCAGCTACATATTCAGATTCGACTGTGGATTGTGCAACTGAATTTTGTTTTCTAGAGGACCAAGCAACAAGAGAATTACCAAGAAAATGACAAGCACCAGAAGTACTTTTCATATCAATCCTACAACCCCCAAAATCAGCATCCGAAAAAGCTTTCAAAGTAACGGTTGAGGAAGAAGGAAGAAAAATTCCAAATTCTTGAGTTCCATGTAAGTACCTGAGAATCCTTTTGACGGCTTGACGATGTGAAGTACGTGGGGAGGATTGAAACCCTGCACAAAGACATAAGCTGAATTGTATGTCTGGTCTTGATGCCGTGAGGTACAAAAGTGATCCGATCATGCTTCTACATTCTTTTTGTTCCACGGGTTCACCATCTTCATCAAGTCCAAGTGTTGTTTCTGTTCCCATTGGTGTCCGAAGAGGCTTGCTTTTGTCCATGTTGAAGCGCCTTAGAAGATCTTTTGTATACATCGTTTGATGCACAAAGGTACCCTCCTTTGTTTGCTTGATTTGCAGCCCCAAAAAGTAAGTGAGTTCACCCATCATACTCATTTCAAATTCAGAACTCATAATTGCTGAAAACTTGGACACAAGATCATGAGAAGCACAACCAAAGATAATATCATCCACATACACTTGAACGAATAATGAGTCATTGCCATGTTTAAGCACAAAAAGAGTTTTATCAACCTTGCCCATGGTAAACCCCTTTTCAAGTAAGAATGTTTTTAACCTATCATACCATGCTCTAGGGGCTTGTTTGAGATCGTATAAAGCTTTGGACAGTTTGTAAACATGATTAGGAAAATCTGGATTTTCAAAACCCGGTGGTTGTTTCACATAAACCTCCTCATCTATGTAGCAATTAAGAAAATCACTTTTAACATCCATTTGATATAGCTTAAAACCTTTAGATGCAGCAAAAGCTAACAAAATTCTTATGGCTTCTAATCTAGCAACAGGAGCAAAAGTTTCATCAAAATCTAGACCTTCAACTTGAGTGAAACCTTGAGCAACCAACCTAGCCTTATTCCTAACCACAACCCCATCCTCACTTTGTTTATTTTTAAATACCCATTTAGTTCCAATTAAAGTGTGACCTTGAGGTGGAGGTACAAGTTTCCAAACATTATTTCTTTCAAAATTTTCTAACTCTTCTTGCATGGAAATAATCCAAGATTCATTAGTGAGTGCGTGTGATATATCTTTGGGTTCAAAAGAAGCAACAAAAGCAGAATGATCATAAGAGTTTGGATCTCAAAACCTGGACCGTGTGACTCGTTCGTGCAAGCTTCCAATCATCTGTTATTGGGGATGATCTTTTTAAAACCGTAGGGGAACAAATGTCTCACAAGCTTCTTCTTCTTCATGTTCATCACAAATCGATGAGCTTGTGACTTGAGGATGATTTGAATCAGCATTGACGGTTGTTGGTGCTGGTTGAGAATTAACATCCGGAGCTGAACCAAAGTCTTTAGCTGCTGAATTTTCAGGCAGCAGCTCCAATTCTTCCTCATCTTCAACGAAAATGCTCCCCCCCTGCGGATATAGATTTGGACCTGCAATGTTTGAGCTAGTACCTGGGCTAGCTTCGTCAAAAGACACTTCACAAGTCTCCACAATTTTGTTAGTGTCAAGTAAAAGCACACGGTAGCCTCTAGTATGAGATGGATAACAAAGAAACATGCCATCAATGGATCTAGGTTCAAATTTATCAAGATTACCATGTTTCTTAACAAATCATTGGCAACCAAAGACCCGAAAGTGTGTAACACTAGGCCTATGTCCAAACCGGAGCTCATATGGTGTTTTACCTAGCTTAGCACACAAGAAAACATGATTTGAGATATAACAAGCGATTGCTAACGCATCAGCCCAAAATTTCCTAGGAGTTTGATATTCATCAAGCATAGTCCTAGCCATCTCAACTAAGGTTCTGTTCTTTCTTTTTACAACACCGTTTTGTTGAGGTACATATGGTGAAGAAAATTGATGATCTATTCTATTTTCAGCAAAAAAGTGATCAAAAGATTGATTTTTAAATTCAGTGTTATTATCACTTCTAATTGCTTTTAAAGATCCTGGGTAATCAATTGATAATCTAAGAAATAAAGTTCTAAAGTGACTAAAAACTTCATTCTTAGATGCCATAAAGTAAACCCAAGTGTATCTAGAATAATCATCAACATTCACAAGTACATACCATTTACCTCTGAAGGATTGAACACGTGAAGGTCCTACGGTCTCAAGATGCAAAAGTTGACATGGTTCAGTTGTCATGATCATTGTGAGAGGATTATGTGAACCTGCAACCATCTTAGCATGTCTACAAGAAGAGAACACAATTTCTTTGTCCCCTTTAAGCTTAGGCAGCCCACGTATGCGATCAAGAGCACTAACACACGTTAGGTGATCAAAGCCTACGTGACCAAGTCTACGATGCATAAAATATAAGTCCTTTGAATCATTAGCAACTAGACACCTATGCTTAGAGGAAGAAATATCAAAATCAGCTTTAAAAAATCTTCCAAACTGAGACATGTTAAAAATAAGCCCACTATTTGAACATACAACTTTGCAGCAGTTTTTATTGAAAATAATTTCCAGATTTTCATCTAGCAATTGTGAAACAGAAAGCAAGTTGTATTTCAAATTTTTGACAAGAGCCACATCCTTCAAAGTGTAGTGATCATTTACTCTAACAGAACCCTTAGCAATTATAGGAGTTGAAGAATTATCGGCAAAATCATTTACTTTTGCCGATAATTCTTCAACTCCTATTATTGCTAAAGGTTCGGTTAGAGTAAATGATCACTACACTTTAAAAGATGTGGCACTTGTCAAAAATTTGAAATACAACTTGCTTTCTGTTTTACAATTGCTAGATGAAAATCTGGAAATTATCTTCAATAAAAATTGTTGCAAAGTTGTAGGTTCAAATAGTGGGCTTATTTTTACCATGTCTCGTTTTGGAAGAGTTTTTAAAGCTGATTTTTATATGTCTTCTTCTAAGCATAGGTGTCTAGTTTCTAAGGATTCAAAGGACTTATATTTTTTGCATCGTAGACTTGGTCACGTAGGCTTTGATCACATAATGCGTGTTAGTGCTCTTGATCGCATACGTGGGCTGCCTAAGCTTAAATGGGACAAATAAATTGTGTGCTCTTCTTGTAGACATGCTAAGATGGTTGCGGGTTCACACACTCCTCTCACAATGATCATGACAACTGAACCGGATCAACTTTTGCACCTTGACACTATCGGACCTTCACGAGTTCAATCCTTCGGAGGTAAATGGTATGTTCTTGTTATTGTTGATGATTACTCTAGATACCCTTGGGTTTATTTTATGGCATCTTAGAATGAAACTTTTAGTCACTTTAGAACCTTATTTCTTAGATTATCAATTGATCACCCAGGATCTTTAAAAGCAATTAGAAGTGATAACGGAACTGAATTTAAAAATCAATCTTTTGATCACTTTTGTGCTGAAAATGGAATAGATCATCAATTTTCTTCACCATATGTACCTCAACAAAACGGTGTGGTGGAAAGAAAGAACAGAACCTTAGTTGAGATGGCTAGGACTATGCTTGATGAATGTCATACTCCTAGGAAATTTTGGGCTGATGTGATTGCAACCGCTTGTTATGTCTCAAATCGTGTTTTCTTGCACACTAAGCTAGGTAAAACACCATATGAGCTCCGGTTTGGACATAGGGCTAGTGTCACACACTTTCGAGTCTTTGGATGCAAATGCTTTGTTAAGAAACATAGTAATCTTGATAAAATTGAATCTAGATCCATTGATGACATGTTTCTTGGTTACCCATCTCACACTAGAGGATACCGTGTGCTTTTGCTTGGAACCAACAAAATTGTGGAGACTTGTGAAGTTTCTTTTGATGAAGCCAGCCCAGGTACTAGCTCCGGTATTGCAGGACCAGATCCATATCCTCAGGGGGAGAGTATTTTCGAAGATGAAGAAGAGCCGGTGATACTGCCTGGTAGTTCTGAAGTTTACAGTGTCTAGCTCCGGACATTGAACAAGCTCCGGCTATCACCTATGCTGGTCCTGACCGTCCACAAGCCACAAGATCATCAATCTGCGATGAACTTATTGAAGAAGAAGCTTGTGATACATCTGTCCCCTCATGGACTAACAAATATCATCCCCCACAAAAGATTATTGGATGCTTGCATGAGCGGGTCACACGGTCTAGGTTTTGCGATCCAAACTCTCATACTCATTCCGCTTTTGTTACTTCTTTTGAACCCAAAGATATATCACACGCACTCACTAATGAATCTTGGATTATTGCCATGCAAGAAGAGTTAGAAAATTTTGAAAGAAATAATGTTTGGAAACTTGTACCTCCACCTCAACGTCACACTTTAATTGGAACTAAATGGGTGTTTAAAAATAAACAAAGTGAGGATGGGGTTGTGGTTTGGAATAAGGCTAGGTTGGTTGCTCAAGGTTTCACTCAAGTTGGAGGTCTAGATTTTGATGAAACTTTTGCTCTTGTTGCTAGATTAGAAGCCATAAGAATTTTGTTAGCTTTTGCTGCATCTAAAGGTTTTAGGCTATATCAAATGGATGTTAAAAGTGCTGAGTTTTGAAAATCCAGATTTTCCTAATCATGTTTACAAACTGTCCAAAGCCTTGTACGATCTCAAACAAGCCCCTAAAGCATGGTATGATAGGTTAAAAACATTCTTACTTGAAAAGGGGTTTACCATGGGCAAGGTTGATAAAACTCTTTTTGTGCTTAAGCATGGCAATGACTCATTATTCATTCAAGTGTATGTGGATGATATTATATTTGGTTGTGCTTCTCATGATCTTGTATCCAAGTTTTCAGCTATGATGAGTTCAGAATTTTAGATGAGTATGATGGGAGAACTCATGTACTTTTGGGGGCTACAAATCAAGCAAACCAAGGAGGGTACCTTTGTGCATCAAACGAAGTATACAAAAGACCTCCTAAGGTGCTTCAACATGGACAAAAGCAAGCCTCTTCAGACACCAAAGGTAACAACAACAACACTTGAACTTGATGAAGATGGTGAACCTGTGGATGAAAAAGAATATAGAAGCATGATCGGGTCACTTTTGTACCTCACGGCATCAAAACCAGACATACAATTCAGCATATGTCTTTGTGCACGGTTTCAAGTCTCCCCACGGGCTTCACATCGTCAAGCCGTCAAAAGGATTCTCAGGTACTTACATGGAACTCAAGAATTTGGCATTTTTCTTCCTTCTTCCTCAACCGTTACTTTGAAAGCTTTTTCCGATGCTGATTTTGGAGGTTGTAGGATTGATAGGAAAAGTACTTCCGGTGCTTGTCATTTTTCTTGGTAATTCACTTGTTGCTTGGTCCTCTAGAAAACAAAATTCAGTTGCACAATACACAGCCGAATCTTAATATGTAGCTGCTGCTAGTGCTTGCTCACAAATTCTTTGGATTGTTCAAACACCTAAGGACTACGGGGTTGATCTAGATAGTGTTCCACTATTTTGTAATAACACTAGTGCCATTTGCATTGCAAAAAACCCGTTGCAACATTCTAGAACTAAGCACATTGATATTAGGTATCACTTTCTCCGTGATAATGTTGAAAAAGAAACATTGTGCTTCACCATGTAGATATCGAATAACAATTGTCTAACATTTTTACAAAACCTTTGGATTTCACTCGTTTTTGTTTCATTTGTAGTGAAATAGGGGTCATGCATCCTCATGGCTTAAATTGAGGGGGAGTTTTCAAACTTGGAAAGTCAATGTGTGAATCTAAACTTAAAATAATATGAGCATAGTATTTCATACATATATGACTTTGTGATTCCTTTTATATGCTGAAAGTTCTTACTACATTACTCATGGTATACATTTTGTAGTTTTTGCCATGTCTAGTAATTGGAATAATTACTTACACTAAATCGGGTCATGATCGAACTTTCTTGCTGTTTTGAACTTGTTGCATGCTCACAAGTGCTTTTAATCATAAAGAATTAATCAAGTAATCAACTCACATGTTGAGTTTTTATGAACAAATATAAATTGAGAAAAGATCAAGAGAATATGCATGCACCACACTTCTTCTTTTGAGATGGCTTATCATTGCACTTTATATGAACTTGGAAGAAGTTGTGTATGACTGAAACCATGTCCTTAAGCTTCTGATTGTCAAATGACATAGGCTTGGCTTGGTTGGTTAGAATAAGGCATATGCACATATAATCTCTTGCAAATATCATGTGTTCTAAATTTGTGCATTGAAAATTAATAAAATGCAGCAACAAGTGTCATGCTTTCAAGTTTTGAAATAGTTAAGTTTGTGAGATCATAATTTGCTTAAATTGAAAATTACATTTGATCTCTAGCATGGCTTACACTACTTTATGTATCTCATTGTTGTGATCGTGTAAGTTACTTGATAGTATGACTTGGATGATCTTTGTTTTATATGTATATGTTATAATATGCTCATAAAATTTTAAAATTTCTCTTTTGAATCTTGCTGAATACATTGTCAAAGGGGGGGGGGGGGGAATTAATCACACATTGGCTTGATTCTTCTCAGAGGGAGAAGTACAAAAGGGGGAGAGATAATGTGCATGGGGAGAGATGATAAAGGGTAAAGATATGTGATCTTTGATTTTTGACTTTCTTCTCATTTTGTTTCTGATTTACAAAAAAAAAGGAGAATTTGTTTTCAAAACTTTTAATGTGAATAAGCCAATGTTTGGATTTTAAATGGTGTTGCCAATGCATTCATCAAGGGGGAGATTGTGAGACTTATGTATGCTGAATACATTGGCTATGGCGATAGATGTTTTGAATTCTGCTAAAACACCTTTTTAGCAAGGTCTGACTCTAGCTCCGAGCTACAACAAGGTCCGATGGTAGGTCCGGCTTGTTTTGGGTAGCTCCGGGTACATCCGATGCTAGGTCCGCTTTTGGTTAGCTCCCGTGAGTTTTGTCTTTAGCTCCGACATGTTTTTGATAGCTCCGACATGTTTTTGCTATGCTCCGAGTTGCTTTTTCTAGCTCCGGTTTTTGGGTTGACTAGCCCTGCTAGTTTTTGTAAGCCCTGGTGGGTGCTTGGTTCCACTAGCTATGGTAAGCTCTGGCGGGTGCTTGGTTTCACTAGCTATGGTAAGCTTCGGTGCTAGGTTCTACTAGCTTTGGTAAGCTTCGGCTCATGGTCCGGTTAGCTTTGGCAAGAACTGGAGCTTGACCGCAGTGTTTCTACTTTTCATTTGCAAAGTTTCAAACTTGCTTTACATTGTTGTAAAGATTGCTTAGTATTCATTTGCTAAGTTTTTGGTGCATTTTTTGTTGATATGGATGATATCGTTTACTGTGGTTTTGCAACATGCTTATGCGAGGTGCTCACGTAAGGTGTTGTGTTCGGAACTGACTTGAGTCAAGTTGAGGACTTGGGCTCGTACGGGTTGGTTGTTTATTCATGTGCAGGTGTTGCTTGAGTTCAAGTCATGGCTGGTGACAGGATCCCTTGGACTAGTCTCAGGGAGGAGATGAGGTTCCAACAACCAAGTTCAGGAAGAATTGTCGTTGAGCGGGTCAGGAGGTCACGCAAGATGATTGAATCAAGGACAATGCATATGAAGGTCGAAGGAAGGTGTTCGCACGTATGCATGCGGTGCATGACGTGGCAACATGGTTCTAGGGACGGATAAAGGAAGGGAGATCTGATTGGAACGATTGGATCATACTGGATGATGACTTCGGCTTCTGGATGAGTCGGTTATGGCTCGGTATGGAAATATCGAGTTGGTTATGGTAGATTTTGTGTGTTGCATGAAAGTTGAGTTGTGTTTGGGAATACGGTATGTGTTCCAAGTCTTTTAGGAAGTCTCACAATTGTTTCTATCTGCGTATAGGAAGATCTTGAGCAGTTATGGTTAGATGGGATTTGTGATCAGGGTAGGATCAGAATCCGGATCCGAGTTGAGTTGGCCTAAGGGCTGGTTATATAAGCAAGGAAGCCCAGAGCTCATTGTAGACGACTTTGGGGCTGTTCCTCTTGTGTTCTATTGAATATTCGTAGTTTGAAGGAAATTTTGTCCCTTGTTCGTCCGACTTGTTCCAGACAAGTTTTACTCGTCGAGTTTCTGGACATCACTACCTTTCATTGATGGTTTTATCGTAACTCGAGTTTTACAGATCCAATTGATGTGATTATTTTTGGATTATCTTCACAAATTGATTATATATTATTTGTCGAAATTTCACGGCTATTGGATATGTGGTTTCTGATCTACACGAGTTTCTTTGCAGCGTTCTAGAACTATTTTTCTCGGTTAGGACAGATTGAGCTTTGTTCAATCTTTCGATTATAACTTGAGTTTCTCTTGACAGATTTGAGTGATTCTTCTTATGTTGTCTTCGTGACTTGATTCTCTTTGATATATATCACTTTTGTCACGATGAAACATGTTTAGATTAGTCTCACACACGATTTCTGTAACAGATTTGTTTTCTGCCGAAGGGGTTGGGATTTAATTGTTTCTGCTGCGTAAGATTTTTAAGTCTACCATTCATCCCCCCTATGGTAGCTTTTCACGTGCTCTTCGATCCTACAATTGCTATCAGAGCCACGGTGCTCTAATCATTGTGATTTGCACGTGTTTTTGACTAATCATCATGGAGAAATACTCCACCAAACCTTGTGTGTTTGCTGGTATTGATTTTCAGGTTTGGAAGGCACGCATGGAGGCCTTCATCCAGGCGCAAGGCTTCGCAATATGAGAAAGGGTGTACAAGCCTTAAGAAATGCTACCTAACGATCAGGTTACGGCTACAAACCTACGGGACGTTGACAACAACAACAAAGCCCGAAACTTGATCATCTAAGGACTCACTCAAAGCGACTTTGATCGTGTTGCGCACCTCCGATCAGCATACGATGTTTGGAGAGCTCTTTGTGATTATCATGAAGGCACCAACACAATCAAAGAGGTAAAACAAGATATGTTCAAAAAGGAATATATGTGTTTCGAGATGCAACCCGGTGAGTCTATCGATGACCTCTTTGCTCGCTTCAATAAAATTCTCAGCAACTGACGTAGTGTCAATGTTAATTTTTCTGATGTTGAAAATGCTAGGCAACTTCTTAGTGCACTAGACATGTCAATTTGGGAGATGAAAGTAACATCTATTCGTGAATCAACTATCATGAGTTCTCTTACATTAGATGTGCTTTATTCTAAACTAAAAACTCATGAAATTGGTATCTTATCACGTAAGAACCCAAATAAGTCTATTGCATTTGTATCACAACGTGATATTCCTAGCTCCGGCCAATCATCATCCTTCAATACTCTTGCTTTGTTGTCCTCACTAACCCTGGATCAAATGGAGGAATTTCCAGAGGAGGAGCTAGCACTTCTCTCTACTAGGTTCTCAAAAGCATTGCAAAATGTGAGAACTAGAAGGAGAGGAAGCTCAAGACCTCAACGATGCTTCGAATGTGGTAAGACTGGACACTTTCGTACAGAATGCCCTAACCTTTCAGGTCCTACTACCTGTGAAGAGAAACAAAACAAGGTCAAGACCACCTCTGGAAATCCCAAAAAGAAAAAGAAGGGTACCATTTGCTAAGTCTTTGGTGCGTTTTTGGTGCGTTTTTGGTTGACATGGATGATATCCTGTTACTATGGTTTTGCAACATGCTTATGTGAGGTTATCATGTAAGGTGTTGTGTTCGGAACTAACTTGAGTCAAGTCGAGGACTTGGTATCGTATGGATTGGTTGTTTATTCATGTACAGGTGTAGCTTGAGTTCAAGTCATGGCTGGTGACAGGATCCCTTGGACTAGTCTCAGGGAGGAGATGAGGTTCCAACAACCAAGTTCAGGAGGAATTGTGGTTGAGCAGGTCAGGAGGTCGCGCAGGATGATTGAATCAAGGGCAGTGCATATGAAGGTCGAAGGAAGGTGTTCGCACGTATGCATGTGGTGCATGACATGGCAACATGGTTCTGGAGACGGATTAAGTAAGGGAGATCTGATTGGAAGGATCGGATCGTACTGGATGATGACTTCGGCTGCTGGCTGAGTCGGTTATGGCTCGGTATGGAAATATCGAGTTGGTTAAGGTAGATTTCGTGTGTTGCATGAAAGTTGAGTTGTGTTTGGAAATACAGGATGTGTTCCGAGTCTGTTAGGAAGTCTCGAGATTGTTTCTATCTGCGTATAGGAAGATCTTGAGCAGTTATGGTTAGATGGGATTCATGATCAGGGTAGGATCAGAATCCAGATCCGAGTTGAGTTGGCCTAAGGGCTGGTTATATAAGCAAGGAAGACCAGAGCTCGTTGTAGACGACTTTGGGGCTTTTCCTCTTGTTTTCTATTGAATATTCGTAGTTTGATGGAAATTTTGTGCCTTGTTTCTCCGACTTGTTCCAGACAAGTTTTACTCTTCGAGTTTCTGGACATCACTACCTTTCATCGGTGGTTTTATCATAACTCGAGTTTTACAGATCCAATTGATGTGATTCTTTTTGGTTTATCTTCACAACTTGATTATCTATTAGCTGTCAAAATTTCATAGCTATTGTATTTGTGGTTTCTGATCTACACGAGTTTTTCTCGGGTAGGACAGATTGAGCTTTGTTCAATCTTTCAATCATAACTTGAGTTTCTCTCAACAGATTTGAGTGATTCTTCTTATGTTGTCTTCGTTACTTGATTCTCTCTGATATATATCATTTTGGTCACTATGAAACACGTTTATATTAGTCTCACACACGATTTCTGTAACAGATTGTTTTTCTACCGAAGGGGTTGGGATTTAATTGTTTCCGCTGCGTAAGATTTTTAAATCTACCATTCACCCCCCCCCCTCTGGTAGCTTTTCATGTGCTCTTTGATCCTACAGTCGACGCGGCCATCGGCGTAGACTCCTTTGTGCCTCCCCCAAGACTAGAATCGCTGCTGGGATCAGAGACCAGGTCGATGATGGAGGCTTCGGCTGCTCTGGCTCCCTCACAATGGGAGATTAGGGTGACATCCCCTCGCGTCAGCTTGCGCCTCTTCATCACAGCGGTGCGGAACATGTGTCCAAGGTACTAGAGCGCTTTCCTGGCACCGGAACTAGTGCTGGCTGGCTGTCCTCCACCCTGTCGGAGGATGTTGGGGGGCCTACGGCCGCCCTTTCCAAAGGACAAGAGGTAGAGCCCAACCTTGGTTGCATCGCAGTGCAGCACCACTACAGGACCGCCAAAGACCCAATCGTCTCTTCAGGGTGCAGTCGAACAAAGTCGAACACGTTGACCTTCGGCATCAAGCTTCGCACTTTGTCCCTTAGGCCAGGGGTCATGAATAGTGGCTGGCTGTCATTTGCGATGGACACATGCTCATCGTCGACAGTGTCACAGGTAACCACCTTCAAGATCTCCTCTAGCATCTGGTGGGTTGGGTCATCCAGATCCAGCCGGCACCGATCGTACGTGCTGGTGTAGAACTAAGCCCCATACAGCGCCTCGGTAGGGGGGTGTTGACGGCTATTATATACCAATTTCTCCAATCAATATAACTCAATTATGTGAAGGAATTGTTATTTCTTGCACATGTCACCTTTCTATTTAGGGACAACTGTGATTTAACCCTTGGTTTGAAGTTCAATTGTGATTTTACCCTCCAAATTGTGACTCTGTGAATTTGCCCCTCCTTTTTTAGAGGGAATCTACCGTCTACCCCCAGTTTGTAACAACATTAGTTTGCCCAGATTCAAATGATATAATGAAATAAAATAAGGAATTAGAATTTTAAAAAAGACTAGAATACCCTTATGTGAAATTTACTGTACAAATACAAATTAAAATAGGGGTAAAATCACAAGTACATTTTAGTCTTTTTTTTCATACTTAACACCGTTAACACCCATTAAAGAAATAGGGGTATATTTTACCTTCGTTTTAAAAAATCAGGGGTAAATTGACAAACCCTCAATTTGAAAGGGTAAATTCACAATTAGCTTTCAAACTAGGGGCAAAATTACAACAGGCCCTTCTATTTAACCTATTTCCACTTGTCCTTGGAAAAAGTAGTGCATGCAGGGATTCTATGCAGAATTGAAGTGAAACAAGGGGGTGGATCCTATAAAATATCATTCTAGCCCATCAGGCGATGCCACATGGCACCACATGGATCAAATGGCCCACAAAAAGAAGTATCCGAGGCCATCCAACTGTGTAGAACCATATCATGGAATGGAACCCACCTATCAGTCACCTGGAGGAAGAACTAGCCGTTTCGAGCCAGGACCAGGTCGGCCGACTAGTTCATGATGCCAAACGCGGTCAAACGCCACGTGTTGGCTCCTCCCGGCTTGATGAGGTCAGGGGTGACTGATTCGCGCGCTTTTGGTGGCAGGAACCGACCCTTCTCCAAGCTATAAATAGGACCCCTCACCCCAACTTCAACACACACCACTTGAGTATTCTTCCTTTGTATCCACTTCTCAACATACGCTTAGAGGAGTATAGGCTGTAGAGAGGAGAGCCTAGTCCAAGTAGGAGAGGAGTAGAAGGAGTCTCTTCCCAATTGGGAAAGGTTAGTCTCCCATATTCCTATTTGTATTTGTGACTTTATTCATAATAAAGATCATATCTTTGGTCTTTTATTGTTCATATACTTGGATGAAGCATTTCTTGTTTGATTGTGGATTCCATGTATGTTGTAGGAGTAATATTTATAATTGTGCTATACCATTCTTATCACATCATCATAAACACAATAAATCTCCACAATAGTCTAATTAGCTATGATATGACTATGTTAATATGAATCACTTATGCTATGAATTAACATTGGTTCAACGATGATTTAGTTCATTGCTTTAGGATGGCTTGTGCCTAGGCTCTTCAGGTAGTTACTTAATATGCTAGCATGGTGCTAGGATAGAGAGTAGCGTTGAATGTCTCGTAGACCGACATATTGAAGAGGTAGGCAGTAGGTGGTGACATCCCTATTTTCCTTTGTAATCCTCCAAGTTCGGCTATGCCATAGGCTCTTGGCGGGGGTCGCCTAGTGTTGCTGGGGGTAAACCCGTGCCCGATGTGTTAATCCACTTAGCATGAGAATTCATAATTAATATAATCATTAGTAAATAACTTAGTCTATGTTTATGTACATTAGAAGCATAGTAGGAGTATCTACCTAACTCTTAGCCTAGTCCCTCTATTACCTCTTTTGTCCCCGTAGGATAGAATGCTCTAGTGTGTGTCACACTACCTCCACTTAACAATTAACCCACCCTTGCTAGAACCCTACCTAGACCAACCTAGCCTCTCCATTTGATGATTGCTTTGCTTCCACCTAGCCTTCCTTTGGGAGAATATAAATGACACCCTTTCGGAATACTCTTAGAGGGGAAATGCTACATCGATAGTTTTCGTGCGCTTGCGTATAAGCGTTTTCACAAACATCTCCGTAAGTGTTAGGTAGAGACTCCTATTATGCTTCTAATGTACATATACATAGCCTAAGTTAGTTAGTAATGATCATGTCAATTATGAATTCTTCATGCTATGTAGATTAACACATCGGGACCGGTTTACTCCTAGCAATACTAGCACGACTCCTGCCAAGAGCCTGTGGCATAGCCGAACGTGGAGGATTACAAAGGACAGATAGGGCTGTCACCACCTACTGCCTACCTCTTCAATCCGTGGGTCTACAAGACATTCAACGCTACTCTCTATCCTAGCACCATGCTAGCATATTATGTATTACCTTAGAAGCCTAGGCATGAGTCATCCTAAGGCCAAAAACTAAATCATCATTAAACCAATGTTAATTCATAGCATAAGTGATTCATGTTAACATAATCATGTCATAGCTAATTAGACTATAGTGGAGGTTTATAGTGTTTATGGTGATATATTGAGAATGGTATAACATAATCATAAGTACTACTACTACCACACACATGGAATCCACAATCAAACAAGAAACGCTTCATCCAAGTATATGAATATTGGAAGACTGAAGATAACATCTTTATTAAGAATAAAGTCACAGATACAAATATGAATATAAGAGCCATACCTTTCCCAATTGGAAATTCGGGAAGAGAGTCCATCTACTCCTCTCCTACCTGGACTATCAAATTAAGGCCTTTACTGACATAAGTTACTTACATATGTTGGCTTTTGCTTAATTACGTAAGTTGCACTGGCCGACGTAATTGTTCGCGTTTCCTGTAGTGTATGGACTATAGACTCTCCTCTCTACAGCCTATACTCCTCTAAACCTATGGAGAGTAGTGGATAAAATGGATGAATACTCAAGTGGTGTGCGTTGAAGTGTGGGGTGAGGGGTCCTATTTATAGCTGGAGACGGGTCAGTTGCTGCCACCAAGAGCGCGTGAATCAAAGTTCATCATGACTAGAGCACCACAGGGAGTCGACACATGGATGCTGACCTAGTTTGGCGCCAGGAAGGGTTTGGTCGAACCCCCTAGTTGGCCGAACGGAAATGTTGACCGTTTCTGGTGTGCTTCCTCGAGGTGACTTCCAGGTTGGTCCCATTGTCTGATATGGGTGCTACACTGTTGGATGGCCTAGGATGCTTATGTTTGTGGGTAATTAGATCCATGTGGTGCCATGTGGTGTTGCCTGATTGGCTGGAATGATATTTTGTAGGATCCATCCGCTTGTTTCACTTCAATTCTGCATGGAATGCCTGCATGCACTACTTTCTCTAAAGACAAGTGGAAATAGGTTAAATATAAAGGTGATGTGTGCAAGAAATGATGCTTCCTTCACATAGTTGAGTTATATTGACGGGTGAAATTGGTATATAACAACCGGCAACAAACTCCCCCAAGCTTATCCTTTGCTCGTCCTGAGCAAAGTCAAGACTTTAGGTTGATGATCAGGAGTTGCTACTATGTTCTACGTTCCAAAAATACCATGTGCACAACAAAATACTCTACCTAGTATTGCAAAAATTGGCATGGTACTTCACCCATCTCAAGTCATCACGGAGCTTATGCCATCTCCTATTCATGGGTGGTTAAAAGATAGAACAGCAAATGGAGCACACATACCCTAGAAATAAAGTTCCACTAAAATTCCGGAGAGTTCAATTTAGATTTTTAAGTATCTCAATTTGATTCTCTCAAGTCTCTCCTTTGTGTGTAGTGGAAATATATCCTCACAATGGCATTTTGTCTAAATTCATCCTACCTCTAAATAAGGCTTGTATGTGGAGCTTGGTAGGGAATACAGTAGGCATATTTGCAACACATAATATTGCTAAGTCAAAAGAGTAAGCCTTAGGAGAAATCAATTCAAAACAATTTGATTCAATAGTTGTGCATGTGTGATGGAATGGAGTGGATGTGGATATTCAGATGACTCCTTTTTGAGTGGACTCTCTTATTTTGCAGGGATGAAACATGGCTACTTTTTTCTCATGCTTTTGATGTAAGCATGCATTTTTCTTTTTTTTCTTTTTTATTTTTCTTGTAGCCATGTCTTCGACTCCCTTTTTATGCAAGAAATTCTGCAGAGAGTACTAAGCATGAATGATATGGAGTTTCTCTTTTTATTGTGGAATGGTGGTATGGTGGAATTTTGCTTACTTCTAGTGTAGAAGTATAGCTTGTGCAAGTGAAGTCTTGAATTCGAAAAGTAATGAATGAAATCTCACATAGGTCTATACTAGTTTGACAAAGCTCAATGCGAAGGCAAATAGCATATGCATAAGGTTTATCAATGTAATGTATCATATGACTTTGGTAGGTATTTCCAATCAAATGAGAGTAACTTAAATCTCTTTAGAATTTCTTCGAAAACCTAAGTTTCACTTTCAAACTAGGAATAGCATCCCTATCACCATATCATATCTCACAACTACTTAGAATGGATTAAGCTTTTGCTAGCCACAATTTCCAAATCAAGGAAAAAAGAAATGTTAGCCAATGAGAGCAATATTTTGGATAGTAGTAAGTTGTAAACTAGGGACTTAGGAAAATTAAAACAGAGCAACTATTCATCATTTCATCTATGTGAATTCCAAACCATTCTTACCGCACATCATTTATTTTATTGAAAAACAAATCTATCCTACATTTTTTTATATGCAAGGTGAATGATGGTCGAATGGAAAATAAATATGCAAAAGGGGTTGATAGTATTTACTTCAAGTGGGGGTCCTCCCCCAAGCTTGTTCTTCACTCAACTCCATGATGAGGGATGAACCCTTGATGATGGAAGTCTGCCGCGAGATCGGCTTGGTGTTGTTGTAGCATGGAGTTGAGGTTGATGAATTGAACGTCCATCTGTTGTTGCCAGTCTTGGGTACCTTGAGAATGCCCTTGGAGAGTGTTGTAGATGTCACCCCATCTCACTTCAAGGTCTTCCATACATCTAGTGAGATCCGTCATTTCTTGGCTATAGTCATGACGAGTTCTAGTCAAAGAGGAATGACATCTTCTAATGGACGTTGGAGGCAAGATGCTAGAGCTTGAAGTGGATAGGGGTGGCTCCCTTGTGGCACCTAGCCATCCATGCCAAGACGGAACTTCGGTCTCTGTTGACGGTTGTTATATACCAATTTCACATGTCAATATAACTTGAATATGTGAAGGTATTGTCATTTCTTTCACACATCACCTTTCTATTTAACCTATTACCACTTGTCCTTGGAGAAAGTAGTGCATGTAGGGATTATATAGAATTGAAGTGAAACAAGGGGATGGATCCTATAAAATATCATCCCAGCCAATCAGGCAACGCCACATGGTACCACATTGATCAAATGGCCCACAAACAGAAGTATCAGAGGCCATCCAACGTCGTAGCACCCACATAATGTAATGGGACCCACCTATCAGTCACCTGGAGGAAGAACAGCTTGTTTCGAGCCTGGACCAGGTTGGCCGACCCCCCTAGTCGGCCGACAAGTTCCTGGTGCCAAACTTGGTCAAACGCCACATGTTGGCTCCTCCCGTCTTGAAGAGGTCAATGGTGACTTATTCGCACGCTTTTGGTGGCGTGAACCGACCCTTCTTCAAGCTATAAATAGGACCCCTCACCCCTCACTTCAACACACACCACTTTAGTATTAATCCATTGAATCCACTACTCTCCGTAGGTTTAGAGAAGTATAGGATGTAGAGAGGAGAGTCTCTCTATGATCGAAGAGCACGTGAAAAGCTACTAGAGGGGGGGTGAATGGTAGATTTGAACTTTTTCGGTGGAAGCAACAAAAACTCCATGGCAGAAAATCAATCTGTTAAAGAGATCGTGTGTGCGACTAATCTAAACGTGATCAATCATGACAAAACCAGTATAGATTGTGGAGAATAAAGTCACAAAGACATGACAACAAGAATCACGAAAAACCGTCGAGAAAAACTCAAGTTACGATCAAAAGATTGAACGAAGGTCAATCT
Organism: Tuctoria greenei; assembly: GCA_036927565.1. Taxonomy (NCBI): domain Eukaryota; kingdom Viridiplantae; phylum Streptophyta; class Magnoliopsida; order Poales; family Poaceae; genus Tuctoria; species Tuctoria greenei. The sequence continues at coordinate 183,807,156 of JAYESD010000002.1, forward strand.
GTTCTACCCGAGAAAAACCAAATCCGCCACACTGCAATGAAACTCGTTTAGATCCAAAACCACAAATCCAATGACCGTGAACTTTTCACAGATGATAGATAATCAAGTTGTGAAGACAACCCAAAAAGAATCACGTAGATTGCATCTGTAAAACTCGAGTTATGATAAAACCACCGAATAAAGGTAGTGCTGTGCAGAAACTCGACGAGAAAAACTTGTCTGAAACAAGTCGGATTAACCAGGCACAAAAGTTCCTTCAAACTACGAATTTTATTGATCAAAACACAAGATGAACAGTCCCAAAGTCGTGCACCATGAGGTCTGGCCACCCTTGCTTATATAACCAGCCCTTAGGCCAACCAAATTCTAACTAGGACTCAAATCTTACTCAGATTCAACCAAAACTTTCTATAACTGCTCAAGACCCTTCCATACGTAGATAGAAGCAATATTAAGACTTCCAAACACCTTAGTAATGTATCCCACATTCCAAAAACAACCCAACTTCGTGACCCACATGAAATCCTATCATAACCAACTCAAATCTTTCCATATTTGAGTCAAACCCGACTCAGCCGGAGCCTGAGTCCATAACCTAGTTGGTTGGACCTTTCCGACTCAAACCCGACCCAGCCACATGGTTATAGGATAGAGAGTAGTGTTGAATGTCTCATATGCCCACAGATTGAAGAGGTAGGCAGTAGATGGTGACAGCCCTATCTGTCTTTTGTAATCCTCCACGTTCGGCTATGCCACGGGCTCTTGGCGGGAGTCGCCTAGTGTTGCTAGGGGTAAATCCGTGCGCGATGTGTTAATCCACTTACCATGAGAATTCATAATTGATATAATTATTAGTAACTAACTTAGGTTATGTATATGTACATTAGAAGCGTAGTAGGATTATCAACCTAACTCTTAGCATATAAATGACACCATTTGGGAATAGACTTTAAAGGGGAAATGCTACATCGATAGTTTTCGTGTGCTTGTGGACGTTCATCTGGGAATTAAAACCTATCAACAAACATTTCTAGCACCACTGTTAGGGATGAATTGTTAGTAGTGCGTCGGAAATATCAACAAGCATTTCTGGCACCGTTGTCGGGGAAGGTAGCCAAAGTATTACATGATTGAGTGAATAGGATAGGACCCTGGTAGGTTTTAGTAGGATGACCTTTCTTTGTTTTCGCATTTTATGTGAAAATAGGGTAGTGTATGCCTGGTTTCTTCTTGCCAGAAAACTTCGTTGAAGATCCTGAATTCCTTGTGAGAGATCGACCTCGTGTCGTTACTCCTCGGAAGCTTTGAGCAGCAAAGCAAGCCAGCATAACCGCACTGACAACCAAAACATCAATGGCCCAGAAGAACCTTCGTGAGTTTTCAGCCCCCTCTGCTAATAATGTGCCTGTTGGGCCCACTGTTAACACAGGAGACGTGAACTTCGAAATTAATACTGGCCAAATCACTATGGTGCAAGCCAACCCATTTTGTGGGAAGGCTAACGAGGCTTCAAGTCCTCACCTGCAACAGTTCTTTGAGATCCACAACACTTTTAAGAATAAGGACGTATCCCCTGATACTATTCATCTTAGGCTGTTCCCATTCTCTCTTCTTGGGAGAGCAAAACAGTGGTTCTACGCGAACCGAAGTGCTATAGATACTTGGGAGAAATGTTCTTGAACTCCCCTTCAAGAAGGAGCGCACTGGAGAGATGGTGTACTTCTCGGCGTACGCCATGGTAGGTATGATCCCACATTTCTCAAGATTTCTCTTGATATTGCTGGATTTCTACGGCCTCCAGCTTCTCCCCCTTGGCCAAGCAGGACCTCGGCAGCTACGCCTCCTTTGATGTCGGCGTCCTCGAGGGGCGCTAGCTCCGGCAAATCAACTCCGGCCCCAGTGCCAATCATGGGCTCTAGGTCTGGAGGTTCTTCCCATCCAAGGGAGATCTCGGCTGAGGTGATGCCGACAACTACGACAAGTTCCGGGCAGTAGTTCGGAGCCTCCACCACATCGGCGATGGTGGGTTCTGGCTCTGGCCGCCCGATGAAGAGGTTCCACATTGACTCGAGTGGTAGCATAACAAGGTAAGCATTGTCATCTCACATTGAGGTGCTAATTTCGTCTTTATCATGTCTTGAATTTTCCCAATATCTTGTTAACAGGGTATCAAAAAAGAAGTCCGAGCTTTGGCTCCTGCTGCAACAACTGAGGTTGTGCAGGAAGAAGCTCCAGCTTCAACCCCTGTGCCACCCCCAAGTTGTGGCTGACATGACAGCTCCAGCGCCAACTGTCGTGGATCTGGATCCAAAGACGAAGCCATAAGCTCCCGTGGTAGCACCGGACCATGGGGGAGATGTTTATGATGAAGCGCTGTCGATCTCAGAGCCGACGGCTGAAGTTCATGCTTCGGAGATGGAGATGGTAGAAGTTCCGGCGCCCGAGCTGGAGGTGACTAAAGGTCTAGCCCCCAAGCCAGAAATAGTTGAAGCTCCTGCCTTGGAGCCAGAGACTGCGGAATCTCTGGCACCTGAGTCAGAGGTAACCGAGGCTCCAGCACCTGAGCTGGAGGAAGTTGAAGTCCCGACACCTAAGCTGGAGGAAATTGAAGTCCCGGCACCTAAGCCGGAGGTAGAGGGAGCTCCGGACAAAGCTGTAGCATCCACCCCAGAGGTGATTACTCCTGAGGTGTCTATGTCGGAGTTGGAGCACCCTCAAGAGTCTACTGCATGTCCTCCAGCCACAGAGCCGATGATTGAAGATCCAACGGGAGGACCTTCCTCGTCAGCTCCAGAAGTGGGCCCTAGTATCGTGGAGACGCAGGGGACCATGCTTGTGACCTGGGACCCAATCGATATTTTTGAAGATCTGCTCGAGCCAGAGGATGAAATCTAGGCTGGTCTGGAGCCAATTCCTCTTTCATTGTCTATCAACAACGCCTTCTCTAGTCCGCGCCAAGTTCAGCTAGCATTCGACTATGAAATAAAGACTCTCGAAGAAGAGCGCAAGACCTTGAGGCATTGGTGCAACATGCTTCCTTCGAGACGAGGCTGACACAGTCAAGGCTTGCCGACCAGCGGGAATGGTGGCCAAAGAGAAGGTCCAGCTAGCGCTGATGGACTGCTTGCTGAATGAGCGGGAGGCTGCCATTAAGTCTCTTGACGAGAAGGCCCGGGAGATTCTCTAGCATCCTAAGGAGACCACTGAGGCTGCTGACAATCGTCAGGACAGCCTTAATGAATTAAATGAAAAGCTCCTCAAGCACTAGGCGGACCTCAACAAGAGGGAGGAAAAGCTCCTGGAGAAGCGGGAGGAAATTTTGAAGAGAGAGGAGGAGCTCGCCCAGAGACTGTCTCTAGTGGAGCAAAGCTTGCCCGACCGTACTAAAAAGTTTGAACGGCAGTGCAAGCAAGAGGAGGAGAAGAGCTGGAAGATGGGACAGGAGCTCTCCAAGAGAGAAGCTAATGTCGCAACCAGGGAGGAGAAGGTGAAAGGCAGGGAGAAGGACCTTGCAAACCTTCGGAACCTCATCCACCTCCGGGAGTTGGAGCTTGCAGATCGCAAAAAGCTGGTGGTTGAGAGTATTCAGCAGCATCCAAAAGAGGTCAAGCGCATTGCCCAGGAGGGTTTGGAGCTTGCGGCCGCCAAGCTGTCACTGAAGGAACTGAGGAGTATGAGGGCAACTGAGTCCCAACGGGTCCGGGATTTCCTAGGGCATGCCAATAAAGCTCTGGTGCCACTTGGCTTCAGTCCGGTACATTCGAATGACCCAGAGCTAGAGCTGGACAAGGCGCTGGTGGCGTTGAGCTCTACCAGCAACAAGATGGACGAGATGGGTAATGTCATCGTCGACCAACTGGAGACAGACGAGAAGTCTTTGGCCAAGAATGTCGCCGAATATGTGTTACGTGCTTCAAAAGCCTGACGTGCTTCAAAAGCTGGGACCCCCAACTATCTCTGAATCCGATGGTCGAATGACCCATCACCGAAGAGGAAGATGCCGCCAGGTTCAGCGTCCATGAAGCTGCCAAAAAAGTTGCCTCATTTTTCCATCGGACCTAAGGCCTTTCTCTGCCTTTCTCTTGTAATCCTCATTTTGTAATCCAATCCTTTGAATGAATGAAATCCAATCTTCTTGAATGAATGAATTCCATTTTGTATTTGTCTTTAATGCATTGCCCTTTATCTTGTTGGCCCCCTGGTAGATGTACACAATTTAATTGCGAACATGTACCAAAAGGATCTGACAATGTCTTGATGACTTGAACGCTTCGAACTTGTAGCCAGCACATTTAGCTCTTAGGTATGAAGTTTACCTTCGACACCTTTAGGGACCCTTTGTTGTGTCGGCGGTGGGCCCCCTGGGAGTTGTTAGAGCTTGGTAGGTCTGATGGCGCCCACTGCCAACGCATAGAGCGTCGACAGCAGGCCCCTAGGGGTTGTCAGAGCTTTGTAGGTCCGATGATGCCCACTGTTACCACGTAGAGCATCGATGGCTACCCCCCTTGGGGTTGTTAGAACTTGGTAGGTCCGACTGCTCCCACTGTCAACACTGATAACATCGACGGTGGGCCCCCTGGGATCATCGGAGCTTTCTGGCTTCCATGGTGTCCACTCATCAACGTATAATTCATCGACGGCGGACTCCCTCAGAGTGATTTTTCCACCATCTTCGTTTAATATTCATGTCAGCGGCTGGCCCCCATGGGAGTTTTCAGAGCTTTGTTAGCTTTGAGGACGCCCACTTTCAATGTATAAAACATCGATGACGGGCCCTCTGGGGGTTGTCAGAGCTTATTAGCTCCGGCAACATCCACCATCGCCACCGGTTTTCCAGTTTTCCTGTGCATTAAAGACAAGAAAAACAGTAAAATTTGTCCTCTCGTCCATAAGATGTTTGCGGCTTAATGTCCTTATTTGAACTTTAGATCCGAAGGAACTCAACATGATAACAAATAAATTGATGTAATCTCTTAAAATCCGAATGCCTTCTGGACCCGCCCTACTGAGTCCTGTATAGTGGCGTACTTAGGGTGTTGGACTAGTCAAGTCGATAGCGCACTCCAGACCTATCAAGTAGACCACCTAGCAATTCTAAGATCCGAAAAAGATCAACAATACAACTTGTATATCATGTGAATAACTCGGACTAAATCTTAAAAAGAATTGCACAACTTTGTTATAGACAAGAAGGGAAAGATAATAAAAAGAAAACACCTATACAAAATTAATGCACGTGGAGTCTGCTTTCACAAAACAATGTCTTTCATTATAGGTCCGAATTAAAGGGCAGACAAGGACACACTTGGGGTACAGAATCAGGCCAAGTTTGCTATTCATCTTGTTCTAACCCAGGATAGGTAAGCCACACTTTCAGTACAGGGACCAAGTTAGACGGGCTTGAACTGCCCGGACCCTCCCGGAGGGGTCTGAATGTTCTCCTTTAGGACCTACTTGACTCTGTGTATAGACTCTATAACTTACATTGTGTGTAATTACAGACTCACCTCCATGAAACTAAGCATAAAACTTATGGAGGTGCTCGATGTTCCAAGGATTGGGAAGTGGAGTCCCATCCTCTGTTGCCAAGCGAACGCATCCGGGGCGGGATACTTTGATCACTCGGAAGGGACCTCCCTAGCTGGGGGACAGTTTGTTCATCCCTTCACGAGTAGGTATTCTCCACAGCACCAGATCGCCTTTTTCAAGCTGTCGGTTGCGCACATGCCTTTGGTGATAGTGCTGGAGCGCCAAACGATATTGTTCATTCCGAATAGCTGCTTGACACCTTCCCTCGTCGACAAGGTCAATGTCTTCACGTTGGATATTGTCCTACGTGGCTTTGTCGAAGGTCCGGACACGAAGTGACCCCATGGTGATCTACAGAGGAAGGACCGCTTCAACTCCATACAACGTGAAGAAGGGGGTCTCTCCAGTTGACCGGTTAGGTGTTGTCCTGCTCGCCCACAGTGCACACGGAAGCTCCTCTATCCAGTTAGCTCCATGTTTCTTCAGGCGCTCATATGTGCGCATCTTGAGTACTTTCAATATTTTTGCATTTGCTCTCTTGGCTTGGCCATTACTTGGCGGGTGAGCTACTGATGCGTAGCTAACGTGAATGTTGAGGTCTTCGCAATACTCTTGAAATGCTGCACTTGTGAATTGGGTTCCGTTGTCAGTTATGACCCTGTTCGGAACTCCAAATCTGCAGACTATGGACTTCAATAACTTGATAGCTGATTGTTTGTTGATTGTCACAACTGGAGTAACATCCGACCACTTGGTGAACTTGTCGATGGCGACATAAAGGAACCTATGACCTCTGACGGCTTTTGGTAAAGGTCCCAAAATGTCCATCCCCCACACAACGACTGGCCATGTAGGAGGTATCATTTGTAGTGACTGAGCTGGTGTGTGAATTTGTTTTGTGTGAAACTGGCACGCTTCACACTTTTTCACTAGTTCTACTACATCTTGGAGTGCTATAGGCAAGTAAAAGCCATGTTGGAAGGCTTTACCAACCAGCGTGCTGGAAGACACGTGGGTCCCACACTCTCCTCCATGGATTTCTATGAGGAGCTCGCGGCCTTCTTCCCCGGCAATGCACCACATTAGGACGTCGTTGGCACCACGCCGATAGAGATCCCCTTCTACTACCGTGTATCTTTTAGCAATATGACAACCCGGTGAGTGAATGCACCGTCCTCAGGAAGGATGTTGTCTTTCAAGTAGCTCTGGATCTCCAAGAGCCATGCATCAGAGCTAACTTGAGCCACCAGATCTTGCACGCTGGGTTGCTCGGAGCTTCCTGTAGCGCCTACGATCCTTGGTGGACGCCAGAGTAACAGTGCCACCGGGACTGCCAGCTTTGAGGTGCTGGTCTCGCCCCCTTCACTCAGCTCGACAGGCTGAGCGATAAGTCTTGACAATCTCCTGACAAAAACTCCATCGGGAGCTTGAGCTTCGGTTGAAGCCTTCGTCGAGAGTTCATCAGCTTTAGTGTTGTTGAGACGCTAGACATGGCAGAGATCTAGGACGTGGACGTCCTTCTAAAGCTTCTGGACTTCAAGGAGGTAAGTAGCGAGATGGGGGTTCTTGCACCTACATTAGCCTTTAACTTGCTTCATCATGAGCTGCGAATCACCATTCACCAAGTAGCTGTGTGATGCCATATGATAGCGCCACCTTGAGCCCGTAGATGAGAGCTTCATACTCCACCATGTTGTTGGTTTCCTTGAAGTAAAGGTGTACCATGTATTTGACCTTCTCCCCAGTCGGGGCGAGGAGAAGTATTCTAGCTCCGGCCCCCTGCTTTTGCATTGTGCTGTCGATGTAGAGATTCCAGTGAGGTTCAGTGAAGACTGGGATATTGGGTTCCAACTTCTACTCACTGGGGCCCTATGGATTTGATGAAGAAGGGTCCCACTCTGCGACGAAGTCAGCCAGTGCCTGACTCTTGATAGCATTTCGAGGAAGGAATTCGAGATCGAATTCTTCCAGCTCTGCTACCCACATTGCAATATTTCTCATAGAATTAGGGTTATGCAATATGGCACGTAGTGGATAAGAAGTTACCACCGATATCTTGTAGGCATGGAAGTAATGATTAAGCTTCCTTGAGCCAATAGGCATTGTGTAAAGCATCTTATGCACCTCAATGCATCGAGTCCTGGTGTCGTGGAGTACTTCACTGATAAAGTACACTGGGCGCTAGACAGTCCAGACCTTCTCGGAAGGTCCTAGAACTTCTTCTTCATTAAACAGGACCCTCCCGGAGGGGTCCGGACCTTCTTCATGAGCTTCCTGAACACTCCATTAGGGGTCCAAAACTTCTTCTTCACCTGTGTGGACTCCCTCAGATGAGAGAGGTTGATCCTCAAGCAGCTTGCCTTGAAGATCAGTGTCTGGGGGCTAGGACCCAGACTCGCCTTCAGGTAGCTCCGGACCCTCCTGGAGGGGTTTGGGCTCCTGAACTGTAGGTGGTTCCGGTCTTTCCTCGACAAGGACCATGCTGACAACCTCTGTAGTTGCCGAAATGTAAAGCAGTAGAGGCTCACCAGGGTTCAGAGCTACTAGGATTGGTAGTGTGGTGAGGAGTTGCTTGAGCTCTTGGAATGCCTTTTCTTCTTCTTTGGACCAATGGAATGGCCCAGACTTCCTCAATAGCTTGAAAAAGAGAAGCACCCATTCTGCCAGTCTAGAGATGAACCGGTTGAGCTAAGCTAGACATCCAGTTAGCTTCTGAACATCCTTGATGCGGGCTGAAGGCTGCATGTCTTCAATAGCCTTGATCTTCGCCGGACATGCCTCAATTCCTCGGTGTGTCACCAAGAATCCTAGGAACTTCCCGAAGCTAACCCCGAAGACAAATTTGTCCGAGTTCAGCTTGGTGTGCGTCATGCGCAGCTTGTCGAAGACATCTTTTAGGTTGTCAAGGAGTGACTCCTTGTTCTTCACTTTCACAATGATGTCATCGACATAGACCTCGACCTAGTCCCTGATGATCTCACGAAAGGTTTTGTGCATGGCTCGCACAAATGTTGAAGCAGCAATTTTTTAGACAGGATGGCATGGCAGTATAACAATATAACCCATGTACTGTTATGAAGGCAGTATGCTCTTCATCTTCCCTAGATATTTGGATCTGATGATATCCAGAGTATGCATCTAGGAAACACAATAGTTCGCACCCAGAGGTGGAATCCACTATTTGGTCAATCCTAGGTAGTGGAAATGGGTCTTTTGGATATGCCTTATTCAAGGTGGTTTAGTCGATACACATCCGAAGTTTCCCGCCAGTCTTGGGTACAACGACTGGGTTTGCCATCCATCGTGAATGATGAGCCTCCCGGATGAAACCAGCTTCGAGCGGCTTCTTGATTTCTTGTCGGGTGAAGTTCTTCCGCTCGACTAATTGCTTCTGGGGCTTCTGGTGTACTGGCCGTGCATCGGGATATATCTTCAGGCTGTGCTCAATCACCTCCCTAGGGATCCCAGGCATTTGTGACGGTTGCCAGACAAACACATCAACATTCGCCTGGAGGAAAGTGATGAGCACGAGTTCCAATTTGTTGTCCAGACCTCCTCATATACGGGTGGTTTGGGTAGCATCGGAACCAATTTGGATGACTATGACGGGGATTTCAGTGTCACCACTTGACTGCATGCATGGTGCAGAGGTTGAGCCTCGGCGACGAGTGCTCGGAGGTTGAGTAGCTAGCTCCTTGCCGGATGCTTCCTCCTGTGTTGTTGCCAACGCGTGGAGTTCATCCAGCGCAGTGACTCCTGCAGTGCGATCTCCACGAATCCGCAGGATGCCTGAAGGTGTCGGGATCTTCAACACCAGGTAGCCATAGTGAGCTGCGGCCATGATCCCATACAGGGTGGCCTGCCTAGGATGTCATTGAAGGGTAGACAAATGTGCGCCACATCAAAGACCAACTTCTCGGCCTTGTAGTTCTCCTGAGTTCCGAGGTCACTAGGAGAGTAATTGATCCAAGGGGACTGATGGCCCCTGGTCCTACCCCAGAGAAAGGATGTGAGGGGTGATGGTCCGAGAGTCAGAGCAGGATCTTCAAAAATGCTTCGTAGCTCAGGAGATTGAGCGCTGCACCTCCATCCATCAAGACAGTGTAGAGCTGAACGTTATTGATGGTAGGAGACACCATCAACGACAATCGCCCAAATCCAATCATGTTCCTTGGGCAGTCTGAAGCATCAAAAGTGATGGGAGTGTCCAACCACTTCTAATGGGGTTCTGCCATGGCGGTAGGAGCTGTGGCAGCCATCTCCTGATGCATAGTCTTGAGGACGCGATGAGAGGTGATATCCCAGGACCCTCCATATATGGTATTAAGGGTCTTCTGATGCTCGTTGTTGTAGATGTCAGAATCATCGTCGACGGTGTTGTACACAGCCTTCAGGACCTTCTTAGGGTCCTGGAAGCCTATCTACGGATCAGCGAGAGCTTCATCAACTTTCTGCTTTCCTTCCCGTTGGCGGAAAGGAGCTTCTTCTCGACGCTTGTTGAAGCGCTCGATAAGGTTTTGGATTTCCCAGCAATCTTCAAGATTGTGGGTGTCTGTTTTGTGGATCGGACACCACATATTTGGACTGCCGCCATTTTCAGGCGATGGTTGAAGTCATTTTTCAGGGCCTGGCCCCCGGCCATCCGGAGCTGCAGCAGCAGCAGCAGTAGACGTGCCGGCTGATGGCTTCTTCTTGACGTCGGACATTTTCTTCTTCTTTCCATTACCGGAGGTAGTGGCTCCATCCTTGGAGGACTTTTTGCTAGCTTCCGGAGCTAGCTTGGAGTGCATTTCACGGCCCTCCGCAGCCCTGGCACATTTGTCAGCCAGGATGAAGAGTTCCGTGACACTAGTGACTTCTTTTGTCGCAAGCTTCTTCAGCATCTTCTTGTCTCGGACGCCTCGTCAAAAAACCACATTGAAAGATGCGTTGGAGATGGAAGGGATTGTATTCTGTACATGGAAAAACCGCTGGATGAATGATCGTAGCGACTCCCATGATTTCTGTTGCAAGGCGAACAGATCCAGTTCTGTAACAGGTCGGGTGTAGGAACTCTGGAAGTTGGCTGTGAATTGGTGACATAGTTCCGCCCAACTATTGATGGAGTCAGACGGAAGACTCATGAACCTGGACCTTGTTGTCCCAGTCAGAGCCACAGGAAAATAATAGGTCATCACGATCTCATTGCCACCCGCCGCGAGGATGGCGGTGGAGTATATCTAGAGGAATTCGACGGGGTTGACAGTCCCATCGTATTTCTCTAGCAAATGAGGCCAGAACTTCTGCGACCAACCATGCGTAGGTGTATGACCAAGGCTAAGCAGCCGCCCCCCACTCCTAAAGGAGAAGGGTTTTCTCGAGCCTCTCACATTTCACGAGCCCGCTCAATATGGACGCGACTGTCCTGCTACCTGTAACGGCGGTCAAGATCCGACCATAGATCATGAGTCAAGAGCCTCGACACTGTATGGGTGCGACATACCCTGGAGGGCAACAATGTCACTTGTTGAGACACAACATGTCTCTTGTGCTGTGAAACTTGAGGGACAAGTCTGCTAGACAAGGTCCTCTGCTGAGAGGTTTCCTGCCCAACAGGGGGTGGTCCTTGGTTACTGATGGCATCGGCTGCGGCTGCAACCAGATGCTCGACATCAGTTCACCACTATTCCATGGCTGCAGGAGGAGCTCCAGCCACTAGAGGACGCTGGAGCAGAGTACGCGCAGCGATTAGCGCGTTCTCTGGGTTATTTGTCGATGCAGTCACCAACATGAGGGCACCATCCTATTGTTCGGTGTTGGCTGCTAGAGGCGATGGTGGTGGTGGTGCAGCAACACCCGTCAGGACAATAGCGCCAGCTGGCTGTTGGGCATTTGAGGGATTTCCTCCATCAGGCTGTCCGACGTTGCCGTTGGATGATGCTGCTGCCGAGTTCGTCATCTTGAAATATCAGGCCCCCCTTCCTGGCGTGCCAAATGTCGAAGTGTGCGATCGACACTTCCCCCGGTACTACTGGATCGTAGTTCGCGGAGGTCCGTGATTGGATGGGGCGCGCGTGAGATTAAGAATAAGACAGTACACAAGGAATTTTACATTGTTCGGGCCGCCTGAGCGTAATACCCTACTCCACGAGTGGTTGTTGTATGTATGAGTGTGTCGTTTCTTAGGGTTCAAAGAGCATGTCTCTTTGTATCGTGCAACACAGCCCTTTTATAGTCCAAGTACTAGCCGTTACATTGTCAGCCTGGCCCGACTTGTGGCCCCGGAGGTCTTTATAACCTAATACACGATCCGTATGTATTATGTATGATTAATAGTGTTATAACGTGCCTTAATGGCAGAGTTACCAGCACTAAAGGTCCTCTAATCGTGTGTCATTAACATGACATTAATGGCACGCAATCAGGTCTTGTAATGGTGGCTTTAACTGCACCTTGAATGTGGATCTTTCTATCTTCCTGTCGCTATCTTAGGTCCGGAGGCTCGACATGTGGCAGCTCTAGAGCTTCCCTCTATGGTGAGGCAGGTCCGGAGGTGCTATACACGTGGCAGCAACGGAGTTTCCCTACACTGGGGGTTAGGTTCGCGGCCCCTGGACACATGGCAAGACCAGAGCTTCGCTATACAGGAGTTAGGTCCGACCTTGCTATACACGTGGCAGCGCTGGAGCTACCCTAATGAGGGAGGCGGGCCGAGTGCTGCAGGACACGTGGAGCCTTCACAGGTCTTCAACTCGGACGGGTGGAACTCTGTAGCGTTTCATGCGGTATCGTAGGGTACCCAGTACGCAGGGTACCGATAGTGTCAAACATGGGTTGGAGCGACAAGCGTCTCCTTACCCACCAGCGAGGCATGCACACATTGAAGGAGGTTGACATGATCGCAGCCAAATTGGACCTCCTAATAAAGAGATTGATGATGAAAGCAATGGTGAGGTACGTGGCAATTCCTATGCCTTAGGCTCTCACATCACTTGTGAAGTCTATGGTAACACGGGTCATTTGTGCAATGACCGCCCAGAAACCCTTGATGTTGCCCTAAACATAGCCAACAATGGAAACAACAATGGCTATCGTCCAGGAGGTCAAGGGTGGGGCCAACCACGCCCATTCTTTCAAGGAGGGTACAACAACAGTGGAAACAATGGAAATCAACCCAACTTGAGAGAACTTGCCCTTGGCCAGCTGAAGATCAATGAGGCTATATTCAAGAAGTTTTCGGCCAATGACAAGATCCTAGAGAGCATAAATGCCAAGATTGAAGGACTATCCTCAGCCTTCAAGAATGAATTGAGTTTCAACAAGATGTTGGAAACTCAATTGGATCAACTAGCTGCAGTTGTTCCTCCAATGGAGAAAGTGAGTGCCGTGGCTACGAGAGCTGGCAAAACCACTCGTGACCCACCGTATCTCACACAAAAGAAGAGGACAACTACAGAGGAGAAGGAGGTTGTCCCAGTTGGCATAAGTGAACCACTTAGTGAGAGAATGGCGAAACACTTTCAGGACACCAACTTATTGCCATTCCCTCACATGCAAAGGAAGCCAACAGTGGATGAGCAATTCAACCGCATTGTTAAGATCATCCAGAAAATCCACGTCAATGTGCCGTTTATTGATGTAATGCAAGTACCCACTTATGCTCGCTATATCAAGGACATATTGAATAACAAGCGGCCATTGCCCACCACTGAGGTTGTCAAGCTTACCGAAGACTACAGCGCAGCCATCCTCAATAGGCTTCCAGAAAAGAAGGACCCAGGATGTACTACAATCTCAAGCTCAATTGGGGCACACCACTTTGACAAGTCTCTTTGTGACCTTGGAGCAAGTGTGAGTGTGTTGCCCAAGGTGGTTTTTGACAAGATCAACTTCACAAAACTCACTCTAACACCAATGCAACTCCAACTAGTTGATTCCTCAGTCTGTTATCCAGTGGGTATTGCTGAAGATGTCCCGTTAAAAATACAGAACTGCTTCATACCCGTGGATTTTGTGGTGCTCGACATGGAGGTCGAGAAGGATACTCCGCTCATTCTTGGGCGCCCGTTCCTAAGCACTGTGAAGGCTCGCATAGATGTGGGAGATGGAGAAATGCACTTGCATATCAATGGCAAGGAGGAGAAGTTTAACTTTCTCCCAAAGTTGCAGCAATGCTCCATGATCCATATCAATTATGGTTCTAATGTTAAGCACATTCAAGAGGTCGAAATCACACCTCCAAAGGTGGACCCGCTCATTGCATTCATGAGGAATTTGATCTATGCGGAAAACCCATCTTATCATCCACGCCGATACCCCAAGAAGACGGAGAAGTTCGGGCCTTCCCAAAGGCCCAAGTCCACCAAGCTACCAAAGAAGGAATGGCAGAAGAAGCAAGACAAGTCGTTCGAATCTATCCCTCCAGGCCCGGATGTCAAGAAATGAAGAAGGAGGAATGTCCATCTCATCGGACGGTGGTGAGACCTAATCAATAGGTTAAATTGGTAGTTATCCTTTTCTTGTTTTTCTTTTCTCTTTATTTCGTTTTCCCCATTTAGTTTGATTTTCCCCACTGCATATTTGATTTTTCTTAGTAAGTTAGGAATCTTATATTCTCAACTATAATTTTTATTTCATTATTTTTTTACAAAAAAGAAAATTGTTGGATTTTGAAAAAGGAGTTTTTATTTGGAAAACAATTTTTTGAGCTGCAAAAGTGGTATTTCACAAACGGGCTAATTTCATAGCCATTTGGGAGCCACCTGCCAAAAGGGGGAACACGGGGCCCACCTGCCAGGTCAGTCGACCCCCCTGTTCAGTTGACTAGGGGAAAAAGTCATTTTGGCTCTCTCTCTTCCAACAACTACATTTGGTTCCCTAGTGACCATTGGGGATTGCACACTATAACAGGTGGCCGTGAGGAGCTCTTCTCCTCACGAATTACCTAATTTTATACCTCCCCAAAGTCACTCTTGCTCACATTGTTTTCTTGCTCTTCATTGGAACACACTTGCTCAAAATCCAACCTAAAAAGGTTTGCTTTTGTTTGCATTTGCAATTTGCTCTCAAGCTCTTCAAGAGAAAATTCGTCGGTGTTTTTTTTTCACTAACATCACCTCATTCAAGTTTTTGCCTTGTTGTGTTCTTGTTTGTTGCGGCCATTAAAGGAATGAAGAGATTGTTTGGAAAGAGGTAGGAGGTTGCAAGCTCAATCCATGGTGGAGACTCAAGTGCACGCCCCTCTTCTGTTGCTACACCAAGTTCACGGAGGAGGAGTGCAGGAGAGCACATTCCCATGGGTGAGAGGAGCAACCCTCACCAACTTCTTCACGACGAAGACCTCGACATCCAAAGTGAAGTTGAAGATCAAGCACGCAAGCTCCTCCAAGATCGTGAGTTTTCTCATACGAAAGCTTATGATCCGGATTTGATTTCCAAAATTGGTATGGATTCCAAATTCTTTTCCACATGGCGTGCATTAGGATGGGAAAATTTTTCTCACATAAAAGGGAAAGGTTCACGTCCTCTCTCTGTACAATTCCTTTGCACACTCAGAATATGATTTGATGGTATTACTTTTAGATTATTTCAAAAATAATACAATGTCCTATGAAAAGAATTAAGTGAAATCATAGGCTTCCATAGACTTTGTTTGCTAGATTTAGACGCTTTGCCTAAGTGTAACAAACAATGTTTTTTGCAAGATTTAACTGGTGAGGTCAGATATAGTGCACCTAGGAATAGCCACTTGCACAACCCTACTTTACGCTTCATGCATAGATGGGTGGCTATGACTATGTTCCCTAGAGGAGATGTAAGGATCGTGCGTAATGATGAGCTGAAAATTTTATTTGCCATGATTAAAAAGATAAAAGTTGCTCCAGTTATTGCCATAATGACACAATGGTTAGATTACATTGCGAGGGTCGGGCCAATTGAATGCACTTCATTGCTCACTCGTATTGCTACTAGGGTAGGAGCACTGGAATATTCTTCATTTGAATATATCGGAAATGAACGAGTACTAATTGATGAAGAATATTTAGTGCAAGGACATACCCTTAAGAAAGATCAAGATGGCTCTTTGATAATTTATTATCCTGGCTTTTTCAATGAAATTCGATTACCTAACCCGAATTATCATTTGTACAGATGATGAAGGCTAACCATTGACCTCCTTCCCATTGAGGAACCCGAAAGAAGTAATGTCTCTGGAAGGGTAACTAGAAGCCGTACAAGGAGAGCGGCCATGCCCCCGACAACCTCCATGGTTCATGAGTACGAAGAGGAAGAGAACCCAATGGGTGATGCACCTGGATGGACCCAACCTCCATCGTATGAGACTGAAGGTCCTTCTTGGCATGGATGGCCAGGTGCTACGTGGGAAACACCCCTATCCACTTAAAGCTCTAGCATCTTTCCTTCAACATCTATGAGAAGATGTCATTACACTTCGGCTAGAAGTCATCGTGACTATAGCCAGGGAATAACGAACCTCTCTAGACGTATGGAGGAGCTTGAAGTGAGGATGGGTGATTTCTACAGCACTCTCCAAGGGCATGTCCAAGGTACCGAAGACTGGCAACAACACATGGAAGCTCAATTCATCAACTCCAACTCCATGCTACAACAACAACAAGCCGATCTTGCGTCATACTTCCGTCATCAAGGATTCAACCCTCATCACGGAGGTGATTGAAGAACGAGCTTGCGGGAGGACCCCCACTTGAGGTAAATTTTATCAACCCCTTGCATTTTATTTTCCACTTACCCATCATCCACCTTGCATCTAAAAAAATATAATAATAAATAAATTAGGATAGATTTGCTTTCAATAATATAAGTGATGTACGGTAAGAATGATTTGGAATTCAATAGATGAAATGATGAATAGTTGCTCTGTTCTAATTTTCCTAAGTCCCTAGTTTACAACTTACTACTCTACAACATTTTGCTCTCATTGGCTAAAATTGCTTTTGCCTTGATTTGGAAATTGTGGGTAGCAAAAGTTTAATCCATTCTAAGTTGTTGTGAGATATGATATAGTTATAGGGTTGCTATTCCTAGTTTGATAGTGAAACTTAGATTTCCAAAGAAATTCTAAAAAGATTTAAGTTATCCTCATTTGATTGGAAATACCCACCAAAGCCATATGATACATTACCTATATAGACCTTATGCATATGCTATTTGTCTTCACATTGAGCTTTGTCAAACTAGTATAGACCTATGGGAGATTCCATTCATTACTTTTTGAATTCAAGACTTCACTTGCACATGCTATACTTCTACACTAGAAGTAAGCAAAATTCCATCATACCACCATTCCACAATAAAAAGAGAAACTCCATATCATTCATGCATAGTACTCTCACCAAAATTCATTGCATAAAAAGGGAGTAGAAGACATGGCTACAATAAAAAGAAAAAGAAAAAGAAAATGCATGCTTACATTATAAGCATGAGATAAAAAAGTAGCCATGTTTCATCCCTGGAAAATAAGAGAGTCCACTCAAAAAGGAGTCATCTAAAGATCCACGTTACTCCATTCCATCACACATGCACAAGTCTTGAATAAATTTGTTTTTAATTGATTTCTCCTAAGGCTTACTCTTTGGACTTAGCAGTATTAAGTGTTGCAAATATGCCTACTATATTCCCTACCCCACATACAAGCCCTATGTAGAGGTAGGATGAATTTAGGCAAAGTGCCTTGGTGAGGACTTATTTCCAAGACACACAAAGGAGAGACTTAAGAGAGTCAAATTGAGATACTTAGAATGTGAATTGAACTCTCCAAAATTTGAGTGGAACTTGACTTCTAGGGTATGTGTGCACCATTTGCTGTTCTATCTTTCAACCATCCATGAATAAGATGGCATAATCCCCATAATGACTTAAGATGGGTATAGTACCATGCCAGTTTTTGCAATACTATGTAGAGTATTTTGTTCTGCACATGGTACTTTTCAAAAATAGAACATAGTAATAACTCCTGATCATCAACCTAAAGTCTTGCCTTTGCTCACGACGAGGAAGGGATAAGCTTGGGGGAGTTTGTTAACGGTTGTTATATACTAATTTCACCCATCAATATATCTTAAATATGTGAGGGAATTGTCATTTCTTGCAAACATCACCATTCTATTTAACCTATTTACACTTGTCCTTGGATAAGGTAGTGCATGCAGGGATTCTTTGTAGAATTGAAGTGAAACAAAGGGATGGATCCTATAAAATATCATCCCAGTCAATCAGGCAACGCCAAATGGCACCAAATGGATCAAATGGCCCACAAACAGAAGTATCCGAGGCCATCCAATGGTGCAGCACCCATATCATGGAATGGGAACCACCTATCTGTCACCTGGAGGAAGAACTAGCCATTAAGAGCCAGAACCAGGTCGGTGACCCCCCCTAGTCGGCCGACTAGTTCCTGGCGCCAAACACGGTCAAAGACCACATGTTGGCTCCTCCCAGCTTGAAGAGGTCAGGGGTGAGTTATTCGCATGCTTTTTGTGGTGGGGACTGACCCTTCTCCAAGCTATAAATAGGACCCCTCACCCCTCACGTCAACACACACCACTTGAGTATTCATCCATTGTATCCACTACTCTCCATGGGTTTAGAGGAGTATAGGCTGTAGAGAGGAGAGTCTCTAGTCCATAGTCCAAGTAGGAGAGGATTACAAGGAGTCTCTTCCCAATTGGGAAACACTACCAGGATTCCGGTTTATTGCGACGAAAATATAGTTGTAATAGGTCGAAATTCGTCAAGATAGGTTGTTGTCGCAACAAAATAGAATGTCGCGATAGTTTTTCTGACTCGTGGCGATAACAGCTGTGGCAATAGGTTATTGCGACGACTTGACATCCGTGGCAAATAGTATGGTATTGCAACGACTCCACGTTCGTTGCAAATAGTATGGTATTGCAACGGTTTAAACTATTGCGACGATTTAACGTATTGCGACGAAAATATCGGTGTTCCAACGATGTCACATTCGTGGCGAAAAGTATGGTATTGCAACAACTCCACGTTCGTGGCAAATAGTATGGTATTACAACAGTTTAATGTATTGCGACGATTTAACGTATTGCAACGAAAATAACGGTGTTGCAACGATGCCACGTGCGTGGCAAAAAGTATGGTATTGCAACGACTCCACGTTCATGGCAAATAGTATGGTATTGCAATGGTTTAACGTATTGCGATGATTTAACATATTGCAACAAAAATAACGGTTTTGCAACGATGCCACGTTCGTGGCAAATAGTATGGTATTGCAACTGTTTAACGTATTGCGACGATTTAACGTATTGCAACAAGTGTGAAATCGTCGCGATACTGTACTATTCGCCGCAGATGTGAAAACGTCGCAATACCATATTATTCGCCACGAGTGTGAAATTGTCGCGATACTGTACTATTCGCCACGGATGTGAAATTTTTGCAACACCATACTATTTTCCACGAATGTAAAAACATTGCCATACCGTACTATTCGCTACGGATGTGAAATCGTTGCAACACCGTACTATTCGCCACGAATGTGAAAACGTCGCGATACCATACTATTTGCCACGAGTATGAAATCATCGTGATACCGTACTATTCGCCACGAGTATGAAATCATCACGATACCGTACTTATCACCACAGATGTGAAATCGTCGCAAATAACGTACTATTCGTTGCAATACGTTAAATCATCGCAATACGCTAAACCGTTGCAATACGATACTATTTGCCACGAACGTGGAGTCGTTGCAATACCATAATTTTTTCCACGAATGTGTCATCATTGCAACACCGTTATTTTCTCGTGGTGAATAATATCATATCGCAACGTTTTCACATTCTTGGCGAATACTACGATGTTGCAACGATTTCACTTACGTGGTGAATAGTACGGTATCGCGGCAATTTCACACTCGTGGCGAATAATATGGTATCGCGACTATTTCACAGTCGTGGCCAGTAATATGGTATTGCAACGATTTCACGTTCATGGCGAATAGTACGGTACTGCAACGATTTCAACACTGTGGCAACAGTATTGTATTGCAACGATTTCTGATGTGTGGCAATAGGTTCGTAATGCAACATATACAAATCTGTTGCAACAGGGTCATAATGCGACGTTCTCTGGGTGGTGGCAATGGCAATCTAGTGCAACGCTTTTTTGATCGTAGCCAAATGTTTGTAGTGCAACGTTTTATAATTTTTGGCAATAGCTAGCTTCCTATTGCAATAGTTTATTTTCGTCGCAATAATCTGTTAATGCCACATTTTATAATTAGCGGCACAAGAATCCTAATGCACCAGGTTTGAAAATTAGTGGCAATAGAATCAATTTATTCTCACACGATACGTCTGTCGACTTAACAACAAACGTCCAGCAATTCATGCAACGCTCAAGGACCCTTGCGTCGTTGCGAGACGATGTTATTTACAGTTTTTTCAGTTTGCAACATTGCACCCATTAAAATAGCACCGCGACGAGTTGTAGTACTAGGAATAGTTTCTTGGACATCCAGCTTCGACTTGGTGCGAGCAGGAGCCTTTTGTGGAGTTGCTGCTAGCCGTTGTTTATTTTGCAAGCTCTCATCATTCTGCGCATGTCTGCTAGCTCCTTCTCTTGCCGTGTAGAATTGGCTGCCATATGATCATGTAAAGCCCGGACTTCCTGGTTGAGCTGTTCATTTGCCTGGACAAAGCCATCCATTTGGGAGGTCATATTATCATTTCTTCCTTCCAACTCTTGCACCTGAGAGCTGAGGTCTTCATTTCTATTTTGCAGGGATCGAACTTGCTGGCCGAGCTGGTCAGACATCTGGATACACAGTCTTTCAGAAACATTAGGTTTAGCCATATAACCATGCCCCCAAAACTGTGATCCTCCAGAACCGGTTGCGGATATATAAGTAAGCTGGAAGATGTTGTTTCTTTCCTCATCTGGGATTGGGACTCCCAGCTCAGCTTCCTTGACGTTGATTTGGGCACGTGCCTGGGTCTATATAAAAAAAGAAAAGTCACATGTACATTGCAAATATTTATTTAAATGGGGACTGTTTGAAGTGTTTCTCACATGTACAGCTTCTGCCTGCTCATTTGCCCATTGACCGTTCTTCACATGGCTTGCCTCCCACAGTTCTATGTCATTGGGTTCTTTTCCGGTCTCTGGGTCTCGCTACATCAAATACAAGTAAAATTTGATTGAATGATTGCAGTGCAAATTAAAAGCATGATTTAGTTTTCATACCTTCTCGTAACTAAGTTGGGCGTAGGATTTCGAGCCAAGCAAGTGTTTTGTCTTTTGAGTACTTCAATTTCGTGAATTGGTTCTGCTTATTGACTGCAATTTTAAGAATTAATTTCACGAATGGTTGTTATCAAATAGTTTTTGTAGGATATGAAGGTATTAGAAAGCTAGCTGACCTTGAATCGCTCGGTCCATAAGCGCCAACCAATTGGAATCTGCTACGTCAACAGGCTTGTTTTATATACGTTCCTCATCGGTCGAATACTTCTTATAGGTGGCATGCAATGTTGATCGCCACCCCTTGTAGCACTCACCAGTAATCTTCAATATTTTTCTTCTGGTATCATCTGTGTCCTCCAAGTCCCAAGCATTCTGTAAATTGTATATCACACTGTTATAAACGTACAAGATGGTGGTCGCTAGAAAAAAAATACTTATGTGGGGTGTCACAACACTAACCAGAATGTCTCTCACTATATCGCTCTTTGAAGTATCGCCAACCTCTACCCACTTCCTTACACCAGCGAGGGGTGCATTTTTTTTGTTGTAATAACCACATCATCGACAACGTGTCGCTGATTAGGACCAACCGCAGCACCCAACCTATCGGACTACTGAGTTTGTAGCTTCCGATTCTGATCATTCGTTCTATTTGCAGATGCTAGATAGCGCAATTTAGCAACCTTAAGTCCTTTAGCCACCCCTCTTCCAAACTTCTTTCCTTCTGCTAGTGTCATATAAACGGTAAATGTTTAAAGCAAATTAGCAACTGACCAGGCCTAGTATCATGTACAAATAGTGTGAAAGAAGAAGAAGTCTGATGTTTTACCATCTTCAGGACGAGTGCGGCAAATACGATCGTGGGAACACCGCGTCGCAATAGCATTTTGCCCCATATTGTGCAATGCATCGACTTGTTGACTTCTTTGTTGCTGTTCATACCCTAGAATCAGGCATCAGGAAGTAGTCAGTGGCGCTACAGCACCCGTAGTACTGCAGGGGATTTTCAGTCTAGCTGCGAAGCAGGCAAGACAGTAGCTGGCGATGCTAGAGAAAGAGAGGGTTCGCCGGGTGCTCATCCTCTGCAGTACTGGTGGTTCGGTCTGACTGACATCAGTAGGAGCGCGTCTCGAGGCGAATTGGTGGCAGGCCGAGTCATGGACGTCAGCGGTATTAGCAGGTAGAGGATGCAAGACAGATGATGCGGGCAGCTTGCGACATTTAACAAAGCTAGGGTTCGGTCTGGCAGTGCAGTGACCACATTTAAGTCAGAGGATCGACGTCCAGATCACACCGGTGATCTCACGTGACTTACGTTTTTACTGCAGGCGATGCAGTAAAGATCCAACGGTGTGATTCCGTTGGATCTTTACTGCATCGTGTGCAGTAAAAATGTATAAGTCAGGTGATCTGCGTCCATTGATATCACCCCGGAGCAAGTCTCGAGGCTAGGAGGACAGTGTGGCAGATCTAGGAATTAAATTTAGGTAGATTGCATACTAATATTTTGCTCTGCATGTTAGCATCTCGCCCTAAAGTGCTACTAGAACGGATACATGAATATAATCTTGTGTTAATTACCAGACATCAGCAACGCAGTTGGCAGTGTAAAAAATGGAATTGAGATCATATAAGCAACAATGAACTCTCATGTACATGCATCTCTAAACTATATGATACTAACATTTCTTAGTGGACAGGGGTTAATGATATTGGACTATTTTTTCCAGGGTATGCCATGTCATATGGGGCATAGCATGTAGGAGTAGGTACACCGTAATGGCCAGGGGTTTGCGGGCGCCGGGGTCATCATGGCACACGAACGATGGGACGTGGAGATGGAGGGAGACACGTCGGGGAGGACAGTGAAGTGACCACCAGCAGGGCGTGGGTGCCGACCGGTGTCATAGTGACCGGCGGTGACATGGGTTTGCGGGCGGCGGGGTTATCATGACACGCGAAGGATGGGACGTGGCGATGGTCGAGGGAGACGCATTTTTGAGGACACTGAAGTGAGCAGCAGTAGGGCGTGGTCGCCGGTGCCGGAGTGGCGGTGGTGAGAGAGCCCAGCGTGCACGTGTAGGCATCAATAAATCACGCCATCACATATACTCACGAGCAGGGCGTGGGCGCCGGCCGGTGCCGGAGTGACCGGCGGCGACAGGGGTTTGCGGGCGGCGGGGTCATCATGACACGCGAAGGATGGGACGTGGCAATGGTGGAGGGAGAAGCGTCGGGGAGGACACTGAAGTGAGCAGCAGCAGGGTGGGGTCGCCGGTGCCGGAGTGGCCGGCGGCGAGAGAGCCCATCGTGCGTGTGTAGGCATCAATAAATCATGCCATCACATATATTGATTAACTGTTAACTGGGACTAGGAAACTACAATCGCAATGCTAAAATATCTAGTAGAGCCCGGTACATATTTATACTCGTAGTACCAGCATGGGATGACGAATCTCGGGGTTCCTGAGCATCAGGTGCTGCAATATTCTCTGCATACGATGCAAAGGAATTAACGTGTTATAAATATGTGTATTTTTGATAGTAAACACATTTATAGTTATACCAGGTGCTTGTTGCCCATCACGATTACTTGTAGACGACATGATGGTTTGGTGTTTTGTTCCTAAAGTAAAGAGTATATATAGTAAGTAACAGTGATAACGTCAGATTACATGAGGATGTGTATTTTAGATCGGGCGGTGTGGTTGCTATGAACTGAAAATGTTTGTTTTGAACGGAGGAATTAGAAATGAAGGAGTAGGAAAAAAAACCGTACAATCCGAGAAAGAAAAACAAGAAAAACATGTATAAACTGTGGGAACTAAAAATCTTAGGAATACAAGTTTGGAACACAGGAATGAGAGTACAACATTGGGAGTGGTTGATAAGATAACCCTGGAGTCATTTACTTCTAAATCAAGAAATTACATAGTACATGCGGTTTTTAATAGTTATCTTTCCTGACATGGAAATGTACTAGAAATACACTACCATAAACTGTCGGAGCGACATTTATTTCGGGGCGGAGGTGTAGTGTATTTTATATATGGAAACAAGTAGAATGCAATCAGATGCTAGGGTAAAATAAAAAGATGAATCGACTGTTGGATGCAGATCTAACGATTGAGGATTGTTGATTGCACGACTGCACCATTAATCAGATTTTATACTAGACATTCATGAAACATAAGAGCATATAAGGAGTTGGGACGACAACTAGGAATGAACTGGCTGCAGCTGTTGGGACAACAACTAAAGCGATAAGGAGGGAGTAGCTCTATAAAAAGACGACATGGATTGTGTAGAACTTACGTAGCACAAAACTGGAGTTCGGGATGTCGCGGGGCGGGGTCGGCGACGAAGAGGTTCGGTAGAGCCTGTCAGACTTGGTCGCTCGACGTTGTACCCACAGTCACCACCACCACTCACACGGGAATTTCTTAGGAATGCAAGTTTGGAACACAGCACTAAGAGGAGAACATGTGTGCCGGGAACGGAAGCCACTGCGGGATTAGAGGGAGACGCACATTTATATTCGTCGCGGCTAGCTACAAATGGGCGGGACTGGAATTTTGGGCGCACGGAGTGATGTTTCAATTGTGAAAATCTCAATTGTGCCCGCCAAGAAGAACGAAAAATTTTTCGAGGGACCGCTACCTGCCGTTCATCTTTGTTTTCATGGAGATGTAAAAGCAGTCATGTGGTAGTGGGACATTCCAAAAAAATACGAACAAAAATATGAATCGCCAAATGTATCATTGTGCTAATGCAAACGACATGCAAATACAGAACACCCAAGTCCACAAAAGGAGGACGGCAAATCCATGGTCTAGTAAAAGGTAAACAATCAGCATTTTATATATAACATTCTTCGCAATGAAATGATAACATATACAGAGTATATACTACTACAAAAAAAAACATTTTCCCCTGTGATGTCTAATCTTCAGGCCGTCGATCCAAAGCCGCCTGTGATACGAGTATCACAGGTACATACGATATATATATCAACAATGACATCGGATATTAGTTACAACGGATAAAGTACTTTTCATGCACCTGTTGCATCAGGCGCTGGACTAGTTAACAATTTAGATGACGTAATTTCCCAATCAAGTTAATTATGCATCATGTCTGTTGTTAGTTTTATTACTTGTAAGGATAATGTTTACCGGATTTCATTCATTAAGCCACAAGAAATATAGATGGTCCCAAGTTACAAACATATAGGAGATGTTTTCGGTAAAAGAAGTTTTTTGATACTGCATATATAGAAAACATTGTTCATGAACATAAAGACATATTTCATTAACAAACAAGTAATAGGAAAACACGTAGTAGACAACAAGAACAAGATAAACTACACCTAATACTACTCTACTTAGAGATCACGAAATAGATAAACTACTCCTAATACTACTCTACTGGGAGAAAACCACGTCCTCCTCTGCCGCTGCCGCCTCCACCGCCGGTGCCGCCTCCTCCTCCTCCTCCTCCGCCGCTGCCGCCGCTGCTGCCGCCTTCGCCTCCGCCGCCGCTGCTGCCTCCTCCTGCTCCTCCTCCGCCGCTGTCGCCGCCTCCATAGCTGCGTCCACCTCCGCCTCGAGAGACGCCTCCTGCTCCACCTCCTCCGCTGCCGCCACTACCCAAGCCTCCTCATACTCCTCAACCTTTATCACAGTCCGAAGCTTCCCGGCGATGCGGTGCTTAATCTTCAGGAGGCCCTCTACCCCAGCAACCTCTACGATCGTCTCGTGGAGAGCGTCGAGACGACCAGCCACAGTCATCAACCCATAGCAGTAGTGGCCAGCGGTATCCATGCTCGTGTGGAGGGGGAAGGATCCCAAGACTGAGACAGCGACACAAGCGATCTGTGTCGGAAAAGACCTTCCGCGCCACTGCGTTGAGCGCTAGTGCGCTATGAGCGGCGGCGGACTTGGCGTCAGTGGCCACCTTAAGGCGCCGCTCGAGTTCGTCGACGCGGTCGGTGAGGTTTCTAAGAGTCTGCTCAACCCAACCGGTATGATGAAGTGCAGGCGCCGCGGGCAGAGATGCGGGCGCCGCCATCAGTTCCACCAGCATTGCCGGCGGCGATGGAAATGGAGAAGGAGGTTCGGAGGACGTCGATGGACTAGAGCGCTTCGGCGCGGGGCTACCCATTTGTGTGGCGACGGAGGTGCAGAGAAAGAGTGAGAGGTGGTCGACGGTGGCGGGGGGAGAAGTTTAGAGGCTAGGATCTAAGGAGTGGTGCAGCGGAGAAGCAAGAGGACGGTGAGCCTTTATAGCGGGTCGTCGTCTAAGCGGGCGTGTCGAGATGATCGGACGCTAGAGGAAACCACGCTTAATTATGAACCGGTCGGTGGCCCCGGTTTCCGCAAAACCGCGGTTTGCATCCTCTCGGTCCCAACGGCTCGGCGCGTCCCATTAGGAGTAAATTTACACGCGGGAAAAAACAATTTTTTCGTTATATAAAAAAATCCGTTTGTACACGCCTAAGTCAACTTCGTGACCGCGCGTCCGTGCCAGCGGATGCCTTGCAGCGAACATGGGCCTAGTCCTGCACACATTACTTTCATTCGGATTTTTAACTGCAACTGTGCGCCATGCCTTATAATGTTGGTGCACCGACCTCAACTTTCCGTGGTGGGACTAATCCTTCGCACCTGTTCCATATGTTCTTTTCTTCTCTGTCTGTTGTCTAATACTATTTCTATTCTATGTTCAACATGCATGTGCGACCTCGATCCACTATCATGTTTCATGATGTTATACGTGTGTTTTCTCTTTTTGTTGAAAGATCGTCATGTACTGTTTGAGGTATATATATATGCATGCATGTTAGTGTTGTTAAAAATGACTGAGGTGTTTTAATTCTAGCTATGTCTAACATGCACAGACCACAAACATGATCAACCAATTACACTACGTAAGAAACCCAAATAGGAGACAACATGGGCGACAGATCGGATGTCCATCGATCATAAAGTGATGCGAGACGCGCTTAAAGTCATTTTTTGTCTCCTTTAGCTTTGCAATTACAAATCGAGACGAGCTTCAAACCCTAAGATCTTTTGTTTTTGTCCAATTTGCTCGGTTCACTTGTGACAGATTAACACATCACTAAACTTAGAGCACATCCACTTGATTGAAATCCAGAAATTCTAACACACCAGTATTCATTGACATGAATGAACACATATATATTGCAAAACACAAGAAATATATACAAGAACAGAATTGAAGCTAAACATGTACAAGAACTCCTAAAACTACAAAAGAAATATGTACAAGAACTCATAAAACTACTCTGCCGGCCTCACCTCCTCCGCCCTCTCCCCCAACTTCTCAAACCACGACAAGTGGTCCTCCTCCTCCTCGTCCTCGTCGTCGTCGTGGTGGTGGTGGTCACCGTCATCGTCGCCGTCATCATCGTCATCGTCATCATCATCGTCGTCATCGTCGTCATCGTCGTTGTCGTCGTCCTCCTCCTCCTCCTCATCCTCCTCCTCCTCCTCCTCCTCCTCCTCCTCCTCCTCCTCCTCCTCCTCCTCCTCCTCCTCCGGCGATGATGCAGCAGGAGAGTGGGCCGGCTGCTCTGGCTGAGCTGATTGCTCCGGCTGCACCGGTGGCTCCGGCTGCACTGGCGGTGGAACCCCACGGCAACGGAAGTTCCTCTCCATCACCGCCACCAAGGCACTACGACCCTCAGCGTCGAGCTCCTGGGCCATGGTCTCGGACAAGATGTTCAGGCGATCGGCCACACCCATGAGGGCGTAGAGGTAGTGGCCGGTGGTATCCATTCCCGAAAACTCGGGAAGGGTACCAAGACCCAAGGCGTCCAAGGCCCAAGACGTACTGTTGTACGCCTCTCGCGCCACAATGAGGCGCTGGTTGTCGTTCACCCTCTCGGGGGAGCTGCAGCATATCCGCTTGCAGGGTGGCTGCCTCGGCGGGCTAAGAGGCGGAAGGTTGGCCATGGCTGTGGTGGTTCGTCGATGCCGGGTTGGGAGGTGGAACGATGGAAGAAGAAGAAAGGAGTGCAAAGGTTCTGTGCTTGTACATAACCGACGACGCGCCTTATATATGGTCTATGCGGAGTAGACGAGGGAGCGGTTCGTTTCCCGCGCATTGAACTCTTTGCAGACCTCAAGCAGCGCAATTAAACCACTGTGGAAGATGATCTTCAGAGATCCTTCCGTCTCTATTGTATCCATGTGGAACGTCGCGCACGTGTCCCTGCACCACGACTTCTTAACTTCTTCGCAGACCTCGTGCGGCGCGTCAGTTACTTGGCGCACTAGAAAGGCTAGCGGCGAGATCTCCGGCAAGCCCCGCCACGGCGGCGCCGCGCGCGCGCACTCGGCACGAGGAGGAAGAAAGGGTCTGTGATGTTGGTTTTCTTGTTTTGTGATGTTGTTTTTCTTGTTTTGTAGTACTATTGTTTTATGTTAATGAACTCAATGTCATTGTTCCTCTGTTCCATCTGTTATTTTGTTTTCTGTCTGTTATTTAATGAACTACCAGTTCTATATATTTGTATTCTTTGTTAATGAATGACCGTCGCGTACGTGCATTTTTTTGTTGTCAAAGTTGGATTCGATAGGATCATCCATGTTTTTGTATACTAGATCTTGATCCATGCTAGTTGATGTTTCATTGGATGTACGACGATCAAAAAGTTTTTGTTTCGTAGGTTGGATTGGACCATCCATGTTGATATTTCATATGATAATATTTATTTATATATTAATTCTTTATTTTACTAATGTATATTAAAAATATACAAATAATAAATATGACGATCATTTTTTCAACAAAAAGAGAAAACACTTGTATAACACCATCAATTTAACATGATTGTGGATCGAGGTCTTGCACATGTATGTTACACATAGAACACAAATATGGAGTACGTAGTTCATTAGACAACGGACAAAGAAGAAAATAACATATGGAATAGATGAACAACATTGAGTTCAGTAACATAGAATATTACAAAACAAGAGAAATGTCATCATGAAACAAGAAAATCAACATCAAAAATCCTCATCAACAAGTGATCAATCATGCATGAAACATGATGGAGACCTTGCTGGCTCTCTTTCAAAAACATGCATGCATGTCCGGCCATCATACATGATCACGACAAAGCATTAATGCTCGTATAGTTGGACGTGTGGCATACACGTGTTAATTTTCTCTTATGCCGATGGGACGCGTCGAGCCGTTGGGACCGTGCAGCATATATATCCGCCTATGATAATTGTCTTATTAGAGGCAGGTCTTGCAGCATAACTAACCGTCTGTGATAATGGTGTTATCACAGACGGATGTTTACCTACATCAAGCCGCCTGTGAAGACCTTTTACCGCAGCATATTTCTACCATAACAGTAACTGCCTGAGATAATTAGGTTATCACAGATGGTTCTTTACTTGTATCTAGCCGTCTGTGACAATTTTTTTTCACAGACATGCCCAGTCGTTGGTTAATAACCGCCTATGATAAGGTATAACCTATGCAGTACTACTGCTGTTATTTCTAATTTCCAGGTCAATTCAATATAATCACAGAACAAAAATCAATAATATCATCACAGAACAAAAGTCAACAATATTATCATCACAGAAGTCAATTTCACTAAAACAATATACATATGTACAAGTTACAGATACAATTCATCTCAAAGTTTACAAGTTTTCACTGAAAACTGTTTCTATTGGCATAGTCGCAAAGTTCTGGCACATCAGCTGCTGCACCATCCTCATCAAAGAACTCCCCTCTTTTGTGCAAAATTACGTGACGAATGAATTGACAGAGTTTAGCAGCAATCCTGTCAGCTCCTCCACTAGGAATACTTCTACAAACCGGCCATTCTTCATTCAGATTCTTCGTGTGCTGCAATATAACACATAACAAGGATTAGAATGTATTGGTTTGAACAATCTCAAAGTATAGATCAAAGTGAGAGTATACAAGAATTTATTTGGTATTTTTGGAGCAGTTGTACTATGAGCAATTGAATTTTGAAGTTGGAATCAAAAAATGAAAATAATGTTTCTGGTAATATTGAAAAGCAGAGAATATAAGTATTAAACTATGCTAGTCACAATGAAAATGAAACACAAAAGTAAGAAAATAAGGTATCAACATTAAGGATAACTTACATCCTCACGATTCACTCTATATACGCCGGCAGTCCAAAGATGCTCGCATACATAATACCCGCGTAAGACACTCCCAGCAGGCTGCTTCGGACAAGCATAATACGTTTTAATGTCCAATGCATTCGTATTGGAAGGTCTCTCACCGCTAAACCGTTCCGCGTAAAACCGCCAAGCGCTGTAATACAAGAAATGTCATATAAAACATGTCAACACATTCTAAATGTGCGTAAATTAAAATTATTGAATAAATGTACAATTTCAAAATGGAAAGGAAATCTTTGTAACGATCTGGTGAGAAATCGGTCGAGTCCAAGACTGTTGCCATTCCCTGCATTGGCTTGATGAAGATCATTATGTAGTGATTAATACAAACATACAAACACACGTGTTAACAATTACCAATAATTTCTATTTCAATGTCATGTGTCGAACTTACTCAAAGTGGTACAGAACCTTTACGTGGTCCTTGCCATCTCTGACAAAGTTAAACATCGCGTGTCCTATGTAAGCTGCAGCATCTGTCCTTTTATCCTTCTTAAGTTTTGCGATTGCTTTTTAAAAATCTTTTTTTTTCATGTGTTTGAACTTTGCTGAGTCTCGATCCGCCTGGACGTCGAATAGCACCTTTGCAATCCTAGTAGGGTCAAGGATACCTGTCTTGCGCTCCAACCTTTCATTATCCATGTATTGCATCCTATTGAAGAAGTCCAGAATTATTATAATCTCATGAAATGCGTATGCGTGTAGTAAGAAAAGCAAATACAAAATATTAGAGCACTTACAAGCACCAGACGAGCAGCAGGTTGATTTCGAGCATGCCCTGATGGAAAAGGGCACGTAGCTCTTCAAATAAAATGACTCGTCTATCCACTCCAGTGCTCCAGAATGCTTCTTTTAGAATACGAAATGTGACGCAATTAAGACCATATTTTGTGCTGGCAAGGATGTACCACTCATGCATTCTTCTTAGCTGGAGGGGTTGTTTGCTAAGTTGTACGGATGTCATGAACGGCTTCCCATTCTCAAATTCAAGAGGAACATCCTCAAGATTGTATATTGGAACTCCTGTTTTAACTAAAGCCGTCCGCCGATTATACATGACACCATCTTCTTCCCACTCCTCGATATCTCCTAATGATGGCTCATGAGAAGAACGAGATGCACTCGATTTTATAATATTTTCCTTCATAGTTTCCAAATATTTTGACACTTCTCATGAAGGTTTATTATTTTCGTATGAGGTAACTTTGATAGGCACTGATGATCCAAGAGTAGTCATCGGAAGTTGGACACTGGCTTGTTGTTGAACCTGTTGTTCAACTGATTGCTCTTTACTCCCAGCAGTTGGCTCTAGTACTACTTCAAGCTGTTGCTCAACTAGTTGCTCTTTACTGGAAATAGCTTGCTCTGGTACTGCTTGAAGCTGTTATCCAACTTGTTGCTCTTGGATATCATCCTTGCTGAGACATAGGGGGAGTGGATCTTCCTGGATTGGTAGTGGATCTTCATGCACTTTCGCCTTAGAAGATGGGGTTGCAGTATTTGGAGATGCGACGGGGCTAGAAATTGGCTCATCATCCAACACGATATCACGTTGGTGCCAAAGTATTAATTGGTTGACAGCCTGCCCCAGAGTCGCAATCCCCTCAGGTGTGACATGGTCTATCTCATAATCTTCATAATCATTATCAATGATCTGAAGAACTTGCACCACATCATAATACAACGGAAGTGGATTCCCGTTGAAGTCACGATCAGGCTTTGCCATAGCAGTGGCAAACTGTTTTGTTTTGTTCCCTGCTCTGCCTATCGGGACAAGAAGACAACAAGATTTGTCATTAGCAATATCATCGACAGGGAACTTATGGGTTGACCCTGAGCCTGCCACGGAACCAACACTGCTAGGGTAGGCAGTTGGAGATACTAATTGCTCCTTTTGCACCAGAACCATCACTATACTCGGTGCCACTAATTGTCCCGATTGTCTAAGTTGTTACATTATTTCTTGCATATTTCTTTGACCTCTTGAGCAATTGTTTCATCAAGTATTCTCTTAAACTTCTCACGTCTTCTATATGTGTCTTTATCTTTGGGGAAACCATCTAGCCAAGACATTTGAGAAGAGACCGCTCGAACCCGTCCGCTGTGTTTAGGGTTTCCTAAGATAGCGGTAAGTTGGTCATTCTCCCTCTTCGGCTTAAAGAGACCCTTCTGTTGCTTTTCAATTACTTCTTTCATTTTATCCTCTACTTCATTCAGAGAGTCGGGCTTTTCAAGTTTGCCCTCGGGTCAAACCTGACCGAGCAAAGACCCAGCATTGAGTTCGCTCATCGCACCCTTCTAATGGGTGAGGATTGCCCTTACTGGTATTTTGGTCTAATATCTTATTCCATTTCTGGACTTTGGGGGCATATCCGGCAGACCCCAAGCGATGATGGTATTTGTTCTTTTTTGCAAGCTCTGACCTAGTTGCACTTAGAGCTTTAGCATCATGTGTGCTCTTTTGACGAACAAACTCTTGCCACTGAGCTTGTGTGATTTTTCCCATCTTCCTCGGGCACTAAGAGGAGACGATTCGAAAGTCGTGCTGATGATGGAATATTACGCCATCCCGCCGATTCAAAAGAATGGAAGCATTTTGATAGCATTCACCCAAATTTCTCATCTGATCCTCGCAACATAAGACTTGGGCTAGCATCTGATGGTTTCAATCTGTTTGGAGTAATGAATGTTTCTTACAGTACATGGCTTGTGATTCTAATCCCTTATAATCTACCACCTTGGTTGTGTATGAAGCAGTCTTATTGGGTGATGTAAATGATAATTCCTGGGCCAAAGTCACTTGGAAACAACATTGATGTGTATCTGCGGCCTTTGATTGATGAGCTATTGAAATTATGGTCTGATGGTGTTGAAACATATGACATTTTAATGAAAGAGACATGTGTCATGCGAGCTTCTTTATTGTGGACAATAAATGATTTTCGAGCGTATGTGAATGGAGCACAAAAGGGAAGATAGCATGTCCATACTTCCATATAAACACTAACGCCTTCTGGTTGAAATACGGACGAAAGCATTGTTACATGGGTCATCGTCGTTTCCTACCTCAGGATCACAGATGGCGTCGAAACAAAGGTTCTTTGAACAACAAGGCAGAGAATAGAGAGGCTCCAACATCACTCTCTGGTGACGAAGTACTCCAACAATACGAGTGTTTTGATCAAGTGAGTTTTGGACGGATGAATAATAAGAGAAAGCACACCGAGGAAAATAGATGGCATAATTGGAAGAAGAAAAGTATATTTTTGACCTCCCTTATTGGAAGACATTGCTAATAAGGCATAACTTGGATGTCATGCACATTGAGAAAAACATTTGTGATAGCATATTGGAGACATTGCTTGCTATGGATGGTAAAACAAAAGATAGTCTACAAGCTCGTCTTGATATGAAGGATATGGGTATACGGCCAGATCAACATCCGATGTTCATAAAGAGCAAGTACACATTCCCACCAGCAATATATACTTTGGGCAAAGATGAGACGACCACCTTGTGCAATTTTTTGGGGAATGTGAAGGCGCCCGATGGTTATGCCTCAAACATCAAGAGATGTGTGGACATAAAAGCATGTAAGGTATCGGGTCTAAAAACTCATGACTGCCATATTATATTTCAGAAGCTCCTTCCTATTGCAATACGTAACATATTGCCTGAAAAGGTTGTTGCACCTTTAATTGAGTTTAGCACATTCTTTTCTGGAATTTGTTCTAAAGAATTGGCGGAACAAGATTTGGACAAGATGAGCAAACAAATTCCTGAAACAATTTGTAAGCTTGAGAGGTTGTTTCCTCCCGATTTCTTTGATATCATGGTACATCTTCCATCCCATCCTGCCGAAGAAGCACGGTTGGGTGGACCTGTTTCTTACAGATTGATGTATCCAATTGAGAGGTACCTTGGTATATTGAAGAGGTATGTACGTAACAAAGCTCACCCGAAGGGTTCTATAGCTGAGGGATATATTGCCGAAGAGTGTATGACTTTTTGTAGTCAGTTTTTGGATAACATCAGCACCAAGCGTAATAGGCCAGAATGTCATGAAGCTGCAACTACAAATGAACCTTCTGTTAATAATTCTAAAATATTTACAGAAGTTGATAATTCTAAAAAAGGGTATAAATGGGACCAACTTACTATGGTGGAACTACATAACATCAGGCATTATCTTATTACTAACGTTGAAGAGGCCGCTCCATGGATCAAGTAATAACGTATAACTCAGATGTTGTATACTATATATATGGATTATTGTAGATGGCTAATTTAATTTTGTACCCTTTTCAGTGAGCATATTGAAGAACTGAAAAAGATTCATTCTCGTGATGTTGATAAATGCCATAGAGATGAGTTTGTTGATTGGTTTCAGAAACGAGTAAGTACATGCAAGTTTGCACTTTGATGAAATATTGAACAAATATGTGTTCTAAAATTGGTTTGTCATCGATAACCCCTGTCATACTAATGTGTACAGATTACGACATTACACAAAAAAGGCAAAGTAACCGATTACCTGTATGCATTGTCTAGAGGACCTGATCGTCAGGCACGTTTTTTAGTCGGTTATTCATCAATGGCTTCTTCTTTCGAGCTGCAGATGTGGAAAAAGATTTACAGACCCAAAACAGTGGTATTGTTGTTCGGGGCACTGATCATGATTGGTTTGGAGTAATCAAGAAAATCATTGCTGTTGATTTTGAAAAAAATCAAGAGGTTCTGTTATTTTAGTGTGAATGGTTTGATCGGCCTTTTGGAAGCAGTCAGAACCAAAGCAGGGGCTACAAAAAGGATCAATACGGAATGATAGATGTTGACACTACTCTGTTTTGATTCCAGTATGAGCCTTACATTCTAGACACCCAAGAAGAACAAGTTTTTTATGTTCCAAGTGTGAAGCATCCTAAATGGGCTACAGTTGTTAAAAAGAAGCCACGGAACCTTTTTACCATGCCCCCTGGAGATAGTGAAAATAATGTGACTGAGACGATGGAGGCTGAGACATTTCTAGATGATCTGCTTACTGATGATATCAATAATGAGGATACGACCGCATGGGCTAGAAATGACATTGAGGGAGCCAGCGGCGATGCTTCCACTCTTATATCAGGTGATCGGTTTGAGGTAGATGGAGTTGCATCAGAAAATGAAGACGACGACGACGATACATATACCAATGATGGTCATGAAGCTCCATTGTAGGGGGACGACAGCGAAGATGATGATTTTTAGTATAATTAAGTACGTGACATGTAGCTGCACAATGAATTCATATGTCCGAACCCAACATTTATTTTTCAGTTATTTATATTTGCTACCCGAAAAGTACCCGATACCCGATATTTCGGTCTTTTCAGTTCCGGTCTCGGTTTTATCAGTTTTGGTTTTTTGGTCTCGGTTTATTTGCCCACCCCTAATTTACGTAGTAGTAGCATATATATGGGATATACATATTTCTCCTGCATGTTTTTTTTGCAAAACTATTTTGTGATATATCCTATGTGCATATTACATATGTAAAACTAATGTAAAGTATAAAACTTTTTCAAAGGGAAGTCTTAGGTTTCGTCAAATCTATCTTTCAGATTTACGCAATTTTGATCTGTTTTAACAATACAAGAATTGTACTTTTAGATTCACCATGAAAAT
This sequence comes from Tuctoria greenei, assembly GCA_036927565.1. Taxonomy (NCBI): domain Eukaryota; kingdom Viridiplantae; phylum Streptophyta; class Magnoliopsida; order Poales; family Poaceae; genus Tuctoria; species Tuctoria greenei. The sequence continues at coordinate 183,842,807 of JAYESD010000002.1, forward strand.
ATTTCCATAATATACAATCTAGTACTACATGTTATTGAAGTTAATAAATTCCATATAAATCATTTGTCAAAGGTAATTAGTTCGACCAATACAGAAATAGAGTTGAGTTGGGGCGGAGGAAGTATTATACGTTGCTGTTTGCCGCATAAGGTTTTGTCCTTCATTCAAGCCGTAGCCATTTGTACAGGCGGCTGATGCGACCGGGCGCACCGAGCTTACGTGCGCGCCAGTCACTGAGGCGCCTTAGACGCGCGCAGCGCATGCATTGAAATCACCTACGGTACTGCAGGTGCAGTAGCAGTCACTGACATGTTGGTCCCACTATCCGTGGGACCCACATTTTGTGACTATTACTACACCTGCAGTACTGCAGAGGTTATGTATCCCGCATGTGCATCTTTTGAATTCAATTGGAACCCCTCCGCGTCCCATCACCGCTTTACCGTGAACCACTGCGGATGGTCTTAAAGGCAGGCCCGGCTCTGGGCCTACGCGGGCGGAAATAAATTTTTTGCGGCCCTGCCGCACAATGTCGCCTGCCGCGCCCCTGGCTCTGCTGCCGCCCCTGCACCCCCACCACTGTCCCGCCACTCGAGAACAGATCGAGGGGAAGGCTCATCGCCCATAGCGGTCATGTAGCTTCCGTCTCCTTGATCCATTGGTGATGAGCCTTCTCCTCCTCCGTTCTCGAGTTCGCGGCGGCCACGGCGCCGCTTCTACCCTACTTCTGGACTGAGGACGCTGATGATCCACAACATACTTTTAAATCTGCTTGCTGCTAGCCGTTGTTGATGCGTTAATACCTGATGTTTTACATCGTTGAGTATGTTGTGGATCATCAACGTCGTTAGTCCAGCACTGAGTCGTCAGGGGGCAAAAAGTAATGAACATCATTGATCAGCACTGCGCCGAGGAGAACGAGAAAATTGCAGTTGGTCACGTCAAGTCGATCTTACGATTTTATTCACGTTCCATTTGACTTCAAGTACCACGCCTATGCTTTGAAATATATGATTATACTAATCAAGCCCCAGTCTTTTACTGATTGATACTTAACCTCGTTTGTTGGATTTGAAAAGGTCAGAGGCCAACAAGGGCTACTGCTTTGTCAACATCACATCGCCAGATGCGGCGTTCTGGCTGTGGACGAAGCACCTGCATGGCTTCCGTTGGAAGGTGAACGACTCGCATAAGATGTGCGAGGTCGACTACGCCAACATCCAGGTACGTCGCCGTCCGCTGCCACCGTTTTCCATTGCGCCACCGCTGCATGGTGTTCACATGCCGCTGCTCGTCATCCTTTCGCAGGGTCGGGATGCGTTGGTGGCCCATTTCTCCAAGTCATGCTTCGACTGTGAAACCGAGCAGTTCCTTCCAGTGTGGTTAGCTCGCCGCGGAAGGTGAACGACTCGCGGAAGATGTGCGAGGTCGACTACGCCAATATCCAGGTAGGTCACTGTCCGCTGCCACCGTTTTCCATTGCGCCGCCGCTGCAACGTGTCCACCTGCCGCTGCTCGTCATCCTTTCGCAGGGTCGGGATGCGTTGGTGGATGCGGCCAGATGGCTGCTCTTGCAGGTGTATGGTAATTACGTGAGTGTTTGTTCGGGTCATGTGGTTAGTCCACAATGCACCCTAAACCCGGTGTTGAGGCCGTGTATTTGTCATTTGTGCGTACACTCTAGTGACATGTGACAAAGTGCTCAATCATCAATTGCGTTTGGTTTGACGTCGAAGTTTGATTGAAGATAGATCATCCATTTCTTTATGTCTTGGATCATCCAAATTAACGTTTGGTTGGATGGACTGGACGATCCAATTTTCCGTTGGTAGGTTGGATGAAACTTGATTGAGATTATTGAATCATCAAAGTTGATAATTTCATAATATTATTCGTGCACATGATGATCGATCGTGAACGCCAAGCGCCGAGTTATTCGGATCGCTGAGCAAAGTTCGTACGTGGAGTTCGTGTGTGCCCGTGCGCCCTGCAAGATTCGGTGCACTCGCGTACGTGGCAATCATCAGGGCAGGGTGGTACAGTCGTGGGAACCTTGCAGTGCGCCCTTGGCTGTAAGATTTGGAGCGTGAACGTACGTGGCAACCATCTGGGGATGCAACTTCGGTGCTCCCGTTTGTGCTTCCATGCGTACTCCGCGCTTATGTGTCATCTCTAATTGGTTGAAGTTAAATCAGACATTATGTTAGGTAAATGAAAGAGCCAATAAAATCATGACACTTAAGTAGGAGCACGCATGGAAGCACTGAATGGGAGTATACAAGCCATGTCCTTGGATGAAACTTCATGTAGCTCCATCGTAATGCAACAATTGTGGTCCCGTGGCGATAGATCCTAACGCCACGAACCAATGAATCATGGCAAGACATCCTAATGCAACGATTGTGTTTCATTGCATTAGTATCCTAACGCCACGAACAAGTGAATCATGGCCACACATCCTAATTGCTACGATTGGGGTCCGTGGCCATTGATACTAACGCCACGAACCAGAGTATCGTGACAACACATCCTAATGCAACGATTGTGTTCCGTGGCTATAGATCCTGTAATGCCACGAACCAGTAATTCGTGGCAACAGATCCTAATGCAACGATTGTGGTCCCGTGGCAATAGATCCTAACGCCACGAACCAGTGAATCGTGGCAAGACATCCTAATGCAACGATTGTGTTTCGTTGCATTAGTATCCTAATGCCACAAAAAAGTGAATCGTGGCCGCACATCCTAATTGCTACGATTGGAGTCCGTGGCTATTGATACTAACGCCACGAACCAGGGTATCGTGGCAACACATCCTAATGCAACGATTGTGTTCCGTGGCGATAGATCCTGTAACGCCACGAACTAGTAATTCATGGCAACAGATCCTAATGCAACGATTGTGGTCTGTTGCATTAGCATCCCGACGCCACGAACCGGTGAATCGTGGCAAGACATTCTAATGCAACGATTGTGTTTCGTTGCATTAGTATCCTGACGCCACGAAAAAGTGAACCGTGGCCACATATCCTAATTGCTACGATTGGGGTCCGTGGCCATTGATACTAAAGCCACGAACCTGAGTATCGTGGCAACACATCCTAATGCAACGATTCTGTTTTGTTGCATTACGGTCCAAATGCAACTGTTTGCTGAGTCGTGGCGACAGATCCTAATGCAACGACTGTGTTCCGTGGCAATAAAGCTATAACGCCACGAACATGTAATTCGTGGCAATAGATCCTAATGCAACGATTGTGTTACGTGGCAATAAAGCTATAACGCCACGAACCAGAGTATCGTGGCAACACATCCTAATGAAATGATTCTGTTTCGTTGCATTACGGTCCAAATGCCACTGTTTGCTGATTCGTGGCAACAGATCCTAATGCAACGACTGTGTTCCGTGGCAATAAATCTGTAACGCCACGGACCAGTAATTCATGGCAACAGATCCTAATGCAATTGTTGTGTTCCGTGGCAATAAAGTTGTAATGCCACGAACCAGTAATTCATGGAAACAGATCCTAATGCAACGATTGTGGTCCGTGCCGATAGATCCTGTAACGCCACGAACCAGTAATTTGTGGCAACAAATCCCAATGCAATGATTGTGGTCCGTTGCATTAGCATCCTGACGCCACGAACAAGTGATTCGTGGCAACAGATCCTAATGCAACGATTTTGTTTTGTTGCATTAGCATCCTGACGCCACGAAAAAGTGAATCGTGGCCACACATCCTAATTGCTACGATTAGGGTCCGTGGCCATTGATACTAACGCAACGAACCAGAGTATCGTGGCAACACATCCTAATGCAACGATTCTGTTTTGTTGCATTATGGTCCAAATGCAACTGTTTGCTGATTCGTGGCAACAGATCCTAATGCAAAGACTATGTTCCATGGCAATAAAGTTGTAACGTCACGAACTAGTAATTCGTGGCAACAAATCCTAATGCAACGATTGTGTTCCGTGGCAATAAAGCTGTAACGCCACGAACCAGTAATTCGTGGAAACAGATCCTAATTCAATGATTGTGGTCTGTGGCGATAGATCTTGTAACGCCACGAACCAGTAATTCATGGGAACAGATCCTAATGCAACGATGGTGGTCCGTGGCGATAGATCCTGTAACACCACAAACCAATAATTCGTGGCAACAGATCCAAATGCAACGACTGTGTTCCATGGCATTAGCATCCTGATGCCACGAACTAGTGATTCGTGGCAACAGATCCTAATGCAACGATTGTGGTCTGTTGCATTAGCATCCTGACGCCACGAACTAGTGATTCATGGAAACAGATCCTAATGCAATGATTGTGTTCTATGGCGATAGATCTTAGTGCCACGAACTAGTGAATCGTGGCAAAAACCCAAGCTTACTACAACGATTTAGTATTCATTGCAGTACAATCATTGCAACAGGTCAGAATCCTTGTAGTGAGAGGTATGTCTCCCATATTCCTATTTGTATTTATGACTTTATTCAAAATAATGATGATATCTTTAGTCTTCTTTTGTTCATATACTTGGATGAAGCGTTTCTTTTTTAATTGTGGATTCCATGTATGTGGTAGGAGTTGTAATTATGATTGTGTTATACCATTCTTATTACATCATCATAAACACTATAAACCTCCACTATAATCTAATTATCTATGATATGATTATTTTAACTTGTATCACTTATGCTATGAATTAACATTGGTTCATGATGATTTAGTTCATTGCCTTATGATGGGCTTGTGCCTAGGCTCCTAAGGTAATTACTTAATATGCTAGCATGGTGCTAGGATAGAGAGTAGCGTTGAATGTTTCGTATGCCCACGGATTGAAGAGGTAGGCAGTAGGTGGTGACAGCCTTATCTATCCTTTGTAATCCTTCACGTTCGGCTATGCCACAGGCTCTTGGTGAGAGTCGTCTAGTGTTGCTAGGGGTAAACCCGTGCCCGATGTGTTAATCCACTTAGCATGAGAATTCATAATTTATATAATCATTAGTAACTAACTTAGGCTATGTATATGTACATTAGAAGCGTAGTAGGAGTATCTATCTAACTCTTAGCCTAGTTCCTCTGTTACCTCATTTATCGACTTAGGATAGGATGCTCTTGTGTGTGTCACACTACCTCAATTACCCTTTATCCATCCTTGCTAGAACCCTACCTGGGCCAACCTAGCCTTTCCACTTGATGATTGTTTTACTTCCATCCAGCCTTCCTTTGGGGAAATATAAATGACACCCTTCGGGAATACTCTTTAAAGGGGAAATGCTACATCGATAGTTTCCTTGCGCTTGTGGACGTTCATCTGAGAATTAAAATCTACCAACAAACATTTATAGAACCCCTACTAGGGATGAATTGTTAGTAGTGCATAGGAAATATCAACAGTCTCATACGATGGAGGTTGAGTCCATCCAGTTGCGTCACCCATTGGGTTCTCTTCCTGTTCGCACTCATGGACTGTGAAGGTTGTCGGGGGCATAGCCGCTCTCCTTGTACGGCTTCTAGTTACCTTGCCAGAGACATTACATCTTCTGACTTCCTCGATGGAAAGGAGGTCAATGGTCAGCTTCTGGCATTTGTACAAATGATAATCCGGGTTAGGTAACCGAATTTCATTGACAAAGCCGGGATAAGAAAATATCAAAGATCCATCTTGATCATGCTTAAGGGTATGTCCTTGCACTAAATAATCTTTATCAATTAATTCTCTTTCATTTTTAATGTACTCGAATGAAGAATATTCTAGTGCTCCTAACCTTGTAGCAATATGGGTAATCAATGAAGTACATTCAATTGGCCCTACCCTTGGAATGTAATCTAACCATTGTGTCATTATGGCAATAACCGGAGCACTTTTATCGTTTTAGTCATAGTAAACAAAATTTTCAGCTCATCCTCAAACACTACCCTTACATCTCCTCTAAGGAACATAGTCATAGCCATCCTTCTATGCATGAAGCACAAAGTAGTGTTGTGCAAGTGGATATTCCTAGGTGCACTACATCTGACCTCACTAGTTAAATCTTGCTAAAAACTTTGATTGTTAAACTTAGGCAAAGTGTCTAAATCTAGCAAACAACGTTTATGTAAGCCTAGGATTTCACTTAATTCATTCCATAGGATATTGTATTCTTTTTGAAATAATCTAAAAGTAATGCCATCAAACCCTGTTTTGAGTGTGGAAAGGAATTATATGGAGAGAAGGTGTGAACCCTTCTCCTCTATGTGAGCAAAGTTTTCCCATCCTAACGCACGCCAAATGGAAAAGAAATTGGAATCCATACCTATTTTGGAGATCAAATCTGGATCATAAGCATTCGTATGAGAAAACTCACGATCTTGGAGGAGCTTGCGTGCTTGATTTTCAAATTCACATTGGATGTCGAGGTCGTCGTCGTGAAGAAGTTGATGAGGTTTGCTCCTCTCACCCATGGGAGTGTATTCTCCTACACTCCTCCTCCGTGAACTGGGTGTAGCAGTAGAAGAGGGGCGTGCACTTGAGTCTCCACCATGGCTTGAGCTTCAAGCCTCCTTCCTCTTTCCAAACAACCTTTTCATCCCTTTCATGGCCACAACAAACAAGAAAATAATAAGGAAAAGAACTTGAAAGAGGTGATGTTAGCAAAAGCGAAACCCCGACAAATTTTCCCTTGGAGAACTTGAGAGAAAATTGCAAATGGAAATGAAAGCAAATATTTTTGAGTTGGGAATTGATCAAGAGTACTTCAATGAAGAGCAGGAAAACAATGTGAGCAAGAGTGACTTTGGAGAGGTATGAAATGAGGTGAAGTGTGAGGAGAAGTGCTCCTCACGGCCACCATTTAGAGTGTACAACCCCCAACAGTCACTAGGGAACCAAATGTAGCCGTTGGAGGAGAGAGAGCCACCATAGCCCTTTCCCCATGTTGGCCAAATAGGGGGTTCAGTCGACCTGACAGGTGGGTCCCCTGTTCTCCCTTTTGGCAGGTGGCTCCACAACGGCTATGGGATTAGCACGTTGGTGAATTATCACTTTTGCAGATCATAAATTTTTTTTCGAATAAAAACTCCTTTTTCAAAACCCAAGAATTTTCTTTATGTGAAAAATAAAGAAATAAAAATAATAGTTGAGAATAGAAGATTCTCAACTTGCTAAGAAAAACCAAATATGCAGCGGGGAAAATCAAACTAAATGGGGAAAACCAAACAAAGAGAAATGAAAAACAAAGAAAAGTATAACTACCAATTTAACATATTGGCTAGGTCTCACCACTGTCTGATGAGATGGACATTCCTCCTTCTTCATTTCTTGACATCTGGGCCTGGAGGGATGGGCTCAGACAACGTGTCTTGCTTCTTCCACCATACCTTCTTTGGCAGCTTGGTGGACTTGGGCCATTGAGGAGGCCCGAACTTCTCCGTCTTCTTAGGGTGTCGGCGTGGACGGTAAGATGGGTTTTTCGCATAGATCAAATTCCACATGAATGCAATGAGCGGGTCCACCTTTGTAGTTGTGATTTCAACCTCTTGAATGTGTTTAACATTCGGCCCATACTTGATATGGATCATGGAGCATTGCTCCAACTTTGGGCAAAAGTTAAACTTCTCCTCCTTGCCATTGATATGGAAGTGGATTTCTCCAGCTCCCACATCTATCTAAGCCTTCGCGGTGCTTAGGAATGGTTGCCCAAGAATGAGTGGTGCATCCTTCTCGACCTCCATGTCAAGCACCATGAAATCCACGAGTATAAAGCAATTCTAGATTTTCACAGGAACATCTTCAGTAATGTCTGCCAAAAAACGGACTAAAGAATCAGCCAGTTTGAGCCGCATTGGTGTTGGAGTAAGTTCCGTGAAGTTCAACTGGTCGAAAACCACCTTGCGCATCACAATCACACTTGCTCCAAGGTCACAAAGGGCCTTGTCAAAGTGGTGAGCTCTAATTGAACATGAGATTGTAGGGCATCCATGGTCCTTCGGCCAGTTGTCTCCTTGTAAAGAAATCATGTTGGCACTTTCCAGAGAAGGTTCAGGTTGTCCTGGCATTTTGCCACTCTCTACAGGAGGAACAACAGCTGCCAGTTGAGCCAACTGAGTTTCCAACATCTTGTTGAAACTCAATTGACTCTTGAAGGCTGAGGATAGTCCTTCAATCTTGGCATTAATGCTCTCTAGGGTCTTTTCATTGGCCGACAGCATCTTGGATATAGCCTCATTGATCTTCATCTCGCCAATGGCAAGTTTTCTCAAGTTGGGTAGGTTTGCATTGTTGCCGTTGTTGTTGTACCCTCCTTGAAAGAATGGGCGTGGTTGGCCCCACCCTTGACCTCCTCGATGATAGCCATTGTTGTTTCCATTGTTGGCAACATATAAGGCATCCTCATGGGTTTTTGGGCAGTCATTGCCAAAATGGCCTGTGTTGCTACATACATCACAAGTGATGTGAGAGTCTAGGGCATATGCATTGCCACATACCTCACCATTGCCTTGTCCGTCAATCTTCTTCATAAGGTGGTCCAATTTGGTAGCGATCATGACCACCTCCTTCAAGGTGTGCATGCCTTGCTGGTGTGTATGAAGACATCGTTGCTCCAACCCATGTTTGACAGCATCTTCTCAATCAAATATTTGGCTTTGGGCACCGTCAATGAGAAGAAAGCACCTCCAGCAGTAGCATCAGCATGGTCACAGGCAGAAGGGATCAACCCATTGTAGAAGTTCTGGATGATGTATGAGTCATCCATCCCATGGTGGGGACGGGCTATGATGTACTCCTGAAGCCTTTCCCAGTGCTCTGGAATAGATTCCTTGGCATCTTGCTGGAAGATAGAAATTCTTCCACGTAGGACATTGGTCTTGCCCAATGGGAAAAACTTGGTGAGGAGCTCCGTAGAACATTTCTCCCAAGTATCTAAGGCACTTCAGTTCGCGTAGAACCACTATTTTGCTCTCCCAAAAAGAGAGAATGGAAACAGCCTAAGACATACAGCATCAGGAGATGCGTCCTTTGTCTTAAAAGTGATGCAGATCTCAAGGAACTTTTGCAAGTGATCACTTGCATCCTTGTTAGCCTTCACACAAAATGGGTTGGCTTGCACCATAGTGATAAGGCCAGTCTTGATTTCGAAGTTCACGTCTCGCGGGTTAAAAGTGGGCCCAACAGGCACATTGTTAGCAGAGGGAGGCAAAAACTCACGAAGGGTCTTCTAGGCTGTTTCGGTTGTTGGTGCACTTGTGCTGGCTTGCTTTGCCGCTCGAAGCTTCTTAGGAGTAACGACATGAGGTCGATCTCTCAGAAGGGATTCAGGATCTTCAACCAGGACGTCGGACCGGTTTTGGGCGGAATGTGATGCCCAGTTCTGAAAACTACGAGGCATCGATCCTTATTTATAGCCGCAGCAGCTAGGGCACTGTGGCCGACTCGGATGGCGCACGGCGCGCGTGCGGGCGCGGGAGGGCGCGCGGTGCAGCGGGGCGCTGCGCTAGGGCCAAGGCGCGAGCGGTCGGGCATGCTGGCGGCGCGGGAGCGCGGGGGCATCGTGCGGCGCGCGGGGCTCGGCGCTAAGGCACGGGCGAGCACGGGGTATCGCGCGGGGTGGGGCCAGGCACGTGCGGGGCAGGGGTCGCGCGGCATTGGGCGCGGGATGCTCGGCGTGCGGGGTGGGGTCGCGCGGTCGGCGCGCGCATGCGAGGCACGGGGCACGTGGCCCGGACGGCGGGAGCGGGCAAGCGCTGGGCTGGCACTGCAGCGTGGGGCCGGGGCAAGCGCGGGAGGCGGGGCTGGCGTGCTGGCTGGGCCGTTTGGCTTGGCGGGCGGTTGTTTTTGTTTTTTTTCTTTTTCTTTTTTTTATTTATATATATATATATACTTTTTTATTTATTTATTTATTTATATTTTCTTTTTGTTATTCTTTTTATTATTATTATTACAAATTTTATTCTTTATACTATTTTTTTAATATATTTTCTTTTTCTTTACATATAAAAATATTATCATTAAATATATATTATTATATATATTTTTATTTATTTTATTTTTATATGTTATTATTATTTTTATTCTTATTCCCTATTACAAGTTTTACGCTATTATTTTCTTTTTCTTCTTTTGCTACTCATATTTGTATATGTATATTTTATGTTTTATTACTTTTCTTTTATTCTATTAATGTTTAATGCATGAATATGTATGCAATGCATGATGTGAAAATTGAGGGTGTTACAAACCTACCCCCCCTTAAAGTGAATCTCGCCCTCGAGATTTGACAGCGTGGAGAAAAGATGCGGGAATTCTGCCTTCAGGTCTTCTTCACGTTCCCACGTAGCTTCAGCTTCTGTATGGTGTTTCCATTGTACTTTGCACCAACGGACTTTCTTATTCGTTGTGATCCTTTCCTTCACGTCCAAGATCTTGATAGGTTGCTCGACATAGGACAAATCCTCCTGAAGTTCTAACTCGTCCATCGGCACTTGTCCTTCCGGCACCCTGAGACACTTCTTGAGTTGGGAAACATGAAACACATCATGTACGTCTGAAAGATGAGCTGGCATCTCCAACTTATATGCTACTTCTCCTCTTTTCTCCAAAATCTTGAATGGTCCAATATAACGAGGTGCGAGCTTGCCTCTTATGTTAAACCTCTTATGACCTCTCATAGGTGACACCTTGAGGTAAACAAAATCTCCTATTTCAAAGGCTAATTTCCTTCTCCTATTGTCTGCATAGCCTTTTTGTCTTGATTGGGCAGCCCTCAAGTTTTCACGAATTATCTGGACTTGCTTTTCGGCTTCTTGCAACACATCCAGACCAAATACGTGAGTTTCTCCTGCCTCATTCCAGAATAAAGGTGTCCTACACTTCCTCCCATAAAGCACTTCATATGGTGAAATTTTCAAGCTTGCTTGGTAACTATTGTTGTATGAAAATTCTGCGTATGGCAGCTTTTGTCCCAACTTTTCCCATGCTTTAAAGCACAAGCTCTTAACATGTCCTCCAAAATCTGATTGGTCCTCTTGGTTTATCCATCCGTTTGAGGATGATATGCTGAACTAAAATTGAACCTCGTTCCCAAAGCTTCATGCAATTTTTTCCAAAATCTGGAGGTAAATTGAGAACCTCTATCCGATACTAACTTCTTCGGTACTCCGTGTCAACACACAATATGCTCCATGTATATTTTAGCCAATCGTGCAGCTGTATACTTGGTCTTCACAGGGACAAAATGAGCTGACTTGGTTAAGCAATCCACAATTACCCAAATTGAGTCATACCCCGACTGAGTACGTGGTAACCCAACTATGAAGTCCAGTCCAATTTCTTCCCACTTCCATTCCGGAATCTTCAACGGTTGCAATAATCCGGCTGGCCTTTGATGTTCCGCCTTGACTCGTTGGCACACATCACACAATGCTACGTATTCAGCTATTTCCTTCTTCATGCTATCCCACCAATAGCAATTCTTCAAGTCTTTGTACATCTTTGTACAACCAGGGTGAATTGAGTAAGGCGAGTCATGTGCCTCCTTTAATATTGTCTCCCGAATGTGCTTTACATTAGGCACAACGATACTCTTTCCAAGCCATAAGTTACCATGTTCTTCTTCATCAAATCTGAATTCTCTCCTTTCCTCGATCCTTTCCTTGATTTCCTTGATCTCCTCATCCGTGGTTTGTGCTTCTCGAATTTCTTGCTCCAATGTTGGGTTTAACTCCATCATCTCCATCTCATTTACAAACCCGAGGTTCAACCGTTCAAACTCCTTACATAACTCGAATGGTAACTCTCGAACCATGAGTTGATGACTTACTCCTTTTCTACTCAAAGCATCGGCCACTACATTGGCTTTTCCCGGATGATAGTTGGCCCCCAAATCATAATCTTTGATGAGCTCCAACCATCTTCGTTGCCTCAAGTTCAGATCCGTTTGTGTGAAAATATACTTCAAACTCTTATGATCCGTGTAAATTTCACACCTATGTCCAAGAATATAGTGTCTCCAAATCTTCAATGCATGTACCACGGCTGCAAGTTCTAAATCATGTGTTGGGTAATTCTGCTCATGTTTCTTCAGTTGTCTGGACGCATAGGCGACCACTTGACCTTCTTGCATAAGAACGCATCCGAGTCCTTGTCTTGATGCGTCACAATAAATATCAAAACTCTTGCTTACATCCGGCAATACCAAAACTGGGGCTGTTGTTAACCTCTTCTTCAACTCCTCAAAACTGTTTTGACAAGCTTCAGTCCATTGGAACGCCTTTCCCTTCATTAGCAACTCCGTCATAGGCTTGGCTATCTTGGAAAAATCCTTGATAAACCATAGTGATAAGGCCAGTCTTGATTCCGAAGTTCACGTCTCCCGGGTTAAAAGTGGGCCCAATAGGCACATTGTTAGCAGAGGGAGCCAAAAACTCACGAAGGGTCTTCTAGGCCGTTTCGGTTGTTGGTGCACTTGTGCTGGCTTGCTTTGCCGCTCGAAGCTTCTTAGGAGTAACGACATGAGGTCGATCTCTCAGAAGGGATTCAGGATCTTCAACCAAGACGTCGGACCGGTTTTGGGCGGAATGTGACGCCCGGTTCCGAAAACTGCGAGGCATCGATCCTTATTTATAGCCACAGCAGCTAGGGCACCGTGGCTAACTCGGCTGGCGCACGGCGTGCGTGCGGGCGCGGGAGGGCGCGCGGTGCAGCGGGGCGCTGCGCTGGGGCCAAGGCACGAGCTGTCGGGCGTGCTGGCGGCGCGGGAGCGCGGGGGCATCGTGCGGCGCGCGGGGCTCGGCGCTAAGGCATGGGCGAGCGCGGGGTATCGCGCGGGGTGGGGCCAGGCGCGTGTGGGGCCGGGGTCGCGCGGCGCTGGGCGCGGGATGCTCGGCGCGCGGGGTGGGGTCGCGCGGTCGGCGCGCGCGTGCGAGGCACGGGGCACGTGGCCCAGGCGGCGGGAGCGGGCAAGCGCTGGGCTGGCACTGCAGCGTGGGGCGGGGGCGAGCGCGGGAGGCGGGGCTGGCGTGCTTGCTGGGCCGTTTGGCCTGGCCGGCGGTTGTTTTTGTTTTTTTCTTTATATATATATATATACTTTTTTATTTATTTATTTATTTATATTTTCTTTTTGTTATTCTTTTTATTATTATTATTATTACCAATTTTATTATTTATACTATTTTTTATATATTTTCTTTTTCTTTACATATATAAATATTATCATTAAATATATATTATTATATATATTTTTATTTATTTTATTTTTATATGTTATTATTATTTTTATACTTATTCCCTATTACAAGTTTTACACTATTATTTTCTTTTTCTTCTTTTGCTACTCATATTTGTATATGTATATTTTATGTTTTATTACTTTTCTTTTATTCTATTAATGTTTAATGCATGAATATGTATGCAATGCATGATGCGAAAATTGAGGGTGTTACACGGAAGCGGTTAACACCGCTTGCCATGCCATAAACTGGTTGTATCTCCATCGCATATTGAAGAAGACATCTTATGAACTTCTATCCGGTAACAAACCTAATATTTCCTGTTTTCATGTTTTTGGGAGCAAATGCTATATTCTCAACAAGAAGCCTAGGACTTCGAAGTTTGCTTCTAAGTCCGATGAGGGTTTCTTGCTTGGTTATGACTCAAACACTTATGCCTATTGTGTTTTCAACAAATCCTCCAGAATTGTTGAAGTAGCACATGACGTAGTGTTTGATGAGACTAATGGCTCCCAAGTGGAGCAAGTTGATTGTCATGTGCTAGATCAAGAAGAAGCTTCACAAGTGGTGATAGGAAGGATGGCACTTGGAGATATTGGAAAACAAAAACAACCTCAAGACTCAATAGTTCTTCCCACACATCTAGCAAACTCTTCCTCAAATAATCAAGCTCAAGACCCTCAAGATGCGCTTCAACAAGATGAAAATGGAGGCATCAATCAAGGGGGAGATGAAGAAAATGAAGAAGATGAAGATGAAGATCCAAGACCTCAAGCGCCACACCCAAGAGTACATCAAAGCGTTCAATGGGACCATCCTGTTGACAACATCCTAGGAGACATCTCCAAGGGGGTAACTACTCGATCTCGTGTTGCAAATTTTTATGAACATTATCTTCTGTTTCCTCTTTGGAACATTATCTGGGTTGGGTGATGGACATGCAAGAAGAGCTCAACAGTTTTGAAAGAAATCCAGTATGGGAGCTCGTGAAGAGGCCAAACGCCAATGTTGTGGGCACCAAGTGGGTGTTTCGCAACAAACAAGATGAGCACGACGTGGTTACAAGGAACAAAGCACGGCTTGTGCCCAAGGGATACTCAAAAGTCGAAGGTTTGGATTTCGATGAAACCTTTGCTCACGTAGCTAGGCTTGAATCAATTTATATATTACTTTCCTTTGATACTCACCATGATTTTAAGCTATATCAAATGGACGTCAAGAGTGAATTTCTCAATGGTCCAATCAAAGAAGAGGTTTATTTGGAGCAACCCCCCGGCTTTGAAGATCAAGACTTCCCAAACCATATCTACAAACTGCGTAAGGCTCTATATGGCCTCAAAAAAGCTCCTAGAGCTTGGTATGAGTGCCTTAGAGACTTCTTAACTCAAAATGGTTTCAAAATTGGGAAGGCCGGTTACACTTTGTTCACTAAGCATTTCAATGATGACTTGTTTGTTTGCCAAATATATGTCGATGACATTATATTTGGTTCTACTAACAAAACTTTTTGTGATGAGTTTTCCAAGATAATGACCAGAAGGTTTGAGATGTCCATGATGGGGGAGTTGATGTTCTTCCTAGGTTTTCAAGTGAAGCAAATCAAGAAAGGCACGTTCATTAGTCAAATGAAGTACACACAAGATATACTCAAGAAGTTTGACATGGAAAAAGCAAAACCCATCAAGAATCCAATGGGAAGCAATGGGTACCTCGACCTTAATGAAGATGGTCCAAGTGTGGACCAAAAGATACATCGTTCCATGATAGGTTCATTGCTTTACTTATGTGCATCTAGGCCCAATATAATGCTAAGAGTTTTTTTGTGAGCTCGATTCCGAGCTACTCCTAAGGAGTGTCATTTGACCGCAATTAAGAGAATTCATAGATATTTGGTTCACATACCAAGCCTACGACTTTGGTACCCCAAGGGCTCTATGTTTAATCTCATTGGATATTTTGATGAGGATTATGCGGGGTGCAAAGTTGAAGGAAAGAGCACCTACAGAACTTGCCAATTCCTTGGTAGATCCCTAGTGTCTTGGTCCTCAATGAAACAAAACTCTATTGCTCTTTCCAGAGCCGAAGCAGAGTATGTCGCCGCCGGAAGTTGTTGTGCACAAATTCTTTGGATGCGACAAACTCTTAAGGACTATGGCATAAACTTGCACCATATCCCTCTCCTATGTGACAATGAGAGTGCCACCAAAATATCCCACAACCCAGTTGAACACAGAAGGACCAAACACATTGATATTCGCCCCCATTTCTTGAGAGATCACTCCATCGAAGGAGACACAGAAATTTCCCATGAGAGAACTGAAAAATAATTGGCCGATATCTTCACCAAGCCCCTGGATGAGAAAAGATTTTGTGAACTTAGGAGTGAGCTCAATATCTTAGATTCTTGAAATGTGGCTTGAGTCTTGCCTATTTGATTGTTACTTTATTTTCTTCAAAATTCACACATGCTTGCAAAAAACTCTTCCCCCTCAATTTTCTAAAAA
This sequence comes from Tuctoria greenei, assembly GCA_036927565.1. Taxonomy (NCBI): domain Eukaryota; kingdom Viridiplantae; phylum Streptophyta; class Magnoliopsida; order Poales; family Poaceae; genus Tuctoria; species Tuctoria greenei. Next base: position 183,858,518 of record JAYESD010000002.1, read on the forward strand.
ACTATTTGAAATTATTGAATCTCTGTGAGCTATGGTCATAGTTTGGTTGTTGATTGCTTACTGACCATGTTTGCAAAGATATTTTTTGAAAATTTAGTCCAAAAAGATCAAATCTCCAGTGAAAACCAAATATATATTTGTTTTCAGCCTTTGGACCGGACTAGTCCGCCCCTTTGGTCGGACAAGTCCGAAGTCTAGCTTCATCGGGCTCTAATGGATAAGTCCAAAACGGACTTGTCCATCCCCAGACCAGACTAGTCCGACCCATCTGAGTAGTTCGAACCTAGTCCGTAGGACGGACTAGTCCGGCCCTTGGGAACTTAACCTTCTCAGTGGACCCCCCGACCTCTCACTTCCACTCAAGCTCTCTCTCTCCTCAAAACACGAAAATCGCATCCCAAAATCGGCGATTTTCGATTCCTTCTACCAAAATTGTTTCCAATCCCTGGAATAAAGCCCCAAGGTGTGTGGGAACTCTTCCCCAAGCATCCTAGGCCAATTATTCAGTCACATTTCATCGATTTGATGATTTGAAGAGGTATTGTTGACCTAATCCCGAATCCTTCAAAACTCAAATCTTTTAGGTCTTTTGATAGAAACCTCTTCTCAAAAGTTGTTCTATATGTCATTGTGATCCTATCCTTGGAGTATTGTGGCCGGATCCGTAGTTTTTGCAAAAATCCTCAAGATTTGGGTTCTTGTTGTGCAAACCAGACTAGTTCGGCTGCAGGGCGGACAAGTACGGTTCCTCTGGACTAGTCCGACCCTTGGGTGGACAAGTCCGAATTTCACAGCGAAAACCCTAACCTTGATCAATTCTGTGAATTCTAACACAATATTCCACTTCCTTGGAATCATATACTCTCTTGTGCATCTCTTCTCAAGGACGATGTCGGACCGTGACTTCCTGCCACTATCTGATCACGAGCGTGAGGCAGCAAGGCAAGAATTTCATCGTCATGCTCGAGAGGAGAAAAGCTTGCTATAGCTCTCCTCGAATCAAGGTCTGAAGCAAGGAACGCCAAGAAAAAGCAAAGAGAAGCACACAACTCAGTTGCAGCCGTGATAGCCCCGAGTAAGAAGAGTCTTGTGACAATGGGGGAGAAAACAAGAACTCAAGAGGCTAGAGGATCAAAGGACAGGGGCAAAGCACCAATTGAGGAGACACCAAAGAAGAGAGCCCCTGCAGTTAAGAAGCCAACCAACAAAGCTAAGAAGGAACCCTCTCAACCCATAGGTCCCTTGAGAATGTCTTCACCTGCAAGAAACCCCAATCACCAAGCTACCGTTGAAGCCAACATATTCAGAGGCAAAGGGGCTAAGAAGGCAAGAAGACTCAGAATGGTTAATGTGTATCAATGTGAGAAGAGCATTGTCGACCCTTGATTCTGGTGTGATTTCCATTATGACTACTATCAGACCATCTACATGTCGAAGCAGACTCTAGTGACGGATGCCCAATGGATTGACTAGAAGTACATGGCACAGAAGAACCATGCTGCATTGAATGTCGTGATTGAAGCCATAGAGCACCATGGACTAAAGAAACTTATGGCATTTAGGTATGATTGGAATGTTGAAGTCATTGTGCAGTTCTACTCCTCTGTCTATTTTCACACCGATGGCAATTGGAGGATCACTTGGATGACGAAAGGAGAGCAATACACTATCACCTATTGGGAGTTTGCTCAAACTCTGGATTTGGAAAATCATATTGATAATGAGATTATCATTTCCAACCTCAAGGCATTTGATCATGATGTCTTGGATTACATGTAGTTTATGAGGAGGGACACATTCGGAACATCAATGCTTTTTATAGTGTGCTCAACTGTGTGCTCCGGAAGACAATAGCCCCCAGAGATGGAGATGCGGGCATCATTCAAGGAAATTTGAGACATCTAATGGTGCTTACTGATGGAGATGTTGGATTCAATGTGGTGGACTACATCTTTGATGACATCTTCAACATATCTCACACACCGAACCCATCATGTGGCTATGCACCTTATATTGTGTACATGATCAAGAAGGTGTCTAGGCTAACCTTCAAGAAGGATATCACTCATAGAAGACTTCGTCCTCTAGAGCCTGTTGCACCAAGAAGGAAGAATGTCGATCCTCTCGCCTCATCCTCTCATCCTGTGGCGTCTCCACCTCCTCCATCACATTCCGGAAGTGGCTTCTTCAAGTGCTTCAAGGCAATTTTCTGCTCTTGTCAAAAGGTGGAAGTTTGGCAACGTCGCATGGAGCTTCACCAAGAGAAGTACCTCAAGGCAATGTGCGACGAGCTCAAGGTTCCTATGTATCTCGCTGTGGAGAGTGATAAAGAGTTGTCTCCGTTCCCCGAGTTCACCGCCGAAGAACTTGCTCAATTTGGTGATGTTGGAACCTTCCAAAGAAGAAGAAGATGATGAAGATGTTGAAGATCCGGAGGCTACGGAGAACGACAATGAGTAGCAACAAGGGGATGACGACGACGATGAAGAGTAGTTCTTAGGGCTCTCCTCCTCTCTTTTCCTTTTTATTGTCTGGATGCCAAAGGGGGAGAGATTGAAAGGGGGTAGTTAGTGTTATTTTTGTTGTCTCTATTAATACTATTATATTAATTATCTCTTTTCATCCTACTATTGACATGCAGTATGTTTTGAAACTCTCACATTTCAATTTGTGTAAAACTTTATCTATTTTGGGTTGTATGCACTTTACAATGTTTGCTATGCTTAATTATGATGTGATGCTTGAAGTGACTTATTTATCACTCATATTCATTGTCTTATCACAAATTATGAAAACATCACTTAGGAACCCCACCATAACATCTATATGTGTGATAACTCTCTAAATTTCTTTATTCTTAATGCATACATTGAGGGGGAGTTACTTATACACATACATGTTATGAAAATAAATTAATATCCTTTTTGTTTAAGCTTAATGTGTTGTCATCAATCACCAAGAAGGGGGGATTGAAAGTTCATCTAGGCATCCCTGTGGGTTTTGGATGATTGATGATGACAATTAAGAGACTAATGAGTTGAGTTGATCTTAAGCACGGGTGTGATGATTGAAATGAGAGATAATCCCTCAAAATGGAAAAGGTTGAAACGGGCGTCGAAGAATCAAGCATAGAAATTAGGTTTTCTATTGTGTTGGGTTTAGAGTAGCCATATCAGTGTGAGGGTTTGTGTATCAAGTGCATTGAGATCATAAAAGAGGCTCAAAGTGGTGGTTGAGAGAAAAACCTAAGTGAGAAGCCTTTGAGAGAAAATTCCCAGGGATAGGACTTCTCTGGGCCTCAAGCCAAACTAGTTCGGGTGGCCAGTTTAGTCCGTTTTGGGACGGACTAAAGGTCTCTGTTCGAGCTCGGACTTGTCCGTATGGGTACGGACTAGTCCATTCTTCCTTGGTGAGAGTTTGTGGAGCTATGTCCTAGGAGGCCGAACTTGTCCGCCACAGAGGCCGGACTAGTCCGGATTCTCCAGAGTAGTCCGTTTTGATTTTGTCCGAGTTTAGACTTGTCCATTTTGGTACGGAAAAGTCCGTTTTGGCGTTAGTGTGAGATCTCGAAGCCAAGTCCAGGGAGGCCGGATTTGTCCACCTTAGGGGCCGGACTAGTCTGAGCTCTCCCAGAGTAGTCCATTTTCAGTCGGACTAAAGCATTATATCTGACTTCGGACTAGTCCGTTTATGGCCGGACTAAGTCGGCTTGCCATGACCATTTGAAATTCAAACATTTGGCGGGGACATCACCTCTTTTGTCGATTTGTTACGTCGAATTTTCGGTGGTCCAAAGAGGTCGAACTAGTCCGGGGTACAGGGTCAAACTAGTCCAGATTTGATTTGTTGGCAATGGTTAGTTGTCGGGACCCCAATAAAAGGGGACCCCCAAAAAGGATTGTGAACCCTAGCACCGCCACAACCATCCTTGATCCTTCCAAAGCCGTCTACTCTGCCTACTTGCCCTCTAAGATCAAATCTTCAAGGGATTATGGTTTCGAAAGGAGAGTGAAGGAAGATCATTGTGCTTTGGCTCTCGTTGATCTCTTGCACTTGGTGTTGGATTTCGTGTCTTGTGTGAGTTGAGCTTTCTGTGCTCCTTGCTGTATTCATTTGTGGGAGCCTCAACTTGTGAGCAACCCCAAGAAACTTGGTGATTACCCTTTGTTATTGTAACACCCACATATTCATGCATCATGCATTGAATAAGTTCATATACATGTTTAGTAATAATCCACAAAAAAAGAAATAAGTTTAAAATGAATTAGAAGCAAAACCGCACTTAAGAATTCTGGGAAGTGCGGACTTGTCCAGTTTTGTCTCTGTACAATTTTCGGACCTGTCCAGTCCATTGCAGACTAGTCCGATATTCCGATTCCTTGAAATTTAGCCAATTCCCCAGACTTGCCCGGACTTGTCCGATATCTAGCGGACTTGTCCGTGTTCCTCTCTGACTAAAATCGTACTTGTCCGATTTTGGCTAGACTCGTCCGTTTTTCCATTGACTAAGTTCGTAATTGTCCGATATAGTTCGGACTTATCCGATTCCTCTCTGACTAGCGATCAGACTAGTCCGACCTGGTGCGGACTTGTCCGGTGATCGCGATTCCGAGTTGATCTTTTGTTCCATGACGTATTTTTGAGTTTTACCTTAAGTGGACCTAAGGGCGTCGTGTCGAAACCTTTTGGAGGCCATGTGGGACCCACACCAGCCTCCACCCTCTCTAAAACCAACCTTCATCAAACCCTAATCCTCCACCTCTATATAAACGACCCCACACCTCAACATTACATCTCTTTTCCACTTTCAAAACACACCCAAACCCTAGTTCGTGGGAGCTGCCACCAAGGAGGAGAAGGAGATCCAGAGTAATAAGAAGAAGAGGAGGAAATGAAAGAGGATCAAGTGATCAAGATCTCCATCAAGTTTTCGTTCTTCATCAACAAGTCACCTTCAAGTTTCTTGTTCAACCCTAGATCGTCAAGATCCAAGTGTTGCCTCCAAAACTCTTGATTCTTTGGAGTTATAAACACCTGGTATACCTTCTACTTTCTCTTTCTCACGTGAATTCAACCCCGTTTCTCCAAATTCACGTCAATCTAGAAAACCCTAGCTCGCTGGTTCTACGTAGGGCGGACTAGTCCGGCCCTATAGCGGACTTGTCCGACCTCTAGATCTAACTATTGTTAAGTTAATTCTGAAGATGAAGATGAAGATCCAAGACCTCAAGCGCCACACCCAAGAGTACATCAAAGCGTTCAATGGGACCATCTTGTTGACAACATCCTAGGAGACATCTCCAAGGGGGTAACTACTCGATCTCGTGTTGTAAATTTTTATGAACATTATCTTCTGTTTCCTCTTTGGAATGTTATCTGGGTTGGGTGATGGCCATGCAAGAAGAGCTCAACAGTTTTGAAAGATATCCAATATGGGAGCTCATGAAGAGGCCAAACGCCAATGTTGTGGGCACCAAGTGGGTGTTCCGCAACAAACAAGATGAGCACGGGGTGGTTACAAGGAACAAAGCACGGCTTGTGGCCAAGGTGTACTCAAAAGTCGAAGGTTTGGATTTCGATGAAACCTTTGCTCACGTAGCTAGGCTTGAATCAATTTATATATTACTTTCCTTTGATACTCACCATGATTTTAAGCTATATCAAATGGACGTCAAGAGTGAATTTCTCAATGGTCCAATCAAAGAAGAGTTTTATGTGGAGCAACCCCCCGGCTTTGAAGATCAAGACTTCCCAAACCATATCTACAAACTGCGTAAGGCTCTATATGGCCTCAAAAAAGCTCCTAGAGCTTGGTATGAGTGCCTTAGAGACTTCTTAACTCAAAATGGTTTCAAAATTGGGAAGGCCAGTTACACTTTGTTCACTAAGCATTTCAATGATGACTTGTTTGTTTGCCAAATATATGTCGATGACATTATATTTGGTTCTACTAACAAAACTTTTTGTGATGAGTTTTCCAAGATAATGACCAAAAGGTTTGAGATGTCCATGATGGGGGAGTTGAAGTTCTTCCTAGGTTTTCAAGTGAAGCAAATCAAGAAAGGCACGTTCATTAGTCAAATGAAGTACACACAAGGTATACTCAAGAAGTTTGACATGGAAAAGAAAAACCCATCAAGAATCCAATGGGAAGCAATGGGCACCTCGACCTTAATGAAGATGATCCAAGTGTAGACCAAAAGATACATCGTTCCATGATAGGTTCATTGCTTTACTTATGTGCATCTAGGCCCGATATAATGCTAAGCGTTTGTTTATGAGCTCGATTCCAAGCTACTCCTAAGGAGTGTCATTTGACCGCAATTAAGATAATTCATAGATATTTGGTTCACATACCAAGCCTACGACTTTGGTACCCCAAGGGCTCTATGTTTAATCTCATTGGATATTTTGATGAGGATTATGCGGGGTGCAAAGTTGAAGGAAAGAGCAGCTCCAGAATTTGCCAATTCCTTGGTAGATCCCTAGTGTCTTGGTCCTCGATGAAACAAAACTCTATTGCTCTTTCCAGAGCCCAAGCAGAGTATGTCGCCGCCGGAAGTTGTTGTGCACAAATTCTTTGGATGCGACAAACTCTTAAGGACTATGGCATAAACTTGCACCATATCCCTCTCCTATGTGACAATGAGAGTGCCACCAAAATATCCCACAACCCAGTTGAACACTGAAGGACCAAACACATTGATATCCGCCCCCATTTCTTGAGAGATCACTCCATCGGAGGAGACACAGAAATTTACCATGGGAGAACTGAAAAATAATTGGCCGATATCTTCACCAAGCCCTGGATGAGAAAATATTTTGTGAACTTAGGAGTGAGCTCAATATCTTAGATTCTTGAAATGTGGCTTGAGTCTTGCCTAATTGATTGTTACTTGTATTTTCTTCAAAATTCACACATGCTTGAAAAAAACTCTTCCCCCTCAATTTTCTAAAAAACTATTTGAAATTATTGAATCTCTGTGAGCTATGGACATATTTTGGTTGTTGATTGCTTACTGACCATGTTTGCAAAGATATTTTTTGAAAATTTAGTCCAAAAAGATCAAATCTCCAGTGAAAACCAAATATATATTTGTTTTCAGCCTTTGGACCGGACTAGTCCGCCCCTTTGGTTGGACAAGTCCGAAGTCCAGTTTCACCGAGCTCTAATGGATAAGTCCAAAACGTACTTGTCCATCCCCGGACCAGACTAGTCCGACCCATCAGAGTAGTTCGAACCTAGTCCGTAGGCCGGACTAGTCCGGCCCTTGGGGACTTAACCTTCTGAGTGGACCCCCGACCTCTCACTTCCACTCAAGCTCTCTCTCTCCACAAAACACGAAAACCGCATCCCAAAATCGGCGATTTTCGATTCCTTCTACCAAAATTGTTTCCAATCCCTGGAATAAAGCCCCAAGGTGTGTGGGAACTCTTCCCCAAGCATCCTAGGCCAATTATTCATTCACATTTCGTCGATTTGATGATTTGAAGAGGTATTGTTGACCTAATCTTGAATCCTTCAAAACTCAAATCTTTTAGGTCTTTTGATAGAAACCTCTTCTCAAAAGTTGTTCTATATGTCATTGTGATCCTATCCTTGGAGTATTGTGGCCGGATCCGTAGTTTTTGCAAAAATCCTCAAGATTTGGGTTCTTGTTGTGCAAACCAGACTAGTTCGGCTGCAGGGCGGACAAGTACGGTTCCTCTGGACTAGTCTGGCCCTTGGGTGGACAAGTCTGAATTTCACAGCGAAAACCCTAACCTTGATCAATTCTGTGAATTCTAACACAATATTCCACTTCCTTGGAATCATATACTCTCTTGTGCATCTCTTCTCAAGGACGATGTCGGACCCTGACTTCCTGCCGCTATCTGATCACGAGCGTGAGGCAGCAAGGCAAGAATTTCATCGTCATGCTCGAGAGGAGCAAAGCTTGCTATAGCTCTCCTCGAATCAAGATCTGAAGCAAGGAACGCCAAGAAAAAGCAAAGAGAAGCACACAACTCAGCTGCAGCCATGATAGCCCCAAGTAAGAAGAGGCTTGTGACAATGGGGGAGAAAACAAGAACTCAAGAGGCTAGAGGATCAAAGGACAAGGGCAAAGCACCAATTGAGGAGACACCAAAGAAGAGAGCCCCTGCAGTTAAGAAGCCAACCAACAAAGCTAAGAAGGAACCCTCTCAACCCATAGGTCCCTTGAGAATGTCTTCACCTGCAAGAAACCCCAATCGCCAAGCTACCGTTGAAGCCAACATATTCAGAGGCAAAGGGGCTAAGAAGGCAAGAAGACTCAGAATGGTTAATGTGTATCAATGTGAGAAGAGCATTGTCGACCCTTGATTTTGGTATGATTTCCATTGTGACTACTATCAGACCATCTACATGTCGAAGAAGACTCTAGTGACGGATGCCCAATGGATTGACTGGAAGTACATGGCACAGAAGAACCATGCTGCATTGAATGTCGTGATTGAAGCCATAGAGCACCATGGACTAAAGAAACTTATGGCATTTAGGTATGATTGGAATGTTGAAGTCATTGTGCAATTCTACTCCTCTGTCTATTTTCACACCGATGGCAATTGGAGGATCACTTGGATGACGAAAGAAGAGCAATACACTATCACCTATTGGGAGTTTGCTCAAACTCTGGATTTGGAAAATCATATTGAGAATGAGATTATCATTTCCAACCTCAATGCATTTGATCATGATGTCTTGGATTACATGTAGTTTATGAGGAGGGACACATTCGGAACATCAATCCTTTTTATAGTGTGCTCAACCGTGTGCTCCGGAAGACAATAGCCCCCAGAGATGGAGATGCGGGCATCATTCAAGGAATTTTGAGACATCTAATGGTGCTTATTGATGGAGATGTTGGATTCAATGTGGTGGACTATATCTTTGATGACATCTTCAACATATCTCGCACACCGAACCGATCATGTGGCTATGCACCTTATATTGTGTACATGATTAAGAAGGTGTCCAGGCTAACCTTCAAGAAGGATATCACTCATAGAAGACTTCGTCCTCCAGAGCCTGTTGCACCAAGAAGGAAGAATGCCAATCCTCTCGCCTCATCCGTTCATCCTGTGGCGTCTCCACCTCCTCCATCACATTCTGGAAGTGGCTTCTTCAAGTGCTTCAAGGCAATTTTTGGCTCTTGTCAAAAGGTGGAAGTTTGGCAACGTCGCATGGAGCTTCACCAAGAGAAGTACCTCAAGGCGATGTGCGACAAGCTCAAGGTTCCTATGTATCTCACCGTGGAGAGTGATAAAGAGTTGACTCCGTTCCCCGAGTTCACTGCCGAAGAACTCGCTCAATTTGGTGATGTTGGCACCTTCCAAAGAAGAAGAAGATGATGAAGATGTTGAAGATCCGGGGGCTACGGAGAACGACAATGAGTAGCAACAAGGGGACGACGACGACGATGAAGAGTAGTTCTTAGGGCTCTCCTCCTCTCTTTTTCTTTTTATTGTCTGGATGCCAAAGGGGGAGAGATTGAAAGGGGGTAGTTAGTGTTATTTTTGTTGTCTCTATTAATCCTATTATATTCATTATCTCTTTTCATCCTACTATTGACATGCAGTATGTTTTAAAACTCTCACATTTCAATTTGTGTAAAACTTTATCTATTTTGGGTTGTATGCACTTTACAATGTTTGCTATGCTTAATTATTATGTGATGCTTGAAATGACTTATTTATCACTCATATTCATTGCCTTATCACAAATTATGAACACATCACTTAGGAACCCCACCATAACATCTATATGTGTGATAACTCTCTCAATTTCTTTATTCTTAATGCATACATTGAGGGGGAATTACTTATACACATACATGTTATGAAAATAAATTAATATCCTTTTTGTTTAAGTTTAATGTGTTGTCATCAAGCACCAAGAAGGGGGGATTGAAAGTGCATCTAGGCATCCCTGTGGGTTTTGGATGATTGATGATGACAATTAAGAGACTAATGAGTTGAGTTGATCTTAAGCACAGGTGTGATGATTGAAATGAGAGATAATCCCTCAAAATGGAAAAGGTTGAAACGGGCGTCGAAGAATCAAGCATAGAAATTAGGTTTTCTATTATGTTGGGTTTAGAGTAGCCATATCAGTGTGAGGGTTTGTGTATCAAGTGAATTGAGATCAGAAAAGAGGCTCAAAGTGGTGGTTGAGAGAAAAACCTAAGTGAGAAGCCTTTGAGAGAAAATTCCCAGGGATAGGACTTCTCTGGGCCTCAGGCCAAACTAGTTCGGGTGGCCAGTTTAGTCCGTTTTGGGACAGACTAAAGGTCTCTGTTCGAGCTCGGACTTGTCCGTATGGGTACGGACTAGTCCATTCTTCCTTGGTGAGAGTTTGTGGAGCTATGTCCTGGGAGGCCGAACTTGTCCGCCACAGAGGCCGGACTAGTCCGGATTCTCCAGAGTAGTCCGTTTTGATTTTGTCCGAGTTTGGACTTGTCCATTTTGGTACGGACCAGTCCATTTTGGCATTAGTGTGAGATCTCGAAGCCAAGTCCAGGGAGGCCGGATTTGTCCACCTTAGGGGCCGGACTAGTCTGAGCTCTCCCAGAGTAGTCCATTTTCAGTCGGACTAAAGCATTATATCTGACTTCAGACTAGTCCGTTTATGGCCGGACTAAGTCGGCTTGCCATGACCATTTGAAATTCAAACATTTGGCGGGGACATCACCTCTTTTGTCGATTTGTTACGTCGAATTGTCGGTGGTCCAAAGAGGTCGAACTAGTCCGGGGTACAGGGTCAAACTAGTCTAGATTTGAGTTGTTGGCAATGGTTAGTTGTCGGGACCCCAATAAAAGGGGACCCCCAAAAAGGATTGTGAACCCTAGCACCGCCACAACCATCCTTGATCCTTCCAAAGCCGTCTACTCTGCCTACTTGCCCTCTAAGATCAAATCTTCAAGGGATTATGGTTTCGAAAGGAGAGTGAAGGAAGATCATTGTGCTTTGGCTCTCGTTGATCTCTTGCACTTGGTGTTGCATTTCGTGTCTTGTGTGAGTTGAGCTTTCTGTGCTCCTTGCTGTATTCATTTGTGGGAGCCTCAACTTGTGAGCAACCCCAAAAAACTTGGTGATTACCCTTTGTTATTGTAACACCCACATATTCATGCATCATGCATTGAATAAGTACATATACATGTTTAGTAATAATCCACAAAAAAAGAAATAAGTTTAAAATGAATTAGAAGCAAAACCGCACTTAAGAATTCTGGGAAGTGCGGACTTGTCCAGTTTTGTCTGTGTACAATTTTCGGACCTGTCCAGTCCATTGCAGACTAGTCCGATATTCCAATTCCTTGAAGTTTAGCCAATTCCCCAGACTTGCCCGGACTTGTCCGATATGTAGCGGACTTGTCCGTGTTCCTCTCTGACTAAAATCGGACTTGTCCGATTTTGGATAGACTCGTCCGTTTTTCCATTGACTAAGTTCGGATTTGTCCGATATAGTTCGGACTTATCCGATTCCTCTCTGACTAGCGATCGGACTAGTCCGGCCTGGTGCGAACTTGTCCGGTGATCGCGATTCCGAGTTGATCTTTTGTTCAATGACGTATTTTTGAGTTTTACCTTAAGTGGACCTAAGGATGTCGTGTCGAAACCTTTTGGAGGCCATGTGGGACCCACACCAGCCTCCACCCTCTCTAAAACCAACCTTCATCAAACCCTAATCCTCCACCTCTATATAAACGACCCCACACCTCAACATTACATCTCTTTTCCACTTTCAAAACACACCCAAACCCTAGTTCGTGGGAGCTGCCACCAAGGAGGAGAAGGAGATCCAGAGTAATAAGAAGAAGAGGAGGAAATGAAAGAGGATCAAGTGATCAAGATCTCCATCAAGTTTTCGTTCTTCATCAACAAGTCACCTTCAAGTTTCTTGTTCAACCCTAGATCGTCAAGATCCAAGTGTTGCCTCCAAAACTCTTGATTCTTTGGAGTTATAAACACCTGGTATACCTTCTACTTTCTCTTTCTCACGTGAATTCAACCCCGTTTCTCCAAATTCACGTCAATCTAGAAAACCCTAGCTCGCTGGTTCTACGTAGGGCGGACTAGTCCGGCCCTATAGCGGACTTGTCCGACCTCTAGATCTAACTATTGTTAAGTTAATTCTGAAGATGAAGATGAAGATCCAAGACCTCAAGCGCCACACCCAAGAGTACATCAAAGCGTTCAATGGGACCATCTTGTTGACAACATCCTAGGAGACATCTCCAAGGGGGTAACTACTCGATCTCGTGTTGTAAATTTTTATGAACATTATCTTCTGTTTCCTCTTTGGAATGTTATCTGGGTTGGGTGATGGCCATGCAAGAAGAGCTCAACAGTTTTGAAAGATATCCAATATGGGAGCTCATGAAGAGGCCAAACGCCAATGTTGTGGGCACCAAGTGGGTGTTCCGCAACAAACAAGATGAGCACGGGGTGGTTACAAGGAACAAAGCACGGCTTGTGGCCAAGGTGTACTCAAAAGTCGAAGGTTTGGATTTCGATGAAACCTTTGCTCACGTAGCTAGGCTTGAATCAATTTATATATTACTTTCCTTTGATACTCACCATGATTTTAAGCTATATCAAATGGACGTCAAGAGTGAATTTCTCAATGGTCCAATCAAAGAAGAGTTTTATGTGGAGCAACCCCCCGGCTTTGAAGATCAAGACTTCCCAAACCATATCTACAAACTGCGTAAGGCTCTATATGGCCTCAAAAAAGCTCCTAGAGCTTGGTATGAGTGCCTTAGAGACTTCTTAACTCAAAATGGTTTCAAAATTGGGAAGGCCAGTTACACTTTGTTCACTAAGCATTTCAATGATGACTTGTTTGTTTGCCAAATATATGTCGATGACATTATATTTGGTTCTACTAACAAAACTTTTTGTGATGAGTTTTCCAAGATAATGACCAAAAGGTTTGAGATGTCCATGATGGGGGAGTTGAAGTTCTTCCTAGGTTTTCAAGTGAAGCAAATCAAGAAAGGCACGTTCATTAGTCAAATGAAGTACACACAAGGTATACTCAAGAAGTTTGACATGGAAAAGAAAAACCCATCAAGAATCCAATGGGAAGCAATGGGCACCTCGACCTTAATGAAGATGATCCAAGTGTAGACCAAAAGATACATCGTTCCATGATAGGTTCATTGCTTTACTTATGTGCATCTAGGCCCGATATAATGCTAAGCGTTTGTTTATGAGCTCGATTCCAAGCTACTCCTAAGGAGTGTCATTTGACCGCAATTAAGATAATTCATAGATATTTGGTTCACATACCAAGCCTACGACTTTGGTACCCCAAGGGCTCTATGTTTAATCTCATTGGATATTTTGATGAGGATTATGCGGGGTGCAAAGTTGAAGGAAAGAGCACCTCCAGAATTTGCCAATTCCTTGGTAGATCCCTAGTGTCTTGGTCCTCGATGAAACAAAACTCTATTGCTCTTTCCAGAGCCCAAGCAGAGTATGTCGCCGCCGGAAGTTGTTGTGCACAAATTCTTTGGATGCGACAAACTCTTAAGGACTATGGCATAAACTTGCACCATATCCCTCTCCTATGTGACAATGAGAGTGCCACCAAAATATCCCACAACCCAGTTGAACACTGAAGGACCAAACACATTGATATCCGCCCCCATTTCTTGAGAGATCACTCCATCGGAGGAGACACAGAAATTTACCATGGGAGAACTGAAAAATAATTGGCCGATATCTTCACCAAGCCCTGGATGAGAAAATATTTTGTGAACTTAGGAGTGAGCTCAATATCTTAGATTCTTGAAATGTGGCTTGAGTCTTGCCTAATTGATTGTTACTTGTATTTTCTTCAAAATTCACACATGCTTGAAAAAAACTCTTCCCCCTCAATTTTCTAAAAAACTATTTGAAATTATTGAATCTCTGTGAGCTATGGACATATTTTGGTTGTTGATTGCTTACTGACCATGTTTGCAAAGATATTTTTTGAAAATTTAGTCCAAAAAGATCAAATCTCCAGTGAAAACCAAATATATATTTGTTTTCAGCCTTTGGACCGGACTAGTCCGCCCCTTTGGTTGGACAAGTCCGAAGTCCAGTTTCACCGAGCTCTAATGGATAAGTCCAAAACGTACTTGTCCATCCCCGGACCAGACTAGTCCGACCCATCAGAGTAGTTCGAACCTAGTCCGTAGGCCGGACTAGTCCGGCCCTTGGGGACTTAACCTTCTGAGTGGACCCCCGACCTCTCACTTCCACTCAAGCTCTCTCTCTCCACAAAACACGAAAACCGCATCCCAAAATCGGCGATTTTCGATTCCTTCTACCAAAATTGTTTCCAATCCCTGGAATAAAGCCCCAAGGTGTGTGGGAACTCTTCCCCAAGCATCCTAGGCCAATTATTCATTCACATTTCGTCGATTTGATGATTTGAAGAGGTATTGTTGACCTAATCTTGAATCCTTCAAAACTCAAATCTTTTAGGTCTTTTGATAGAAACCTCTTCTCAAAAGTTGTTCTATATGTCATTGTGATCCTATCCTTGGAGTATTGTGGCCGGATCCGTAGTTTTTGCAAAAATCCTCAAGATTTGGGTTCTTGTTGTGCAAACCAGACTAGTTCGGCTGCAGGGCGGACAAGTACGGTTCCTCTGGACTAGTCTGGCCCTTGGGTGGACAAGTCTGAATTTCACAGCGAAAACCCTAACCTTGATCAATTCTGTGAATTCTAACACAATATTCCACTTCCTTGGAATCATATACTCTCTTGTGCATCTCTTCTCAAGGACGATGTCGGACCCTGACTTCCTGCCGCTATCTGATCACGAGCGTGAGGCAGCAAGGCAAGAATTTCATCGTCATGCTCGAGAGGAGCAAAGCTTGCTATAGCTCTCCTCGAATCAAGATCTGAAGCAAGGAACGCCAAGAAAAAGCAAAGAGAAGCACACAACTCAGCTGCAGCCATGATAGCCCCAAGTAAGAAGAGGCTTGTGACAATGGGGGAGAAAACAAGAACTCAAGAGGCTAGAGGATCAAAGGACAAGGGCAAAGCACCAATTGAGGAGACACCAAAGAAGAGAGCCCCTGCAGTTAAGAAGCCAACCAACAAAGCTAAGAAGGAACCCTCTCAACCCATAGGTCCCTTGAGAATGTCTTCACCTGCAAGAAACCCCAATCGCCAAGCTACCGTTGAAGCCAACATATTCAGAGGCAAAGGGGCTAAGAAGGCAAGAAGACTCAGAATGGTTAATGTGTATCAATGTGAGAAGAGCATTGTCGACCCTTGATTTTGGTATGATTTCCATTGTGACTACTATCAGACCATCTACATGTCGAAGAAGACTCTAGTGACGGATGCCCAATGGATTGACTGGAAGTACATGGCACAGAAGAACCATGCTGCATTGAATGTCGTGATTGAAGCCATAGAGCACCATGGACTAAAGAAACTTATGGCATTTAGGTATGATTGGAATGTTGAAGTCATTGTGCAATTCTACTCCTCTGTCTATTTTCACACCGATGGCAATTGGAGGATCACTTGGATGACGAAAGAAGAGCAATACACTATCACCTATTGGGAGTTTGCTCAAACTCTGGATTTGGAAAATCATATTGAGAATGAGATTATCATTTCCAACCTCAATGCATTTGATCATGATGTCTTGGATTACATGTAGTTTATGAGGAGGGACACATTCGGAACATCAATCCTTTTTATAGTGTGCTCAACCGTGTGCTCCGGAAGACAATAGCCCCCAGAGATGGAGATGCGGGCATCATTCAAGGAATTTTGAGACATCTAATGGTGCTTATTGATGGAGATGTTGGATTCAATGTGGTGGACTATATCTTTGATGACATCTTCAACATATCTCGCACACCGAACCGATCATGTGGCTATGCACCTTATATTGTGTACATGATTAAGAAGGTGTCCAGGCTAACCTTCAAGAAGGATATCACTCATAGAAGACTTCGTCCTCCAGAGCCTGTTGCACCAAGAAGGAAGAATGCCAATCCTCTCGCCTCATCCGTTCATCCTGTGGCGTCTCCACCTCCTCCATCACATTCTGGAAGTGGCTTCTTCAAGTGCTTCAAGGCAATTTTTGGCTCTTGTCAAAAGGTGGAAGTTTGGCAACGTCGCATGGAGCTTCACCAAGAGAAGTACCTCAAGGCGATGTGCGACAAGCTCAAGGTTCCTATGTATCTCACCGTGGAGAGTGATAAAGAGTTGACTCCGTTCCCCGAGTTCACTGCCGAAGAACTCGCTCAATTTGGTGATGTTGGCACCTTCCAAAGAAGAAGAAGATGATGAAGATGTTGAAGATCCGGGGGCTACGGAGAACGACAATGAGTAGCAACAAGGGGACGACGACGACGATGAAGAGTAGTTCTTAGGGCTCTCCTCCTCTCTTTTTCTTTTTATTGTCTGGATGCCAAAGGGGGAGAGATTGAAAGGGGGTAGTTAGTGTTATTTTTGTTGTCTCTATTAATCCTATTATATTCATTATCTCTTTTCATCCTACTATTGACATGCAGTATGTTTTAAAACTCTCACATTTCAATTTGTGTAAAACTTTATCTATTTTGGGTTGTATGCACTTTACAATGTTTGCTATGCTTAATTATTATGTGATGCTTGAAATGACTTATTTATCACTCATATTCATTGCCTTATCACAAATTATGAACACATCACTTAGGAACCCCACCATAACATCTATATGTGTGATAACTCTCTCAATTTCTTTATTCTTAATGCATACATTGAGGGGGAATTACTTATACACATACATGTTATGAAAATAAATTAATATCCTTTTTGTTTAAGTTTAATGTGTTGTCATCAAGCACCAAGAAGGGGGGATTGAAAGTGCATCTAGGCATCCCTGTGGGTTTTGGATGATTGATGATGACAATTAAGAGACTAATGAGTTGAGTTGATCTTAAGCACAGGTGTGATGATTGAAATGAGAGATAATCCCTCAAAATGGAAAAGGTTGAAACGGGCGTCGAAGAATCAAGCATAGAAATTAGGTTTTCTATTGTGTTGGGTTTAGAGTAGCCATATCAGTGTGAGGGTTTGTGTATCAAGTGAATTGAGATCAGAAAAGAGGCTCAAAGTGGTGGTTGAGAGAAAAACCTAAGTGAGAAGCCTTTGAGAGAAAATTCCCAGGGATAGGACTTCTCTGGGCCTCAGGCCAAACTAGTTCGGGTGGCCAGTTTAGTCCGTTTTGGGACAGACTAAAGGTCTCTGTTCGAGCTCGGACTTGTCCGTATGGGTACGGACTAGTCCATTCTTCCTTGGTGAGAGTTTGTGGAGCTATGTCCTGGGAGGCCGAACTTGTCCGCCACAGAGGCCGGACTAGTCCGGATTCTCCAGAGTAGTCCGTTTTGATTTTGTCCGAGTTTGGACTTGTCCATTTTGGTACGGACCAGTCCATTTTGGCATTAGTGTGAGATCTCGAAGCCAAGTCCAGGGAGGCCGGATTTGTCCACCTTAGGGGCCGGACTAGTCTGAGCTCTCCCAGAGTAGTCCATTTTCAGTCGGACTAAAGCATTATATCTGACTTCAGACTAGTCCGTTTATGGCCGGACTAAGTCGGCTTGCCATGACCATTTGAAATTCAAACATTTGGCGGGGACATCACCTCTTTTGTCGATTTGTTACGTCGAATTGTCGGTGGTCCAAAGAGGTCGAACTAGTCCGGGGTACAGGGTCAAACTAGTCTAGATTTGAGTTGTTGGCAATGGTTAGTTGTCGGGACCCCAATAAAAGGGGACCCCCAAAAAGGATTGTGAACCCTAGCACCGCCACAACCATCCTTGATCCTTCCAAAGCCGTCTACTCTGCCTACTTGCCCTCTAAGATCAAATCTTCAAGGGATTATGGTTTCGAAAGGAGAGTGAAGGAAGATCATTGTGCTTTGGCTCTCGTTGATCTCATGCACTTGGTGTTGCATTTCGTGTCTTGTGTGAGTTGAGCTTTCTGTGCTCCTTGCTGTATTCATTTGTGGGAGCCTCAACTTGTGAGCAACCCCAAAAAACTTGGTGATTACCCTTTGTTATTGTAACACCCACATATTCATGCATCATGCATTGAATAAGTACATATACATGTTTAGTAATAATCCACAAAAAAAGAAATAAGTTTAAAATGAATTAGAAGCAAAACCGCACTTAAGAATTCTGGGAAGTGCGGACTTGTCCAGTTTTGTCTGTGTACAATTTTCGGACCTGTCCAGTCCATTGCAGACTAGTCCGATATTCCAATTCCTTGAAGTTTAGCCAATTCCCCAGACTTGCCCGGACTTGTCCGATATGTAGCGGACTTGTCCGTGTTCCTCTCTGACTAAAATCGGACTTGTCCGATTTTGGATAGACTCGTCCGTTTTTCCATTGACTAAGTTCGGATTTGTCCGATATAGTTCGGACTTATCCGATTCCTCTCTGACTAGCGATCGGACTAGTCCGGCCTGGTGCGAACTTGTCCGGTGATCGCGATTCCGAGTTGATCTTTTGTTCAATGACGTATTTTTGAGTTTTACCTTAAGTGGACCTAAGGATGTCGTGTCGAAACCTTTTGGAGGCCATGTGGGACCCACACCAGCCTCCACCCTCTCTAAAACCAACCTTCATCAAACCCTAATCCTCCACCTCTATATAAACAACCCCACACCTCAACATTACATCTCTTTTCCACTTTCAAAACACACCCAAACCCTAGTTCGTGGGAGCTTCCACCAACGAGGAGAAGGAGATCCAGAGTAATAAGAAGAAGAGGAGGAAACGAAAGAGGATCAAGTGATCAAGATCTCCATCAAGTTTTCGTTCTTCATCAACAAGTCACCTTCAAGTTTCTTGTTCAACCCTAGATCGTCAAGATCCAAGTGTTGCCTCCAAAACTCTTGATTCTTTGGAGTTATAAACACCTGGCATACCTTCTACTTTCTCTTTCTCACGTGAATTCAACCCCGTTTCTCCAAATTCACGTCAATCTAGAAAACCCTAGCTCGCTGGTTCTACGTAGGGCGGACTAGTCCGGCCCTATAGCGGACTTGTCTGACCTCTAGATCTAACTACTGTTAAATTAATTCTGAATTTAATTGAATCAACATGAACCTGTTAAAACTTGTCAATAACCATTGTAAATGATTAGTAAACATTAATAGTAACTCATTAACAAGTTTCACTTCACATTTGTATTAATCATGCATGTATGGCATGTCATATTGAGTAACATATGAGCATATATTGATTGTGATTATTGTTTTGTATGTTCATTGTGCAGATTAGACGGATTTGCGCTAGAGGGTGATGCAAAAGACCTCCAACACCAACACTTCGAAGTCTTTGATCCTAACCAAGCTCAAGAGCAAGGCCAGTGTCCTTGAACATATTGAACCTATGTT
This sequence comes from Tuctoria greenei, assembly GCA_036927565.1. Classification (NCBI taxonomy): domain Eukaryota; kingdom Viridiplantae; phylum Streptophyta; class Magnoliopsida; order Poales; family Poaceae; genus Tuctoria; species Tuctoria greenei. The sequence goes on from JAYESD010000002.1 coordinate 183,877,948, forward strand.
TTGAATGTTTTTTTTTTTTGCAAAACTGCATGCTTGTGTCAAATTGACAGGAAACCCAAGAAGGAGTTTACTAGTCTTGTTTGACCATCCTTGTCGCTAGGGATACATTGTAGAGAGTTAGGAATCGCCCAAATTAATTGGGATGGGAAGACAACCAAGTTATTAATTATAGATTATTGAGATGATGGATAATGTACACTGATGAACATGGTTAATGGTAACATGGTAATGGGTGATCTAAGCAAGCATGGTATATGGATGGGTTGGATGTTATGGTGGTTTCACTTGCTTTAGATCTAAGGACCGGTTCGTGGAGCGACCATCCGGGATTTATCGTTCCACCACGAGGCCAAGTATGGGTGCGGCATAGCTGATTAATTAGGGTATTGCTAGTATTCCACGGATCATTTGGCGCATCGGGGAAGGGGAGTCGGATTGGGTTTGGATTTGTTGCGGGACTCCCTGGGATCCGAATGGCACAAGAGGGGACCTCGGTTGAATATGTGCTCAGTGGGTCTGTACATACTAGTAATCCCTTTGTAAAGGCCATTTTGTGGTCTCCTCACCACAAACCAATGGAAGTGTGTAATGTGACTGACGGGTCACGGGTATAAGGGAGGTTCTTAGTCACCGAAAGGTGATGAAATCACAGACTCATGGGTAAAGTGGTACAACCTCTGCAGAGTCTTAAAAACTATCATGATAGACGTGCTCCCAGTCATGAGCAACCTGGACCCTCACATGATTAGAGCGATTTTGGTATTGGGATTGTTTGGTACTGGTTATGGTTGATAATATGGTTATGGATGGTTATGGATCAAATTATGGTATTGGATATGGTTAATGGAAATGGTAAAATCTGGTATAATGTTGATGGATATGGAATATAGACTTATATTATGATAATCATTGTGGTATACAATGGGCTTACTTCACATACATATAATATACTGCTCTTCAAATGTTTTAATGTACCTTTCAGCACCTAGCCTTTATTATTGTCGTCATTTGTATCAGCTACGTGTCATACTTTCCCACACTTGCTGAGTACGACATGTACTCACCCTTGCAATTCCCCCACCAATAGTCTCAGGTCGGGATTGGGAGTATCACGACGTTAATGAGGAGTTCTAGGCTATGTGCTGCCATCAGCTTTGCCTGTGGTGTTGCTTGGAGCCGCGCTATCCTATATGCTTAGTTACTTAATTAGATTATTTCTGCTGTAGTAGTTTTCAGAACTAGTAATATTGATCATTAGGATTGTAATTTGAGGATTATTTGAATATTGTAATAAAAGTATTTATTTAATAATTTGAGTTGTGGTAATTATCTGTTTATTATTTGTGAATCACATGTGTATGTGTGTTAAACATCTTGGGCACACATATAGTTCACTTGGTTCTTTTTCAGAACCGGGTGTCACAAAGTTGTATCAGAGCTACAGGTTGACCCTAGAATGCAGCCTAGATAGAATAGACACTTTAGAGCACATAGGAACACTCAGGAAACGTTGTGGTTTGTTTGGTGTGCTAATTGCTATGTATTGTTGCATGTGCGCTTAGTAGAGGATTTTGGAATGCTTTAGCATTGCCATGTCCATATAGTCTTGTATAGGTAGTTTCTTAGTTTCATATCCCTTGATGCATATAGTTGGGAACGTTTTCTAATTTCTTATCTCTTGCTTTTCTTCAGATGGTGAGGACTCGCAACCAGAGGGATGTCAATGATGAGGAGGAGAACAATGTAGCACCTCAGAACAACCAGGGACCAGCCCAAGGAGCTATTAACCTTGAGCGGCTATTGGCTGTGCAAAACCAGCTCATGCAGACCATGATTCAAACTATGGGATAGCTGCAGACTGGTAACAAAAACAATCAGCCCCACCTGCCTCCACCGCCACTACCCCCACTGCCTCATAACTTGTTGGGAGAGTTCATGACGACTAGGTCACCAACCTTTGCTCAAGCCACCGACCCTATGGACCTCGATGATTTGCTCAATTCTGTGGAAAAGAAGCTAGCTATCATTCAATATAGTGACCGGGAGAAGGTTCTATTCGCTTCTCATCAACTAGTTGGAGCAGTTGCGGATTGGTAGGATTCTTTATACAACGCCCATGAGAATCAGGACAGGATCACTTGGGCCAAATTCAAGGAGAGCTTCTGTTCTCATTATGTGCCGGAAGGTGTTTTGATCCTAAAGAGACAAGAATTTGAAAACTTGAGGCAAGGAAGGTCAAGTGTGAGTGAATATCTTAATAAGTTCACTCAACTCTCTAGGTACACCCCTGAAGATGTCAGCTGAGACAGCTGGAGGCAATACTTGTTTATGAGAGGCTTGAACAATGATATCCAGTTACAATTGCTCAACTGTGATTATGAAAACTTCCAGAAGCTAATGGACAAGGCAATTGTGGTTGAGAACAAGGTCTATGAGATGGAACTAGAAACTAAGAGGAAGGCACCATATCAAGGACAGCAACAAGGAAGCAATGTGCGCCCTCGCTTTGCACCACCCAATGCGCCATGTTACAGAATCTCTGCGCCTACTCAACGCCCTGGTTATCAACCTCGTCCAGCTCAGCCTCAGTTTGTGCAGCAGCGCCTGATATGAACACGAGGGTGTGTTTGTGAATTTTTGTCCCTATCTTTCACGGTACTAACAGGTGTGATAAAAATTTGTTCACTCTCAACCAGTATATCACCAACAAAAGCAACCCTTGAATAGTATATTCGTGACTATCGACAATTTAGTAATGTAGTAGCAACGGAATGGCAGAAGCAATACTCACGATCATATAATTCTAGAGCAGATCAGATAATACAAATAGCAGCAGTAAAATTGATAGATGAATTTTGCTTACTGTAGATGCAAACCAATATTAGATAAACTCTCACCCATGGTACTGAGTTGAACCACAAACAAGAGAGAAGATTCACACAAGAACCAAGATCGCACCCAGACTACAAAAAAAACACGATCTCACAACAGCTCCGGAAGAATCAGGAGTTTCTGGCCTCCAAAGGTACAATCCTTCAATCGCACACATCAACTCTGAGGAGGATCCTTGGACTCTGACCTGGTAATCTCCGATGGCCAATATTCCATCCTGTAGCAGATGTAGTCTCTCCTCCACGCTGGGGGAAGCTACGATAGAAAAATATTACCGATCTGATCTATTGCCAAAAAATTGTCCTCGTACACGGGCAATGCCCAGGCTTTATGGCTCGCAGGCCAGCCATAACCTGGTTAGACTCCACCAATAAAATGACCTGGACTCAAACCCTACCAACAAAATGACTTGGACTCTCAACGTACATGGATTCTAGCAAAACTGATGCACTCATGCACGTAAACTACAAGAACTCTGATGCACACACACAACAAACTAGGTCTATTGTAAATAATAAACTACTCCGGCAAGGTTATAATTAACTAAATAACCACACAGCAGGACTGATGATATTTGTTTTAGTAACATGACTGCTGATCTCAATTTCCGATGCTAATTTTGCACTTATCCAATCTTCACATGCATAGTACCAATAATAATGTTATTTTGTACCTTCTTCTTTCCTACTTTCTCTAATAGATTAATTCCTATGAAATTTAACTTGCATGAAAGAATAGTGGTGGAAGTAGCATGACTCTGCTTCTCCAACTTTATGGAATGCTTCACATCAATATAAAATTCACGTGCATAGTTGAAGTATTTCGAGAAGCCATGGGCTCATCATTCACTCCCCCTTGGATCAAAGTCGTCCTCGGCTTTGCTGGTGTATCAATGAGTTTTCTCTTATTTGCAACAATTGTATTACTATACTTGGCCTTGAGTTCAGCACCCATGAATATATACTTTCTAGGCCTCAGATTACACAAAATGTTTTCCTTATTCTCCTTCAAGATGATTGTCTTAGAACCAATATTAATAGAACTATTTGAAATCTTGCAACTAGATTCATCATCACCAGCAATGTCAACTATTTTAACATCTTTGGGATATGTATCAACATTTACTGGAGCTGTAACAACCACATCATTCCCCCCCCCCCCTTGCAGCAAAGTCGTCCTCGGCTTTGGGTATCTTTGGGTGCCTTTTTCTTTTTTAAAAAAGCAGGAAACTCTTCTGCTTGGATAACATTTTCCTTCATCGGCCTCAGCACATGAGACACACCTTTATGAATGAACGAATAAATATTGGAACGACCTCCATGTGTTGCATCAAATCAAATTGCCATGGCCTTCCTAGTAACAGATGGCACACGCTCATCGGTGCTACATAACAATCAACATCATCAATATACTTCCCTACTGCAAATTTTACTCTTGTCTTGTGAGTAATTTTCAGTGTACCACTTTGATTCATCCATTTCATATAACGTGGAGTAGGCAGTCTCCATGTTGACAAAGATAATGCATGCACCACATCTGAACTAATAGCATTAGTGAAACTTCCACCATCAATAATTAATTTGCATACCTTCTCCTTAATTCTGCACTCTGATTGGAAGATAGTGCAACGCTGACCCTTCACATCAGCAATAGTTCCATCACATTGTACTTCCTGAGAAATCAATGATAACCCTTGCACAACTTTATCAACATCATCATTTTTTGGCTCGTTAATATCACGAGACAGCTGAATAAAAGAATTTTCATCACTTCCAAAAGGATTATTCTCCACTTCAGCATCATTGTGTCTAGCAGAAATTTTCTTATTCTCATAAGACAAAGATCTAAGTTCAGAAACCGTAGGTTCGTCCATGTTGCATTGTAGAACACTATTGGTATGCTCAAAAGAAGAAACGAACTGTTTTTCATGATATGTAGGCGCTGAGAAAATTTCAGAAACAGAAGACTTAACCTTTTTGCAGTGCAGCAACTTATCTGGTAATTCAAGAAACTGGGGCACCTTTTGTTGTTTGCAAATATTTCCACGAGTTGGGTTTGTATCTTTCTTGGTAGCAAGAGAAGAATTTGCTGCACAGACATGCTTCTGTTCAGGACCTGTGGTCATATCAACTTGTGCCCTAAACTTGTTCATGCACTCTTCTCCGATGACAGGTGCACTCCAAGATGAACATGTATCAAGTTTGACACCATATGAATATTTGCTAGCAGTGCTACACCGTCTCGAGGTAGCACAGGATCAGCGATCCTTGAGCATAGGGGAGGACTGGCCCAGGAGGAAATTAAAACGACATTGCCTCACTCTTGCTTCCCTGGAGAGAACAGTGGCGAGACTCAGGTCAAGAATCTACTATCTGAAGGACGGCGATGCAAATACCTCCTTTCATAGGCAGGCTGGTTTTCGCAAAAGGAAAAACTTTATCCCAAAATTGATAGATGATGACCGGATTGCTACATCGCAAGAAGAGAAGCAACATATCATGTTTCAATTTTATGAGAATCTCATTGGAACTGCAACCCAACGGTCAGTTACTTTTGATCTGTCCTACTTCCACAGAGCGGGCTTGGATTTAGCTCATCTGGATGCTCCAATTACCGAAGAAGAAGTGTGGAAAAATATTAAGCAGCTGCCAGCAGATAGAGCACCAGGACCAGACGGTTACACCGGGCATTTTTATAAAGCCTGTTGGTCCATAATAAAATCTGATTACATGACTGCTATTGTTTCCTTACAACATGGAGATGCGATGAGATTGGAGCTCCTGAATTCAGCCTATATTACTCTCATTCCTAAGAAAGATGAAGCAGTACTTGCCAAGGATTTTAGACCAATCAGTCTAATACATAGCTTTGCAAAACTGATTACCAAGATTTTAGCAAATCAATTGGCGCCCCAGCTTGACTCTATGATCTCTACAAATCAAAGTGCTTTTACCCGTGGAAGATGCATCCATGATAATTTGTTATTGGTGCAACAGACGGTCAAGCGACTGCATCGTAGGAAAGTGCATAGCCTTTTCCTAAAATTGGATATATTCAAGGCTTTTGATACAGTATCATGGCCTTTCCTGCTAGAAGTGCTCACCCACCTCGGTTTTGGTATTTCCTGGTGTAACATCATCTCCTGTTTACTTTCCACAGCATCTACACGTATCCTAGTAAATGGCGAAGCAGGGGAAACTATTTATCACAAGCGAGGACTGCGTCAAGGGGACCCTCTATCCCCCATGATGTTCATCATAGTCATGGATGTGCTAAACAGTCTATTTGATAAAGCTGTTGATATCGGACTACTGCAGCCCCTAGAACGCCACGTGGGGCAGCAGATGTCACTCTATGCTGATGATATTGCTTTGCTTAACCGTCCAGATGAAGGGGAGCTGCAGCTTACTAAAGCATTACTCAATACCTTAGGAGAAGTATCTGGGTTGCAGACAAACTTGCATAAGAGCAGCGTCATTTCAATAAGATGTGGTGAAGGACTTCTATCGACTGTAACTGATACTTTGCATTGTGTTGCAGCCCAGTTCCCGTGTAGCTATTTAGGACTTCCGCTTTCACATAAAAACTAAGAAAGAGCGATTTGAATCCATGGGTTGAGAACGTAGCGGATAAACTACCGCGATGGAAGGCATCGCTAATGAATCGGGCTGGTCGAGCTACTCTAGTCTGCTATGTCATTTCAGCCATGTCGATACACCTGCTGATTGCTATTAGAGTTCCAAAATGATCCATCAAGGCCATCGACAAAATCCAAAGAGGCTTCTTATGGCAAGGAAGGGAACAGGCCAATGGTGGTTGTTGTCTAGTGCAGTGGGCCAAGGTAACTAGACCCATCAATTTTGGAGGATTAGGTATTCCTAACCTAGAAATCATGGCTTGGGCCTTACAGTTACGATGTCACTGGTACAAAAAAATCGGAATGAATTGTCCTTGGATGGAACTTAAACTCCCATCACACCCAAACACACTCGCGCTACTGAATGTTGCCATGACCACTCATGTCGAGAACGGAAATAACTCTCTATTCTGGACAGACCGTTGGCTGAATGGAGCGACTATAGCTGAGGAGTCGCCACTTGTGTTCCAACACATGCCAACAAGGATAAAACAACACAGAACTGTAGTTGAAGCTTTGCATGAGAATGCTTGGGTGCGCAATATAGCTGGGGTCTTAAGTTCAGAGGGATTAGGAGAATACTTTCAGTTGTGGTCAAGTATCCAAAATGTGACATTATCAGCAGAAGACGATCAACATCTATGGAGCTTCGAGGCATCTGGACATTATTCTTCCAAATCTGCTTATCGAGCTTATTTTGCTGGTGCCATCATCTTTGAACCTTGGCACCGTCTATGGAAATCTTGGGCTCCGGCAAAATGTAAGTTTTTCTTGTGGTTGGTGCTCCATAACAAATGTTGGACAGCTGATTTTCTCGAGACGCGGACTGCCACATCCCGAGAAATGTCCCCTATGTGATCAAGAGGAGGAAACCATCCAACATATCCTTTTAATGTGTGTTTTTGCGAGGCAGATTTGGTTCAGATTACTATTGATGATCCACATGTCACATCCTTTACTGATTATGTGTGGCGCTCGGATCAAATTGTATGTGTATCGGGCGGGTCAGTCCTTTTATAGTCCAAGGACTGAACTTTACAACATTTGCCTGGCCCGACAAGTGGCCCTAGCATATTTAATAGCACAATACATTGTCTAAGAGCATTAAGCGTGGTTAATAGTGTGATAACGTGCCTTAATGGCTGCGTTACCCATATTAACAGTGCTCTGATCGTGTGTCATTAATACTGCATTAATGACACGTAATCAGGTCCTGTAACTATCGCTTTAACTGTCCCTTGAATATTTGTGCTGTTGGAGATCCGCCAGTGTACTCGTTAGTGGTGTAGGTCCGGAGGCTCCACACGTTGCAGCTTCAGAGCTTCCCCTTGTAGGGAGATAGCTCTGGAACCGCTATACACGTGGCAGTACCGGAGCTCCCTTCTGTTGGGGGTTAGGTCTGGGGTCATTATACATGTGTTGGCTGCAGAGCTTCCATTTGTTGGGAGTTTAGCTCCGAACATACATTACATGTGTCACCCCGGAGCTACCCATATGAGGGATGCGGGTCCAGTGTAGTGTGACATGTGGGCCTTGAGGAGACCTTCAACTTTGACAGGTGGAACTCTCTTGCACTTCTTGCGGTACCGTGGTGTACCCAGTACGCAAGGTACCGATAGTGGCCCCCCGGCCCACCTCTGAGAGAAACCCTTTTGGTTAAGTTATTCTACAGGAGGTGGGACCATCTTCGATTCCCGCGCTTTGATTTCAAAAGTCTTCCGAGGTGCCTTTGGGGTGATGGTTCGAGATTAAACCATCGCTGCATGGTTTGTATGAATGTGGCGAATGAGATCTTTGAGTGCCGATCTCACGCAATTGAAGGTCGCCAGTTCCCAATACGAAAACCGTATAGGTTCCCAGTGCCTTGTCAGGGTGCTGCCTTTGGGTTTCCCACCGCCCATCATGATAACTGTTCGCCTGGGGTAATAACCTCAACCTCTTCGTCGGGTGGCCCAGGGCCCATTCGTCATTGACGGGGTAGATTTTTGAAATGTGACCCTGCTCTTGTTGCGGTTTCCATCCAAGCGTTGTGGAGGCTTACTTAAGAAGGAAAGTATGCACAGTTTGAGGACTCTTTACGCTTTCAATCAAACTCGCGCTCAGTGCCTCCCAAACTCCGCCTAGCTTTCCCTTCCTTTGCTCCACTTTGCCGCGATGAATTTCGGTCTTCCCAAGGGCCGCGTCTAGAGAAAAGACAATCTGATGAAGGTCCGGACCTTCATAGGATGGTCCAGTGACTCCTTCAACCACCTAGTCCGCGCCGACAAGCTCCCCTTCAAGAAGGATCGCTGCGGGGAGATGGTGTATTTTTTGGCGTACGCCATGGTGGGATTGATCCCACCATTCTCGAGCTTCATCCTGATGCTGCTGGACTTCTACAGCCTCCAACTGCATCACCTTGGCCCGCACTCCCTTCTGCTTGTGGCCACCTTCGTCCACTTCTGCGAGATGTGGGTGGGCGTGCCTCCCTGAGTTGAATTGTTCCGAACCTTCTTCATAGCTCATACCATCGGCAAGGGGACAGAGTTCGTTGGCTTCTATTACTTCGTGAAGCGCAATAATTGCCCCTTCAAGTACTTGAAGTTGTTCCCCTCAGGCAAATGGGATGACTGGAAGAAATATTAGATCGTCATTGCAGTGGATGAGCACGACAGGTTGGAGCTGCCCCAAGGACTGCCCAATGTCGACATTGAGGCTTGGAATGTAGTTTCGAAGTTGTCGGATGCATTTAAGCCTGTCCTGAACAGGATCCGAGAATGCAATGTGGGTGGAGTGACCCCCCAGATTGTCTTCAGAAATTTCATGGTGAACAGGTGGGCTCCGCTGAGGAAGAGGGAGAAGCTTGCCTAGGCTCTCAACAGTGTGATGGATGACGACCGGAATTAAACCGGCTTGAAATCCAACTTAGATGATTAATCTTTGAAGCTCCATCTTAAGAAATTTCAGCATGGGCTTGTCGACGGTGATGACTTGGCTCCGCCGGCTACTTTCCTGCCCTTAAATATGATTCCAGAGATCAGCAGGGAGCTCCGGAGGAAGATGCTGGCGCTAGATGACCTTGGCGAGGTAGAAAAACGCCGGACCTCTAGGGTTGTAATCCCTGGAGATTCCGAGGAGGTGGCTACCCCTTCTCCAAGCCAGAGGGTTGAAGATATTGGCAAGTTCCAGGGCAAGGAGCCAGCTGAGTCTTCCAAACGGAAGAGGAAGCTAAAGCATGCTATGGGAGGTCCGTCAGGCCAACTCCATCCACAACAGCCCCTTCTCCTCGATGAGGGAGATCTTCTGCGGCTACACCTCCTCTGGTGCAAGCATCCTCAAGAGGCGCTAGTTCTAGACAATCAACTCCGGTCCTGGTACTAGCGATAGGCTCCAGGTCCGGAGCTTCTTCCCAGCTAAGGGAGAATTCGGCTGGGGCATCACCAAAGACGACGGAAGGCTCCGGGAAACATTCTTGAGCTCCTTCCGTGCCGATCACGACAAGCTCCAGCTTCGAGCCTCCAGCGGAGAGGTTTCGTGCCGATTGGGGCAGTAGCTTCCCAAGGTAAGCCTTGCTTTTTCACCTTGATTTGTCACTTGTTGTTTATCATGTTTTGAAACTTCCGATTTTTTGACTGAAGGGGGTGAAGTCGGGGACCAAGGCTCCGGCCTCTGTTGCTCCAGCTGGGGCTACACAAGCTGAAGCTCCGGCTCCAACCATCGAGCCCTCTCAAGTGGTGGCTAAGGACACGGCAGCTCCGGCGCCAGCTGTCGTGGTCTTAGATCCAGAAGAGACGCCAGAAGCTCCCATTGTAGCGCCGGGCCACGGGGGAGAAGCTGAAGATGCACCGCCGGCAATAGTGCCGGAAGTCGAAGCTACAGTACAAGAGTTGGAGATGGCGGAAGCTCCAACATCTGAGCCAGAGGTTACCAAGTCTCCAGTCCCTGCGCCAGAAGTTGTGACGGGGCTGGTGGCGCCAGAAGCTCCGGCCCTTGAGCCGGAAGTCATTGAGGCCCTAGTCGTTGAGCCGGAGGCAATTGAAGCCCCGGCTACTAAGGCGGCAATGGTCGGAGATCCGGTCGCTGAGCCAGAGGTAATTGAAGCTCCGATCTTCGATCCAGATGTTGCTGAAGCTCCGGCGGTTGAGCCAGAAGTAGCTGATGTACCGGCACCTGAGTCAGCGATAGAGATGGCTTCGAGTGAAGTCCCGACGACCACCCCGGGAATAACTGCTCCGGAGGTGCCCACGCCCGTGGAAGAATGCCAAGAAGAGGTGGGGGTAGGCTCTTGACCCGTGGAGCCAGCGATTGAAGTTCCTGCAGCAAGACCTTTGGCATAGGCCCCGGAGGTAAGAGTTCCCTTAGCGGGTTCTTCTCTACTGTTGCCGAAGAACTTCCATAGGGTGGACCCAGTGCCGCAGGAGCCGACGGTACCTCACTTGTAGAGTGGGACCCTATTTTTGTTATGGAGAATCCCCTGGAGCCAGCAGAGATGACCCCAACAGGTTCGGAGCCCATTCCCTTGGCGTTGTCCATAGACAATGCCTGCTCGAGCCTCCGACAAGTTCAACTCGCCTTCAGTCATGAGAGCAAGGTCCTTGAGGAGGAGCGCCACACCTTGAGGTGTTGAGGCAACATGCTCCACTTTGAGACCAGACTTGCTCAGATGAGGCTTGCTGATCAGAAGGAGTGGGTCAAGAGTGAAACGGCCCAGATGGAGTACTGAGGCAAGCTGGTGGAGGAGAAAGAAGTCGCCATCAGGGCCCTCAACGCCAATTCTCAGGATATTCTCGAATGTGCCAAGGAGAGGAGTGATGCTGCTGAAGAGCGTCATGAGAACCTCGCTGCACTGAACGAGATTCTCCAGAAGTGCGGGGTGGACCTTGATGCAAGGGAAGTGTGATGCCCGGTTCCGAAAAATGAACCAAGCTAACGCATATGTGTGCCCAGGATGTTCATCACACATACACGAGTGCAATCACAAAAGAGTATATAGAAAATTACCATAGAACAAGATTAATTAACCAAATTTTATTACACGAACCATATAATCCTCAAATACAACCTCCAATGAATATTAATGACAAGTTCAACTCATGCAGCGGAAATAAACTAATTAGGGAACTAAGCAAACTAAGCATAAGGGATAGCGCAGCTCCAATCAACACCACAGGCAAGCTAACGGTAGACACGGCCTAGAACTCCGCATTATCGCCATTAAACTCCCAATCCTGACCTGCAACTGTTGGGGGGGAATTGCAAGAGTGAGTACATGTCGTACTCAGCAAGTGTGGAAAGTATGACATGTGGCTTATTCAAATGTTGATAATAATAATGGTTAAGTGCTGAAAAGTACATTAAAGCATTTGAAAAGAAATATATTATATTTATATGAATCAAAGCCATCATAATCATAAGTAATATCATAATACTAGTCCATAATTCACCATCCTTATCAATAATTCCAGATTTCACCATTTGCCAATAACCATATTCAATACCAGAAACTAATCCATAACCATAATACCAACCATAACCATCCCAAATACCATCCCAATATCGAGTACCCTCTAATCATGGAAGTTGTCCAGGTGCTCATAATCGGGAGCATGACTATCATGATAGTTTTAGACACACTCTGCAGAGTTTGTACCACTTTACCCACGTGTTTGTGATTTCATCACCTTTTAGTGACTAAGAACCTCTATTATGCCGTGTCACACTTCCATAGGTATGTGGCCAAGAGATCACAAAATAGCTTTTACAAAGAGATTACTAGCCTATTTAGACCCCACTGAGGTTTCACCGGTGGCGATGTCTCCTACAGAGCATATATTCAACCAAGGGCCCCCTCTTGAGCCATTCGGATCCCAGGGTAGTCCCACCAATCATCAACAAACCCAATCCGACTACCCCTTCCCCGAGCATCCACAATGGTCCAAACAGCACTAGTAAAGCTCTAATTAATCAGCTACGCCGCACCCATACTTGGCCTCATGGTGGCACTGTAGTCCTGGCTTATTCTCGCATGAACCGGTTGAATTCTCGTAAGGAAAAGAGAATAGAAGGTATACCAAGTATTTAGGACTCCAGTGACTCAAGAAACTTGGAGGTAGCACTTGGATCTTGGTGATCTAGGGTTGGTGATGAACTTGGAGATGAATTGAGAAGAACGAAACTTGGTGGAGATCTTGATCCTCTTTCGTTTCCTCCTCTTCTTCTTCTTGCATGGGATCTTCTCCTCCCTCCTTGATGGTGGCTCCCCACGAACTAGGGTTTGGGTGGGTGGAAAAGTGGCAAATAGATGTCAAGCCAAGGGGTGGGGCTGTTTATATAGAGGTGGAGGCTAGGGTTAGATGGATTTCGAGTTTTGGTATGAGTAGAGGCCGGTTTAGAGTACCACATGGGCTCTAAAAGAGTTAGGCATGACGCCCCTAGGCCCACTTAATGTGAAACCCAAGAAACAAGTCGTAAAACAAAAGATCAACTCGAAGTCGCGAAATATCGGACAAGTCCGGAAAGGACCGGACTAGTCCGAAGTCGTCCAGAGAGAAAATCGGACAAGTCTGGCCAAAGATCAGACAAGTCCGACTTTAAACAGAGAGGAAATCGGACAAGTCCACTGGAACACCGGACTAGTCCGGAAAAGTCCATGGACTTAGCAATTTTTCAAGGATTCTTGGAATATCGGACTAGTCTGCACAAAATCGGACAAGTCCGAAAGTTTCCAGTGCCAAAAATTGGACTAGTCCGCACCGAAAACGGACAAGTCCTCACTAAAATCGGACTAGTCCTTAGTAAAATCGGACTAGTCCGCACTTTCCTGCATTTTAAGTGAGGTTTTGTTCCAAATCAATTTTAAATGCTGCAAATCAATTTTAAACTTGTTCCTCTTTATGTGGGTTAATGTTAAACATGTATATGAATGTATGTAGGGAATGATGCATGAAAATGAGGGTGTTACAAACCTACCCCCATTAAAATGAATCTCGCCCTCGAGATTCTATGCGGAAGAGAAGAGAGAGGGAAATTCCTTCTTGAGATCATCTTCTAGCTCCCAAGTTGCTTCTTTTTCTGCGTGGTGCTTCCATTGAACTTTACACCATCTAATAACCTTGTTCCTTGTGAATCTCTCCTTGGTTTCCAAGAGCTTGACCGGTTGCTCGGCATAAGTCAAATCTTCCTCTAGTTCCAATTCTTCCATTGGCACTTGTTCTTCCCGTACTCGCAAGCACTTCTTGAGCTGGGAAACATGAAAGACATCATGTACGTCTGAAAGATGAGCTGGCATCTCCAACTTATATGCTACTTCTCCTCTTTTGTCCAAAATTTTGAATGGTCCAATATAACGAGGTGCGAGCTTGCCCCTTATGTTAAACCTCTTATGTCCTCTCATTGGTGACACCTTGAGGTAAACAAAATCTCCCACTTCAAAGGCTAATTTCCTTCTTCTATTGTCCGCATAGCCTTTTTGCCTTGATTGGGCTGCCCTCGAGTTTTCACGAATTATTTCGACTTGCTTTTCGGCTTCTTGCAACACATCCGGACCAAATACTTGAGTTTCTCCTGCCTCATTCCAGAATAAAGGTGTCCTACACTCCCTCCCATAAAGCGCTTCATACAGTGACATTTTCAAGCTTGCTTGGTAACTATTGTTGTATGAAAATTCTGCATATGGCAAACTCTTGTCCCAACTTTTCCCATGCTTCAAAGCGCAAGCTCTCAACATGTCCTCCAAAATTTGATTGGTCCTCTCGGTTTGTCCATCCGTTTGAGGGTGATATGCTGAACTAAAATTCAACCTCGTTCCTAAAGCTTCATGCAATTTTTGCCAAAACCTAGAAGTGAATTGAGAACCTCTATCCGAGACTATCTTCTTCGGGACTCCATGTCGACACACAATATGCTCCATGTATATTTCGGCTAATCGTGCAGCTGTATATTTGGTCTTCACAGGGACAAAATGAGCTGACTTGGTTAAGCGATCCACAATTACCCAAATTGAGTCATACCCGGACTGAGTACGTGGTAACCCAACTATGGAGTCCATTCCAATGTCTTCCCACTTCCATTCCGGAATCTTCAATGGTTGCAATAATCCTGTTGGCCTTTGATGTTCCGCCTTGACTCGTTGACACACATCACACAATGCCACATATTCAGCTATGTCCTTCTACATGCTATCCCACCAATAGCTAGTCTTCAAATCTTTGTACATCTTTGTACAACCAGAGTGAATTGAGTAAGGTGAGTCATGTGCCTCTTTTAATATTTTCTCCCGAATATGCTTTACATTAGGCACAACGATTCTCTTTCCAAGCCATAAGGTACCATGTTCGTCTTCATCAAATCTGAATTCTCTCCCTTCTTCGGTCCTGTCCTTGATTTCCTTGATCTCCTCATCCGTGGTTTGTGCTTCTCGAATTTCTTGCTCCAAGGTTGGGTTTAACTCCATCATCTCCATCTCATTTACAAACCCGAGGTTAAACCTTTCAAACTCCTTACATAACTCGGATGGTAACTCTCGAACTGTGAGTTGATGACTTACTCCCTTTCTACTCAAAGCATCGGCCACTACATTGGCTTTTCCCGGATGATAGTTGATCCCTGAATCATAATCTTTGATGATCTCCAACCATCTCCGTTGCCTCAACTTCTGTGAAAATATATTTAAAACTCTTATGATCCGTATAAATTTCACACCTATGTCCAAGAATGTAGTGTCTCCAAATCTTCAATGCATGTACCACGGCTGCGAGTTCCAAATCGTGCGTGGGGTAATTCTGTTCATGTTTCTTCAATTGTCATGATGCATATGCAACCACTTGACCTTCTTGCATCAATACACATCCAAGTCCTTGTCTCAATGCATCACAATAAATATCAAAACACTTGCTCACATCCGGCAGTACCAAAACTGGGGCTGTTGTCAACCTCTTCTTCAACTCCTCAAAACTATTTTGACAAGCTTGGGTCCATTGGAAAGCCTTTCCCTTCATTATCAACTCCGTCATAGGCTTGGCTATCTTGGAAATGTCCTTGATGAATCTACGATAATATCCAGCCATCCCAAGAAAACTCCTTATTTCCTTTACGTTTTGCGGCAGTTCCCACTTCAACACGTCTCTCACCTTTCCAGGGTCAACCGACACTCCTCCTCCTAAGATGATGTGACCCAAAAACGACACCTCTCTCAACCAAAACTGACACTTGTTGAACTTGGCATACAATTGATGCTCCCTCAATTTCTGCAATGTAAGCCTCAAGTGTTCCTCATGTTCTTTCTCATCCTTCGAGTAGATCATAATGTCATCAATAAACACCACGACGAACTTGTCCAAGTACTCCATGAAGACCTTATTCATGAGGTACATAAAGTAGGCAGGTGCATTTGGCAATCCAAAAGACATCACGGTGTACTCATAAGATCCATACCGTGTTCTAAAGGCTGTCTTGGGTATGTACAATGGTCTAATCTTCATTTGAAAGTATCCCGACCTCAAATCAATCTTAGAGAAGACACAAGCACCCTTCATCTGATCAAACAAGTCTTCTATGTGTGGCAAGGTGTACTTGTTCTTGATTGTTACCTCGTTGAGAGCTCGGTAATCCACACACATCCTTTGGGATCCATCCTTCTTGTCCACAAATAGAACGGGTGCTCCCCAAGGTGAAGAACTAGGGCGAATAAAACCCTTCTCTAGTTGCTCTTGAATTTGCTTCTTGAGCTCCGCTAATTCCATAGGAGGCATCCTATACGGCCTCTTAGCTATAGGTGCAGTTCCAGGTATTAAATCAATAACAAACTCAATGTCTTGATCAGGTGGCATACCTGGCAACTCGTCCGGAAAAACATCCAAAAATTCACACACCACCGGAATCTCCTTAATTGCGGCACCGTCCATATGATTTAGCTCCAATTGCATCGGTGCGGTTTGAGATGCTTCAAATTCTACGGTGATCCCTTCCTCATTGGTCAACTTCACCGTCTTCGTGGCACACTCAATAACTCCATTGTGCTTCCTCAACCAGTCCATACCAAGTATAATGTCCAATCCTTGAGAATCCAAAACAATGAGGTTGGCGGAGAAGTCTACCCCCCTTATTCTAAGTCTTACTTTTGGACATACTATATTTGTCCTCATCTCTCCTCCAGGAGACTTAACCAATAGTGTAAACTTCATATGGGAGATAGGCAAACTATACTTGGCAACATACTTTGATGCAATGAATGAATGCGATGCTCCAGAATCAAATAACATAGTTGCGGGGTTGGAGTTGGCGAGAAACATACCAATGACCACGTCATCCGCTTGTTGAGAATCCTCCGTAGAGACATGGTTCACATTGCCACGAGCAAAATTCTGCTGTCCACGGTTCCCTTGTGGTTGTCCTCCATTGGGTCTTGGGTTTTGCCTCGGTGCATTGCTTCCTTGACCAAGGCCTGACTTAGGACATTGATGCGCAAAGTGTCCAGCTTCTCCACAAGTACAGCACTTCTTAACTCCACTAGAGTTATTGGGACGAGCTTGGTTTTGAACATTTGCACCAGGAAAATTAGCACGAGGCGCATAAGGCATTGGAGGCTAGGTGCTTGGATGACAGGGCGCTGCTGCACAAACTGAGTTGGGCGTGGTGCATAACCAGGTCGTTGAGCAGGAATAGAAGAGCTAAAATGAGGCGCATTGGGCGGTGCAAAGCGAGGGCGCACATTACTTACTTGTTGCTGTCCTTGATATGGCGCCTTCCTCTTGTTTTCTTGCTCCATCTCACGGATCTTGTTCTCAACCACAATCGCTTTGTCCACAAGCTTCTGGAAATTTGCATAGTCACAATTGAGTAGTTGCACTTGGATTTCATTGTTCAAGCCCCTCATGAACAAGTATTGTTTCCGGCTGTCCCGACTAACATCCTCAGGCGCATATCTTGAGAGTTGAGTGAACTTATTGAGATATTCACTCACGCTTGATCTCCCTTGCCTCAAATTCTCAAATTCTTGCCTCTTCAAGATCATAACACCCTCCGGCGCATAATGAGAACGAAAATTCTCCTTGAATTTGGCCCAAGTAATTCTCTCTTGGTTCTCATGAGCATTGCAATAAGAATCCCACCAATCCGCAGCTGATCCAACTAGTTGATGAGAAGCAAACAAGACCTTCTCCTGGTCACTGCATTGGACAATAGCTAGCTTCTTCTCCACGGACTTGAGCCAATTGTCCGCATCCATAGGGTTAGCAGCTTGAGCAAAGGTCGGCGGCCTAGTCCTCATAAACTCTCCCAATCAGTTATGATGAGGCGGGGGTGGCGGTGGAGGCATTTGGGGTTGATTGTTGATATTGTCAGCCTGCAGTTGTTCCATAGTTTGTATCATGGTCTGCATGAGCTGGTTTTGCATAGCCAAAAGTTGCTCAATGTTGATAGCTCCATGAGGAGGTCCTTGCCCATTGTTGTTCTGAGGTACTCCATTGTTCTCCTCCTCATCATTGCCATCCCTCTGGTTGCGAGTGCTCACCATCTGAAGAAAAGCAATAGGTAAGAATTGGAAAATGTCCCCAACTATATGCATCAAGGGATATAAACTAAACAACTAGCTACACTATCCTAGGTGGACATGGCAATCCTAAAGCATCCCAAAATCCTCTATTAAGCACACAAGCAAGCAATATATATAGCAAACAACAAGCCAACAAAATCAAATCGATTCTTGAGTGCCCCTATGTGCTCTAAAGTGTCTATTCTATCTAGGCTGCATCCTACGGTCAACCTATGGCTCTGATACCAATTTGTGACGCCTGGTTCCAAAAAATGAACCAAGCTAACGCATATGTGTGCCCAGGATGTTCTTCACACATACACGAGTGCAATCACAAAAGAGTATACAGAAAATTACCACAGAACAAGATTAATTAACCAAATTTTATTACACGAACCATATTATCCTCAAATACAACCTCTAATGAATATTAATGACAAGTTAAACTAATGCAGCGGAGATAAACTAATTAGGCAACTAAGCAAACTAAGCATAAGGGATAGCGCAGCTCCAATCAACACCACAGGCAAGCTGACGGTAGACACGGCCTAGAACTCCGCATTATCGCTATTAAACTCCCAATCCTGACCTGCAACTGTTGGGGGGGAATTGCAAGAGTGAGTACATGTCGTATTCAGCAAGTGTGGAAAGTGTGACTTGTGGCTTATTCAAATTTTGACAATAATAATGGTTAAGTGCTGAAAAGTACATTAAAACATTTGAAAAGCAATAAATTATATTTATATGAATCAAACCCATCATAATCATACGTAATATCATAATACCAGTCCATAATTCACCATCCTTATCAATAATTCTAGATTTCACCATTTGCCAATAACCATATTCAATACCAGAAACTAATCCATAACCATAATACCAACCATAACCATCCCAAATACCATCCCAATACAGAGTACCCTCTAATCATGGAAGTTGTCCAGGTGCTCATAACCGGGAGCACGGCTATCATGATAGTTTTAGACACACTCTGCAGAGTTTGTACCACTTTACTCACGTGTTTGTGATTTCATCACCTTTCAGTGACTCAGAACCTCTATTACGTTGTCTCACACTTCTGTAGGTGTGTGGCCAAGAGATCACAAAATAGCTTTTACAAAGGGATTACTAGCCTATTTAGACCCCACTGAGGTTTCACCGGTGGCGATGTCTCCTACAGAGCACATCCTCAACCAAGGGCCCCCTCTTGAGCCATTCGGATCCCAGGGTAGTCCCACCAATCATCAACAAACCCAATCCGACTACCCCTTCCCCGAGCATCCACAATGGTCCAAACAGCACTAGCAAAGCCCCAATTAATCAGCTACGCCGCACCCATACTTGGCCTCGTGGTGGCACTGTAGTCCTGGCTTATTCTCGCATGAACCGGTCCTTAGATCTAAGGCAAGCAAACCACCATACGTCCAACCCATCCACATACCACGCTTGCTTAGATCACCCATTACCATATCAGATTTAACCAGTTCATGTTAACCATAATCTCATCCATGCATAATTAAATTGAGTGGTATAGTTGTTTTCCATCCCAGTTGATTAAGCGAAGCAAAAGGTAAAAAGCCCTTCCTGACTCTCTACCGTAAATTCCAGGTGACAAGGGTGGTTAAACAAAGCTAGTAAACTTCCTATAATAGGATTCCCATCAAATTGACACAAACATGCAGTTTTATAAACAAAACATTTATTGTCAAAACAGGATCAATGTGCTTCAAGGACACTTGCCTTGCTCTTGCTGTTGATTAGGGTCAAAGCCTTCAAACTCTTGGTGTTGTAGATCCTCCGAGACACTCTCTAGCGCAAATCCGTCTAATCCACACAATAAACATACAAGACAAGAAACACAATCAAAGAGTGCACATATATTACTCAATATGACATGACATGCATGATTGATGCAAATGCAAGGTAGAACTTGTTACAAGATTGTTTTAATGGTAACTAACTATTTCTAATAGATTTTTACAAGTTTATACAGGTTTGGAGTTGATTAGATCAAATTTAAGAATCAATTTGATGCAATTTAACCAGGAAGAACGGACTAGTCCGCTAGGGACCGGAAAAGTCTGCACTCTGCGAGATCAGCAGATTAGGGTTTTCTAGATCGATGTAAATCTGGAGAGTAGGGGTTGAATTCTCGTAAGGAAAAGAGAATATAAGGTATACCAAGTGCTTAGGACTCCAATGAATAAGAAACTTGGAGGTAGCACTTGGATCTTGGTGATCTAGGGTTGGTGATGAACTTGGAGATGAATTGGTGATGAAGAACGAAACTTGGTGGAGATATTGATCCTCTTTCGTTTCCTCCTCTTCTTTTTCTTGCTTGGGATCTTCTCCTCCCTCCTTGATGGTGGCTCCCCACGAACTAGGGTTTGGGTGGGTGGAGAAGTGGCAAATAGATGTCAAGCCAAGGGGTGGGGCTGTTTATATAGAGGTGGAGGCTATGGTTAGATGAATTTCGAGTTTTGGTATGAGTAGAGGCCGGTTTAGAGTCCCACATGGGCTCTAAAAGAGTTAGGCATGACGCCCCTAGGCCCACTTAACGTGAACCCAAGAAACAAGTCATAAAACAAAAGATCAACTCGAAGTCGCGAAATATCGGACAATCCGGAAAAGACCGGACTAGTCCGAAGTCGTCCAGAGAGAAAATCGGACAAGTCTGGCCAAAGATCGGACAAGTCCGACTTTAAACAGAGAGGAAAACGGACAAGTCCGCTGGAACACCGGACTAGTCCGGAAAAGTCCAAGGACTTAGCAATTTTTCAAGGATTCTTGGAATATCGGACTAGTCTGCACAAAATCAGACAAGTCTGAAAGTTTCCAGTGCCAAAAATTGGACTAGTCCGCACCAAAAATGGACAAGTCCATTTTTAGTCAGAGAGAAATCGGACTAGTCCTCAGTAAAATCGTACTAGTCCGCACTTTCCTGCGTTTTAAGTGCGGTTTTTTTCCAAATCAATTTTAAATGCTACAAATCAATTTTAAACTTGTTCCTCTTTATGTGGTTTAATGTTAAACATGTATATGAATGTATGTAGGGCATGATGCATGAAAATGAGGGTGTTACACAAGAAAAACTCCTGGAGCAACAGGAGGATATTTTGGAGAGGGAGAAGGAGGTCACCCAAAAATTGACTCTGGGTGAACAGAATTTGGCAGATCGCACCAAAAAGTTAGATCTTTGGAGTTAGGAGGAGAAAGAAAAGTACTGGAAGCTGGGGCAGGATCTCTCGAAAAGAGAGAGTGTTATTGCCGCCAGAGAAGGAAGGTGAGGGGCAGGGAGAAGGACCTGCCCGAACGGCAGAACCGCATCCACCTCCGGGAGACAGAGCTAACCAACCGCGAGAAGCAGGTTGTTGAAACTATGCAGCAACAGGCTAAAGTGGTGGAACGCCTTGCTCGAGAGAGTCCGGAGCTAGTAGCCGCCCGGGGGTCACTAGAAGATCTGTAGAGCTTGAAGGAAACTGAGTCCCTGATGTTATAGGACTTCTTGGGACGTGCAGACAGGTCCCTTGTGCCTCTTGGTTTCACTCCAGTACGCCCGGAGGACCCAGCGCAGGAGCTGGACTAGACTCTAGTTGCACGTGGCTCTACTGGCAGCAAACTCGACGCGATGGGTAATGTCATCGCTGATCAGCTGGAGACAGAGGGTAGATCATTGGCCAAGAACGTCGTCGAGTATGTCTTGGCGTGTTACAAAAGTCGAGACCCCAGTTTTCTCTTGATCCGGTCTTTGAAGGAATCATTGCTGAAGAAGAGGATGCCACTGGAGCTATTGTCCTAGAAGCTGCTGAGAAGGTTGCCTCGTTTTTACACGGGACTTAGATCCTCTAGTGGCTAGGACTTTTTTCTTTTTGCCCCGTGTTGTAACCCCAATTTTGTAATTCAGTACTTTTGACTAATGAAATCCTCCTTTCTGCCATGAATTTCGCTTTGTCTTCAATATATTGTGTTGTATCTTGTTGGCCCCCTGGTACATGTGCACAATTGGAGTGTGTACATGTACCAAAAGGATTTGACAGCATGTTGATGACTTGAATGCTTCGAACTTGATATTTTAGGTCCGAAGTATTTATCTCCGGTACGTCGATGGCTGGCCCCCTGGGGCTACCGGAACTTGGTAGCTCCAACAGCACCCACCGTCAACATATAACATGTCAATGGCGGGCCCCCTAGGATTTATTGGAGCTTGATAGGTCCGGTAGCTTCTGATGTCAACGCATGAATCATTGAAGGTAGGCCCCTAGGGGTTGTCGGAGCTTTGTAGCTCCGACGTCACCCACTATCAACATATTAAACGTTGACAGCGGGCCCCCTTGGAGGATGTCAGAGCTTAGTAGCTCCTGGGTCGTCCACCATCACTGTGAATTTCTGTTTTTCCTGCACATTAAATACAAGAAAAGAGTAAAATTTGTCCTTTTTTCTATAAATCATTTGTGAGTTATCATTCTTATTTGAGTTTTAAATCTGAAGAAACTTGATATTGTAACAAGCATATTGATGTAATCTTTCTGGACCCATATGCTTTTCTAGTACTCACCATACAGAGTCCTGCCGGAGTGTAGGTAGAGTGGCGTACTGAGGGTGCAGGACCAGGCTAAGTCGATAGCACACTTCGGACCTATGTTGGCTTGGCGTTCAGGCGAGTAGACTATACAACATGTTAAGATCCAAAGAGATCAACGATATAACTTGTTACACATATGAATAACTTCGACAAAAACTAAAAAAGAAATGCACAATTTCATTATATACAAGAAGGATAATAATAATTTGATATATCAATCCTTGTACAAAAATAAATCCACGTGGAGTCTATTTTCACACAACTATGTCTTTCATTATAGGTCCAGATTACAGGGGAGCCAAGGACACACTTTGGGTGCGAGACCAAGCTAAGTGCGCTATACATCTTGTACTAGCCCTAGGCAGGTAGTTACACTGTTAGTGTTTTGAATGTATCAGTTGTTACTTGAACTTCCCGAACCTTCCCAGAGGGGTTCAGATGTTCTCCCGGAGGACCTACCCTTCTCTTTGTATTACTCTATAACATACATTGTGTGTAATTACAGACTCACCTCCGTGATTCTAAGTATAACACTTACGGAGGTGCTCGATGTTCTAAGGATTAGGAAGCGGACTCCCATCCTCAGTTGCCAAGCGAACGCATCCGGGCCGGGATACTTTGGTCACTCGGAAGGGACCTTCCCAGCTGGGGGAAAATTTATTCATTCCTTCGCGAGTTAGTATTTTTCGCAGCACCAGATCGCCTTCCTCGAGTTGTCGGTAGCACACGTGCCTTTGATGATTGCGCCGGAACGCTTGGCGATAATGTGCATTCCGAACAGCTGTTTGGCACCTGCCCTCGTCGATGAGGTCTAGGTCTTCGCGCCGGATCTAGTCCTGCGCGGCTTCGTTGAAGGTCCGGACCCAGAGGGACCCCATGGTGATCTCTGGAGGAAGTACTGCTTCAGATCCGTACACCAGGAAGAAAGGTCTCTCCCCGGTTGATCGGTTAGGTGTTGTCCTGTTTGCCCGCAATGTGGTTGGAATCTCTTCAATCTAGTTGGCTCCATGCTTTTTTAGGCGCTCGTATGTGCGCATCTTGAGTCCTTTTAAGATTTTTGCATTTGCTCTCTCGGCTTGGCCATTACTTGCTCGGTGAGATACCGAGGCGTAGCTGAGTTGAATGCCGAGGTCTTCGCAATATTCTTGAAATATAGCACTTGTAAATTGAGTTCCATTGTCATTTATGACTTTGTTTGAAACTCCAAATCTGCATATTATGAACTTCAAGAATTTGGATTTGCTTCCGACCACTTGGTGAAGTTGTCGATGGCGACATACAATAACCTGTAACCTCCGACGGCTTTTGGAAATGGTCCCAAGATGTCCATGCCCCACACAGTGGATGGCCATGTAGGAGGTATCATTTGTAGTGATAGAGCTGGTGTATGAATCTGTTTTGCGTGGAAGTGGCATGCTTCACATTTTTTCACTAGCTCAACCGCATCCTGGAGTGCTGGAGGCCAATAAAAGCCATGCCGGAAGGCTTTACCAACCAACGTGCGGGAAGATGCGTGGTTCCCACACTCGCCTCCATGGATTTTTGTGAGAAGTTCACGGCCTTCTTCCCTTGTAATGCATCGCATTAGGACTCCGTTGGCACCACGCGGGTAGAGATCCCCTTCTACCAATGTATATCTTTTAGCCAACCTGACGATCCGGTCAGCGGATACAGCGTCTTCATGAAGGAAGTTGTCTTTCAAGTAGCTCCGTATCTCTGAGATCCAGGCATAGGAGCTAACTTGAGCTTCTAAGTCTTGCGTGCTGGGTTGCTCGGTGCTTCCGACTGCACCTACGACCCTTGGTGGACGCCATGGTAACAGGGCCACCGGGACCGCCAGCTTTGAGGTGGTGGTCTCGCCCCCTTTGCTCAGTTCGGCTGGTTGAGCTGTTGGTCTTGACAACCTCCGTATGATTATTCTGTCAGGAGCCGGTGCTCCAGTTGAAGCCTTCATCGAGAGTTCGTCAGCTTCAACATTATGAAGACGCTGAACATGGTGGAGATCCAGGACTTTGAAGTCCTTCAGGAGCATTTGGACTTCAAGGAGATAAGTAGCTAGTTAGAGATTGTTACAGCAGCATTCACCTTTGAGTTGTTTGATGATGAGCTGTGAATCACCCTTCGCCAACAACTGTTTGACACCATAGGATAGTGCCACCTTGAGTCTGTAGATGAGAGCTTCATACTCCGCCATATTGTTGGTCGCCTTGAAATCAAGGTGAACCATGTACTTGACCTTCTCCCCACTCGGAGCAAGGAGAAGGATTCCAGCTCTAGCCCTCTGCTTCTGCATGGAGCCTTCGAAGTAGAGAGTCCAGTAAGGCTCGGTGAATACCGGGACCTTGGGTTCCGCTTCTGCTCACTGGGGCCCCCAGGGTTTGATGGAGAGGGAGTCCATTCCGCCATGAAGTCAGCCAAAGCCTGACTCTTGATTGGTTGTCGTGACATGAATTCTAGGTCAAACTCGGCCAACTCTGCTACCCACTTTGCAATGTTCCCAGTAGAGCTAGGGTTATGCAAAATAGCATGCAGTGGAAAAGATGTTACCATTGATATTTTGTGAGCTTGGAAGTAGAGACGAAGCTTCCTTGAGACAATAAGAACTGCATAAAGCAGCTTATGCACCTCAATGTATTGTGTCTTGGCATCATGGAGTACTTTGCTGATGAAGTACACTTGGCGCTGGACGGTCTGGACCCTCTCGGAGGGGCCCGATGCTTCTTCTCCATCGATCCGGATCCTCTCAGAGGGGTCCAAACCTTCTTGTTGAGATTCTCGGACCCTCCCGAAGGGGTCCGAATCTTCTTCCTGTTCAACCCGGACCTTCTCGGATGGGTCCGGATCTCCTTGAACAGTTGTTAAACCTACCTCAGATGAGAGAGGTAGATCTTCTAGCACTCTGTCTTGAAGATCCATGTCCGAGGGCTGGGACCCAGACTCGCCTTGAGGTAACTCTGGACCCTACCAGAGGGGTCTAGGCTTCTGAACTGAATGTGGCTTTGGCCTTTCTGCGACCAGAACCATACTGACAACTTCTGTAGTTGCAGAAATGTAAAGCAGTAAAGGCTCACTAGGATTCAGAGCTACCAAGATTGGTAGTGTGGTGAGGAGCTATTTCATCTCTTGAAATGCATTTTCTGCTTTTTCAGACCAATGAAATGGTCCGGACTTCCTCAAGAGTTTGAATAAGGGTAGTGCCCGCTCTGCTAGTCTTGAGATGAACCGGCTGATCGCAGCTAGACATCTAGTTAACCTTTGGACATCCTTGGTGCGGGCTAGGGGCCGCATATATTCTATGTCCTTGATCTTCGCCGGATTTGCTTCAATTCCTAGGTGAGTCACCAAGAAACCTAGAAGCTTCCTGGAGCTAACCCAGAAGACACATTTGTCCGGGTTCAGCTTAGTGCGCGTGTTGCGCAACTTGTCAAAGACGTCTTGAAAATTATCAAGAAGTGACTCCTTGTTGTTGATCTTCACGACAATGTCATCGACGTACACCTCCACCAAGACTCTGATTAGCTCTCCAAATGTTTTGTACATAGCTCGCACAAATGTTGAAGCAGCATTTTTGAGACCCGAGGGCATGGCAGTATAACAATATAATCAATTTACTGTTATGAAGGCAGTATGCTCTTCATATTCCTTAGACATTTGGATTTGATGATATCCATAATATGCATCTAAAAAACACAATAGCTCACACCCGGAGATTGAGTCCACTATCTGATCTATCCTAGGTAGTTGAAATGGACCCTTTGGACATGCCTTATTTAAGGTGGTGTAGTCGATACACATCTGAAGCTTCACGCCAACCTTGGGCACGACGACTGGGTTTTCCAGCCATTTAGGATGAAACACTTCCCGGAAGAAACCAGCTTCGAGCAACTTCTTGATCTCCTATCGGATGAAGTTTTGCCACTTGATTGATTGCTTCCGGGGCTTCTGGTGTACAAGCCGTGCGTCGGGATAATTCTTCAAATTGTGCTCAATCACCTCCCTAGGGATCCCTTGCATTTGTGATGGTTGGCAGGCAAACACGTCGACATTAGACCAGAGGAAAGTGATGAGCGCGAGTTCCTATTTGTTGTTTAGACCTCCCGATACACGGCTAATCTGAACAGCATTGGAACCAATTTGGACGACTTTGACGGGAACGTCGGTGTTGCCACTTGTTTGCACACGAGGTGTGGAGGTAGAGCCTCGATGACGAATGCTCTGTGGGTTCAGAGCTGGCTACTTACCGGATGCTTCCTCCTGCACTGTATCAAGCGCATGGATTTCTTCCAATGCAGTGATTCCTGCAGTACAATCCCCGCGGATCCGGGGAGCGCCAGTAGGTGTTGGCATCTTCAACACCAAGTAGCCATAGTGAGAAGCAGCCATGAACCTATACAAGGCAGGCCTGCCCAATATGGCATTGAATGGCAAACTGATATGCGCTACGTCGATGACCAGCTTCTCAGTTCTATAGTTCTCCCGAGTTCCAAAGGTCACCAGGAGTATAATGGAGCTGAGAGGGTTAATGGCCCTCGGACCTACGCCAGGGAAAGGTTGAGAGGGTCGAAGGTCCAAAGGTCAGAGCTGGAGCTTGATGAAGGCTTCAAAGCTTATGAGATTCAGCCCTACACCTCCGTCCACCAGTACATGATGGAGTTGAACATTGTTAATGGTTGGAGATACCATCAACGGGATTTGGCCAGCTCCGATCATGTTACGAGGGCAATCCGAGGCATTGAAAATGATGGGATTGTCCATCCACATCTGATTAGGCTCTTCCCTGGCGGTGGGAGATGCAATAGCCATATCTCAACGCATTGTCTTGAGGATGCTGCGAGATGTGATGTCCCAAGAACCACCATAAATGGTGTTCATGGTCTTCCGACGCTCGTTGTCAGAGACATCGGAGTCGTCATCAACTGTGTTGTAAACAGCCTTCAAAACCTTCTTGGAGTCCTGAAAGCCTAACTCCTCCTCAGCCGGAGCTTTGTCGACTTTTTGCTTTCCTTCCTGTTGAAGGAAAGGAGCTTCTTCTCGGCGCTTGTTGTAGTGCTCGACAAGGTTCCGGACCTCTCGACATTCATCCAGACTATGCTTGTTCGCCTTGTGGATTGGGCACCATACTTTGGAGCTGTTGTCGTCTTCTGACGAAGGACGAGGTTGTTTTTCGGGGTGTGGCCCCCGACCAACCGGAGCTGCAGCAGCCGTAGCAGTACGTGCACTGGCTGACGGCTTCTTCTTGTCGTTGGGCTTCTTTTTCTTTTTGCCACCTCTGAATGTAGTGTCCTCAGTCTTGGAAGATTTCTTGCTAGCCTCCGGAGGAGGTTTAGAGTGCATCTCACGGACCTCCGCAGCTTTAGCACATTTGTCTGCTAGGCTGAAGAGTTTCGTGACGCTAGTGACTTCTTTGATTGCCAGCTTCTCCAGCATCTTTTTGTCCCAAACACCCTGTCTAAATGTAACAATAATAGAGGCACTCGAGATTGATGGGATGGTATTGCATACCTGAGATAATCGTTAGATGACGGATCGCAATGACTCTTCCTTTTTTTGCTGGACACCAAAAAGGTCTAGATCAGTGCCAAGTCGAGTGTATGAACTCCCGAAATTAGTAGTGAAATGTTAGCATAGCTTCGCCCAACTGTGGGTGGAGTCAGACGGGAGGCTCATAAACCAGGACCTAGCGGTTTCAGTTAAGGCCACTGGGAAGTAGTTGGCCATCACGGCCTCGTTGCACCCCGCCGCAGTTATAGCAGTGGAGTAGATTTGTAGAAACTCAGCGGGGTTTACAGTCCCGTCGAATTTCTCCAGCAAATGAGGTCGGAACTTCTGTTGCCATCGGACCATGCATAAGTGCATAGCCAGGGCAGAACAGCCTCCCCCTACCCCCTGAGAAGCAGGGCTGTCCCGAGCCTCTTGCCTTTCGCGAGCACGCTCGATATGGACGCGGCCGTCCTGCTGCCGGTAATGGCAATCAAGTTCCGACCGCAGATCATGAGTCGGAATCCTCGTGATGGTGTGGGTGCGTCGTGCCCCAGAAGGCAGCAAGGCCACCTGCTGAGATGCAGCACGACATCAGTGCTGTGATACGTGAGGACCATGTCTTCCAGACAGGGTCCTACGTTGAGCTATTGCCTAACCCAAAGGGGGAGGACCTTGGTTGCTCATGGCATCGGTTGCGGCAGTAACCAGATGCTGTACATCAGCGCCCCACTGCTCCATCGCACCCTGAGGTGCTCCGGGCGCTGGTGGGCGCTCCAACAGAGTTCGCGCAGCAATTAGCGCGTTCTCTGGGTTGTGGTTTGCTGATGCTATGACCGACACAGGTACCCCATCCTACTGTCTAGCATTGTTTGCTGGGGCAGATGGTGGTGGTGGTGGCATGACACGTGTCGGGACAACGACACCTGCTGGATGCTGCATGTTGGAGGGATTCCCTCTAGCAGGCTGCTCATCATGGTTGCCGTTGGAGGATCCTGCGGCGGAGTTCACCATCTTGAGATCCCGGGTACCCCCTTCCTGGTGCGCCAAATGTCAAAGTGTGAGAACGACACTTCCCCCGGTACTATCAAATGTAGCCCGCAGAAGTTCTTGTATTGCTTTGGGCACGCAAAGATAAGGAACAAGATGATGACGTAGGAGATTTAGGTGGTTCATGCCACCTGAGCGTAATACCCTACTCCACAGGGTTTGTGTTGCTGTACTGAGTATCACTAGTATGCGTGGCGCATGGATCAAATTGTGTTTGTATCGGGTGTCTCAGTCCTTTTATAGTCCAAGGACTGACTGTTACAACATTTGCCTGGCCCGACATGTGGCCCTGGCGTATTTAATAGCCCAATACACAGTCTAGGAGCATTAAGCATGGTTAACAGTGTGATAAAATGTATTAATGGCTCCGTTACCCATATTAATAGCGCTCTGATCGTGTGTTATTAATACTGCATTAATGACACTTAATCAGGTCCTGTAACTGTCGCTTTAACTGTCCCTTGAGTATCCGTGCTGTTGGAGATCTGCCAGTGTACTCGTTGGTGGTGTAGGTCCGGAGGCTCCACATGTTGCAGCTTCGGAGCTTCCCCTTGCGGGGAGATAGCTCTGGAACCGCTATACACGTGGCACCACTGGAGCTCCCTTCTGCTGGGGGTTAGGTCCGGGGTCGTTATACACGTGTTGACTGCGGAGCTTCCCTGTGTTAGGATTTTAGCTCCGGACATACATTACACGTGTCACCCCGGAGCTACCCATATGAGAGATGCGGGTCCAGTGCAGTGTGACATGTGGGGTCTGAGGAGACCTTAAACTTTGACAGGTGGAACTCTCTTGCACTTCTTGCGGTACCGTGGGGTACTCGGTACGCAGGGTATTGATAGTTACCAACCAAGGTTGAAAATGTCACCCTATGAAGCACTACATGGGAGGAAGTGTAGGACACTTTTGTTCTGGAATAAGATAGGAGAAAATCAAGTATTTGGACCCAACATGCTGCAAGAAGATAAGAAACAAGTTCACGTTATTCGTGAAAATTTGAGAGCTGCTCAATCAAGACAAAAAGGACATTCAGACAATAGGAGAAGAAAACTAGCCTTTGAAGTGGGAGACTTTGTTTACCTCAAAGTGTCACACATGACAGGCCATAAGAGGTTTAATATCAGAGGCAACTTGGGAGCTGGAAGATGATCTCAAGAAAGATTTTCCCTATCTCTTTCCTTCTACGTCGAATCTCGAGGGCGAGATTCATTTTAGAGGGGGTAGGTTTGTAACACCCTCATTTTCGTGCATCATTCATTGAATAAGTTCATATACATGTTTAGTAGTAATCCACAAAAAAGAAATAAGTTTAAAAAGAATTAAAAGCAAAACCACACTTAAGAATTCTGGGAAGGGCGGACTTGCTCATTTTCATGCTGACTAGTTCGGTTTTGTCTCTGTACAATTTTCTGACTTGTCCGGTCCATTGCAGACTAGCCAGGTATTCCGATTCCTTGAAATATTGTCATGTCCCTTGACTTGTCCGAGATCTAGCGGACTTATCCGTGTTCCTCTCTGACTAAAATTGGACTTGTCCGATTTTGTCCAGACTCGCTCATTTTTCCGCTGACTAAGTTCGGACTTGTCCGATATAGTCCGTATGTATTTGATTCCTCTCTGACTAACGATCGTACTAGTCCGTCCTAGTTCGGACTTGTTCGGTGGTCGAAATTCTTAGTTGATCTTTTGTTCCACGACGTGTTTTTGGGTTTTACCTTAAGTGGGCCTAAGGATGTCGTGTCTAAACTTTTTGGAGCCCATGTTGGACCCCACACTGGCCTCCATCAAACCCTAATCCTCCACCTCTATATAAACAACCCCACACCTCAACATTACATCTCTTTGCCACTTTCGAAACACACCCAAACCCTAGTTCGTTGGAGCCGCCACCAAGGAGGAGAAGGAGATCCAGAGCAATAAGAAGAAGAGAAGGAAACAGAAGAGAATCAAGTGATCAAGATCTCCATTAAGTTTTCTTTCTTCATCAACTAGTCACCTTCAAGTTTCTTGTTCAACCCTAGATCATCAAGATCCAAGTGTTGCCTCCAAAACTCTTGATTCTTTGGAGTTCTAAACACATGGTATACCTTCTACTTTCTCTTTCTCACGTGAATTCAACCCCGTTTCTCCAAATTTACATCGATCTAGAAAACCCTAGCTCACTGGTTCTGCGTAGGGCGGATTGTCCGACCCTACAGCGGACTTGTACGCCCTCTAGATCTGACTACTATTAAATTAATTCTAAATTTAAATGAATCAACTTGAACCTATTAAAACTTGTTAATAACCATTGTAAATGATTAGTAAACATTAACAGTAACTCATTAACAAGTTTCACTTCGCATTTGCATTAATCATGGATGCATGCCATGTCATATTGAGTAACATATGAGCATCTATTGATTGTGATTATTGTTTTGTATGTTCGTTGTGCAGATTAGACGGATTTGCGCTAGAGAGTGCTACAGAAGACCTCCAGCACCAACACTTTGAAGTCTTTGATCCCAAGCAAGCTCAGGAGCAAGGCAAGTGTCCTTGAACATATTAAACCTATGTTTTGAAATGTTTTTTTTTGCAAAACTGCATGCTTGTATCAAATTGATGGGAAACCCAAGATACGAGTTTACTAGTCTTGTTTGACCACCCTTGTCACTTGGGATACCTTGTAGAGAGTCGGGAAGGGCTTTTACCTTTTGGCATCGCTCAAATTAATTGGGATGGGAAAACAACCAAGTTACTTGATTATAGATTATTGAGATGATGGATAATGTACACTGATGAACATGGTTGATGGTAACATGGTAATTGGTGATCTAAGAAAGAATGGTATGTTGATGGGTTGGATGTTATTGTGGTTTTGCTTGCTTTAGATCTATGGACCGGTTCATGGAGCGACCATCCAGGATTTACCGTGCCACCACGAGGCCAAGTATGGGTGCGGTGTAGCTGATAAATTAGGGTATTGCTAGTATTGCGCGGATCATTTGGCGCACCGGGGAAGGGGAGTCGGATTGGGTTTGGATTTGTGGTGGGACTCCCTGGGATCCGAATGGCACAAGAGGGGGACCTTGGTTGAAGATGTGCTCAATTGGAGGCATCGCCACCGGTAAAACCTCAGTGGCTCCACACATATTAGTAATACCTTTGTAAAGGATATTTTGTGATCTCTTGGCCACACACCAATGGATGTGTGTAATGTGACTGACGGGTCACGAGCATAAGGGAGGTTCTTAGTCATCGAAAGGTGATAAAATCAAAAACCCATGGGTAAAGTGGTACAACCACTACAGAGTCTTAAAAACTATCATGATAGTCGTGCTCTCAGTCATGAGCAACCTGTACCCTCACATGATTAGAGAGGTTTTGGTATTGCGATGGTTTGGTACTGGTTATGGTTGATAATATGGTTATGGCTGGTTATCGATTGAATTATGGTATTGGATATGGTTAATGGTAATGGTAAAATCTGGTATAGTAGTGATGGATATGTAATATGGACTTATACTATGATAATCATTGTGGTATACGATGGGTTTACTTCACATACATATAATATACTGCTCTTCAAATGTTTTAATATACCTTTTCAACACTTAGCCTTTATTATTGTCATTATTTGTATCAGCTACATGTCATACTTTCCCAAACTTGTTGAGCACGTCATGTACTCATCCTTGTAATTCTCCCACCAACAATTGCAGGTCAGGATTGGGAGTATCACAAAGTTAATGAGGAGTTCTAGGTTGTGTGTTGCCGTCAGCTTTGCCTATAGTGTTGCTTGGAGCCGCGCTATCCTATATGCTTAGTTGCTTAATTAGATTATTTCCGCTGCAGTAGTTTTCAGAACTATTAATATTGATCATTAGAATTCTAATTTGAGGATTATTTGAATATTGTAATAAATGTACTTAATTAATAATTTGAGCTGTTGTAATTATCTGTTTATCATTTATGAATCACTTGTGTATGTGTGTTAAACATCCTGGGCACACATATAATGCACATGGTTCGTTTTTCGGAACTGGGTGTCAGAGTTATAGTGGAAACTAAGTCGGCCATTTGTGGTGGCTTAGTGAGAAGAGGGTTAAGTGAGACTCGATCCTTGTGTGGACTTCTCAACGTGGATGTAGGCTGCCTTGTGGTGCTGAACCACGGAATAAATCGTGTCTCTCTTCTCGCATTACTTTTTGTAATCACTAGACTTGCTTTTAGGGTTCATATAGTTCTTCGCATTGTTCTTCATTGAGATCTTGCAAACTAATTGTATACAATTGTCAATTCAAGTTGTATTAGGTTGTTAGACATTGCATATGTCTTTCATTGACATAAATTCCGCAAATAACTTGTAGAAATCAAGTTTTTGAGTTTTCATCACGTGCTGGGCAGACTAGACCGGCCCTGACCAGACTAGTCCAGCCTCAAGGTTTTAATCTTGTTTCATTAAGAAATTTCATATCATATTGCCTATTCACCCTACCTCTAGGCAACTTTCACCCAAGATGCCACGTGTTTCGACGGGACCTCACCCTACTATCGCGGTGGGCCCTGGTGCAACCACATGGCTCCAAGCACCAGGCCAGACGCCTCCCATAGAGAAGGGCTCCAAAGCTGCCACGTGCCCCACAGGGCTCCAGAGCTGCCACGTGCCTCGAAGAACCAGGCCTGACCTCCCCGGCAGTAGCCAGCCCCAAAGTTTCCACGTGTCCCGCAACTCACCCCGCGTGGTGGGGCGCGGGAGTTAAGGGATGGTGCGCCCCGTCTAAATCAAGCATTAAATACAGGCACCCACTTCCGGCAGACAACGCGGAGCACGCCAACAATCAGAGACCGTTGCGTCCAATCACATCACAGTGAAGTCACCACAGGCCTACCCCGCTCTGCCAAGTAGGTATCTTACGGTGACAAGACAGATGGACGGGACATCCCCTGACACCATCAGCGACTACGCACGGGCCCCTTGCGACTGAAGCGATAAGACGGTGAGTCTTCAAGCCACGGTCAGAGGAAGCATATGCACGAAGCCATAGATCTATAAGATCAGATCGCCCCGAGACCACCTGTCGGGCCCTATACCCCCACATGTAAGGTGTCTGTCCATGTCTATGAAAGGACTAGACCACCACCATTACAAAGGATCCCCAATCTTTGCATTCACACACTGCACACGAACAATACAAACCTCACTGTGGAGTAGGATATTACGCTCTTGCAGCCCGAACCACATAAAAACCACATTCTCACAATTTCATACGCACAATCCCTCGAAAGAAGACTAAGCCCTGCCTATCAAAGAACCTCCGCGGGCTGCTCCATAGCAGATCCAGAGGAAGTGTCGCAATAACACATTGACAGTGTGCATGCCTCCCTGCCGAGGTTGGAGACACTTGTTGTTCCATCTCATGTTGGAAACCATCTTCTCAATTAGTTTTTTGCTTTGGGCACCATAAGTGACAAGAAGGCACCTATAGCAGCAGCATCCACATGGTCACGGACCGATGAAGTCAGCCCATTGTAGAAGTTTTGGATGATGAGCGAATCATCCATCCCATGTTGGGGACAAACCAGGATGTACTCCTACAACCTCTCCCAAGCTTCCATAATGGTTTCCTTGGGCTCTTTCTAGAAGCTTGAGATTCTTCCACGTTGGACATTGGTCTTGCCCAATTGAAAGAAATTGGTAAGGAATGTCATAGAACACTTGTCCCAAGTGTTTATAGCACTTCGATTCATGTAGAACCACTTCTCCGCTCTTTCAAGGATAGAGAATGGAAACAGTCAAATACGGATGGCATCTGGTGTGACATCATGTACCTTGAAAGTGCTACAAATCTCTCGGAATTGTTGAGGGTGAGCACTCCTATCCTTGTTGGCTTTCTGACCAAGGGTTAGCCTGCACCATGGTGATTAGGCCAGTCTTGATTTTGAAGTTTATGTCTCTCGTGTTGACATTGGGCTCAGTAGGCACATTGTTAGCAAAGGGAGCCAAAAACTCACGTAGGGTCTTCTGGGCCATTGGTTTGCAGTGTGATGGAGTGGAAATGACAGGCTTCCTTGCCGATACGATCACCTGAGAAGGAACGACACTATTGGTATTTCTTAACATCTACAGTTCATCCTAGCAGCAAGTGCTAGTTCTACAAAGGTATTAGGCTAACCTAAGCCAAAGCAAGATAAGTTCCGCAAGTGCACGGGAAGTACCGTTGTAGCATTTCACCCAAGAGTATTCCCTAGGGTATAATATTTATTTTTTCCCAAAGGAGGGCTAGTGAAGAGTGGCAATATTACAAGAAGAGAAGGGTGTTCTAGTGCGGAATCCAATAGGTTGGGCAAATGATGTAGTGGGGTTCATGTCACACACACCTAAGCAATCGACTCTAATGGGTAAGGGTGTCGTAGTGATGGTCAAGTTACGAGATGGAGTGACTCCTACTGTGCTCTAATTACTCATATACACAGCCCATTAATATGTGCATGAGTATGCTAACGATTAATACTAAGGCTTAGTGGTCCAACACATTGGACACGAGTTTATCCCTGAGAACATCAGGACAATTCCTGCTCTGAGCCTACAGCGTAGCCGAATTTGGAGGAGTACAAAGGACGGACAGGGCTGTCACCACCTGCCGCTTAACCCTACAACCCGTGGGTCTATGAGACATTCGACTCTACTTAATTTAGGATTGAAGAGCACGTGAAAAGCTACCAGAGGGGTGAATGGTAGATTAAAACTTTTTCAGTGGATGTAATAAAACCCCTCGCTAGAAAAAACAATCTGATAAAGAAACCATGTGTGCAACTAATCTAAACATGTTCAACCATGACAAAAGTATTATATACTATAGATAATCAAGTCACGAATACATGACAACAAGAATCACGAAAAACTGTCGAGGAAAACTCATGTTATGATGGAAAGATCGAACAAGGATCAATCTGTTCTACCCGAGTAAAAGCCAGATTTGCAACACTGCAAAGTAACTTGTGTAGATCAGAATACATAATTCCAGTGACCATGAAACTTTCACGGATTATAGAAAACTAAGTTGTGAATACAACACAAAAGAATCACATCGTTTGGATTAGTAAACTCGAGTTATGATCAAAACATCGAGGCAACATCGTGCTGTCCAGAAACTCGACCAGAAAGACTTGATGAAAACAAGTCGAACGAACAAGGCACAAAAGCTCCTCTAAACTACAATTTATTGATCAAAACACAAGAGCAACAGTCCAAAGTTGTCTCACCACGAGCTTTGGCCTCCCTTGCTTATATAACCAGCCCTAAGGCCAACCCAATTCAAACTAGGACTCTAATCCTACTTGGACTCTAACTCAAACTTACCGTAACCTCTCAAGACTTTTCTATACGCAAATACAAGCAATCTTAGGACTTCCAAACACCTTAGGAACGTATCCCACATTCCGAAAACAACTCTACTTCGTGTCCAACATGAATTCTATCCAAAACCAACTCAAATATTTCATATTTGAGCCATAAGCGACTCAACTGTAGCTTGAGTCCATCATCCAGCCGGTTGGACCTTTCCGGGCACATCTTCACGTCCATATCTCTTCATCACATCTTGGAACCATGTTGTCGTGTCCAAGCACTCCTTGAACAAGTGCAAACGCTCCCCCTCAATTTAATCCATAAGAATTCATAACCCCTATTTCACTACGAATGAAACAAAAACGAGTGAAATCCAAAGGTTTTGTAAAAATGTTAGTCAATTGTTGTTCGGTATCTACATGGTAAATCACAATGTTTCCTTTTTCAACATTATCACGGAGAATGTGATACCTAATGTCAATATGATTTTTTCTATAATGTTGCACAGGGTTCTTAGTAGTGCAAATGGTACTAGTGTTGTCACAAAACAGTGGAACACTATCTAGATCAACCCGTAGTCCTAAAGTGCTTGAACAATCCAAAGAATTTGTTAGCAAGCACTAGCAACAGCTACATATTCAGATTTGGCTGTGGATTGTGCAACTGAACTTTGTTTTCTAGAGGACCAAACAACAAGTGAATTACTAAGAAAATGACAAGCACCCGAAGTGCTTTTCCTATCAGTCCTAAAACCCCTAAAATCAGCATCCGAAAAAGCTTTGAAAGTAACAGTTGAGGAAGAAGAAAGATAAGTGCCAAATTTTTGAGTCCCATGTAAGTAACTGAGAATTCTTTTGACGGCTTGACGATGTGAAGCAAGTAGGGAAGCTTGAAATCGTGCACAAAGACATACGTTGAATTGTATGTCTGGTCTTGATGTCGTGAGGTACAAAAGTGACCCAATCATGCTTTGATATTCTTTTTGATCCATGGGTTCACCATCTCCATCGAGTTTAGGTGTTGTTGCTGTTCCCATTGGTGTCCGAAGAGGCTTGCTTGTGTCCATGTTGAATCGCTTAAGGAGATCTTTCATGTACTTCGTTTGATGCACAAAGGTTCCCTCCTTAGTTTGCTTGATTTGCAGCCCCAAAAAGTATGTGAGTTCTTCCATCATACTCGTCTCAAATTTTGAACTCATCATAGCGTATGACTGGTTCGTGCAAGCTTCCAATGATTTCTTGTGGAGGATGTCTTTTGAGGATGCAGAGGGTAGTAGACACTTCACAAGCTCCTTCTTCTTCATGTTCATCACAAATCGAAGAACTTGTGACTCGAGGAAGATCTGGACCAGCAAGAGTCACCGTCGGTGTTGGTTGTGGATCAAAATTAGGAGCGGGAACGATGTTATTAGCTTCTAAATCTTCAGGCAGCAACACCACTTATTTCTCATCTTCGACGAAAATACTCTCCCATGCGGATATGGATCTAGACCTGAAATATTAGAGCTAGTACCTGGGCTAGCTTCATCAAGAGAAACCTTGCAAGTCTCCATAATTTTGTTAGTGTCAAGTAAAAACACACAATGGCCTCTAGTATGAGATGGATAACCAAGAAACATGCCATCAATAGATCTAGATTCGAATTTATCAAGATTATCATGTTTCTTAACAAAGCATTTGCAACGAAAGACCCTATAGTGTGTGACACTAGGCCTATGTCCAAACCAAAGCTCATATGATGTTTTTCCTAACTTAGCTCTATAGAAAACACAATTTGAAACATAACAAGCTGTTGCAATTGCATTTGCCCTAAATTTTCTAGGAGTTTGGTATTCATCAAGCATAGTCCTAGCCATCTCAACTAAGATTCTGTTCTTTCACTCTACAACACCGTTTTGTTGAGGTAAATATGGTGAATAAAATTGATGATCTATTCCTTTTTGAGCACAAAAGTGATCAAATGATTGATTTTTGAATTCGGTTTAGTTATCACTTCTAATTGCTTTTAAAGATCCTGGGTGATCAATTGATAATCTAAGAAATAAGTCCAAAATGACTAAAAGCTTCATTCTTAGATGACATAAAGTAAACCCGAGAGTATCTAGAAAAGTCATCAACAATTACAAGCACATACCATTAACCTCTTTTTGACGGCTCCAAAGAAACACTAACAAATCATCCACAGCAACGGAGCCAAAAATGTTTGTTGGTATTTCTTAACACCGCAGATCATCTCTAGTAAGAGATGATATCCACAAGCACACGGAAGATACCATTATAGCATTTCACCCAAGAGTATTCCCAACGGTATTGTATTTATCCCAAAGGAAGGTAGTGAAGTAAAGTAAACACTATTCTTATGATCAAGGTATAGGGTACTAAGTGTTTATCAGAACAGGGGTAAGACGATAATATTAGTACTGTGAACACACCTAAGTAATCTACTCTAAGGGTAAGGTTGTCCTAGCGAGGGTTAGACTACAAGACGGAGCTACTCCTACTATGCTTTAATTACTCATATACATAGACTAATAAAGTACACATGAGTATGCTAATGGTGAATACTATGGCTTAGTGGTCCAACATGTCTGGCATGATTTTACCCTAGTCTGCCAGGGGACTCCTGCCAAGAGCCTATGTCATAGCCGAACATGGAGGATTATAACGGACTGATAGGGTTGTCACCACCTACCGCCTACCTGTCAAACTCGTGGAATACGATGCATCCAATGCTACTTAACTATCCAAGCACCACACTTGCATGCTAGGAAAATACCTTAAGAGTTGCAATGTAATATTCATCCTAAGGCAATGACTAACCTAAACATCACTAAACCAAAGTTGGATCCAAGCACTAACATATTCATATTAACATAATCATATTATTACCTAATTAGACTATAATGGTGGTGTATGATGTTTATGATAACATGATAATGGCATTATGTCTAGATCATAACAACATCTAGTCCTAGCACATACATGGACTCCACAACGAAACAAGGAATGCTTTATCCAAGTAAATGTATATGTAAAGACTAGTAATACTAATATGAAGCATAATGTAAGAAAATATGCATGATCCATACTTTTCCCAATTTGGACTTGGGACTAGAGGCTCTTCTCTACAGCCTAACCTGCCCGAAAGAACTAGGAGAACTAGTGTATACAATAGAGTGATGCTCAAGTGGTGTGTGTGAAGTGAGGTGAGGCACTCCCCCTATTATACACTCCACTCAGGCGGTTTCGCGAGCTAATCTCTCGGGCTTTCACTTACTACTGCATCAACGAAGCCACCAGGGGTCGACACGTGCAATTCGACCGAGTTTGGTGGGCATACCAGTTCGGCCAAACAGGGGGTTCGGCCGAACTGTGGTTGGCCCCACTTGGCTCCCACTTGCTCTTGGACACTGAAATGTGGGCCCTTGTCGACCTTCTTGATGAATCGAGGTGAAAACCTGCGGGTACCCGCCCGTAAGTTGGCCATTGGATCCATGG
Source organism: Tuctoria greenei (assembly GCA_036927565.1). NCBI lineage: Eukaryota > Viridiplantae > Streptophyta > Magnoliopsida > Poales > Poaceae > Tuctoria > Tuctoria greenei. Next base: position 183,917,923 of record JAYESD010000002.1, read on the forward strand.
AAAGCCACATCGCCTGATTGGTTGGAAGTGTGTTTCCTTGCCTTGTGGTCATGCATTCACCTCAATTTTGTATATAATACCTACATGCAACAATTTATCCGAGTACAAGCGGAACATGGTTATTTCTAACTGTGATGTGTGCAAGAAATATTCATTCCCTCACATAATTGAGTTATATTGACGGTTGAAATTGGTATATAATGACGGTCAACAAACTCCCCCAAGCTTACCCTTTGCTCGTCCCGAAGCAAAGATAAAGAATTAGGTTGTTGATCAGGAGTTGCTACAATGTCCTATTTTGCAAAAGTACCATGTGCACAAGAAAGTATTCTACCTTTGTCAAGGTTCGCAATAGTGGTTGAAACCCTAGCGGCGGAGGAAGGCCGTGAGGTTGGCCTAACTTTGTTGCATCATGGCTTCAGCATTGGAGTATTGAGTGTCAATGTTGTGTGCCTCCCATGGGTTCCATGAGTGTGGTCAAGGAGAGTGTTGTCAATGCCACACCTCAAGGTCTCCCATACGTCGGGTGTCATCCTTTATTCCTTGGCTAAGATCATGATAACCTCTAACCACAGAGGAATAATGTGCATCCATCATGTGCTGGGTGTGATCTGCCATTCCTTGGCTAAGGTCAAAATAACCTCGGGCCATGTAACATCCTCATTTTCATGCATAATGCATTACCTACATCCTCATATATGTTTAACATTAATCCATGTAAAAAGGAACAAGATTAAAATGAATTTAGGCTTAAACTGGAAAGTTCAGTCTGTTAGGGTGCGGACTTGTCCGGTATAAACCCCGTACTAGTCTGGTATCCCTATTCCTAGTTCATAGAATTCAGTATCTTTTGTTCAGAAGAATTCAGTTCTTAAGAGTCTGGACTTGTCTAACATGATGTGCGGACTAGTTCGATTTATGCTCCGATGTTCCCCGGACTTGTCCGAAATGACATGTCTGTTTCTTCTCTGTTACCCAATGGACTAGTTCGGTCCCAAATGCGGACTAGTCCGGCCTACTGAACTCAACTCAGATTCTTTCATTTCTCCACGATTTGTTTTTGGGTAATTGCCTAATTTGGGCCCAAGAACTTCGTGCCTAACCTCAAAGGAGCCCAAGAGGACCCCACCTCGGCCCCTACTCTTCCCCCCACCGAATTGCACTTGGAATTCACGATAAAACCCTAATTCTCCACCCCTATATAAACAACCCAATGCCCCACACCTCTCCACCTCTATTGAAAACCCATGCTACAACTTTTGCATTGTGCTATTGTCAAGATCAAGTGCAGAGGCAAGGAGGAGGGGAGACACACGAAGAAGGACCAATCAAGATCAATCATTATCGATTCTTCGACAATTGACATTCTTCATCAACTCATCTCCATCAAGCCCTAATCGCCAAGATTTAAAGTCTCACATCCAAACCTTGATCTTTGGATCTCTAAACATGTGGCATACCCTCTACATTCAAGTTTACATGCAAATTTAACCCCAATTCTTGTAGATCAAGAAAACCCTAAAATCTAGTTCTGCCCAGGGCGGGCGGACTCGTCTGGCCCCTAAAATCGGACTAGTCCGGCCTCTGAATCTGAATTGTGCTGAATTAATTCCAAATCAGCTGAAATCAATAACATACTTGTTCAAACTTGTTGGAAACTGTTGTAACTAGAAAGTAAACATTAATAGCAACTCATTAACAAGATTTACCTCACAATTGCATTAATCATGCATATCATGGCATATTAAGTACTATATGAGCATTTTTTTAATTGAATTGTGTGTTTTGCATGATTGTCGCTCGGAATAGAAGGAGTTGCCGTAGAGAGTGCTTTCAAGGACCTGCAGAACCAGAGTTTTGAAGCCTACGATCCAAATCAAGCTCAGGAGTAAGGTAAGTGCCCTTGACCATATTGATCCTGTTTTAAAGGTTTTGTTTAAAAAATTGCATGCTTGTGTCGAAATTGATGGGAAAACCCAATTGTAGGAGTTTACTAGTTTTGTATGACCACCCTTGTCGCTTGAACACTATGTAGAGAGTCATGAAGTGTATTTTACACTTTTTGCTACACAATGTTCAATTGGGTCTGGGAAACAATCAAATGGCTTAATTGAAACTAATGGACACATGAATGAGGAGAATTGATATTAATGACCCTTTAGCAACATTGTGCCTAGGGATCTAAGCAAGTTGGTAATGTGGAATGGGTTGGACTGTTTCGGTGGTTTTGCTTGCTTTAAATCTAAGTACCAGTTCATGGAGCAACCATCCTGGATTTATAGTGCCACCACAGGACAAAGTATGGGTGCGGCTTAGCTGACTAATTAGTGAATTGCCAGTACTGTTTGGACCATTAAGAATGCTCGGGGAAGGGGTAGTCGGACTGGGTTTGGTAGAGAATGGTGGGACTACCCTGGGATCCGAATGGCTGAAGAGGGGGCCCTTGGTTGGGTGTGCTCAATTGGAGACATCACCACCGGTGAAACCTCAGTGGGGTCTAAATAGGATAGTAATCACTTTGTAAAGGCTATTTTGTGATCTCTTGGCCATACACCTAAGGAAGTGTGCGACGGCATAATTGAGATTCCATAGTCATCGAAAGGTGATGAAACCACGAACTTGTGGGTAAAGTGGTACAACCTCTGCAGAGTAAGTTTAAAACTATCATGATAGTCGTGCTCCCGGTCATGAGCAACCTGGACCCTCACATGATTAGAATTTGGACTTTAACTTGGTTTAATGGCTGGAATTGAATTGGAAGTTGGTATTGGTTAATTAAATGCAATTGGTATATGGAATTGATGAATTTGAGATAAATGAGAAGTTATGAGTTAAAAATGGTATATTATTGCTAGAGTTGGTTATTTAAGTTGGAATTGATGTTATATGGGTTATCTGGGAAGGACCACACTTAATAATGACATAACTGCATTTTAACCTGTTTTGAATGTACCTTTATGCAATTAGCCCATTTTATTTACATTCCTTGTTTAAGCTACATGTCATACTTTTGCACACTTGCTGAGTACGACATGTGCTCACCCTTGCTATTCCCCCACAAAATCCAAACGCAGACGACAGGGTGGAGTACCACGAAAGTTTTGAGGAGTACTAGGCGCGCGTGTTACCGTCAAACCTTCTTATGGAGTTGGAGTCATTAGAGTTTAGTTTTCCACTACAGTTGTTTAGAGCTTGTATTTATGACAACTTTAGATTGCAATAAAGTATTGTTATTAGTAATATTATTCGACACATGGTTTATATCTATTTATCAATTGTGATTCACTTGTATATGTGTGTTAAACATCCTGGGCACACATATGCATTACGCTTGATTCAATTTTTGAACCAGGTGTCATAGTTTGTAACACCCTCATTTTCATGCATAATGCACTGCATACATCCTCATACATGTTTAACATTATTCCATGTAAAAAGGAACAAGGTTAAAATGAATTTAGCCTTAAACTGGAAAGTTTAGACTATTAGGGTGCGGACTTGTCCGGTCTAAACCCCGGACTAGTCCGGTATCCCTATTTCTGGTTCAGAGAATTTAGTATCCTCTGTTCAGAAGAATTCAGTTTTTCAGGGTTCGGACTTGCCCGACATGAAGTGCGGACTAGTCCGATTTATGTTCTGATGTTCCCCGGACTTGTCCAGATGGTCTTGTCCGTTTCTTCTTTGTTACCCAACGGACTAGTACGATCCCAAATACGGACTAGTCCGGCCTACTGAACTCAACTCGAATTCTTTTCTCAATGATTTGTTTTTGGATAATTGTTTAATTTGGGCCCAAGAACTTTGTGCCCAACTTCAGAGGAGCCCAAAAGGACCCCACCTCGGCCCATACTAGTCCCCTGCCAAATTCCACTTGGAATTCCCCTAAAACCCTAATTCTCCACCCCTATATGAACAACCCAATGCCCCACACCTCTCCACCCCAATTGAAAACCCATGCGACCATTTTTGCATTGTTCCATCGTCAAGATCAAGTCCAAAGGCAAGGAGGAGGGGAGAAACACGAAGAAGGACAAATCAAGAACAATCTTCATCGATTATTCGACAATTGACATTCTTCATCCAAGTTCTTCATCAACTCATCTCCATCAAGCCCTAATCGCCAAGATTTGAAGTCTAACATCCAAGCCTTGATCTTTGGATCTCTAAACATGTGGCATACACTCTACATACAAGTTTCCATGCAAATTTAACCCCAATTCTCGTAGATCAAGAAAACCCTAAAATCCAGTTCTGCCCAGGGTGGACTAGTCTGGCCCCTGAAAACGGACTAGTCCGGCCTCTGAATCTGAATTGTGATGAATTAATTCCAAATCAACTCAAATCAATAACAAAATTATTCAAACTTGTTGGAAACTGTTGTAACTAGACAGTAAACATTAATAGCAACTCATTAACAAGATTTACCTCACGATTGCATTAATCATGCATATCATGGCATATTGAGTACTATAGGAGCATTTTTTGATTGAATTGTTGTTTTGCATGATTCTTGCTCGGAATAGAAGGAGTTGTCGTAGAGAGTGCTTTCGAGGACCTGCAGAAGCAGAGTTTTGAAGCCTTCGATCAAATCAAGCTCAGGAGCAAGGCAAGTGCCCTTAACCATATTGATCCTATTTTAAAGGTTTTGTTTGCAAAATTGCACGCTTGTGTCAAAATTGTTGGGAAAACCCAATTGTAGGAGTTTACTAGTTTTGTATGACCACCCTTATCGCTTTAACACTATGTAGAGAGTCAGGAAGGGTATTTTACACTTTTTGCTCCGCAATGCTCAATTTGGTTTGGAAAACAATCAAATGGCTTAATTAAAAACTAATGGACACATGAATGAGGAGAATTGATATTAATGACCCTTTAGCAACATGGTGCCGAGGGATATAAACAAGTTGGTAATGCGGAATGGGTTGCACTGGTTCGGTGGTTTTGCTTGCTTTTGATCTAAGGACCGGTTCGTGGAGCGACCATCCAGGATTTACAGTGCCACCACAGGGCCAAGCACGGGTGTGGCTTAGCTCACTAATTAGTGAATTGCAAGTACTGTTTGGACCATTGTTGATGTTTCTTACGTCACAGATAAAAATCCGCAAGCGCACGGAAACTGCCGTGTAGTACTTCCCCTTAAGAGAGTATTCCAAGGAAATCAAATCCAAGGAACGTGTGTGTAATCTTATGAACTAATCCACCCAAGGATACGAAGTGGTTTTGTAGGCAAGGAAGAGAGAGGAACACAAAGTTTTTATTTTAATTCAAAAGAATTTGCAGCAACTGCTTGCTTCGGGCACAGTTTTACCCCTAGCAACACTAGGACGACTACCGCCAAGAGCCTATGGCATAGCCGAACGAGGAGTATTACAAAGGACAGATATGGCAGTCACCACGTATTGCCTACCTCTTCAATCCGTGGGTCTACGAGATATTCACTGGTGATTTCTAACCTAAGCACCACACTTATGTTCTAAATTACAACTCTAGTTGTTTCGAACAAAAAGCTACAGCTAGAGCATCTAATAAATTAAAGCAATGAACCCACAAGTAACTACTTGTGCAAACTATTATGAATTAAGAATCAAACTTGAATTGAATTCACAAAGACTTACTTGATTTGAATAACACCTTTGTAAGGATACAAGTGTAAAAGATGAACTTGACAAGCCCAAGCCTCCTTCTTCTAAACTCTCATCGCACTCTCCTTCTACTTTGCAGCCTCTAGGACTACTCTAAACCTTTGGAGTGGTATTCTATTCTCAACGTTTGGTGTGTGTGTGAAGTGAGGTGTGGGGTTCTATTTATATGGGGGAGAAGGGTTGGTTCCTGCCACAAAATGCGTGTGAATCAGTCAACCATGACCTCTTCAAGTCGGGAGGAGCCAACATGTTGCGTTTGACCACAATTGGCGCCATGACCTAATCGGCCGACTAGGGAGATCGGCCGACCTGGTCTATGCCCCGTTGGGGTTGTGCTTCCTCCAGGTCCCTTCCAGGTGGGTCCCATCCCCTTATATGGGTGCTACACTGTTGGATGGCCTCGAATACTTTTGTTTGTGGGCCATATGATCCATGTGATGACACCTGGCATCGCTTGATTCGTCAAAACCCAATTTTATGTATTACTCCCTGCATGTCTTGGTATTTTGTGTCTAAATTCACCTGCATATAAATAAACACCAACACTCGTGAAATTGATTAGTTTTTAACCCTACCACTATGTTGTGTTTCTCTTTTCTGCACATTATGAGGTGAATTGACTTTATAAATATGGCACCTAAGGACCATCAACAAACTCCCCCACGCTGAGTCCTTTGCTCGTCCTCAAGTGAAGGCAAGAAAAGGAACTAAGGTGCTCTCATAAAATTTGCTTATAAGTTAGAAAAAGGGAATACTAGATATTTCAACTCATATCTCAATTTACGAATTCCCTTTATGGAGTGTGTCTACCACATCAATCTTGGGTGTATGAAGAGTGGAATGGTTGGGATGTAGTTCTCTTGGATCTTCCCGTGCTGAAATGATCTGACGATTTGCTACATTGAGAAAGTCGAAGGAACAATTGCCCTTATCTCTAATTTGGAATCTCTCAAGTCTCTCAAAGTGTTTTCATCCTCACCTTGGCATGTTGTGCCAGTTTTGTCCCTATACTAAATATGGCTATATCTGGAGCTTGGTAGGGATAAATGTGGCACACATTGCAATTCATGTATTACTAAGACAAAAACTTGATCCTATGAGAGACTTATGCAACAAACAAATTGACAAAGGAAATACTTGTGCACATGAATGGAATGGATACATATGGACTCCATGATTTTCTCTCTTTAAGGATGAAACATGGCTACTCTCTTTTTTTTTTCTTTTTCTTTTTTTGGCATGCTTCCTCTTTTGAAGAGTAGATGCTTTTCTCTCTCCCTTTTTTTTTTGAATTTCGTAGCCATGTATTCTACCCCTTTTTATTTTTCTAGAGAGATTTTGATGACCAAAATGTATGGAGTTTTTTTATTGTATGGACGAATGGTTTCTCAATGTGAGAAATTTTGCATGAATAGGGTGCACAAGAATTTCTATGTCAAAAGGTTTATGGATGTCACTCAATTGGATCATGAGTTTGACAAAGTTCAATGGAAGGCAATAGTGCCATATGCATGTGGTTTACAAGACCTTGTATCATATGGCCGTGTTGGGTATGTAAATCTCCAATGAGAGAGTCAGGCAAAGTTCAAGACTCCAAATTTGTGCAAACATCAAAATCAATTTCAAGCAAAGAGATATCTCCTCAAGTAACTCATTTACCATATCACACTAGTTAAATACTTAGATGACATGTTTTCTATTATGCTTGTGGGATTCATAAACAAGGCAATAAATCGAAATATAAAGTATCCAAATTTTTAGCTCAAGCAAATTTTGACTACCAAGTTTTAAATGTTAATTGTTGAGTTGAATTTCCTTCAAATATTCAGTATTAAATATCAAATAAACTCAAACAGTAACGTAGCATGCATATTTAGGGTAGGAGATCCAAACCGAATTTGTGAAGCAAAACGAAGCCGTGTGGGGCCCACACCAAGTCGACCGACCAGGGGGTTCGTCCGACGCCCTTCTAGTGTCTCTGTTGCTTTGTTTCGACGTGTCGAGTTGTATGTTTGGTTGCAACGTGTTTTGAGATGCAACACTAATTTTGTACGTCGGGATTTCACGAATTTGGGATACTTCCCCCCACACTTGTTCCCTAAATTCTTTATTCAACACAAATAAACTAAAGGGAGAACTTTACAGGGTTAGATGAACCGGTAAGTTCACTTTATTGAACATAAAATGTTGGGATGCTTACATTATTCAATCTAAATTTAATAAAATAAAATTTGTAATAAGACTAAACTAAGCTAGTAAGCATCCTATGCGGTCGGGACATCAAAACTATGGAGCATTGTAGATGTCGGGCTTCCTGATAGCATTGCATATGCGCCTCAGCTTGGCACCCATGCTATGGCGAACACCATCAATCTCCTCCTTGAGGGATATGAGTTCATCATTTAGCTCTACCCTCTCAATGTGCCCTTTAGCCACTAGTGTGATAGCTCCTTGTTCTCCAAATGGAGAACAACTAACTCCTTAAAAAGTTGTGCCACTTTGGGAGCACGAGGAGAATTCCCGTCGCTGTCCTCAAATTGGCCAGGTGGCCCTCTAATGGCAGGCGGTGAGAGGTGACGCCTAATCTTGGAGGGTGACGAGCTCATCGATTCCTCCATCGCCAAATTATTCACTTGCTTGGAAAAGCCTTTTGCATAGCCTCCACCAGGCTGACGCACCCAATGGATAATGAGGCGGTCTCCCACACACTCAGGCGAGGTACACATAGGTGACTTGTAGTGGTGGCTCACTACGTCAATGTCCTTGGTCTTCAGAGTGTACATGAACTTCTCACCAGGCTGCAGCATTGGGAGAGACTCGTCTTTTTCTGAAAAAAGATGTGTCTTGACTAACTTAAGGCCAGTTGGAGTCTGACGACGTGTAGATCTAATCGACTTCATGGGCATCCTCTAAGTGGAGAGCAGTTGTGCAGCACCACGAGGTGTGGTGCTACGCCCATGCAAAGTCATCGTCAGTGGCGGGATCATAGCAAGGGGCATGTCATCCGATTCCATGACGGACTCCAAAGCGTGGGGGGACTTGTCATTGGCCAGCGTGATGTCTCCGCTCAAGTTGAAGGTTGAGCTAGAGTGGGGATGAGACACAATTTTCTTGTCGGCCATGACTTGGATGACAGGAACAGGAGATGGGTTTTTCTGGATGGTGCAATTTTCTTCTCTCTTTTCCCATCAATATATAAGCGGGGAAAACATGATAGCACCAAGAGTCTTGTTGAGATACGTCAGGAGAGTCCGCACGCAGAAACAGAAGGCTGACGGCGCAAGGTGGAGGTCGACCGACCCTAAGGTTCGGCCGACCCCTTCCTGGCTCTGTCTGGGCAAAGTTTCCATGGGATGGCTTAATGGGCCCCGTAGATGAGTAATTAGATGGGCCCATTGGTTGGACATGGTGAATTTAGACAGAATCTAAAGAAACGGTGTGAAAATCAATAAGATTTATCACGTCATTTTCCTTTTCTGCCTCCTTCTTCTTGGGATTCAAGTAATAATTTGAGTTGGTGCCCATTCACTTTAAATAGCTGATCATCATCACCTTGGAGTGTGATTGCTCCATGAGATGAGGTTTCTACTACAACGAAGGGTCCTTCCCATTTACTTCTGAGCTTCCCATGTCCAAAGAGTTTAACCCTAGAATTGAAGAGTAGAACTTTATCTCCGGGTTTGAACTCTTTAGGCGTAATCCTTTTATCATGCCACCTTTTAGTTCTTTCCTTGTAAATTTCGGCACTATGGTATGCCTTATCTCTCCATTATTCCAACTCTAATAGTTGCTTCAATCGGTGTTTCCTGCTTCGTGAAGGTCCATGTTCCACTGCTTAATCACCCAATAGGATGGATGTTCCAATTCTACAGGAAGATGACAACTCTTCCAATAGACAAGTTGGAAAAGAGACATGCTGATGGGAGTTTTGTCGGCAGTACGGTATGCCCACAATGCGTCGAGTAGCTTATGCTTCCATCCCATTCACATTTCTAGGACGGTCTTTCGCAGAATATTCTTAATTTGGTTATTAGATGTTTCTGCTTGACCACTTGTTTGTGGGTGGTATGGGGTAGCAATGCTATGCTGGACACCAAGCTCCCTCAAAAAGTTCCGGAAGGTCTTATCTATGAAATGAGACCCTCCATCACTTATGACCATACAGAGAGTGCCAAAGCGTGGGAAAATGATCTTGTGGAACATTTTCCTAGCTTGCTTGGAATCAGCATTTTTGCATGTCAAAGTTTCTACCCATTTTGACACATAATCTACAGCCATCAGGATGTACACGCAACCATAGGACCTAGGGAAAGGTCCCATGAAATCAATACCCCACACATCAAATAATTCCACCTTGAGATTATAGGTTAGGGGCGTCGCATTGCGCGCTGAGATTCCTCCATGCTTTTGTCATTTCCAACATCTGTGAATGAATTCTTTTGTACCTTCATACATAGAAGCCCAATAGAATCCACTTTGCCAGATCTTTGCCTGACACGGTAAACACCTTAATGGCCATCATAGGGGCTAGCATGGCATTTCTAAATAATCTTGGTGCATTCAATTGATGGTACACACCTTCTAAGAAGGATATCGGCACAAACTCAATAGAGATATGGGTCATCCCAAAGGTGTCTACGACTCTCATAGATGATTTTCTTTTTGTTTTCCCCTGGTGGTACATATCCCGTGACCATGAAGTTCACGATATCCGCATACCAAGGGTGAGAGTCAGTCACCTTAAGAATCATATAATCTCGTAGGAAGTCATTAATAGGAATGTACATGGATTGGGTGACTTCCATACGTGAGAGATGATCTGCCACAGAATTCTCTACTCCCTTCTTATACTTGATTTCTAAGTCAAAGTCTTGGAGTAGAAGAATCCAACGAATTAGCCTTGGTTTAGCATCCTTTTTGGTGAGCAATACATCAAGGCAGTATGGTCTGTATAGACTATGACCTTGGCTCCAACCAAATAGGACCTAAACTTATTGATAGCAAAAACTACTGCCAAGAGCTGTTTTTTAGTTGTGGCATAATTGAGTTGAGCTCCTGGTAGAATTTTTCTAGTGTAGGCTATTGCATGATGCTTTTTATCTTTGGTTTGGCCTAGGACCGCACCAATGGCAAAATCACTAGCATCACACATGATTTCAAATGACAGCGTCCAGTCGGGAGGTTGAATGATTGGAGCTAAGATGAGTGCCTTTTTAAGTGTTTCACATGATTTAAGGTATTTATCATCAAAATCAAAGGGAGCTTCCTTAGCTAGTAGGCTAGTGTGGGTTATAGAAACTTTTGAGAAGTCTTTGATGAACCGCCGATAGAACCCCTGGTGACCTAGGAAGTTGCGGATTCCCTTAACATTGATAGGAGGTGGAAGTTTTTCAATGACTTCAGTCTTTTCTTTGTCCAGCTCTACCCCCCTCTCGGACACTATGTGTCCAAGAACGATGCCTTCACGGACCATGGAATGGCATTTTTCCCAATTAAGTATAAGGTCCTACTCTTGGCATCTTTGTAAGATCCTGTCTAAATTTTCAAGACAATGATCAAATGTTTTTCCATAGACGAATAAATTGTCCATGAAAACTTCAGTGATTTCCTCAATCATGTCGGAAAAGATAGACATCATGCTTCTTTGAAAAGAGGCAGGAGCATTGCACAGTCCAAAAGACATACGCCGGTAGACATAAGTCCCATAAGGACATGTGAATGTGGTCTTACTTTGATCATCAGGATGGATCGGGATTTCATGATAACCCGAATACCCATCAAGGAAACAAAAGTAGGAGTGTTTTGCCCACCGCTCTAACATCTCATTGATAAAGGCAGTGAAAAATGATCCTTCCTTGTAGCCTTGTTAAGTTTTCAGTAATCTATGCACATCCTCCAAACCCGTGACTGTTCGTTGAGAAATTAATTCACTCTTCTCATTTTGAACGATCGTCATACCTCCCTTCTTAGGCACTACATGAACTGGGCTTACCCATTCACTATAAGGAACAGTGTAGATAATCCTGGCATGCAGAAGTTTCAAGACTTCCTTCTTGACAACTTCCCGCATCACATTATTCAATCGCCTTTGAGGTTCCCTTGAGGGGACACTCTTGGGGTCAATGGGAATGAGATGGGTGCATAACTGATGTAGGCCTAGAGGGGGGGTGAATAGGCCTTCTTGAATTTTCTCGGTTCCTGTAGCACTTCAACAACAAGGTCAAAACCAGATATATCGGACTAGTTTGGTAAAGTGCGGACTAGTCCGGATTTCACGGACTAGGTTGATCAAGTTAGGTCAATTTGATTGTTTCGTTGACGTTTGCAGCGGAAATATAAACTTCAATAACAATTCAATGATTGTATGTCAAGTTCTATTGCAAGTATGATTCTTGTTCAACTATTTAACTTAAAGTCAACAAGATGAATCAAACCCTAGATAATGTTGATCAACTAGAATGATGAACACAAACGAACAAGACACAAGATTTATCCCGTGGTTCGGTTACCACGAAGGCAACCTACGTCCACGTTGAGGAGCCCACAAAAGGACCGGGTCTTCACCAACCCTTCCCTCGTCGGATCGCCACGAAGGCCAATCCTCTTCCACTAAACACACAGGGGTAAATCACCAAGTTGAAGGGGCGATCTCACAAGTTGAGAGCTCCCTTGATTACAAGTTTCAAAACCACCAATAACACACTTCGAAATATACAAATTGAGATGCAAGAGTGTGTTAGAGATTCAAACCAAGAGCTCAATCGTGTGCCAAGTGCCTCTCCAATGATCTACAAGTGATCTTCAATGGATTGATTGATTTTGCACTTAATTTCGTGGAGAGAGATGGTTTTTGAGTCTCTTGGGAGGTGTGACGGCGCTAGGGTTCGAGAGTGGATGAAAGTGGGCCGTGCACCTCTATTTATATGGGGTTTCTAGAAGTTACCGTTAGGGTTCAGAAAGATCGGACTAGTCCGTGGTGGTGACCGGACTAGTCCGGTGTGCTGTGTGAAGCAAACCCTAAGTGTCCAGGAATCTCGGACTAGTCCGGTTCAAAACGGACTTGTCTGATTTCGCTACTGGAAAGCTTCGGACTAGTCCGATTGTCATCGGACTTGTCCGGACACATGAAACCCTAAGTGTTTAGGATGACAAGTCCGCACTTGAAGGACTTGTCCGATTTAGATCAGGGTGTATATCGGACTAGTCCGTGTAAACACCGGACTTGTCCGAAGTGGATCAGAAAGTATATCGGACTAGTCCGGGTCACAACGGACTTGTCCGATTTTGTGAGACTTGTGCATTGTTTTGAGTACTAGTCCGCACTGGGGAGGACTAGTCCGAAGTGGAACAGAAAGATATCGGACAAGTCCGGTGTTGACCGGACTTGTCCGATCTGATGCAGAATGGGATATCGGACTAGTTCGGCTGATATCGGAGTAGTCCGGTCCTGTATAGCTTTGTGCATTGTGTGTGTGTGATTAAATGAGATTGAGCTCTTGGGTGTGTTTCCTTAACACACTCCATGCATACTAAACTACTAATTTCTTCTCCTTGAGCTCAAATTCATTTTCCTTCTCAATTTCCCTCTTTTTGGTACTTTGCTCATTTTTCATCATTTTCCTGCATTCATCTCAACAAAAGGATTAGGATCCCAATTGCTTGTCATAAATCATCCAAAACCCACAAGGGAGTCCTAGATGCACTTTCAATCTCCCCCTTTTTGGTGATTGATGACAACCAATTGAGATTTCACAAAATGAGGTGTAAAATGAGATTCTCATAAAGTATGCACATATGACTCAAAAATTCATCAAGCAACAAGATAATTATTCATATGTGCATTCTTTATGGTGGTATGCATACTTACAGCATGAATGCATTAAGAATTACAGAATTTGCATTGATCAACTAATATCAAGTGAATATGGCATTTCAGGGACAAAAATTCAGATTTCATCACACACTTGCAAATTATTTGAGCAATTCATAACAGGACCAAACATGATATGAAAATAGAGTTAAGCAAATGCAATTACAATTAAAAAGAGAGCTCTCTCCTCGCATCCTATGCAGCTAAAGCTAAGACTAGAGACTCCCCCTCAATCTCTCCCCCTCAATCTCTCCCCCTTTGGCATCAAGACACCAAAAAGAGAGAGAGGAAGGTCCTAGGGCTTCACTCTTCGCTGTCAGTCCTCTCGTCGTCTTCATCGTCTTCCTCGCTTTCCGCTTGACGAGGTTGAGAGGTAGGAGGAGGAGCGGAGCTGCTCGAGCCCCCAATGCCAAAATAGGCAAGCTCGGAGGGAGTCAAGGGGCTGAGCTCGGTGATGTCCGGATCAGAATCTTCAGAAAGTACTGGAGATCCAATTGGGTTGATCTCCAGCTTCTCACTCAGCTGCTTCACATTGGCTTTTATGTATCTCATGTTCTCCTTCCTCTTCTGATTTAGCTTGTGAAGCTTCACTTCAGTTTTCTTGCATGAGGAGAAAATTGCAGCCAAGTACTTGAGGATCCCACTGGCGGATCCTTTCTGAGGGGCTTCCCTGGAGGGGGGAGTAGCCCTAGCAGCTTCTTCTTGCCTTGCCGGTGCCTCGGGGCTTGAGGCCGGTGATGGAGCAGCCTGGACACTCACTGACTGAGGCTTCTGAGGCCTCAGTGGAGTGTGCTCCACATCCTTCACAAACTCGATTCCTGTGACTTTCTCAATCATGAACATCAAGTAAGGGGCATAGCCACAGGATCGGTTGGGGGTACTTGAGATATTGACCATATCATTCCAAATATAGTCTGCAACATCGAATTGCCTTTTCTTTCTAATGACCCTCATCAGGGTCCGGAGGTAGCCTTGCACACTCCCTGCATCCCCATCCTTGGGGGCAATCGTCTTCCTGAGGACTCTGTTGAGGACCACAAAGAAAGGCTTCATATTCTTTGTGGAGGGAGGGACATACTTGGAGGTGGGCTCATACATGAACTTCATTCCATCCCTCTCAATGACCCCAATGTTGTGGATAATGAGTTGGTCCTGTCCTTCAGAGTCAAGGTGCAGCAGGCGGGCAAACTCTTCCTGAGTAATAGAATACTTGGATCCATGAGTCATCCAAGTCACACTTTCTTCGTCTTCACTTGAGAAGTGGCACGTTGCATAGAATTGTGCAATCACTTCATCATTCCAATTATATCTGAAGGCAAACAGATCCTTCAGCCCATGTCTCTCTGCAGCTGCTATCACTTCATCAAAAGCTGCACATTTCCTCTTCTCAAGGTGAGCCCAGTCAATCCATTGACTGCGTACCACCGGGGTCTTCATCGGCAAATAGACCAGCTTGTAGAAATCAGCATGGAAATTTGACCAAAACCTGCCATCTGCTGCTTGCTTGGGCCTTGCATAGCAATCAACACTTCTCAACTTCATAGCCACATCGCTGCCCTTGCCATTGAATCTTTCATCATTGGGGTCCCGGACCCCTTCTCTGGGAGTATGCAGCTTTAGGGGCCCAACAGGCCCTGTGGCAACCCCCTTGCCCTTCCCTTTAGCTTGGCGAAGGCCACTTGAAGGAGGAGCAGCCTTCGAGGCGGGCTTCTTGACACACACCTTCCTCCGAACCTGGGGAGGTGAGGGAGCAGGCTCGGAGGGTCTCTCTTGGCGTTTCTTGCCAAGACCCGCCGAGGACCGAGGTGCCACCTCGTGGTCCAACTCGGCCTCGAAATCGGAGATTTCGTTGTCGGAGCTCGACATGATCTGAGAATGAGTGATCAAGAGAAAGGACAAGTTATACAAGGTATTGGTGAGGTAAGATGGCAATGGAATGCATTAGGGAATTAAAGAATTAGGTTTTGGTTCAGAAACAATGGACTTGTCCGGTGCACAGGCACGGACTAGTCCGGGGGACCGGACTTGTCCGTATCTGGACCGGACTAGTCCGGTGTTCATCCGCAAAAACCTAACAGACTGGACAAAAATTGATCCCTAAGGTAAAACTAGTCTAGCATACACATAGTACATCAACTAGACATGTAACTAGTGAAGAATGCTAGGCCAAACGATAAGCAATAGAGAAATTTGTGATTTCTTAGGGTTTTGAAGAGTATTTACCAAGAAATCAAAGGAAGCTTGAGATTTTGGGGGTTGGAGGCCGGACTTGTCCGCTAACTTCAATCCCCGAGTCTTCAAGCTTGATCTCCGCCCAAGATTGAGGCTTTTCGACGGAGGAATCAAGGATTCGCCTTGGGAGCTCGAGCGCAAGAGAGAGAAAGCTTGGGGGAGAGTGTGGGGTGAAGGGATTAGGGTTTAGTGGCGGCTAGGGTTATGGACACGAAAAATCGGACAAGTCCGGATATGACCGGACTAGTCCGAAGTCCTCCAGAGACCTAAGTCGGACTAGTCCATGGTCTGTCGGACTAGTCCGGCCTAACCGGCACACTGCGGACTAGTCTGCAATTGCGGACTAGTCCGGGTAACCACGGACTTGTCCGTGGTCACCAGGAGAGAATTGCATAGCCCATTCATATATATATATTTGAAGGTCCAATAATTGAGAGTAGAGAGGCAAAACAATTCAAATAATCTTGATGAATTTGACCAGGAAACAAACAACAATCATACTATGATCAAAAATTCATCAAGATCTAATAATTGACATAGTTTTTCGAGAGAAAAATGGGGAGGGTTAATTTTCACAATTCAATCAATATTTTGAAGCAATCATACAGGTATGCAACTTTTCAAGCCACACTCCGAGAATCAAGAATGTTTAGCTCATTTCGGAGTTCGCAAAAACGTTTTTCATCAAGTGGCTTGGTGAATATGTCGGCCAATTGTTTTTGGGTGTTGACATGAGAGATGGATATGTCTCCTTTCATGGAATGGTCTCTCAAGAAATGGTGTCTTATGTCAATGTGTTTAGTTCTAGAGTGATCAACTGGATTGTGGGCTATTTTAATGGCACTCTCATTATCACAAAGAAGAGGAATACGGTTCATATTGTAACCGTAATCCCTTAGAGTTTGTCGCATCCAAAGGAGTTGTGCACAACAACTCCCGGCTGCAACATACTCCGCTTCGGCTGTGGATAATGCAATGGAATTCTGTTTCTTAGATGACCAAGAAACTAAGGATCTTCCTAGGAATTGGCAAGTGCCGGAAGTGCTTTTTCTATCAACTTTACACCCGGCATAATCTGCATCGGAATACCCAATGAGATTGAATTTTGAGCCTTTTGGGTACCAAAGACCAAGATTGGGTGTATGAACTAAATATCTTAGGATTCTCTTTACGGCTGTCAAATGACATTCCTTAGGGTTGGCTTGAAATCTTGCACACAAACATACACTCAACATAATATCTGGCCTAGATGCACATAAGTAAAGTAAAGATCCAATCATGGAGCGATATACCTTTTGGTCGACGCTCGGTCCATCTTCATTGAGATCCAAGTGACCATTCGTTGCCATGGGAGTCTTTATGGGCTTTGCCTTGTCCATGCCAAACTTCTTGAGGATGTCCTGCGTGTACTTGGTTTGGCTTATGAATGTTCCTTCCCTTTGTTGCCGCACTTGGAATCCCAAGAAGTACTTCAATTCTCCCATCATTGACATTTCAAATCTGTCTGTCATAATTTTACTAAACTCTTCACAGAAAGATTGGTTAGTTGATCCAAAAATTATATCATCAACATAGATTTGGCAAATAAAAAGATCATTATCCAAATTTTTCGTGAATAGTGTATAATCTACTTTGCCAATTTGAAAGCCATTATCAATTAAAAAATCTCTAAGACACTCATACCAAGCTCTAGGAGCTTGTTTGAGGCCATAGAGAGCCTTACGCAGTTTATACACGTGGTCGGGGAACTCTTCGTCTTCAAATCCGGGTGGTTGCTCCACGTACACCTCTTCCTTGATCGGTCCGTTGAGGAAGGCGCTTTTCACGTCCATTTGATACAGCTTGAAATCATGGTGAGTAGCATATGCAAGTAATATTCTAATTGATTCAAGCCTAGCTACTGGAGCAAAGGTTTCATCGAAATCCAAACCTTCGACTTGTGAGTAACCTTTGGCCACAAGTCGTGCCTTGTTTCTTGTCACCACTCCGTGTTCGTCTTGCTTGTTGCGGAAGACCCACTTGGTGCCCACAATATTTTCATTGGGTCTTTCCACAAGTTCCCAAACCTCGTTTCTCTTGAAATTGTTCAACTCTTCTTGCATTGCCACCACCCAGTCCGGATCCTTCAATGCATCCTCAGTCCTGCGGGGTTCCAAAAAGGAGACAAATGAGTAATGTTCACAAAAATTTGCTATACGAGATCTAGTGGTTACTCCCTTTTGGATGTCGCCGATGATGTTGTCGATTGGATGATCCCTTTGAATGCATTGGTGTACTCTTGGGTGTGGCACTTGGGGGGTCGTATGTTGGTGATCATCTTCTTCTCCCCCTGAGTTGTTGTCCTCGTTGATTTGTTTATCATATTCATATTCCTGTGATTTGTCTTGTATCGAGGCTCCCCCTGAATTGTTGATCTCCTCTTGTGGTTCACTTTCCTCTTGTATTTGTGACGATGACTCTTGTGGTCGTACTTCGCCTAGAGCCATCCTCTTCAATGCTTGATAGGGAGCTTCCTCTTTTCCTAATTCACACTGATCAACTTGCTCCTTTTGGGAGCCATTAGTTTCATCAAACACTACGTCACGTGCCACTTCAACAAGTCCGGAGGCCTTGTTGAAAACACGATAGGCGTAAGTGTTCGAATCATAACCAAGCAAGAAACCTTCATCGGACTTCGAAGCGAACTTTGAAGTCCTGGGCTTCTTGTTCAAAATATAGCAAGGAGAACCGAAAACTCGAAAATATGAAATGTTCGGTTTGTTACCGGTGAGTAGCTCATAGGGAGTCTTCTTTAGTAGTCGATGAAGGTAGAGTCGATTTGTGGCATGGCAAGCGGTGTTGATTGCTTCTGCCCAAAATCGATCCGAAGTCTTGTATTCATCGAGCATTGTTCTTGCCATCTCTATGAGCGTTCGGTTCTTCCTTTCGGCAACTCCGTTTTGTTGTGGAGAGTATGGTGCTGAGAATTCATGCTTGATTCCTTCCTCATCAAGGTATTCCTCCACTTGTATGTTCTTGAACTCCGTGCCGTTGTCGCTCCGAATACTCTTGATTGATAGTGAGAACTCGTTTTGCGCTCGCTTGAAGAATTTCTTGAGTGTTCCTTGTGTTTCTGACTTGTCATGCAAAAAGAACACCCAAGTGAACCGGGAAAAATCATCAATAATAACTAAACCGTATTTGTTACCGCCGATGCTTATGTAAGCAATTGGACCAACCAAGTCCATATGAAGTAGTTCGAGCGGTCTTGTCGTGGTCATGATGTTCTTCGCAGGATGTTGCGCTCCAACTTGCTTTCCTGCTTGGCACGCGCTACAAGGCCTGTCTTTCTCAAACACAACATCTTTCAAACCTCGGATGTGATCGCCCTTGAGGAGTTTTTGAAGGTTCCTCATACCAACATGTGCTAGCCGTCTATGCCACAACCAACCCATGTTGGTTTTTGCAATCAAGCATGTGTCGAGTTCGGCTTTATCCTTGTTGAAGTCAACAAGGTAAAGCTTTCCCTTTAACATACCCTTGAATGCAACGGAACCATCACTTCTCCTTGAGACGGTCACACCCTCGTTAGTAAACAGGCAATTATAACCTTTGTCACATAACTGAGATATGGACAGCAGGTTATAATCTAAAGATTCAACGTGTAAAACATAAGAAAGAGTATGTTCAGAGGATATTGCTATTTTACCGGTACCGAGGACCCTTCCTTGACTGTTATCCCCAAAGTAGATGCCTTCGTTTGGGTCCTGGTTCACTTCATACTCCACAAACATCCTCCTTTCTCCGGTCATGTGGTTGGTGCATCCACTGTCTAGCACCCATTTGGATCCACCGGAGGAGTAGGCCTGCAAAAACAAATTACGCCTTGGTTTTAGGTACCCAAGCTTGCTTGGGTCCTTGGAGGTTAGTAACAATACATTTGGGCACCCACACATGGGATTTTGTGTTCCCATGGCGTGGCCCAACATAATAAGCATACATTTTACCAACATTATTTTTCATTAATACATAAGAAGCATCAAAGGTTTTAAACAAGAGTTTCTGTTGATTATGGGTCGGACTAGTCTGTGTGACCGGACTTGTCCAGATGACCGGACTTGTCCGGACCACAACCGGACTAGTCCGGTTTTCATGGGAGTTCAGATTTTTAGTTTTCGAGTTACCAGGTTGTGAGGGTCCTCCCTTCACAAAGGTAATCCTTCCCTTGTTATTTTTATGATTTCCAGCTCTTTGCTTTCCATCATGAGAGTAACCAATGCCGTACTTGACATTTGGAGGTCTTTGGACCAAATATGCACTACGTGCATAGTTGATCCTCTCCTTGTCAAATATTACACATCGGGTAGGATTTTTGCCCTTTGTGGAGGTAGAATTTTCCTTCAACCTGGTGTTAATTTTATCACATTTGCAAATATGAGCGATATTAGTTGAAGTGGGTTGAGAAGGTAGGGTTGAAGAGGAGGAAGGTTCACTAAGCTTGAGTGACTCAACCTGCACTTCAAGGATCTTGTTGACCTTGATTAAGTCATCAAGTTGATCCTTGATTGCAACGTTTGAGTTGGTTAACTCCAAGCAAGTTTTCTTGCTTGAAGCTAGCTTAAGCTCTAGTGAGTGGTTTCTCTCCTTTTCAAGAGCTAGTAGATTGTCAAGTTCGACATGCTTCTCCTTTTGGGAGATAATCATGTCTTCTTGACGATCAATTAGCTCTTCCTTCTCAACAAGTTGGTTAAGTAAGAATTTCATTTTAGCAGCAGTTTTTCTATCTAAACCAATTAGCATATCTTCATTATCACTATCTAGATCATCATCACTCGAGTAAGAATGCAAGGAAGGAGTTTTGATGTTTACCTTGCGTTTACCTTCCTTAGCCATGAGGCAAGTTCCACTTGCTTTCTTTGCAACGAGCGTGGGGAAGAGTGTGGGTTTCTTGGACATGCTTTCAATGGCTATGCTAGCCCTTTCTTCTTCATCGGACGATGAGGACTCATCGTTTGAGTCCCACTCCTTTCCGATGTGTGCTTGTTCAGCTTGTTTCTTCTTCTTGAAGAATTTCTTCGGTTGAGGCTTGGACTCTTTACTCTTCTTCTTGTTGTCCTCATATGGGCAATCAACTATAAAGTGATTGTACTCACCACAATTATAGCATGCCCGCCTCATCTTCGGCTTTGTCTTCTCCTTGTATTTTCCTTCACTCGATTTTGTTCCTTGTCTTTTCTTCATAATTCTTTTGAACTTCTTCATGAACAAAATCATATCTTCTTCGTCCAGCTCGCTGCTTTCATCATCGCTGTCCTCCTCAAGCTGTGCTCCTTTTGCTTCTTTGGATAGAGGCTTGAGTGAGGACTTTAAGGCAACTCCCTTCTACTTGGCCGATGTGAGGTCGGCTATTTCTTTGACGTGCTTGGCTTGCTTCTCCATCATCTCAAAGTTGATGATTTTGCCAAGCAGTTCATCCGGAGTCATTTTCTTGTACCCGGGACTTTCTCGGATCATAGAGCAAAGTGTGACGTTGCGAGGCATAAAGGCTCTAAGGATGAGCTTTACAACCTCGTGGTCATTCCACTTTTTTCTACCATATGATCGAACCTTGTTCACAAGAGTCTTCAGTCTGTTGTACATGTCCTGGGGAGACTCATCTTCCTCAATCGCGAACCTTCCCAGTTCGCCTTCAATCATCTCAATCTTTGCCTCCCGCACATGCCTGTCACCTTCATGTGCTGTCTGTAGTGTGTCCCAGATTTCTTTGGCAATCTCCAATCCGTCCACCTTTGTGAATTCATCTCTACTTAGAGATGAGGTGATAACGGCTGCGGCTTGGGCATTCCTGTGGATGGCTTGCTCTTGACTTGGTGTGAGTTCTTCATCGTCATCAGGGATGTTTATTCCTGTGCACACAATATGCCATAAACTTGGGTTAAGGGAAATCAAGTGCATCTTCATATTTTGCCTCCACATGGAGTAATCACTCCCATCGAAGTGTGGGGCTTTTCCGAGAGGAATAGATAGATAATGACTGCTGTTAGAATTTAAACGGTCATAATTAAAAGGATATCGGGAGTAGTCGGTGTGACTACTCCCCTTCTTCTTTTCTTCAACTTTAGCTTTCCCTTTGGAAAGTGCTTTCTTTCGGAGCAGTGCTTTCAGCTCCAATGTCTCCTCATCATCATCATCGAAGTCTTGAATGGCTTCGAGATACTTCTCAAGCTTTTGGTGCTTGTCATTGTTCATTTCTTCCTGGTTGTTGATTTTCTGGACTTCCTTCATGTCCGACATGATCTCTTCGAGTGGTTGCACTCTTTCCCGAAGAACCTGCTCTGATACCAATTGAATGTAGGCCTAGAGGGGGGGGGGTGAATAGGCCTTCTTGAATTTTCTCGGTTCCTGTAGCACTTCAACAACAAGGTCAAAACCAGATATATCGGACTAGTCCGGTAAAGTGCGGACTAGTCCGGATTTCACGGACTAGGTTGATCAAGTTAGGTCAATTTGATTGTTTCGTTGACGTTTGCAGCGGAAATATAAACTTCAATAACAATTCAATGATTGTATGTCAAGTTCTATTGCAAGTATGATTCTTGTTCAACTATTTAACTTAAATTCAACAAGATGAATCAAACCCTAGATAATGTTGATCAACTAGAATGATGAACACAAACGAACAAGACACAAGATTTATCCCGTGGTTCGGTTACCACGAAGGCAACCTACGTCCACGTTGAGGAGCCCACAAAAGGACCGGGTCTTCACCCACCCTTCCCTCATCGGATCGCCACGAAGGCCAATCCTCTTCCACTAAACACACAGGGGTAAATCACCAAGTTGAAGGGGCGATCTCACAAGTTGAGAGCTCCCTTGATTACAAGTTTCAAAACCACCAATAACACACTTCGAAATATACAAATTGAGATGCAAGAGTGTGTTAGAGATTCAAACCAAGAGCTCAATCGTGTGCCAAGTGCCTCTCCAATGATCTACAAGTGATCTTCAATGGATTGATTGATTTTGCACTTAATTTCGTGGAGAGAGATGGTTTTTGAGTCTCTTGGGAGGTGTGACGACGCTAGGGTTCGAGAGTGGATGAAAGTGGGCCGTGCACCTCTATTTATATGGGGTTTCTAGAAGTTACCGTTAGGGTTCAGAAAGATCGGACTAGTCCGTGGTGGTGACCGGACTAGTCCGGTGTGCTGTGTGAAGCAAACCCTAAGTGTCTAGGAATCTCGGACTAGTCCGGTTCAAAACGGACTTGTCCGATTTCGCTACTGGAAAGCTTCGGACTAGTCCGATTGTCATCGGACTTGTCCGAACACATGAAACCCTAAGTGTTTAGGATGACAAGTCCGCACTTGGAGGACTTGTCCGATTTAGATCAGGGTGTATATCGGACTAGTCCGTGTAAACACCGGACTTGTCCGAAGTGGATCAGAAAGTATATCGGACTAGTCCGGGTCACAACGGACTTGTCCGATTTTGTGAGACTTGTGCATTGTTTTGAGGACTAGTCCGCACTGGGGAGGACTAGTACGAAGTGGAACAGAAAGATATCGGACTAGTCCGGTGTTGACCGCACTTGTCCGATCTGATGCAGAATGGGATATCGGACTAGTCCGGCTGATATCAGACTAGTCCGGTCCTGTATAGCTTTGTGCATTGTGTGTGTGTGATTAAATGAGATTGAGCTCTTGGGTGTGTTTCCTTAACACACTCCATGCATACTAAACTACTAATTTCTTCTCCTTGAGCTCAAATTCATTTTCCTTCTCAATTTCCCTCTTTTTGGTACTTTGCTCATTTTTCATCATTTTCCTGCATTCATCTCAACAAAAGGATTAGGATCCCAATTGCTTGTCATAAATCATCCAAAACCCACAAGGGAGTCCTAGATGCACTTTCAACAACACTGGACTAATCCCCTTGAGATCCTCTAATGAATAGCCAAAAATAGCTCTATACTTTTCTAATATGGCAATGAGTTTGAGTGTCTCATCATCCGAAAGCTTGTCACTAATGATGACATGGGCTTCCAAGTCGCCATTTAGAAAGGCATATCATTGGCCTGGAGGTAGAATTTCCAACTCAATGGGAGGTTTTGGGAAGAACTCTTCTTTTGTAATTCAATTGCCTCTTGAAATTCATCCTCCTCTCGGGTGAAATCTTTTTCTCCTTCAATTTTGGGGGAGCTAAGAATTGAAGAGTTCTAACCTCCTCTAAAGGCTTATCTTGGATGGGAGATTCTGCGGATGTGTTCTTGGAATGCAAGATAGGAATAGAGAATTTTCTCCCTCCAAGGTTGACATTGAGGTTACCTTCCAAGGGAATTTCCATGAGAAATTTCTCAATGGGAATCCCAATCATAATGTTGAAATCATAATTTCGAACACTTGGAAATCTAGGATTGCCTCAAAATTTTTGTGTCTCACAGACACTTGTTGTAAAACCCCACATATTTCAACGATGTTTCTGAAAGGGTCTCAGAAGGATTTACATGTTGGTGCCAATGGCACATTGCCCAGAATGGCGAGGGCACAAGAATCGGAAATGAGATTTGCTCCAACAGTGGGGTTGTATAGGACCTTCATTGGTGTCCCTCTAATAAAATATAGAATAGTTGCCAAAGGTGAGGTCATCCGAAGAATTTCGCGTGACTGCTCAACTTCTACAGTCCATTCCCTACTTAAAATATAGGTTAACTCCTTGACCGTCTGTTGCATGAATACTCCATCAGGTGGGTCATGTGGAGTTAATGGCAATGATGGTTTCCTATGGAGACAGTACTTTGAGGTATTTCCAAAATATTCAAATATCTCTTCCTCGAAGTAGAAGGGAAACGTTGAAGGTTGAATTTCTTCTTCCTTCATAGTTTCGGGTTCGGTAGAGGATTCCTCCGGGCAAGGTGTGGGATAAGCAAGAGATGGGTTCTTCCTTGTTCATGGATTCATCCTCGGATCTTGACACTACTTCCTATTGAGGGGGCTCATTAATACCCATAATGAAGGAAGAATTTTCTAGAATTTAGTCATAAGATCCTTGCCTTCTTCCGACGTCTTATGGAGGAAAGATCCTCTAGCCGTAATGTCAAGATATAGGGTAGACTCTTTGTTCAATCCCTTATAGAAGTGTTGCAAGAGCAACGGATCAGGGATAGACAAATTTGGGCCGGAATTTTTCAAAAGAAAAAATCTATCCCAAGCTACACCTATGGATTCCTTCTCCATCTGCTGGAAGCATAGTACTTCCTTTCGTAAGGAAACAATTCGGGCAATTGGAAAGAAGGCAAGACAAAATCTGTCTCGCAATTCATTCAATTTCCGTTTGTCTTCCCAACGTTGTGGTCGTACCATTGTTTGGCTTTTTTCTTCAGGGAAAAAGGAAACAACTTCCATTTGAGAGTTTCTTGTGTCATACCATTGATTAGAAGGCATGAACGCAATTGTTTGAACTCTCTTAGATGGTGTTAAGGGTTTTCAAAATCCGTTCCTATGAAGGATTGGTCTCGAACCATGGCTATAAAGCCAGGGCAAAGTTCATAGCTGGTAAAACAGATGGGTTCCGTCGAAAGCAGTGGCTCACAGAACTACCTCTTTGGGGCAGAATATGAAAGAATTGTGGCCTGCTCCATATGTGTGGTGGTGGTAAGAAAAGGAAAGATGAGATAAGAAGATAGGTACGAGGGTGAACAAGGTTTGAAGATTAACAACAACCGTTCCACGGCAACGGCGCCAAAAATGTTTGTTGATGTTTCTTACATCACAGATAAAAATCCGCAAGTGCATGGAAACTGTCGTGTAGCACTTCCCCTTAAGAGCTTATTCCAAGGGTATCAGATCCAAGTAACATGTGTGTAATCTTATGAACTAATCCACCAAGTAGACGAAGTTGTTTTGAAGGCAAGGAAGAGAGAGGAATTCAAAGTATTGATTCTAATTCAAAAGAATATGTAGTAGCTGCTTTCTTCGGGCCTGGGTTTACCTCTAGAAATACTAGGATGACTCCCGACAAGAGCCTATGGCATATCCGAACGTGGAGGATTACAAAGGGCGCATAGGGCTGTCACCAACTACTGCCTACCTCTTTAGTCTATGGGTCTACGAGATATTCACTAGTGATTTCTAACCTAAGCACCACACTTACGTTCTAAATCACAACTCTAGTTGTTTCTAACACAAAGCTACAACTAGAGCATCTAATAAATTAAAGCAATAAACCCACAAGTAACTACTTGTGCAAACTACTATGAATTGAGAATCAAAATTGAATTGAATTCATAAAGGCGTTCTTGATTTGAATAACACCTTTGTAGGGATAGAAGTGTAGAAGTGGAACTTGACAAGCCCAAGCCTCCTTCTCCTAAACTCTCACCACACTCTCCTTCTACTTGGCAGCATCTAGGACTACTCCAAACCTTTGGAGTGGTATTCTATTCTCAACTTTTGGTGTGTGTGTGTGAAGCGAGGTGTGGGGTTCTATTTATAGGGGGAGAAGGGTCGGTTCCCACCACAAAATGCGCGCGAATCAGTCACTCATGACCTCTTCAAGCCGGGAGGAGCCAACACGTGGAGTTTGACTGCAATTGGCTCCATGACCTAGTCGGCGGACTAGGTAGATCGGTCGACCTGGTCTCAGCCCCATTGGGGTTGTGCTTCCTCCAGATCCCTGCCAGCTGGGTCCCATCCAGTTATATGGGTGCTACACCATTGGATGGCCTTGGATACTTCTGTTTGTGGGCCATTTGATCCATGTGATGACATGTGGCATCGCTTGATTCGTCGAAACCCAATTTTATGGATTACTCCCTACATGTCTTGGTATTTTGGGTCTAAATTCACATGCATATAAATAAACACCAACTCTTGTGGAATTGGTTAGTTTTTAACCCTACCACTACGTTGTGTTTCTCTTTTGTGCACATTATGAGGTGAACTGACAGTCTAAATATGGCACTTAAGGATCGTCAACAACCATTAATAATGCTTGGGGAAGGGGTAGTCAGACTGGGTTTGGTAGAGTATGGTGGGACTACCCTAGGAACCGAATGGCTCAAGAGGGGGCCCTTGGATGGATGTGCTCAGTTGGAGACATAACCACCGGTGAAATCTCAGTGGGGTCTAAATAGGCTAGTAATCAATTTGAAAAGGATATTTTGTGATCTCTTGGCCACACACCTAAGGAAGTGTGAGACAACATAATTGATATTCCATAGTCATTGAAAGGTGATGAAATCACAAACTTGTAGGTAAAGTGGTACAACCTCTGCAAAGTGTGTTTAAAACTATCATGATAGCCGTGCTCCCGGTCATGAGCAACTTGGACCCTCACATGATTAGAATTTGTACTTTAACTTGGTTTAATGGCTGGAATTTAATTGTGAGTTGGCATTGGTATATGGAATTGATGATATTGAGATAAATGAGCAATTTTGAGTTAAATATGGTTTATTATTGCTGGAATTGGTTATTTAAGTTGGAAGCGATGTTATATGGGTTATTTTGGGAGGACCACACTTAATAATTATATAATTGCATTTTCATCTGTTTTGAATGTACCTTTATGCAATTTGGCCATTTTATAGTCATTCCCTGTTTTAGCTACATGTCATACTTTCCCACACTTGTTGAGTATGACATGTGCTAACTCTTGCTATTCCCCCACCAAATCTAGACACGGGCGACTAGGTGGAGTACCAGGAGGTTTTTGAGGAGTACTAGGCACACGTGTTACCGTCAAACCTGCTTGTGGAGTTGGAGTCATTAGAGTTTAGTTTTCCGCTGTAGTTGTTTAGAGCTTGTATTTAAGACTATTTTGGATTGTAATAAAGTACTATTATTCGTAATATTATTCGAGACATGGTTCATATTTGTTTATCAATTGTGATTCACATGTATATGTGTGTTAAACATCCTGGACACACATATGCATTACGCTTGGTTCAATTTTGGAACCGGGTGTCACAGGACACAAAGTAATAACATGCACCCAACATGTGTTGGGTATGATCTTGTGACACCCGATTCCGAAAATGAACCAAGTGGGACACATGTGTGTGCCCAGGATGTTCAACACATATACCCGAGTGCATCACAAATGATATACAGAAATTACCACAGCACAAATTAGAAATAAGTATTTTTATTACATATTCAAATAATCCTCGAATTACAAACTCTAGTGATCATTATTATTAATAAATCTGTGGCGGAAATAATCTAAACATTAAGCTAAGCAAACTAAGCATATGGGATATAGCGAAGCTCCAACACATCCACAGGGAAGTCGACGGCAGGACACAACCTAGAACTCCGCATTATCCTCAGGGTGCTACCAAACATCACCTGATACTATTGGTGGGGGGATAACAAGGATGAGCACATGTCGTACTCAGCAAGTGTGGGAAAATAACAACATTTAGCTTAAACAAGGAATGATAATAAATAATGGCTATTTGCTGAAAAGTACATTTAAAACATACGAAAAAGCATACTAAGATGTCTATGTGAATTAATCCCATAAAACCCTAAATAATTACCGATTATGATTCCAACACCATCATTTTCCATCATATCACATCCATCAATAATTATCCATCCAATTACCAAATTATTACCATCATCATTAATCATGTCCATTTACCACAACTCAAACCATAACCATAACCAATACCAAACCATCCCAATTCCCAAGTTCCACTCTAATCATGGAAATTGTCCAGGTGCTCATAATCGGGAGCACGGCTATCATCATCGTTTTACACTCTAAAGAGGTTGCACCACTTTACCCACAAGTTTGTCATTTCTTCACCCATCGGCGGCTAAAGAAACCTCCCTTATGCCAAATACACTACCTTAGGTGTATGGTCAAGACATCACAAAATAGCCTTTACAAAGGGATTACCAGCATATTCAGACCCACTGAGGTTTCGCCGGTGGTGATGCCTCCAACTGAGCACATCCAACCAAGGGCCCCTTCTTGTACCATTGGGATCCTAGGGCAGTCCCGCCACTATTGCAAACCCAACCGACTCCCATTCACCGCTCCTACAAATGATCCGAACAATGCTAGCAATACACCTAATTAATTGGCTAAGCTGCAACCATACTTGGTGTTGACGTCTGTTATATACCAATTTCATCCGTCAATTTAACTCAATTATGTGAAGGACTGATCATTTCTTGCACACATCACCTCCCTATCTAACCCAATTCCACATGGACTTGGAGAAATATGTGTATGCAGCATTTTATGCAGAAAATGAGGAAATGTAGAGGGACCAATCCTATAAAATATCATCCCAGCCAATCAGGCAACAACACGTGGCATCCCATGGATCAAATGGCCCACAAAAAGAAGTATCCAAGGAGATCCAATGGTGTATCACCCATATACATCAACGGGACCCACCTGGAAGCCACCTGGTGAAAGCACACGAGAAACGCTGCAATGACCAGGTCGGCCAAACCAGGGGGTCGGCCGACCTGGTCTTTGCACCAAACTCGGTCAGCCTCCACGTGTTGGCTCCTCCCGGCACCCTGGAGTCAATGGTGACTGATTCGCGTGCTTTTGGTGGCGGGAACCAACCTCAACACTAGTATAAATAGGACCCCCTACCCCTCACTTCAACACACACCACTTGGGCATCATTCTATTGTATACACTTTCTTCCATAGTCCTTAGAGGAGTTAGGATGTAGAGAGGAGAGCCTCCAGTCCGAAGTCCAAATTGGGAAGGGAGTAGGAGTCTCTCTTCCCAATTCCACATTGGGAGAGGTATGACTTATGTATTCCTTCTTGTATTTGTGACTTTGTGCTCAATAAAGATATTATCTTTAATCTTCTTTTATACGTATACTTGGACAAAGCGTTTCTTGTTTGATTGTGGAGTTTATGTATGTGGAAGGTATAGTCTTTATGATTTCACTCTCATGATCACATCTTATGGTCATAAACACTATAGACCCCCACTATAGTCTATGTAGTTATCATATGATTATGTTAATATGAATGACTTATGCTATGCTTCAACATTGGTTCAACGATGTTTAGGTTAGTCATTGCCTTAGGATGGCTTGTGACATGGTTCTTAAGGTATTTGCTTAGTATGCTAGCATGGTGCTAGGGTATTTAAGTAGCGTTGGATGTCTCGTAGACCCACGGATTGAAGAGGTAGGCAGTAGGTGGTGACATCCCTATCTGTCCTTTGTAATTCTCCACGTTCGGCTATGCCATAGGCTCTTGGTGGGAGTCGCCCTAGTATTGTTAGGGGTAAGCCCGTGCCCGATGTGTTGAATAGCATTGCATAGGAATTCATCATTGACATGACCATTGGTATCTACCTTAGGCTATGTATATGTATTAGGAGCATTGTAGGAACAACTCTCTAACTCTTAATCCAATCTCCCTCTAGGATCCATTTTACCCTTTAGAATAGATTGCCTAGGTGTGTGTCGCACTGCCCCTATTATCAACTTACCCCTGTCCGGATAATGGATTAGTATCCCATAGATTGACCATAAGAGTAGTATATACTTTACTCCTTTGCCTTCCTTTGGGATAAATACGATACCCTTGGGAATACCCATGGGTGAAATGCTACAACGGTATCTTCCGTGCTCTTGTGGATCTCATCTCTTTACTGGAGATGATATGTGTGTTAAGAAATACCAACGAGCATTTTTGGCGCCATTGTCGGGGATGATTTATTAGTATATCTTAGGAGCCGTCAACAAGCATTTCTGGCACCGTTGTCGGGGAAGTCAAAGGAATTTAAGGATAGCTATCACTTGTGATTAAGCTATCGGTACTAATAGTTATTAGGCAGGATTACCCTTGTTTGTTTTATCCTTTGTGTGAAAACAGGGTAGTGTTGGCCAACCCATTGTATGGGATGGCCAACGAGGACGCAAGTGCTAAACTGCAAGATGATTTAAGGCGTACCTCAACAAATGTCCGCTAGGCAACACAATTGCCTATTGCGGAAGAATTTCAGCTTTCAGTAGGAGCCAAAGTCATCCATACCCAAGCTTGGAGGAGGCTCCAAGAGTTCTTCTTGGTTTGCCTCCACCATGGGGTGGATAGTTGGCTCTTCATCCAACACTCATGTCATGGGTTGGCTCCACCAATCCATGACCACATACGTGTTGGAGCTGAAGGAGCCCTATTCTCATTCATCATGGATGAGAAGAAGGTCTCCACTCAAGGGGTGGATTAAAGAATGCTCGAGTTCCCATAGCTTGTCATGCACACCATTTAACAAGATGGACATGCTAGTTATGGAACTACACCTCCCATTGAAGTATCATGAATACCAAGTCAATGGAGATTTGTTTGGATAATCCAAGTTGTGGATATTCACATGATTTGTGAAAATCCATGTCAACATGGGACGCCTAGGAATTATTTCCCTAAGACCCATGAGGACCTTTTTCAAACAACAACTCCAATGGCTACCATTCACAAGGAGGTCAAGGGTGGAATTAACATCACTCTTGTATACAAGGAGGCTATGGCTCTCCAAGGGATTGAAGTTCAAATAGCCTACCTTGAAGTATCTTGGCCAAGCAAAAATCAAAACAACATTCACATGAAGATCTTGGCCAAGCAAAAATCAAAACAACATTCACATGAAGATCTTGGCCAAGGACAAGAACTTAAGGAGCATTCAAAGTCCAAGATATCCCACATCACTTGTTGGGATTCCCACACTTGGACCAAAGCCATTCAACCTAGGGCAAGTGACATTGTGGATGAAGCATTTCTTGTTTGATTGTGGAGTCCACATGTCATCATGCCCAAGGAAGCCTTTGACCCATGATAAAGGTATAGGTTGATTCAATGGAATAGAAATATGGTCCGGGTGGCACCCCTAAGAAGGGCAAAGCCTCACCATGCTCATGAAGGAATACATTCAAGAGGGAGAACCCGTCGCTACAACAACATGTCTATATCAATACAACGGGGAGAGGCTAGGGCCACAATGTGGCCCACATGTCCAAATGATAGACAAATGAGTTTGGCATGTCAAAACATAAGAAATCGTCCACATCTTCAACTCCGAGATTGGACAAAAAATCATCCCGCTAAACAGAACAGAGGTAAGTCCTACTCATCGGACTTCAAAAATTCGGTGAGTCCTTGCAAATAGGTTAATTGGTAGTTATCTCATATTTGTTTTCCAAATTGCATCAACCCTTGCATTTGCATGTTTGAAATTCCACACTTGCATGTTGGAAAGTAAAATTTTCAACCATTATAAAAATAAAAATTTGAATTAGGGGAGAAATTTAATTGGATATGAACTACGTGCATGACCACTTGAATTTATCTTCCTAGTTCAAACCAAAAAGATTTGCATTGACCCTCATTGCATTTACAAGTTATTTCAAGCTGGGCAAGACAATTTGAAAATTGATTTCAATTTGCTTTTGGCTAACGTAACCCGTTTTTGAGTTGTTTTGTGTGTTCCTAATTAAAGTGCAGCTAGGTCAAAATTGTGAAGAGGTGGTTTGGCAAGAAAGTGGAAGGTTTCATCAAGCTCAAGTCACCATTGGGAGGATTTGAGAACACTTCTCTCCTTCAATCTCATTTTGAGTTTGAGGAAGAGAAATGTTCAAGAGGATGACCCAATGGAGGAGCCAGAACCAAATCCATCACCAAATCCAACCTCAACTTGGCATTTCACATCAACCATAAAGGCTACGCCAAAAATCAAGGTTGTGAGTTTCTCACACAAAGACCTTCGTCACCAACTGCTCTTCAAATGAGGTATGAGTTTAGAATTTTTCATTGTTTAGTTTGCCATAGAATTGAATGTATTTGCTTACATTTGTGAGGAAGGTTGACACTTCCTCATCATTCAATTCTCAAGAATCCTCACAAGAGTAAGCATGGGTATTGACTTTTGGATCTCCAAAAGGAAATCCCACCTTACTTGGAAAAATCTCAAACAAGTACCTAGAATCCTTTAAGGATTGTTTTGTAGACTTAGTCATTTTTGTCGAGGTTTAGAAAACAAAACTTTTGGGCATGACTTAATTGGTGAATTGGCATATAGAATCTTAGGCATAGTGACAGCGATAATTTTTAATTGAGTTTCATGCATAGATGGTGTCACTAGATTTCAAACTCTTAGGAATAAGTGATATCCTTGCTCTAAAATTGAATTGCATTTTTTAGAGGAGTCACTAAATTTTAAATTCCTAGTGAAGTCCAGGAGGATAAAATTGAGAATCTTGTTTGTCATGGTCTAAATTATAAAAATTTGCTCTTGAAAGCTAAGATGGTTAGAAACTTTAAAAGGTGTAGGGATCCATATAGTGTATTTCTATCACATGCATTGCTATGAGTTGGAGCTTTACAAAATATGCAACATGAATTATCCATAAAGCTCCACTCTTATCAATGAATAACACATTGATCATAGATACACTTGACATTGGGTCCAATGCATATTTGATTTTGTTCTTCCCCGTATGTACAAATGAAAGTTTGATTACCTAACTCGAACGTTCATTTGTACAAGTCTCGGGAGCTAACCATCCCTCTCCATTCAAGAGAGGAAGTTTGCAGGAGTAATATTACTATGCAGGCATTCAAGAAGCTGATTGTTGGGATCCCTAGAGGATCCAATTTCGACATATCTTGGCCAAGGAGTAAATGAGGATGGTTGCTACCTATTGGAAATTATGCCCGAAGGTCAATCATAACTATACGAGGCTAGAGATTTGAAATGGGAACCCTTCATGAGCAACCAGTGAGCTGCCACGAATGGGTGAGAGCATTATGCTCTCAACTATTTTAAGCACTCATTCAAGGTCAAGGGATTTTCCACCATCATTGGGTACAAGTTATTCCTATGTGGCTAAGAGTTATGATGTACCATGACCAAGGAATGACAAGATCACACCCAATTTATATTGGGTGCAAGTTGTTCCTATGTGGCTAGAAGGTATGTCATGCCTTAGCCAAGGAACAACGGATCACACTCAACCCATGTTGAGTGCATGCCATTCCTTTGTGGTTCTAGGTATGTTGTACCTTACCCAAGGAACAACTGATCATACCCAATGCATGTTGGGCACATGTCACTCCCTTATGGCAAAAAGATATGATACACCTTAGCCAAAGAATAACGAACATACTCAATGTATGTTGAGTTCACGACATTCCTTTGGATCTAAAGGTTATCATTATCCTAGCCAAGGAATGATAAATCACACCCAACACATGGAGACCCTGATGTACGGACGATCAACATCAGAAACACTCTATTCAACCACACTTATGGTGTCAATGGGAGGCAACACAACAATCAACACTTAACCCTCCATTGTCAAAGCCATGCTGCAAGAAGCATAGTCCAACTCACGGCCTACCTCCGTTGTTAGGGTTTCAACCCCTATCACAGACCTTGATCAAGAATAAGCTTGGGGGAGGACCCCCACTTGAGGTAACTTGTATCACACCCACTACATTTTTATTTCAAATCATCCGTTGCATATTTATTTTCCATCCATCCATCATCCACCTTGCATTAATATATATATATATATATATATATATATATATATATATATACATATAAAAATAGGTTAGATTTGCTTTCATCAAATAAAGATGTGCGATAAGAATGATTTAGAATTCGCATAGATGAAATGATGAATAGTTGCTCTGTTTTATTTTCTTGAGTCTCTAGTTTACAACTTGCTACTCTCCGAATATTGCTTTCATTGGTATGAAATACTTTTACCTTAATTTGGAAGTTGTGGGTAGCAAAAGCTTGATCTAATTCTAGGTTGTTGCGAGATTAGAATTGGTAATAGGGCTGCTAGTCCTAGTTTGAAAGTAAAACTTAGATTTCCAGGGAAATTCTAAAAAGATTTAAGTTTCCCTCAATTGATTGGAAATACCTACCAAAGCCATATGATGTCCATACATAGACAAAACCTTATGCATATACTATTTTTTTTCACATTGAACCTAGCCAAACTAGTATAGACCTATGTGAGAAATCATTCAACTCTTTTTGAATTCAAGACTTCACTTGCACATGTTGTACTTCTACACTAGAAGTAAGCAAAACGTCCATCATATCCACCATACCACAATAAAAAGAGAAACTCCATGTTATTCATGTTTAGCACTCTCTTCAAAATTCATTGCAAAGAAAGGGAGTAGAAGACATGGCTACAAAAAAATGAAAAAAAAGGCATGCTTACATCATAAGCATGAGAAAAAAAAGAGAGAGAGAAAAGAAAAGTATCCATGTTTCATCCCTGCAAAAGAAAGAGAGAATATACCAAAAAGGAGTTACCTCAAGTATCCACATCCACTTCCACTCTATCACACATGCACTAGTCTTGAATCAAAAAGTTTTGATTTGAGTTCTCCTAAGGCTTACTCTTTTGACTTAGCAATATATGTGATGCAAATATGCCTACTTACTTTCCTTACCAAGCTCCACATACAAGCCATATTCAATGAGTAGGAATAGTAGAGGCACAATGCTTTGGTGAGAAAATATTTCCACATCCACAAAGGAGTGATTGGGAGAATCAAATTGAGGTACTTAATACCTAAATTGAATTCTCTGGGATTTAAGTGGAACTTGATTTCTAGGCTATGTTTGCTTCATTTGCTATTTTACCTTTCCACTACTCATGAATATGAAAAAGCATAAGCCCCATGATAACTTAACAAAGGTGGGGTATCATAGCCAATTTCTGCAATACTATGTAGAGTATCTTGTAGTGCATTAGATACTTTTGAAAATAAGATATTTTAGCAACTCCTAATCATCAACCTAAAGTCTTGACTTTGCTCGGGACGAGCAAAGGATAAGCTTGGGGGAGTTTGTCGACGGCTGTTATATACCAATTTCATCTGTCAATTTAACTCAATTATGTGAAGGACTGATCATTTCTTGCACACATCACCTCTCTATCTAACCCAATTCCACTTGGACTTGGAGAAATATGTGTATGCAGCATTTTATGCAGAAAATGAGGAAATGTAGAGGGACCAATCCTATAAAATATCATCCCATCCAATCAGGCGACGACACATGGCATCCCATGGATCAAATGGCCCACAAACAGAAGTATCCAAGGAGATCCAACAGTGTATCACCCATATACATCAATGGGACCCACCTGGCAGCCACCTGGTGAAAGCACACGAGAAACGGTGCAATGACCAGGTCGGCGGAACCAGGGGGTCGGCCAACCTGGTCTTTGCACCAAACTCCGTCAGCCTCCACGTGTTGGCTCCTCCCGGCTACCTAGAGTCAATGGTGACTGATTCGCGCGCTTTTGGTGACGGGAACCGACTTCAACACTAGTATAAATAGGAACCCTACCCCTCACTTCAACACACACCACTTGGGCATCATTCTATTGTATACACTATCTTCCATAGTCCTTAGAGGAGTTAGGATGTAGAGAGGAGAGCCTCTAGTCCCAAGTCCAAATTGGGAATGGAGTAGGAGCCTCTCTTCCGAATTCCACATTGGGAGAGGTATGGCTTATGTATTCCTTCTTGTATTTGTGACTTTGTGCTCAATAAAGATATTATCTTTAGTCTTCTTTTATACGTATACTTGGACAAAGCGTTTCTTGTTTGTGGAGTCCATGTATGTGGAAGGTATAGTCTTTATGATTTCACTCTCATGATCACATTTTATGGTCATAAACACTATAGACCCCCGCTATAGTCTATGTAGTTACGATATGATTATATTAATATGAATGACTTATATTATGCTTCAACATTGGTTCAACGATGTTTAGGTTAGTCATTGCCTTAGGATGGTTTGTGCCATGGTTCCTAAGGTATTTGCTTAGTATGCTAGCATGGTGCTAGGGTATTTAAGTAGCGTTGGATGTCTCGTAGACCCACAGATTGAAGGGGTAGGCAGTAGGTGGTGACAGCCCTATATGTCCTTTGTAATCCTCCACGTTCGGCTATGCCACAAGCTCTTGGCGGGAGTCGCCCTAGTATTGCTAGGGGTAAGCCCGTGCTCGATGTGTTGAATAGCATTGCATAGGAATTCATCATTGACATGACCATTAGTATATACCTTAGGCTATGTATATGTATTAGGAGCATTGTAGGAGCAACTCTCAAACTCTCAATCCACTCTCCCTCTAGGACCCATTTTACCCTTTAGAATAGATTGCCTAGGTGTGTGTCGCACTACCCCTATTATCAACTTACCCCTGTCCAGATAATGGATTAGTATCCCATAGATTGACCATAAGAGTAGTATATACTTTACTCCATTGCCTTCCTTTCGAATAAATACGATACCCTTGAGAATACTCATGGGTGAAATGCTACAATGGTATCTTCCGTGCGCTTGCGGATCTCACCTATTTACTGGAGATGATCTGTGTGTTAAGAAATACCAACAAGCATTTCTGTTGCCGTTGCCGGGGATGATTTGTTAGTATATCTTAGGAGCCGTCAACACCTGGTCTTGTGGTAGCACTGTTGTCCTGGCTTATTCTCGCATGAACCGGTCCTTAGATCCAAGACAAGCAAAACCACTATATCTTCCAACCCAATCCACAAACCATGCTTTCCTAGATCTCCCCAAGTCCCATGTTACCAATTAACCATATTCATCAATTCACATCATCCGCACTTCACTAATTTGTAATTAAGCCATTTGGTTGTTTTCCCATCCCAATTAATTAGAGTGAAGCAAAAAGCTAAAATACCCTCCCGACTCTCTACAATATGTTCCAAGCGACAAGGATGGTCAAACAAGTCTAGTAAACACTTATCATGGGTTTCCCATCAATTTGACACAAGCATACAATTTTGCAAACAAAAAATTTAAAAATAGGATCAAAATGTTCAAGGACACTTTCCCTTCTTTTGAGATTGATTAGGATAAAAAAATTCAAAGTTCTGGTGCTGGAGGTCCTCGACAGCACCCTCTAGAGCAAAACCTCCTATTTCGCGCAACAAACACACAAAACAAACATTACAATCAATAAATGCTCATATATTACTCAATATGTCATGACATGCATGAATGATGCAATTTTGTGGTAACACATGTTATTAGGTTGCTATCATTGCTTACTAACTAGTTACAATTAAGTTTTACATGTTAGAGCAAGTTTTAAGTCATTTTGGAGGATATTAAAGAAGTTCCAGGAATTTCTAGAACTGAAGAACCGGACTAGTCTACACTCCGGCCGTACATGTCCATTCTGCAACAGAAAGGGGGTCAGACTAGTCCGCTCTGGGACCAGACAAGTCCATTAAAGTTAGAGTTTTGGCGAATTTCGAACTAGAGCGTGGTTTAAGTTAATATGGAACCATATTTTATGCAGAGTAGATGGATCTAAAGTAGTTACCGTGAATACTAGGGTTCAGGGGTTGAGGATTCGATAGAACTTGTGAACTTGTCGTCTAGATCCAAAGAAGGTGGAGAATTGGCAAAGGAGGATGTTGACATTGAAGGGTTGATAATGGAGATCGCAGCAGTGGCGACGATCATGGTTGATCCTCCTCTTTCCTTCCTCTTCCTTCTTCTCCCTGTGGTGGAGGCTTCATAATGGTGGCTCTCACGAACTAGGGTTAAGGGTTCTCCTAATGTGGCAAAGAGATGAAAGGATAAGTGTTGGGGTGTTTATATGGGGTGAAGATGGTAGGGTTTGGGTGGAACTCGGGTATAAGGCCTTGGAGGCCTTGGTGGGGTCCCACATGGGCTCCACAGGGGTTAGTCAAGACGTTCTTGGGCTGACTTATGGAAAATACCCAATAACTTGTCGTGGGGGAAAAATTGAATCAGAGCTGGGCACACCGAACTTGTCCGCTAGGCACCGGACAAGTCCGATATTGAACAGAGAGTAGAACGGCTAAGATCGATGATTGACCGGACAAGTGAGATCTGTTCCAGAAAGCAAAACGGACAAGTCCAGTATGGAGTCGGACAAGTTCAAAGGTTTGACCAATTTTCAAAAACCGAACCAAATTGAAGATTTACCGGACAACTCCAAAAAATTCCAGTAGGGATGATCGAACTAGTCTGTACTAGAGAACGGACAAGTCCAAAAAACAACAGAACCGTTTTTCGGACTAGTCCACAGCAAATAGCAGACACGCCCAAAAAACAACAAAGAGCAAAACGGACTAGTTCGGGGTCCAAACCGGACAAGTCCGCAGTGACACAGGCTTTTAACTGCTATTTTGGTTCTAATTCATTTTATACTTGTTCCTTTTTGTGTTGCTTAATGTTAAACATGTATTAGAATGTATGCAATGTATGATGGATGAAAATTAGGGTGCTACAGATCTATCGTTCCTTGGCTTAAGGTTAAAATAACCTTTAACCACAGAGGAACAATGTGCACCCAATGATGGTGGCCATTCCCTTGAGCATGAATGGGTGCTTAGAATAGTAGGAGCATAGAGATTTCACTTATTCATGGCAGCCTATTGGTTGCTCATGAAAGGTTTCCATGTCAAAGCTTCGGCCTCGTAAAGCAATGAATGGCCCTTGGGACTAAATGCCGATAGGTTTCAACTATGCTTGGTTACTCATTGGCTAAGAGATGTTGAAATGGTACCACCAAATCAACTTCTTGTATGCCTACATAGAAATACTACTCTTCCAAGCTTCCCCTCTTGGATAGAGAGGGATGGTTAGCTCCCGGCACATGTACAACTGAAACTTAAAGTCAGATGACCAAATTTCATTTGTACATCCGGGGAAGAAAAACAATCAAAGATATATCGGGTTCAAATTCGAATGCATCCATAAACATTGTGTTGTTCATTGATATAGGAGTGGAGCTTTATAAATTAATAAATTTGCACATTTTCTAAAGCTCCTACTCATAGCAATGCAAGTGATAGATGTACACTCTATTGATTCCTTTATCTTTTAAATTTTCTAACCATCTTTACTTTTTACGAGAGCAAATATTTATCATGTGGGTTATGACAAACAAGATTCTCAATTTTATCCTCCTGAACATTTTTAATTTTTTGCCTAGGAATTTGAAATTTAGTGATCCATGCATAAATAAGTTTCAAATCAAAATTATAGACATCACTATTCCAAGGTTGCTACATACCAATTCAACCATCAAGTCATTCCATAAGCATTATTTACTAAACCTAGGTAGAAAATGTCTAAGTCAATTTTAGCAATACTCATGAAATTCTAGGTACTTATTTAAATTTAT
This sequence comes from Tuctoria greenei, assembly GCA_036927565.1. Lineage (NCBI taxonomy): Eukaryota > Viridiplantae > Streptophyta > Magnoliopsida > Poales > Poaceae > Tuctoria > Tuctoria greenei. The sequence continues at coordinate 183,957,857 of JAYESD010000002.1, forward strand.
TCCCAAGTAAGGTGACATTTATTTTTGAAGAATCAAAAAGAGCAATGCCAGCACTAACTTTTGTGAGGATGCATAAGAATTAAATGATGAGAAGGTGTAAACCTTTCTCACCAATGTAAGCAAAAGTCATTCAATCCTAATGCAATTCAAACAACAGAAAATTTTAAACTTTTACCTCAATTGAAGAGCAGTCCAGGTTGAAGGTCGTTGTGTGAGAAACTCACGACCATGGATTTTGGTGTAGCCTTCATGTTCAATATCTTCTGCCAAGCTGAGGTTGGATTTGAATGAGCTTCATCTTGCTCCTCCATTGGTCCACCATCTTGAGCATTCCTCCACAATGAACTTCACGGATGGGATATGCGCTTGAATTCTCTGATTGTGAATTGGGCTTGATGAGGCCTTCCAACCTCTTTACAAATTTTGTCCTGGCTGCACTAAAATCAAGAACAAACAAAACAACTCGAAAACGGGTTATTAGCTCACAAGCAAGTTGTACCCTTTGTCAAATTTATTTGCCAAACTTGAAACAACTTGCAAATGCAATAAATATTATATGAAATATTTTTTATTTGAATTAGGAAGATGAACTCAAATGATTACGTCCAAGGTTCATACACAAATAAATTTATTTCCTAATTCAAAATTTTAGTTTTATGATAATTGGAAATTTTGCTTTCCAACATGCAAGTGTGAATATTCAAACATGCTAAATGCAAAATACAAATATTGATGGAAATCCAAATATGTAGTTCACAAATTAAATATTGGATAACTAACAATTAACCTATCGACAAGAACTCACTGAATTTTTGAAGTCTGATGAGCGGGACTTACCTTCTTCCTGTTTAGTGTGATGACTTGTTGTCCAATCCTGGAGTTGAAGATGTGGACAACTTCTTCTGCTTAACATGCCAAAATTACTTTGGCATGTCAGTTGGACATGTGGGCCACATGATGGCCCTAGTCCCTTCGTCGTCCTGATGAAGACTTGTTGATGTAGCGACGGCTTATCCCTCTTGAAGATATTATTTCATGAGCATGGTAAGGCTTTTCCTTCTTTAGGGGTGTCACTTTAACCATCTTGATGCTCAAACAAGAAACGCTTCATCCACAATGTCACATGCCCTAGGTTGCGCGGGCTTGTCGAAGTGTAGGAATCCCAACAAGTGATTGTGGGATATCTTTGATCTTGAATGCTCTTTAAGTTTCTTGTCCTTGGCCAAGAGCTTCATGAAAATGTTGTCTTGATTTCTTGCTTGGCCATGGACAAGATACTTCAAGGTAGGCTAGTTGAACTTAAATCTCTTAAAGTCCCCATAGCCTCCTTGATTACAAAGGTGATACTGATTCAACCCTTGACCTCCTTGTAGATAATAGCCATTGGAGTTGTTGTTTGGAAATGTTCCTCATGGGTCTTTGGGAAAATTTTTCCAAGTATCCTATGATGACATGGATTTTCACAAATCATGTGAATATCCATTACTTGGATAATTCCAAACACTTCTCCATTGGCTTGATCGTCATGTTACGTCAATTGGAGGTGCAGTTCCATAACTAGTATGTCCACTTTGTTAAGTGGTGTGCATGCCAAGCTAAGCGAACTAGAGCATTCTTCAATCCACCCCTTGAGTAGAGACCATCTTCTCATCCATTATGAGTGAGAATAGGGCTCCTTTAGCTTCAGCTTGAATGTAGTCATGGCTTGGTGGAGCAAACCCATGACACTAGTGTTGGATGAAAAGACAACTATCCACCCCATGATGGAGGCAAACCAAGAAGAACTCTTGGATCCTCCCCAAGCTTGGGGATGGATGACTTTGGCTTTTACTGGAAGCTGAAATTCTTCCGCAAAAAGCAATGGTGTTGCCTAGCAGACATTTGTTGAGGTACGCCTTGAATCATCTTGCAGTCGAGCACTTGCATCCTCATTGGACATCCCATAAAATTGGTTGGCCAACACTATCCTATTTTCACACAAAAGGAGAAAACAAAACAAGGGTAATCCTGTCTAATAACTATTAGTACCTATAGCTTAATCACAAGTGGTATCTATACTTCACTTCCATTGCCTTCCCCAGAAAAGGCGCCAGAAATGCTTGTTAACGGCTCCTAAGGAATACTAACAAATCATCCCCAGCGACGGTGCCAAAAATGCTTGTTGGTATTTCTTAACAACATAGATCATCTCTTGTAGGAGATGAGATCCGCAAGGGTACAGAAGATATTGTTGTAGCATTTCACCCAAGAGTATTCCCAAGGGTATCCTATTTATCCCAAAGGAAGGCGGTGAAGTAAAGTAAACACTATTCTTATAATCAAGGTATATGGTACTAAGTGTTTATCAGAACAGGGGTAAGATGATAATATGGGTAGTGTGACACACACCTAAGCAATCTATTCTAAGAGAAAGGTTGTCCTAGCGAGGTTGGAACTACGAGACGGAGCTACTCCTACTATGCTCTAATTACTCATATACATAGCCTAATAAAGTATACATGATTATGTTAATGGTGAATACTAGGGCTTAGTGGTCCAACATGTTGGACACGGGCTTACCCTGGTCTACCAGGCGACTCCTGCCAAGAGCTTATATCGTAGCTGAACCTAGAGGATTACAATGGACGAATAGGGTTGTCACCACCTACCACCTACCTCTGCAACCCGTGGACTTTGATGTATCCAATGCTACTTAACTATCCAAGCACCACGCTTGCATACTAAGTAAATACCTTAGAGTTGCAACATAATATTCATCCTAAGGCAATGACTAACCTAAACATCATTGAACCAAAGTTGGATCCAAGAACTAACATATTCATATTAACATAATCATATTATTATGTAATTAGACCATAGTGGTGCTGTATGATATTTATGATAACATGATAATGGCATTATGTATAGATCATAACAACATCTACACCTAGCACATACAGACTCCACAACCAAACAAGGAACACTTTATCCAAGTCTATGAATATGTAAAGACTAATAATATTAATATAAAGCATAAATTAAGAAAAGATACATGAGCCATACCTTTCTCAATTTGGACTTGGGACTAGAGGCTCCTCTCTACAACCTAACCTACACAAAAGAACTAGGAGAACTAGTGTGTACAATAGAGTGATGCTCAAGTGGTGTGTGTGAAGTGAGGTGAGACTTCCCCCCTATTTATAAACTCCAATCAGGCGGTTTTGCATGCTAATCTCCCAAGCACTCACTTACTACAGCATCAAGGAAGCCACCGTGATAAAGAGGTTTAGGCCTGATATTCCGAAAGGTAATGGATAAGTCAATTGATGTGGAGTTATCGACATTGATGATTCGAGAATCTCGAGTAGAACACTAACAACCCCTGCAATCACTACGCCACAGCTCCGTTAGTTATCAACCGTGCCTCACACGCTTGACCTCTCCACGAAGGCTAATACCTGCAAGAGCAACTAAGAACACGAGCAAGAAGAAGGTATGAACGGTGATACTGTGTATCACATATTAATATAAGCAAAACCCAATTGTTAATGGCTGCTACTATGGAGTATATATAGATGGTAGGACGTCCAAAGGGGTGTTCGGGTCGTGACCTAAACCTAAGACACAAAAATAAGAGATGTAGACTTGATACAAGACCCAATAGCCCAATACGGTGACGTAGCACCCTGACAGATTCTGAACTCGATTTTGTTTTGACGATTCCTGTCGACTCCTGTAGAATTATGACATGAGAACAGCGGCATTAGAATGTATATCCTCTTCCCTTTCCAGGCATATGTAAAACTTCCAAAACGGAGTTAGTATGCGTCCTGGGCGTTCATTTTAGTGCGAAGTGCTTCTGGGCTCCGAGTTGGACTCGATTTTGAGTTGGGCTCGGTTTCCATATTCTTTGAATGTATTCTCTGGTACTCCAAGCACCTAAATCTTCCTCCAATTACTCCTTGAACCTATACATGTATCCTAATCACAATTAAATTATTAGGTAGCAATCTATTCTCAAAAATATATAAGGAAACATATAAGAACGAGCTCACCTCTAAAATTATTTGTTGTGTGTGAACTCTATTGATTGCATCTTGTATGTTCAATGGAGTGTTGTTTGTATCCATAGAAGTGATGTCCTCATTATCCTCCCCTTCTTCAATTGGAGTCGTCCTCGACTCAAGTTCAACTTCTTTCATGTGTTGGTCCAAATGTGCAACGCCATCAAATCCTCTTGTATGTATGAAAGGAGGAGGCCCAGGTGACGGACAACGTAGTGCACCATCTCAATGTTCCCCATCAACTAAGCATGCACATTCACTTGAGCCAGGATCCCAAACAAATAAATATTGTGTCATGATTGTATGTGCAATGACAATGTGCTTGATCTCATTATTCTCCTCTTCTTCCTGACAAGCCGTCCTCGGCTTGCTCGTATGCCCTTCAAAAAGGCTTGCTTTTGCGGTAGAATGAGCGATGTCTATATTGCACAACCGCAGAGAATAATGCTCATCTATTATATGTTGTCCCTGCTGCAAGAAAAAATACTAGAAAAACTTGACAAATAATTATCAGTGTTAGTGCATCCATTCATTTCACCATGTGATGAGGACATCACAACAGCAGAGACGCAAATTGAACTGCAAGGACCAATCACAAGAGCACGAGCACGGTTAATAAATCAGCAGGTGAATTCGTTCCTAACTTCTTTTGCATGTGAGTTTGAGAATATATTGCTATGTGATGATTTAATTGTTATTAGGAATAATGGAGAAGATCAACAAGTGAAGGAAAGAGGCCTTGGGAGTATGGAGAACCAGCTGGGACGTCCACAAGTTGATGGAAACAGTTTACAACTCGGACTCAAGTTCAACTCGGAGTCCAGGAGCAGTCCACCTTAAAATTGACGCCCAGGAAGCATACGGACTCTGTTTTCGACGTTCTACATATGCAAGGAAAGAGGAGAAGATAAAATTTTCAATGGTTCTTGTCCCATCTCAAAATTCCTCCGGAGTCATTGGGAATCGTCGACAAAAGTCGGGTCCAGATTTCTATCCGGTGCTGCGCCACCGGATCCGGCCTTTGGGCCTTGTATCCTGTAGGAGTCCATTAGGGACGCGTCTAATCGTGTTTTGGTCGAAACCTAGCCTATAAATACTGCGGCCGCCGGTAATATTCGGTGGGTTTTGCTTAGATCAATAATATCACCTTTCTACGGTTTGTGAGACCCCAACTTCGCGATTTCAGATCGTGTCTTCGAAGTTCTTGCAGGGATTAGCCTTCTTGACGAGGTCAACCGTGTGCAGCACGGTTGATAACCAACGGAGCCGTGGTGTAGTGATTGCAGGGGTACTCGAACTGCTCGAGTGCCGCGGATCATCAACGTCGAGTTCTCCACCCCAATCGACATACCTTTCGGAAGATCGGGCCTAAACCTACTCATCACCATGTTGTTGGAGCACAAAATGAGATTTCTCATGTGAGCATATGTAAACTTTATGCATCATAAATTCACCACTATCTTTATAGTTGCCTATAGCATGAAAAATATTTCTACTTAACAAAGGCAATTCAGATTGGGAAAATATTCTCCTCTCTACAATATCTAGATCACAAAGAGTGTCAAATTCAATATAACCTAAATTATTTAGAGAAGACAACAATTTCAGTTGATTATTTTCACAAGTAATGGTCATCAAACGCTTAATTTCAGAACATGTGGGTGATATCGTATCAAACTCATTCATTTGTTCTAGCATAGGTATAACAAAATTATCAACATCCAAATTCTCTTTATCACAAAGACTAGTAGGAAAATTAACTTGTGACAAAGGTAAATCTATAAAAGATTTCATAAGTTGGTGCTCTACAATAGTTTCATTGGTCAAAAAATTCAGCACATCCAAAAACTTGTCACCTTCTATATTTGCAGAATGTTAAGCCTTAACCATTTTCAGCAGTGATTTCGAGTGCATTATGAGTTGATCCATCTAAAATTTCACAAGTGTTGTCGAAAATCTCGTTCTCTTTTTCATCATCTACATTATTTTCTATATTGTCCTGCAAAACATTAGACACAAAAGGAGGTACAACAAGAAACTTACCTCAAATTGATGCACTTCATCTTTGCAATTAGATACATTCGCAAATGTTTCTCGCATACAGATTTTCATATCTTTCCATGTTTGATCATTTAAATTGTTCCACCAAGTTAATGCACAATCTACTAATGTACTTGCAACATTTCTATTATTTCTCCTTTCACACATATGCCATTGTCCAAAAAATTTATCCAACTCTATTTCCCAAGCAATATATTCATCATAACCAAAACTATCATAACAAGGAAGAGATGGGAGAATGTAATTACTTCTTGTAGAAGGTGTTGTAAAGGTGGTTTGAATGTCATGTGAAACCTTTGTTGATGTTTGATTTTTAGTGAGCAACTCTGTCGCCGTCTTCATCATGTCAATCATCTTAGCATATAATGCATGATTCTTCCTTTTACTTGACATTTTTAGTAGCAAACAGAAGACAACAAAAAGTATGTTATCACTATCAACTACAAAGGATAATGACAAAGTGGAAGTAGAATTACAGACTCTCAAGCGTCTTACCACACTCTTACAAGTTTTCTTACCAACACTGCAGGTGGCAAATGGTAGCCGGTATGAAGAAACCAATGCAGCATGGGATGATTGCAAAGGTGTATCGATTCTGCTCAATAGTAAAGTGTAGCTTGGATGACACTTTATATGTAGCAAGGATTAACAACAATGAAATCAGATAGTAATGTTGAATAAGTGTCCAAAGTACTTGTCAAAGTTGCTTGCCAAAATGTGTTCCTAGTAGTTGAAGCTAGCAAGACATGAAACAAAACTATAGAACACAAACGACGCAAGCACTTCTATTTTTTTCTTCGTTTTTCTGTTCTTTCTGTATGGCTTTTGTATCATTTTTTTGCACTTGCCTTTTTCTTTTATCTTTTTTTTTTCAGATTGTGCAGCAAAAGAAGAACACAATACAAGGCAATCAAAGATATCTCGTAGGTCTGTTACGGATTTTCTGCTCAATCTTACAAGGACAAATAGGCACACTTAGAGGCTCCAAATAGAAAAACTTACAACAGTAAGATTGTAGATATATCTCTCCTCTTTGATTTCCACATATGGAAGACCTGTTTTGAACAAGAACAATAGGAGATATAGCCTTCGAAACACAGACTGTTCAGAAATTCAAGGTCGAGAATAGATTCAGATTTAATGCACTTTTGACCATAATAACTCCGTTTTCCGGGAAACCTATGAATACTAAAGTTGTAAATAACTTCTTAAGCGTGCCAAAAAGTACAAGTACTCCAAAATTCGAGTTTGTATGATTGAGATATGATGTACTGAATTGGATAGAAATGAATCTAATCTGGTCGTGATGATGTGATTCAAAAGGATGAATGAACACAATGCAAAACTAAAACTAAGACCAAAAACACTTTTTAAACCAGCAATATGACTCGACCACGGACACAAACTCAACAAAACCAAACTTGATAACAAATTTACAAAGTCTCAATTTTTGTTTGGACAAAGTGGTGAATAGATCTACTAAACTACTAGTTTTTGTGGCATTTTTTTGTGGACTCTAGGAATGAAAAACAAACTAACTGAAAGTATAGATGAATTATCTAATGGGCAACCTGGAAATCTGATACCAATTGATAAGAGGATGAGTCCCGATCTTCCGAAAAGTAATGGATAAGTCGATTGATGTGAAGATCTTGACATTGATGATCTGAGGCTCTCGAGTAGAACACGAACAACCCCTGCAATCACTACACCACCGCTCTGTTGGTTATCAACTGTGCTTCACACGCTTGACCTCTCCATGAAGTCTAGTCCCTGCAAGTGCAACCGAGAACACAAGCAGGAACAAGGTAGAAGCAATCTGTATTGCTAAGTTGGGGTCTCACAAACCGATGAACGGCGAAATTGTGTATCACATATTAATCTAAGCAAAACCCAATTGTTCATGGCTGCTACTATGGAGCATATATAGGTGGGAGGACGTCCAAAGGGGTGTTTGGGTCGTGACCTAACCCTAAGACTCAGAAATAAGAGATGTAGACTTGATACAATGCCCAATGGTCCAAGATGATGAAGCAGCACCCTGACAGATTCTGAACTCCATTTTGTTTCGACAATTCCCCTCGCCTCCCACGAAATTTTGACATGATCTCAGCGTCATTGGAAAGGTTATCCTCTCCCCTTTGCATGCATATGTAGAACGTCCAAAACGGATATTGTATGCGTCTTGGGCGTCCGTTTTAGTGCGAAGTACTTCTGGGCTCCGAGTTGGACTCGATTTTGAGTTGCACTCGGTTTCCATATTCTTTGAATGCATTATCTTGTCCTCCACGCCCCTAAATCTTCCTCCAATTACTCTTTGAACCTCTTCATGTATCCTAATCACAATTAAACAATTAGGTAGCAATCTATTCTCAAAAATATATAAGGAAACATATAAGAACGAGCTCACCTCTGAAATTATTTGTTGTGTGTGAAATCTATTGATTGCATGTTGTATGTTCAATGAAGTGTTGTTTGTATCCATAGAAGTGATGTCCTCATTACACCGGGAGTCAACATGTGCAAGTGTACCAAGTGTTGACGGCTGTTATATACCAATTTCACCCGTCAATATAACTCAATTATGTGAAGGAAATATCATTTCTTACACACATCACCTTTCTATTTAACCTATTTCTACTTGTCCTTGGAGAAAGTAGTGCATGCAGGGATTCTATGCAAAATTGAAGTAAAATAAGAGGATGGATCCAACAAAATATCATTCCAACCAATCAGGTGACGCCACGTGGCACCACATGAATCAAATGGCCCACAAACAGAAGTATCCGAGGCCATCCAACAGTGTAGCACCACCAATATCAGTCAATGGGACCCACCTGACAGCAACTAGGTCCTGGCGCCTTTCGCGGTCAAACGCCACGTGTTGGCTCCTCCCAACTTGAAGAGGTCATGGGTTACTGTTTTGCGCGCTTTTGGTGGCAGGAACTGACCCTTCTCCAAGCTATAAATAGGACCCCTCGCCCCTCACTTCAACACACACCACTTGAGTATTCATCCATTGTATCCACTACTCTCCATAGGTTTAGAGGAGTATAGACTGTAGAGAGGAGAGTCTCTAGTCCATAGTCCAAGTGGGAGAGTAGTAGAAGGAGTCTCTTCCAAATTTCCAATTGGGAAAGGTATGTCTACCATATTCCTATTTGTATTTGTGACTTTATTCTTGGTAAAAATGTCAAATTGCCACGGAGGCCAATTCTCTTCCACTAATCACAAGGGGGCAAATAACCTTGTTCAAGGGGCCTTCTCACAAGTAGAGGGCTCCCCAAGATTTACAATGAAGAACACCACCATACACACTCGAAATTTATGCAATAAACAACAAGAGTGTGCGAGAGATTCAAACCCAAGAGCTCAAGACTGTGTGGAACAAGTCTTTCTTTTGATAAATTGATAATCCTCTAAGATTTGATCTTTCTAGGGTTAGAATGTGTGGAGAGATGTGTATCTTGGGCTCTTGGAAGGTGTGACGGCGCAGGGGGTCGAGAGTTATGGTTGAAGGGCCGTACACCTCTATTTAGACTAGGGTTTCCAAAAGTTACCGTTAGGATTTGTGATGTCCAGACTAGTCTGTGGTGGACTCCGGATTAGTCCTGTGTGCGGCGTGTGGAAAACCCTAAGTGTTCAGATATATTGGACTTGTCCGGAAATGTGCGGACTAGTCTGATTTGGGCTCTGGAAATGTTCGAACTAGTCCGACACCTATCGGACTAGTCCGGTGTGGTGAACCTCATGTAGAATCAAGGACAAGTCCGCACTTGGAGGACTTGTCCGATTTTAGTCAGAGAGTTTTTGGACTAGTGTGTGGTGATATCGGACTTGTCCAGTGTTGTGAAAAATTGTGGTGCTAAGAACAAGTCCGGACTTGGAGGACTTGTCCGATTTTAATCAAAAGATTATCATACTAGTCCGGTTGATATCGGACTTGTCCGTTTTTGTGCAGATGTGAAGTTCTGAGGACTAGTCCGCACTAGGGAGGACTAGTCCGATCTTAGTCATAGAGATATCGGACTAGTCCGGTGTATATCAGACTAGTGCGATTTTCCTGTGAATTGTGGAGTGAATTGAATTATTTGTTTAGTGAGTGAGATCTCTTTTACTTGAGCTCTTGGGGTGTGTTTCTCTAACACACTCCATAAAAAATAAATTATTCTTTTCAGCTCTTGAGCTCTTTTCCATTTAGATCCTCATTCTCCTTTCTTTATGAGATTTCCTCCTAATTTCTTTAAAACCTGCGCTCATCTCAACAATTTTTTTAGGATCTCATTTGTTTGTCATAAATCAACCAAAACCCAGAAGGGATGCCTAGATGCACTTACAATTTGATCACCTCACACGTGTTAGTGCTCTTGATTGCATACGTGGGCTGCCTAAGCTTAAAGGGGACAGCGATATTGTGTGTTCTTCTTGTAAACATGCTATAATGGTTGCAGGTTCACATGCTCCTCTCACAATGACCATGACAACTGAACCGAGACAACTTCTGCACCTTGATACTGTAGGTCCTTCACGTGTTCAATCTTTTAGAGGTGTTGACGGTCGTTGTATACTAATTTCAACTATCAATATAACTCAATTATGTAAGGGAATAAATATTCGTTACACACATCATAGTTAGAAATAACCGAGATCCACTTGTACTCGGAGAAATTGGTGCATGCACGTATCATATACAGATTTGAGGTGAATGCATGACCACAAGGCAAGGAAACACGCTTTCAACAAATCAGATGATGCCATGTGGCTTCCCATGGATCCAATGGCCCACATATAGGTGGGTACCCATAGGTTTTCACCCTTATTCATCTAGAAGGTTGACAAGGGCCCACATATCAGCATCGCGAAGCAAGTGGGAGCCAATTGGGACCAACCCCAGTTCGGCCGAACCCCCTGTTTGGCTGAACTGGTATGCCCACCAAACTCGGTCCACTTGCATGTGTCGACCCCCGGTGGCTTCCTTGATGTGGTATTAATAGAAAGCGGGGGAGATTAGCACGTGAAACCGCCTAAGTGGAGTGTATAAATATGGGGGAGTGCCTCACCTCACTTCACACACACCACTTGAGCATCACTCTATAGTATACACTTGTTCTCCTAGTTCTTTCCGAGAGGTTAGGTTGTAGAGAGGAGCCTCCAGTAAAGTTTCCAACCATCATAAAACTAAAATTTCAAATTAGGAAATACATTTATTTGGATATGAACCTTGGACGTAACCACTTGAATTCATCTTCCTAATTCAAATCAAAACAATTTCCCATAATATTCATTGCATTTGCATGTTGTTTCAAGTTGGGCAAAAAAATTTGACAAAGGGTACAACTTGCTTTTGAGCTAACGTAACCCGTTTCGAGTTGTTTTGTTTGTTCTTGATTTTAGTGCAGCCAAGAAAAAATTTGTAAAGAGGTCGGAAGGCCTCATCTAGCCCGATTTCACCATCGGAGAATTCAAGAGCATATTCCTCCATCGAGTTCATGGTGGAGCAATGATCAAGATGGTTGCCCAATGGAGGAGCAAGATGAAGCGCATTCAACTCCAATCTCAACTCCGCAGAAGACATTGAACATGAAGGCTACACCAAAATCCATGGTCGTGAGTTTCTCACACAACAACCTCTTCAATTGAGGTAAAAGTTGAAAATTTTTTGTCGTTTGAATTGCATTAGGATTGAATGATTTTTGTTTACACTGGTGAGGAAGGTTTATACCTTCTCATCATTCAATTCTTATGCATCCTCACGAAAGTAAGTGCTGCCATTGCTCTTTTTGATTCTTCAAAAAGGAATGTCACCTTACTTGGGAAAAAATTTAAACAAGTACCTAGAATTTCATGAGCATTGCTAAAATTGACTTAGACATTTTCTGCCTAGGTTTAGTAAATAATTCTTATGGAATGACTTAATGGTTGAATTGGTATGTAGCAACCTAGGAATAGTGATGTCCATAATTTTGATTTGAAACTCATTCATGCATGGATCACTAAATTTCAAATTCCTAGGCAAGAAATTAAAAATGTTCGAGGATAAAATTGAGGATCTTGTTTATCATAATCCACATGATAAATATTCGCTCTTGTAAAAAGTAGAGGTGGTTAGAACATTTAAAAGATAAAGGAATCAATAGAGTGTACATCTATCACTTGCATTGCTATGAGTAGGAGCTTTAGTAAATGTGCAAATTTATTAATTTATAAAGCTCCACTCTTATATCAATGAACAACACAATGTTTATGGATGCATTTGATGAGGACATCACTTCTATGGATACAAACAACACTCCATTGAACATAAAAGATGCAATCAATAGAGTTCACACAACAATTAATTTCAGAGGAGAGCTCGTTCTTTTATGTTTCCTTATATATTTTTGAGAATAGATTGCTACTTAATAATTTAATTATGATTATGATACATGGAGAGGTTCAATGAGTAATTGGAGGAAGGTATAGGGGCGTGGAGGACGAGAGAATACGTTTAAAGAAGATGGAAACCGAGCCAAACTCAGAAGTGTGTCCAACTTGGAGTCCAGTAGCAGTTCACATTAAAATGAACGCCCAGCACGCATACAGACTCCGTTTTGCATGTTCTACATATGTACGAAAAGGGGAGAAGATAAAATTTCCAATTCCGCTGGTCCCATGTCAAAATTCTTTCGGAGTCAACGGTAATCATCAAAATAAAATCAAGTTCAGAATCTGTCAAGGTGTTGCAGCCCCGTATTGGGCCATTGGGCCTTGTATCAAGTCTACATCTCTTATTTTCTTGTCTTTGGGTTAGGTCACGACCCCAAAACCCCCTTGGACGTCCTCCTACCTATATATATTTTATAGTAGCCGCCATAAACAATTAGGTTTTGCTTAGGTACAATCTATCATTGAACAGTGTCACCGATCATCCGTTGTGAGACCCCAGTTCGTGATCAATTCAGTTTTGATTGCAACTTCTCTATTCTTGCTTATGTTCTTGATTGCACTTGGAGGGAAAAGCCTTCGTGTTGAGGTCATTTTTGTGATACATGTGATAACCACTGGAGCAGTGGTGTAGTGATTGTGGGGTTCCGTTCGCTCGGAGCCTTGGATCATCAACGTCGATATCTCCACCCAATCAAGTTTACCATACCTCTCAGAAGATCGGACCTAAACTACCCATCAATTAGTATCAGAGCCAGATTGCCCGTTAGGTAATTCGTCTATCGTTTTTGATTAGTTTGTTTTTCATACCTAGAGTCCACAAAAAAACCACAAAAAAACTTGCAGTTTAGTAAATCTATTAATCACTTTGTCCAAACCACCATTGGGCCTTTGCAACTTTGTTATTCAGTTTGGTTTTGTTGATTTTGTGGCCCTGGTTGAATCATATTTCTGGTTTAGAAGTGTTTTTCATCTTAGTTTGAGTTTTCCATTGTGTTGATTCGTCCTTTTGAATCACATCATCACGTCCAGATTAGATTCATCTCTGTCCAGTTTGGTATTTTCATCATATCTAACTCATAAAAACTCTTATTTTGGTGTTCTTCTACTTTTTGGAAAGATGAAGAAGTTTCCTATAACTTTTGTATATATCAGTTTCCCAGAAAATAGAGTTATCAAGGTCGAAATTGCACTAGATCTGAATCTGTTATTGGCCTAGAATTTCTGAATAGTTTGTACTTCGGGGGAAATATCTCATATTGTTCTGATCGAAAATAGGTCTTTCATATACTGAAATTAATGAGGAGAGATATATAATATTGCTGTTGAAAGTTTTTAGATTTGGAGCCTCTAAGCGTGTATAATTGTCCTTGGAAGATTGAACAGAAAATCTGTAACAGACCTATGAGATATCTTTGGTTGCTTTGCATTGTATTCTTCTTTTGTAGCACATTTTGGAAAAAAAAAAGAGAAAAGAAGGCAAGTGCAAAACAAGATACAAAAGCCGCACAAGAAAAAAATGAAGAAAAAAACAATAAAGAAAAACAGAAGTGCTTGCATCCTTTGTCTCCTCTGATTTTGTTACATGTCTTGCTAGCTTGAACTACTAGGAACACATTTAGACCAGCAACTTTGACACGTACTTTGGATACTTATTCAACTTTACTGTCTGATTTCATTGTTGCTAATCCTTGCTACATATAAAGTGTCATCCAAGCAACACCTTACTCTTGAGCAGAATTGATACACCTTTGCAATCATACCACGCTTTATTAGTTTCTTCATACCATCCACTATTTGCCACCTGCAGTGTCGGTAAGAACACTTGTAAGAGCATGGTAAGACGCTTGGGAGTGTGTGATTCTAATTCCACTTTGCCATTATCCTTTGTAGTTGATAGCGATAACATATTTTTTTGTTGTCTTCTGTTTGCTACTAACAATGCCAGGTAAAAGCAAGAATCATGCATTATATGCTAAAATGATTGACATGATGAAGACGGCGATGGAGTTGCTCACTAAAAATCAATCTTCAACCAAGGTTTCACATGACATTCAAACCACCTTTACAACACCTTCCACAAAAAGTAATTACATTCTCCCAACTCATCCTTCTTATGATAGTTTTGGTTACGATGAATATATTGCTTGGGAAATAGAGTTGGACAAAACTTTTGGACAATGGCATATGTGTGAGAGGAGAAAGATTAGAAATATTACTAGTGCGTTAGTTGATTGTGCATTAACTTGGTGGGACAACTTAAGCGATTTTGAAAAAACCTCGAACATGGAAAGATATGAAAATTCTTATGCGAGAAACTTTTGCTAATGTATCTAACTGAAAAGATGAAATGCATGAACTTGAGAAGAATTTTCTTGTTGTACCAACTCCTATTCCTAACCTTTTGCAGGAACATGAATAAATAAATGTAGATGCAAATGAGAATGAGGTGTTGAACAAATCTTCTGAATTTTTTGATGAATCAACCCATAATGCATTTGAACTTCTTACATAAAATGAGAGTAATGTTAATGAACAATGCTCTACATTTAACCAAGGTATGAAACTTTCAGATGTGCTGAATTTTGCTACAATCATGCTATCGATGCGCAGCAACAATATGAACCTTTTCATAATACACCTTTACCACAGTGGATTTTTCTATTGATTCTTACAATAAAATGAGTTATGCTAATAATTATATTTTACCTATGCTAGAACAAATAAATGAATTTGATACTTTATCACTCACTTGTGCTGAAATTAAGCATTTGATTCCAATTACATGTGAAAGGGATGAGATGAAATTGTTGTCTTCTCTAAATACTTTGGATTATATTGAAATTGACACTCTTTGTGATCTAGATATTGTAGGGAGAAGAATATTTTCTAAAACTGAATTACCTTTGTTGGCAAGAAATTGTTTTCATGCTTTTGGAAAATATGAACATAGTGGCATGTTTATGGTGCATAAAGTTTACATATGTTCAAATGAGAAGCTCTTTTTGTGCTGCAACAACATGGTAAAGTAAATGAATGTACTAATGCTAATAATTTCTTGTCAAGTTTTTCTAGTAGATTTTCCTTCCAGAAGGGACAACAAAAGCATTCTTCACTGCGGTTGTGCATTATGGACAACACTCATTCTATCACCAAAGCAAGACTTTTTGCTAGACATACGTGCAAGCCGAGGATGGCTTGTCATCAAGAAGGGGAGAATGATGAGATCATGCACATTATAAATGCACATACAAACATGGTACAATGTTTATTTGTTTAGGATTCTGGCTCAAGTGAATGTGCTCGCTTATTTGATGGAGAACATGAAGATGGTGCACTATGTCGTCCACAACCTTGGCCTCCTCCTTTCATGAATACAGGAAGATTTAATGGCGTTGCACATTTGGACCAACACATGAGAGAAGATGAACTTGAGTCGAGGACGACTCCAATTCAAGAAAGGGAGGATGATGAGAACATCCCTTCTATGGATACAAACAACACTCTATTGAACAAACAAGATGCAATCAATAGAGTTCACACACAGTAATTAATTTCAGAGGTGAGCTTGTTCTTTTATGTTTCCTTATATATTTTTGAGAATAGATTGCTGCTTAATAATTTAATTGTGATTATTATACATGAATAGGTTCAACGAGTAATTGGAGGAAGGTTTAGGGGCGTGGAGGACAAGAGATTACGTTTAAAGAAGATGGAAACCGAGCCCAACTCAGAATTGTGTCTAACTCGGAGTCCAGTAGAAGTTCACACTAAAACGGACACCCAGTATGCATACGGACTCCGTTTTTGACGTCCTACATATGCACGGAAAGGGAAGAAGACAAACTTTTCAATGCCGCTGGTCCCATGTCAAAATTCTTTCGGAGTAGACAGAAATCATCGAAATAAAATTGAGTTCAGAATCTGTCAGGGTGATGCGCCACTGTATTGGGCCATTGGGCCTTGTATTATGTCTACATCTCTTATTTTAGTGTATTAGGGTTAGGTCACGACCCCAACACCCCCTTGGACTTCCTCCCACCTATATATACTCCATAGTAGCCACCATAAACAATTGGGTTTTGCTTAGATACAATATGTCATTAAACAGTGTCACCGATCATCGGTTGTGAGACCCCATTTCGTGATCAATTCAGTTTTGATTGCAACTTCTCTGTTCTTGCTTGTGTTCTTGATTGCGCTTGTATGGTTAAGCCTTCGTGGAAATGTCATTTGTGTGACACGGGTGATAACCCACAGAGCAATTGTGTAGTGATTGTGGGGTTCTGTTTGCTTGGAGTCTTGGATCATCAACGTTGAGATCTCCACCCAATCAAGTTTACCATACCTCTTGAATGATCGGGACTCATCCTCCTACAAGCACTCAAATTTGAACCCGATATATCTTTGCTTGTTTTTCTACCCCCGATGTACAAATGAAATTTGGTCATCCAACACGAAGTTTCATTTGTACAAGTGCTCGGAGCTAACCATCCCTCTCTATCCAAGAGGGAAAGCTTGGAAGAGTAGTATTTCTATGTAGGCATGGAAGAAGATGATTTGGAGGTACCATTTCAACATCTCTTGGCCAATGAGTAACCAAGCATGGTTGAAACCTATCGGGATTTAATTCCAAGGCCTAATCATAGCTTTACGAGGCCGGAGGTTTGACATGGAAACCTTTCATGAGCAACCAATAGGCTGCCATGAATAAGTGAGATCTCTATGCTCCTACTATTCTAAGCACCCATTCATGCTCAAGGGAATTGCCACCATCATTGGGTGCACATTGTTCCTCTGTTGCTAAAGGTTATTTTAACCTTAAGCCAAGGAACGATAAATCACACCCAACACATGTTGGATGCATGTTATTCCTTTGTGGCCCAAGGTTATTTTGACCTTAGCCAGGGAATGGCATATTACACCCAACACATGATGGATGCACATTGTTCCTCTGTGGTTAGAGGTTATCATGACCGTAGCCAAGGAATAAAGAATGACACTCGACCTATGGGAGACCTTGAGGTGTGGCATCGACAACACTCTTCTCGACCACACTCATGGAACCTACGGGAGGCAACACAACATTGACACTCAACCCTCCAATGCTGAAGCCATGCTGCAACAAAGTTTGGCCAACCTCACGGCCTACCTCCGCCGTTAGGGTTTCAATCCCTATCACGAACCTTGATCAAGAACAAGTTTTGGGGTGGACCTCCACCTTGAGCTAACTTGTATCACACCCCATTTGCATTCCTTTATTTCTTTCTTTCAACCACCATTGCATCTTATTTTTTTATAATGTAGTATACGTTAGGCTAATAAAATATGTGCGGTAAGAATATTTTTTACCTTGCATAAGTTGAAATGATAAATAGTTCCTCTATTTTATTTTCTCTAGTCCCTTGCATACAACTTAGTATTTTCCAAGTATTGAGTTTATTGGCTTAGAATATTCTTGCCTTAAAATTGGAATTTGCGGGTAGCAAAAGCTAAGTCTAGTTCTAGGTTGTTGTGGGATATGATATAGTGATAAGAGCTGCTAATATCCTAGTTAAAGGTGAAACTTAATTTCTCGGGGAAAATTAAAATGGGAGTTCCTCATTTATAAATTGCTACTAAAACCATATGATGATTTGAATTAGATAAACCCTATACATATGGTATTTGCCTTCACATTGAGACTAGTCTAACTAGTATAGACCTATGTAAGAATCTTTTCATGCTTTTAAGATCAAGATCGCATGGGAACATGCTAAACTTTTACACTAGAAGTTAGCAAAATTCCATAATACCATTACACCACCAAAAATATACTTCATGATTTTCATGCATAATACCCTCTCCAAAATTTTTGAAAAAAAAAAGAGTAGTAGAAGACATGGCTACAAGAAAAATAAATAAAAATGCATTCTCATGTACAAGAGCATGAGAAAAAAAAATAAAAGGAAAGAATAATAAGTAGCTAAGTTTCATATCCTCATAACAAAGAGATTGCATAAAAGGAGTCATCTTCCACTACCACAAATATTCCACCACAGTTGCACAATCTTGATCTAGGTGCATGATTTATTTTCTCCTAAGGCTTACTCTTTTGACTTAGCAATATATGTGCTGAAAATATGCCTACTCTTGTTCCCTACCAAGATCCACAAAAAGCCTTATTTATATGTAGGACATGAAAGGCATTGCCTTGATGAGGATACAAATACCACTTCCCACATACGAGTGATTGAGTGCATCATTTGAGGAACATAAATTCAAATACTAATTGAAATTCTGCAAAAATTTGAGTGGAACTCATACATTAGGTGATGCATGCTCATTTTGCTTTTCTGTCCTTCAACCACCCAAGAAAAGGATGAGGCATAAGACCCATAAGGACTAGGAAAAAGGGTGAGGTACCATAGCCAATTTTTTCAATACAAGGTAGAATACTTTGTTGTGCACTTGTTACTTTTGCAAAATATGACATTGTAGCAACTCCTGATCAACAACCTTGGTCTTTATCTTTGCTTCGAGACGACCAAAGGGTAAGCTTGGAGGAGTTTGTTGACTGTCGTTATAGACCAATTTCAACCGTCAATATAACTCAATTATGTGAGGGAATGAATATTTCTTACACACATCATAGTTAAAACATAACCTAGTTCCACTTGAACTCAGAGCAATTGGTGCATGCAGGTATTATATACAGAATTGAGATAAATGCATGACCACAAGGCAAGGATATACACTTCCAACCAATCAGGCGATGCCATGTAGCTTTCCATGGATCCAATGGACCATTTACAGGCGGGTACCCGCAGGTTTTCAGCCTGATTCATCTAGAAAGTCGACAAGGGCCCACATATCGCCGTCCATGAGCAAGTGGGAGCCGAGTGGGGCCAACCCCAGTTCGGTCGAACCCGTTGTTCGGCCGAACAGGTATGCCCACCAAACTCGGTGTTGATATTTACTAAGGAACACTATCAAGTCATCCCCGGCAACGGCGCCAGCATGCTTGTTGATATTTCCTACGTAGTACTAACAATTCATCCCTAGCAGGGGTGCCAGAAATGCTTGTTGGTATGTTTTAGATGGTACATGTAAATCCTCAAGCGCACGAAAACTATCGATGTAGCATTTCCCCTCTAAGAGTATTCCCAAAGGGTGCATTCTCCCAAAGGAAGGCTAAATGGAAGTAAAACAATCATCAAGTAGAGAGGCTAGGTTTGCCTAGGTAGGGTTCTAGCAAGGATGGATAAAGGGCAATTGAGGTAGTATGACACACACAAGAGCATTCTATCATAAGGGGATAAATATGGTAAAGAGGGACTAGGCTAAGAACTAGGTAAAGACTTCTAAAATGCTTCTGATGTACATATACATAGCCTAGATTAGTTACGAATGATCTTGTCAATTATGAATTATCATGCTAAGTGTATTAACACATCGGGCACGAGTTTACCCCTAGCAATACTAGGACGACTCCTGCCAAGAGCCTGTGGTATAGCCGAACGTAGAGGATTACAAAGGATAGATAGTGATGTCACCATCTACTGTCTACCTCTTCAATCCGGGGGCATATGAGACATTTAACGCTACTCTCTATCCCAGCACCATGCTAGCATATTAAGTAATTAGCTTAAGAGCCTAGGCACAAGCCATCCTAAGGCAATGAACTAAATCATCGTTGAACCAATGTTAATTCATAGCACAAGTGATTCATGTTAACATAATCATATCATAGCTAATTAGACTATAGTGGAGGTTTATAGTGTTTATAATGATATATTGATAATGGTATAGAATAATCATAAATACTATTCCTACCACATACATGGAATCCACAATCAAACAAGAAACGTTTCATCCAAGTATAAGAACAATGGAAGACTAAAGAGGGTAGGGTTGGTGAAGACCCGGTCCTCCGTGGACTCCTCAACGTGGATGTAGGTTTCCTTCATGGGAATCAAACCATGGGATAAAATCGTGTCTCGCACCTTTTGTTCTTATTGTTCATCACATTCTAGGGTTTACTTGATGTTATGTAACTTATGTTGAAACATTGATATTAAAGTTAATCTTTGACACACCTTGTTTTCATTGTCGTGATACATCCAGGTTACAAATTACTTTCCGCTACGTACGGAACTAGAATTGAAATCATTGATCAAACCTGATCGTTCTAGTCCTTGTATACCGGACTAGTCCGCACAGTACCGGACTAGTCCGATCTCTCTGTATTTGATCGATTTGTTAAGTGTTTCAGGATCTGACAAAAGTTCAAAAAGCCTATTCACCCTTCTCGTTGTTGAAGTTCTTGTGTACATCCTTGATGTTTGACATCTTCTCTTCGAGTGGTGAGTCTCTTTTGAAGTGTCCGGCTCTGATACCAATTGAATGTAGCCTATGGGGGGGGAGTAATCACACCGACTACTCCCGATATCCTTTTATTTATGATCAGAAATTCTAACAATAATCATTACTTGTCAATTCCTCTATGGAAAGCACCTTTCTTCGATGGCAATGATTATTCTATGTGGAGACAAAACATGAAAATGCATCTCATATCTCTTAACCCCTGTTTGTGGCATAGAGTGTGTATAGGGATAGATATCCCGGATGATGATGAAGAGCTGACTCCAAGCCAAGAACAAGCTATTCATCAGAACACTCAAGCTGCAGTTGTTATCACATCATCACTGAGCCGAGACAAGTTCACCAAGGTGGATGGACTCGAAATTGCCAAGGAGATATGGGATACTCTACAAACCGCACATGAAGGTGATCGTCATGTACGCGAAGCCAAGATTGAAATGATTGAAGGCAAATTGGTAAGATTCACCACTGAAGAAGATGAGTCACCACAAGATATGTAAAATCGATAGAAGAATCTTATCAACAAAGTTCAAGCATGTGGCAGCAAGAAGTGGAGTGATCAAGAGGTCGTAAAGCTAATTCTTAGAGCATTCATGCCTCGCAATGTGACTCTTTGCTCGATGATTAGAGAAATCCCCGGGTATCAGAAGATAACCTCGAACGAACTTCTTGACAAGATCATAAACTTTGGAATGATGGAAAAGCAACACAAGCATGTCAAAGAAATTGACGATCTTACCTCGGCAAAGAAGAAAGGAGTTGCATTGAAATCAACTTGCAAACCCGTATCAAAAGAAGCTCGAGAAGCTCATGGAGAAGATGAAAACAATGATGGAAGCAGTGACATTCATGAAGAAGACATGATCTTGTTCATGAAGAAGTTCAAGAAAATGATGAGAAGAAGACAAGGTAGTAGCTCAAAGGAAGGAAAACAAAGGGACAAGCAAAGACCCAAGATGAGGCGTGCTTGATATAATTGTGGAGAGTATGACCATTTCATAGTGGACTGTCCACATGAAGAAAATAAGAAGAAGACTAAGGACAACAAGCCACAGCCAAAGAAAATGTTCAAGAAGAAGAAGCAATTAGGCCAAGCGCACCTAGGGAAGGAGTGGGACTCCAATGATGAGTTCTCATCCGAAGAAGAAGAGGAGATGGCCACCATAGCCATCAAGAAGACTTCCAAGAAATCCACTCTCTTCCCAACCATGGGCGCATGGAAAGACAACGACAACACATGTCTAATGGCCAAGGAAGGTAACAACTAAATCTTCCTCCTCGCATTCTTTTACTAGCGATAGTGATAATTCTAGTGATGATGAAGATATGCTTGTAGGCTTTGATAAGAAAACTACGGCTAAGATGAAATTTTTAATGTATAAGCTTGTTGATAAGAAGGAGCTAGTTTATCATCAAGAAGATATGATCATCCTCCAAAAGGAAGAATATATTAAGATCAAAAAGCTCCTCGAGCTTGAAAAGAGCAAAGCAATTCACTGGAACTTGAGTTAGCTTCAAGCAAAGAAGCTTGTTTGAAGCTAAAAGACTCAAATGTGGCTATCAAGGATGAACTTGCTAACTTAACCAATGTTAACAAGATCCTTGAGGTACAAGTTGAGTCACTCAAGTCAAGTGGTCCTTCATCCTCTTCAAGCTCACCTTCTCAACATATAAAATTTGAAACTGTTATTGCTTGCACATGTACTAAAAATGAAACTAACTTGAAGGAAAAGCCAACCTTGAATAAAGACAAACATCCTTCCCGAAGTGGCATATTTGCCAAGGAGAAGGTCAAGTATGCACGTAGTGCATACTTGGTCACAAGACCTCCTAATGTCAAATATAGCATTGGGTATTCTTATGGCGAAAAGCAAAATGCTGGAAGCCACAATAATAACAAGTAACACATAGCCTTTGTCAAGGGAAACACCTCTCAAGTTAGAAAACTTAATAATGTTGATAAGTCTAACAATGTGAACACATATGAACAACTTTTATTTAGAACATTTGATGCTTCATATGTACTTATGAAAAGTAACATTGGAAGATTTTATGCCAAATATGTCCGGCCACGCCATGGGAACACCAAGTCTCATGTGTGGGTGCCCAAATCACTTGTGACTAACCTCAAAGGACCCAAGCAAGCTTGGGTACCTAAGACCAATGAATAATTTGTTTTTTGCAGGCGTATTCATCTAGTGGAGCTAAATGGGTGCTAGATAGTGGGTGCACCAATCACATGATCGGAGAAAGAAGAATGTTCATGGAATATGAAGAAAATGAAGATCCAAGCGAAGGCATTTACTTTGGTGATAACAGTCAAGGAAGGGTGTTTGGTACCAGTAAAATTGCAATTTCATCAAAACATACTCTTTCTCATGTTTTACACGTTGATTCCTTGGATTATAACCTTTTGTCCATATCTCAGTTATGCGACAAAGGTTATAATTTTTTATTCACTAATGAGGGGTGTGACCGTCTCTAGAAGGAGTGATAACTTGGTTGCATTCAAGGGTGTGTTAAAGGGGAAACTTTATCTAGTTGACTTCAACAAAGATAAAGCCAAGTTTGACAGATGCTTGATTGCAAAGACCAACATGGGTTGGCTGTGGCATAGACGGCTACACATGTTTGTATGAGGAATCTTTAAAAACTCCTTAAAGGCAATCACATCCTTGGTTTAAAGGACGTGGTTTTTGAGAAAGAAAGGCATTGTAGCGCGTGCCAAGCCGGGAAGCAAGTAGGAGCACCCCATCATGCGAAGAATGTCATGACTAAAACAAGACCGCTCGAGCTCGTTCACATGGACCTATTTGGTCCAATTTCTTACATAAGCATCGGCGGTAACAAATACGGTTTAGTCATTGTTGATGATTTTTATCGCTTCACGTGAGTTTTCTTTTTGCATGATAAGACATAAACTCAGGGAACCCTCAAGAAGTTTCTCAAGCGAGCTCAAAATGAATTCTCATTTATGGTCAAGAACATATGAAGTGACAATGGAACGGAATTTAAGAATACCCAAGTTGAGGAGTATCTAGACGAAGAAGGGATAAAGCACGAATTTTCAGCACCATACTCTCCTCAACTAAATGGAGTAGCCGAAAGGAAGAACCGAACACTCATTGAGATGGCAAGGACAATGCTCGATGAATACAAGACTTCGGATCGGTTTTGGGCTGAAGCGGTTAACATCTCCTGTCACACCATAAACCGACTATATCTTCATCGCCTACTAAAGTAAATATCGTATGAACTACTCACCGGTAACAAGCCGAATATTTCATATTTTTTAGTTTTTGGTTCTAAATGTTATATTTTGAACAAGAAGCCTAGGAATTCAAAGTTCGCTTCAAAGTCCGATGAAGATTTCTTACTTGGCTAGGATTCGAACTCCTACGCCTATCGTGTCCTCAACAAGACCTCTGGACTTATTGAAGTAGCACGTGACGTGGTGTCCGATGAAACTAACGGCTCTCAAGAAGAGCAAGTTGATCAATGTATGCAAGATCAAGTGGAAGCTCCATGTCAAGCATTGAGAAGAATGGCGTTGGGCGATGTTCGACCACAAGTGCCACCTCCAAATGCGAATGAAGAAGGTGAACCTCAAGTGGAGGAAAATGATCAAGGGGGGGCTTCCACACACGATCAACCTCAAGATCATCAAGATAATCAAAGTAGCAATTAGGGCAACCATTAAAGGGGAGACAATGAAGATGATGATGATCATGAAGACTCAAGACCACAAGTGCGACATCCAAGTGTACATCAATACATCCAAAGAGATCACCCCGTTGACAACATAATCGATGACATCCAAAAGGGAGTAACAACTCGATCTCGTACAGCAGATTTTTGTGAACATTACACTTTTGTATCCTCTTTGGAACCACACAGGGTTGAAGATGCATTAAAATATCCAGATTGGGTGATGGCGATGCAAGAAGAATTGAACAACTTCAAAAGGGATGAAGTGTGGGAATTGTTGAAAGACCCAGGTCCAACGTCGTCGACACTAAAAGGGTCTTCCGTAACAAGCAAGACGAACACGGGGTGGTGACAAGGAACAAGGCACAACTTGTGGCCAAAATGTATTCACAAGTCGAAAGTTTGAATTTTGACAAGACTTTTGCTCCCGTACCTAGGCTTGAATCGATTCGTATATTACTTGCATATGCTACTCACCATGATTTCAAGTTTTATCAAATGGACGTGAAAAGTGCCTTCCTCAATGGACAGATAAAAGAAGGAGGTGTACGTGGAGCAACCCCCCGGGTTTGAAGATCAAGAGTTCCCCAACCATGTATACAAACTGTGTAAGGCTCTCTATGGTCTCAAACAAGCTCCTAGAGCTTGGTATGAGTGCCTTAGAAATTTTTTGATTGAAAATGGCTTTAATATTGGTAAAGCTGATTACACCTTGGTTAGTAAGCATTTTGATAATGATATATTCATTTGCCAAATCAATGTTGACGATATTATATTTGGTTCAACTAACAAATATTTTTGTCAACAATTTAGTAAAATTATCATAGATAGATTCGAGATGTACTCCTGCAGCATTTCCCAAGCCTCGGGAATGGACTCTTTGGGCTCTTGCAAGAAGCTTTAGATTCTTACACGTAGGGCATTGGTCTTGCCAAACAGGAAGAATTTGGCAAGGAATGTTGTAGAACACTTTTCCCAAGTGTTTATAGTACTTCGGTTTCTGTAGAACCATATCTTCGGTCTCCCAACGAGGGAGAATGGAAACAATTGAAGACGGATTGCATCAGGTGTGATATCCTTGATCTTGAAAGTGCTACCAATCTCGAGAAATTGTTGCAGGTGAGCAATTGTATCCTCGTTGGCTTTCCCACGGAAGGGATTAGCCTGCACCATGGTAATTAGGCCAGTTTTGATTTTGAAGTTTATGTCTCCCATGTTGACATTGGAACCAGGAGGCACATTGTCAGCAGAGGGAGCCCAAAACTCACGAAGGGTCCTCTGGGCCATTGGCTTGCAGTGTGATGGTGCGAAAATGACGGGTTTCCTATCCAACAGGATCACCTGAGGAGGAATGACACGAGGTTGGACTCTTCTCAGCAGTGATTCAGGATCTTCAACGTAATTTGTCGGCAAACGGAAACCAACAAGAATCCTATTTTCACATCAAAAGAACGTGAAAACAAAGCAAGGTTATGCTAGTAAAAACCTACAAGAATCCTATCGACCACATGATCATACAAATCTTCTGTGCCATCCTAAGCAATGGCGCTAGAAATGCTTGTTGTATTCCTTAACGTCTACAATTCATCCTAGCAGCAAGTACTACTTCTGCAGAGGCGCTAGGCTAACCTAAGCCAAAGCAAGATGAGTTCTGCAAGCTCATGGTTAGTACTTCTATAGCATTTTACCCAAGAGTATTCTCTAGGGTATCGTATTTATTTTATCCCAAAGGAAGGCAAGTGAAGATTGGCAAGACTATAGGAAGAGTAGGGTGTTCTAGTGAGAAATCCAGTAGAAAGGGCAAATAATGTACTGGGGGTAGTCTGACACACACCTAAGCAATCTACTCTAATGGGCAAGGATGTCTTAGTGAAGGTCAAGTTACGAGCTGGAGTTACTCCTACTATGCTCTAATTACTCATATACATAGACTATTAGTGTATACATGAGTATGCAAAAGATGAATACCAGGGCTTAGTGGTCCAACACATCGGGCATGGGTTTACCTCTGACAACACCAGGAAAATTTCCGCTACCAGCCTGTGGCATAGCCGAACATGATGGATTACAAAGGACGGCAGGGATCTCACCACCTGTCGCCTACCCCTATAACCTGTGGGTCTACGAGACATCCAAAGCTACTTAACTATCTAAGCACCACGCTTACATGTTAAGTAAATACCTTAAGAGTTCGGACACAAATACCAACCTAAGGTAATGACTAACCTAAACATCGTTGAACCAATGTTAGGACCAAGCACTAACTTATTCATATCAACATAATCATATTATTATCTTATTGGACTATAGTGGTGTTGTATGATGTTTATGATAACATGATATGAACATTATGACCAGATCATAATAGCATCTACACCTAGTACACACATGGACTCCACAATCAAATAAGAAACGCTTTGTCCAAGTATATGAATAAATAAATACTAATAATATCATTATTATAAAGCATAAAGTCATAAAAGAAAGAAAAGATACATGAGTCACACCTTTCCAAATTTGGACTTCGGACTAGAGGCTCCTCTCTACAGCCTAACCTCCACTAAGGAACTAGGAGAACTAGTGTATACAATGAGAGAATGCTTGAGTGGTGTGTGTGTGAAGTGAGGCCTCTCCTGCCTGTTTATACATGGAGTAGAGGCGGTTCCCGCCATCTTTGGCGCGTGAATCAGTCTCCATCGGCTTGACGGCACCAATGGAGTCGATACGTGGTGGCTGACTGAGTTTGGCAACAGGAAGGAGTTGGCGGAACCTCTGGTTCAGCCGACATGGTTCTGGCGCCCCTCGAGGTATGCTTCCTCCAGGTCACTGGTAGGTGGGCCCAGGAACCTTTACCTCATGAGGTGCTGTTGGATTCCCTCAGTTACGCCTGGGAAAGGGTCCATGTGATCCATGTGATCCCCTCATTCTTCATGATTTATGCAATAAAATACCTGCATGCACTATTTCTCCAAGTACAAGTGGAATTATGTTAAATCTAAGGATGATGTGTGTAAGAAATATTTATTCCTTCACATAATTGAGTTATGTTGACGGTTAAAATTGGTATATAACAACTGTCAACGGACACGAGGTCGAATACTTCTCAGTAATGATTCAGGATCTTCAACGTAGTTTGCCGGCAAAAGGAAACTAGTCATACACTACCCTATTTTCAAATCAAGGAATGTGAAAACAAAGCAAGGTAATCCTACTAAAAACCTACTAGAGTCCTATCTACCTCATGATCATGTAAAACTTCAATGCCTTCCCCAGCAACAGCGCCAGAAATGCTTGTTTGTATTTCCTAACATCTACCAATCATCCTAGAAACGAGTGCTAGACATGCAGTTGGCACTAGGCTAACCCAAGCCAAAGCAAGATGAGTTCCAAAAGCGCACTGTTGACGGCTGTTATATACCAATTTCATCCGTCAATTTACCTCAATTATGTGAAGGATTTCTCATTTCTTGCACACATCACCTTTCTACCTAACCCAATTCCACTTGGACTTGGAGAAATATGTGTATGCAGCATTTTATGGAGGAAATGAGGAAATATAGAGGGATTAATCCTATAAAATATCATCCCAGCCAATCAGGCGACAACACGTGGCATCCCATGGATCAAATGGCCCACAAACAGAAGTATCCAAGGAGATCCGACGGTGTATCACCCATATACATCAATGGGACCCACCTGGCAGCCACCTGGAGAAAGCACACGAGAATTGGTGCAATGACCAGGTCGGCCGAACCAGGGGGTCGGCCAACCCGGTCTCTGCACCAAACTTGGTCAGCCTCCACGTGTTGGCTCCTCCCGGCTTCCTGAAGTCAATGGTGACTGATTTGCGCAGTTTTGGTGACGGGAACCGACCTCAACACTAGTATAAATAGGATCCCCTACCCCTCACTTCAACACACACCACTTGAGCTTCATCTCTATTGTATACACTATCATCCATACTCTTAGAGGAGTTAGGTTGTAGAGAGGAGAGTCTCTAGTCCCAAGTCAAAATTGGGAAAGGAGTAAGGAGTCTCTCCCTTCCCAATCCTACATTGGGAAAGGTATGACTCATGTATTCTTTCTTGTAATTGTGACTTTATGCATAATAAAGATAGTATCTTTAGTCTCTACTTATACATATACTTGGGCAAAGCGTTTCTTGTTTGATTGTGGAGTCCATGTATGTGGAAGGTATAGCTTCTATGACTATTTCATCATGAACATATCTCATTATCATAGAACCTATAGACCCCCACTATAGTCTAGTTAATTATAACATAACTAGGTTAGTATGTATAATTATGTTGTGTATCAACATTGGTTCAATGATGATTCAATTCATTGCCTTATGATGGATTGTGCCTAGGCTCTTAAGGTAATTACTTAATATGCTAGCATGGTGCTAGGATAGCTAAGTAGCATTGGATGTCTCATAGACCCACGGATTGAAGAGGTAGGCAGTAGGTGGTGACAGCTCTATCTGTCCTTTGTAATCCTCCACGTTCGGCTATGCCACAGGCTATTCGCGGGAGTCACCCTAGTATTGGTAGGGGTAAGCCCGTGCCCGATGTGTTGAACCACATAGCATAAGTATTCAATATTGATCTAGCTTATGAGTAATTAGTTTAGACTATATATATGTACAATAGAGTATAGTAGGAGTACCTTCATAACTCTCAACCTTAACTAACCATTAGGATCCTCTTATCCCCCTTAGACTTGAAAGCTTTTGTGTGTGTCACACTACCTCCACTATTATTTTATCCATCCTTACTAGATTCTTACCTAGACCTTTCTATCCCTTTCCACTTGATGATTGTTATATCTCTACCCCGCCTTCCTTTGGGATTAAATAAATGACACCCTTGGGAATACTATTAAGGGGAAATTCTACAATGATACCTCCGTGCGCTTGCGGAATTCACTCTGTGATCCAATAGAACCGTTAACAAGCATTTCTGATACGTCAGTTGGAGATGTCTAGTTAATGGTGCATGAGTAATACCAACAAGCATTTCTGGCACCATTGCCGGGGATGATTTGTTAGTATATCTTAGGAGCCGTCAACAAGCATTTCTGGCGCCGTTGCCGGGGAAGGCAAATAAATATATAACATGACTAAGTGAATAGGATAGAACCCTGGGTAGGATTTTAGTAGGATAACCATTCTTTGTTTTCGCATTTTAAATGTGAAAACAGGGTAGTGTATGTCTGGTTTCCGCCTGCCGAAAAACTTTGTTGAAGATCCCAAATCTCTTCTTAGAGACTGACCCCGTGTCGTTACTCCTCAGAAGATTCAAGCGGCAAGGCAAGCCAACATTTCTGCACTAACAATATAAATGCGAATGGCTCAGAAGACCCTTCGTGAGTTCTCAGCTCCCTCTGCTAACAATTTGCCTATTGGGCCCACTGTTAACACGGGAGATGTGAACTTCGAGATCAAAACTGGCCTTATCACTATGGTGCAAGCCAACCCATTCTGTGGGAAGGCTACCGAGGATGCAAGTGCTCACCTGCAACAATTCCTCAAGATCTGTAGCACTTTTAAAATGAAGGACGTGTCTCCGGATGCGGTTCGTCCGAGACTGTTCCCGTTCTCTCTCCTTGGTAGAGCAAAACAGTGGTTCTACGCGAACCGACGTGCTATCGACACTTGGGATAAGTGTTCTACGATATTCCTTGCCAAATTCTTCCCACTGGGAAAAACCAATGCCCTACGTGGAAGGATTTCCAGCTTTCAGCAAGAGCCCAAGGAATCTATTCCCGAGGCATGGGAAAGGCTTCAGGAGTACATCCTAGCCTGTCCCCACCATGGGATGGATGACTGGCTCCTTATTCAAAACTTCTATAACGGGCTGATCCCATCAGCTCGTGACCATTTGGATGCTACTGCTAGAGGAGCCTTCTTCTCATTGACAGTGCCAAAAGCTAAAGATCTTATTGAGGAGATGGTGTCCAACATGGGATGGAACGATGAGCGTCTCCATACCCGACAGCGAGGCATGCACACCTTGAAGAAGGTGGACATGATCGCTGCAAAATTGGACCTCCTAATGAAGAAAATAGATGGACAAGTCGGTGGTGAAGGGTCTGGCAATGCCTATGCCCTAGACTCTCACATCACGTGTGAAGTCTGTGGCGACACGGGTCATATGGGCAATGATTGCCCAGAAACTCGTGAGGATGCCTTATACCTCACCAACAATGGAAATTTCAACAACAACAATGGCTATCGTCCAGGAGGTCAAGGTTGGGGTCAACAACGCCCATTCTTTCAAGGAGGGTACAACAACAATGGCAACCCTGGAAATCATCCCAACTTGAGAGAACTTGCCATTAGCCAGCTCAATATCAATGAGACCCTATCCATAAAGCTGTCAGCTAATGACAAGACCCTAGAGAATATCAATGCAAAGATGGAAGGACTATCCTCAGCCTTCAAGAATCAACTGAGCTTCAACAAGATGCTCGAGACTCAGTTGGCTCAGCTGGCAGCTGCTATTCCTCCGCTGGAGAATGGCAAGATGCCAGGCCAGCCAGAACCTCCGACGGAAATGTCAACATGATTTCCGTACAAGAGAGCAACTGGCAAAAGGACCCCGGATGTCCTACCATTTCATGCTCAATTGGGGATCACCACTTTGACAAGGCACTTTGTGATTTGGGAGCAAGTGTTAGTGTGATGCCCAAGGTTGTGTTCGACCAGTTGAACTTCACAGAGCTGACTCCAACACTAATGCAGCTACAACTGGCTGACTCTTCAGTCCATTATCTAGCGGGTATTGCTGAAGACGTCCCGGTGAAGATCCGAAACTGCTTCATACCCATGGATTTTGTGGTGCTAGACATGGACACCGAGAAGGATACACCACTCATTCTTAGGCGTCCATTCCTAAGCACTGCAAAAGCTCGCATAGATGTGGGAGCTGGAGAAATCCACTTCCATATCAATGGCAAGGAGGAAAGGTTTAACTTTCGGCCAAAATTAGAACAATGCTCCATGATTCGAATCAAGTATGGGTCGAATGATAAACACATCAGAGAGGTCAAAGTCACCCCTCCAAAGGTGGACTCACTCATTGCATTCATGAGAAGATTAATCTACGAGGAGAATCCGTCGTTTCGACCACGCCGATATCCAAAGGTGATAGAATCGTCTGGACCTTTCTGAAGGCCCAAGTCCGCCAAGCCGCCAAAGAAGGAATGGCGGAAGAAGCAAGACAAGCCGTCCAAGCCCATCCCTCTGGGCCCGGATGTGAAATGAAGACGGAGGAATGTCTATCTCATCGGACGGTGGTGAGACCTACGCCAATAGGTTAAATTGGTAGTTATCCCACTTTATTTTTCTTTCATTCTTTTTCCACCCCATTTGGATTTTTCCCATTGCATATTTGATTTTCCCTAGCAAGTTGAGAATCTTATTCTCAACTATCATTTTTCTTTTTTCTTTTCAAAAGAAAATTTTTGTTGGATTTGAAAAAGGGTTTTTATTTGAAAAACAATTTTTCTGAGCTGCACATATGGAATTTCACCAGCGTGCTAACTTTATAGCCGTTGGGGAGCCATTTGCCAAAAGGGGAATCAGAGGGGGGGGCACCTGTCAGGTCGGCCGAACAGGGATCCTCCAATGGCTACATTTTGAACCCTAAGTGACCGTTGGAAGGTGCACCCTATAAATTGTGGCCGTGAGGAGCACCTCTCTTCACACATCACATCATTTTACACCTCTCCAAGTCACTCTCTAGCTCACCTTGTTTTTCTTTCTCTTCATTGCAACACTCCTGCTCAAATCCATCTCCAAAAAGATTTTCTTTTGTTTGCATTTGCATTTTACACTCAAGCTTTCAAGAGGAGAAAATTCGTTGAGAGTTTTGTTTTCCAAACATCGCTTCTTTTCGGATTTTTCTCGCCTTTTTTTGTTCTTGCTTGTTGAACTCAAAAATACATGAAGAGGTTGTTCAGAAAGAGGAAGGAGGCTGCAAGCTCAAGCCAGGGTGAAGGTTCTAGTGCACGCCTCTCTTCCATGGGTACAAGCCCAAGGAGGAGAAGTGTGTGTGAGGACACTCCCATGGAAGAGCGAGGCAACCCGCACCAACTTCTTCATGACAACGACCTCGACATACGAAGCGAAGTTGAAGATCAAGCATGCAGGCTTCTCCAAGATCGTGAGTTCCGCCATACCAAGGCTTACGATCCACATTTGATCTCCAAGATAGGTATGGACTCCGATTTTCTTTCCATTTGGCATGCAATTGGATTTGATGACTTTGCTCACATAGAGGAGAAAGGTTCACGCCTTCTCACTATCCAATTCCTTTGCACGCTAAGAATAGGATTTGATAGTATTTCTTTTAGATTATTTCAAAAAGAATACAACATCCTATGGAAAGAATTAGGTAGCATCCTAGGCTTACATAAACGGTGTTTGCTAGATTTAGACAATTTGCCTAAGTTTAACAAACAAAGTTTTTGGCATGAGCTAACTAGTGAGGTCACAAGTAGGGCTCCTAGGAATAGCCACATCCAAAACCCTACCTTACGCTTCATGCATAGATGTGTGGCTATGATTATGTTCCCTAGGGGATATGTTAGGTTTGTGCGAGATGATGAATTGAAAATTTCGTTTGCCATGACTAAAAAGATAAAAGTTGCTCCAGTCAAAGACATGATGACACAATGGTTAGATTACATTTCAAAATCAGGACCAATTGAATGCACTTCATTGATTACTCATATTGCTGATAGGGTAGGAGCACTTAAATACTCTTTATTTGAATATATTGAAACTAAAAGAGAATTAATTGATGAAGACTATTTAGTGCAAGGACATACCCTTAAGCATGATCAAGATGGGTCCTTGATATTTTTCTATCCCGCCTTTGTCAATGAAATTTGATTACCTAACCCGGATTTTCATTTGTACAAATGCTGGAGGCTAACCATTAATCTTCTTCCCCTTGAGGAAGCAAGAAGATGTAGTGTCTCTGGCAGGGTAACAAGGAATCGTGCGAGGGCTACAGCCACAGGCATGCCACCGATAGTCTCTCCGGTCCATGAATACTAAGAGCAAGAGAACCCAACGGGTTATGAGCTCGGATGGACTCAACCTCCAACGTATGAGACTGGGGGATCATCTTGGCAAGAATGGCAAAGGGATCCACCCTTATCCTCTTCAAGCCCTAGTAGCTTTCCCCCAACGTCCATGAGAGGACGTCGTTCCTTTTCGGCCAGAAGTCATCATGACTATAGCCAAGGAATGACGGACCTCACTAGACGTATGGGAGAGCTTGAAGTGAGAACGGGTGACATCTACAGCACACTCCAAGAGCATGTTCAAGGTACCCAGGATTGGCAACAACACACGGATGCTCAATTCACCAACTTCAACACGGCGCTACAACAACAACAAGCCGATCTTGCAGCGTACTTCCGTCATCAAGGGTTCAACCCTTATCACGGAGGTAGTTGAAGAACAAGCTTGGGGGAGGACCCCAACTTGAGGTAACATGTATCACATCCCCTGCATACTTATTTTCCATCCATCCATCATCCACCTTGCATTTAAAAAGAATATATATATATATATATATATATATATATATATATATATATATATATATATATAGAGGTCATATTTGCTTTCATCAAATAAAGATGTGCGGTAAGAATGACTAAGAATTCACATAGATGAAATGATGAATAGTTGCTCTGTTTTATTTTCTTGAGTCTCTAGTTTACAACTTGCTACTCTTCGAATATTGCTTTCGTTGGTTTGAAATACTTTTACCTTAATTTGGAAGTCGTGGGTAGCAAAAGCTTAATCTAATTCTATGTTGTTGCAAGACTAGAATTGGTAATAGGGATGCTAGTCCTAGCTTGAAAGTAAAACTTAGATTTCTGGAGAAATTCTAAAAAGATTTAAGTTTCCCTAAATTGATTGGAAATACCTACCAAAGCCATATGATGTTCATACATAGACAAAACCTTATGCATATGATATTTGCTTTCACATTGAGCCTAGTCAAACTAGTATAGACCTATGTGAGAAATCATTCAACTCTTTTCGAATTCAAGACTTCACTTGCACATGCTATACTTCTACACTAGAAGTAAGCAAAACGTCCGTCATATCCACCATACCACAATAAAAAGAGAAACTCCATGTTATTCATGTTTAGCACTCTCTTCAAAATTCATTGCAAATAAAGGGAGTATAAGACATGGCTACAAAAAAAATATAATATATGCTTACATCATAAGCATGAAAAAAAAAAGAAAAAAAAAGAAAAGTGGCCATGTTTCATCTCTGCAAAAGAAAGAGAGAATATACCAAAAAGGAGTTATCTCAAGTATCCACATGCACTTCCACTCCATCACACATGCACTAGTCTTGAATCAAAAAGTTTTGAATTGAATTCTCCTAAGGCTTACTCTTTTGAATTAGCAATATATGTGATGCAAATATGCCTACTTACTTTCCTTACCAAGCTCCACATACAAGCCATATCCAATGAGTAGGAATAGTAGAGGCACAATACTTTGGTGAGGAAATATTTCCACTATCCACAAAGGAGTGACTGAGAGAATCAAATTGAGATACTTAATATCTAAATTGAATTCTCCGAGATTTAAGTGGAACTTGATTTCTAGGCTATGTTTTCTCCATTTGCTATTCTACCTTTCAACTACTCATGAATATGAGAAAGCATAAGCCCCAAGATAACTTAAGAGGGGTAGAGTATCATAGCCAATTTCTGCAATACTAGGTAGAGTATCTTATTGTGCATTAGATACTTTTGAAAATAAGACATTGTAGCAACTCCTGATCATCAACCTAAAGTCTTGACTTTGCTCGGGACGAGCAAAGGATAAGCTTGGGGGAGTTTGTTGACGGCTGTTATATACCAATTTCATCCGTGAATTTAACTCAATTATGTGAAGGATTTCTTATTTCTTGCACACATCACCTTTCTACCTAACCCAATTCCACATGGACTTGGAGGAATATGTGTATGCAGCATTTTATGCAGGAAATGAGGAAATATAGAGGGACCAATCCTATAAAATATCATCCCAGCCAATCAGGCAACAACACGTGGCATCCCATGGATCAAATGGCCCACAAACAGAAGTATACAAAGAGATCCAATGGTGTATCACCCATATACATCAATGGGACCCACCTGGCAGCCACCTGGAGAAAGCACACGAGAATTGGTGCAATGACCAGGTCGGCCGAACCAGGGGGTCGGCCGACATGGTCTCTGCACCAAACTCGATCAGCCTCCACGTGTTGGCTCCTCCCGGCTTCCTGCAGTCAATGGTGACTGATTCGCGCGGTTTTGGTGGCGGGAACCGACCTCAACACTAGTATAAATAGGACCCCCTACCCCTCACTTCAACACACACCACTTGATCTTCATCTCTATTGTATACACTATCATCCATAGTCTTAGAGGAGTTAGGTTGTAGAGAGGAGAGTCTCTAGTCCCAAGTCCAAATCAGGAAAGGAGTAAGGAGTCTCTCTCTTCCCAATACTACATTGGGAAAGGTATGACTCATGTATTCTTTCTTGTAATTGTGACTTTATGCATAATAAAGATAGTATCTTTAGTCTCTACTTATACATATACTTGGGCAAAGCGTTTCTTGTTTGATTGTGGAGTCCATTTATGTGGAAGGTATAGCTTCTATGACTATTTCATCATGAACATCTCTCATTATCACAGAACCTATAGACCCCCACTATGGTCTAGTTAAATATAACATAACTAGGTTAGTATGGATAATTATGTTGTGTATCAACATTGGTTCAATGATGATTCAATTCATTACCTTATGATGGATTGTGCCTAGGCTCTTAAGGTAATTACTTAATATGCTAGCGTGGTGCTAGGAAAGCTAAGTAGCATTGGATGTCTCGTAGACCCACGGATTGAAGAGGTAGGCAGTAGGTGGTGATAGCTCTATCTGTCCTTTGTAATCCTCCATGTTCGGCTATGCCACAGGCTCTTGGCGGGAGTCACCCTAGTATTGCTAGGGGTAAGCCCGTGCCCGATGTGTTGAACCACATAGCATAAGTTTTCACTATTGATCTAGCTTATGAATAATTAGTTTAGACTATGTATATGTACAATAGAGCATAGTAGGAGTACCTTCATAACTCTCAACCTTAGCTAACCTCTAGGATCCTCTTATCCCCCTTAGACTTGAGAGCTTTTGTGTGTGTCACACTACCTCCACTGTTATTTTATCCATCCTTACTAGATTCTTACCTATACCTTTCTACCCCTTTCCACTTGATGATTGTTATATCTCTACCCTGCCTTCCTTTGGGATCAAATAAATGACACCCTAGGGAATACTCTTAAGGGGAAATGCTACAATGATACCTCCGTGCGCTTGTGGAATTCACTCCGTGATCTAATAGAACCATTGACAAGCATTTCTGACACATCATTTGGAGACGTCTAGTTGATGGTGTGTGAGTAATACCAACAAGCATTTATGGCACCATTGCCGGGGATGATTTGTTAGTATATCCCGTCAACACGCACGGAAAGTATCGCTGTAGCATTTCACAAGAGTATTTGCTACGGTATCGTATTTATTTTATCCCAAAGGAAGGCAAGTTAAGAGTGGCTAGATCATAGAAAGAGTCGGGTGTTCTAGTGAGGATTCCAGTAGGATGGATAAATGATGTAGTGGGGTAATGTGACACACACCTAAGCAGTCTACTCTATGGGGTAAGGATGTCCTAGTGAAGGTCAAAATACGAGATAGAGCTACTCCTACTTTGTTGTAAATACTCATAAATGGCCTATTAGTGTACACATGAGTATGCTAATTTAGGATCAAAGAGCACATGTAAAGCTACCAGAGGGGGTGAATGGTAGATTAAAACTTTTCAGCGGAAGCAACGAAACACCCCTCGGTAGAAAACCAATCTTTTAAAGAAACCGTGTGTGCGACTAATCTAAACGTGTGAAACTGTGAGAAAACTAGGTTAGATTGTAGAGAATCAAGTCACTAAGACGTCACAACAAGAATCACGAAAATCTATCAAGAGAAACTCAAGTTACGATCGAAAGATCGAACACAGATCAATCTGTACTACCCGAGAAAAACAGTTCTGGAACACTGCAAAGAAACTCGAATAGACAGGAAACCACAAATCCAATAACCGTGAAATTTTCACAGATGATTGAAAATCAAGTTGTGAAGACAACCCAAAAATAATCACGTCAATCGGATCTGTAAAACTCGAGTTATGATAAAACCATTAAAGCAAGGTAGTGTCGTGCAGATTCTCGACGAGAAAAACTTTTCTAAAACAAGTCAGACGAACAAGGCACAAAAGTTCATTTCAACTACGAATTTTATTCAATAGAACACAAGGGGAACAGCCCAAAAGGCGTCTACCACGAGCTCCGACCTCCCTTGCTTATATAACCAGCCCTTAGGCCAACCCAAAACTAACTAGGACTCTAATCCTACTCAATTCACAAATCAAAACTTTCGATAACGTCTCAAGACTCTTCTCTACGCAGATAGAAGCATTCTTAAGACTTCCAAAAACCTTAGAAACATATCCCACATTCCTAAAACAACTCAAATTCGTGACCCACAAGAAATCCTATCATAACCAACTCAAAACTTTCCATATTTGAGTCAAACACGACTCAGCCGCAGCCTGAGTTCATAACCTAGTCGGTTGGACTTTTCCGACCAATTCTTTAGTCCACATCTCTTCATTAAGCCTCGGAACCATGTAGCCACGTCCATGCACTCCTTGCACACATGCAAACACCTTCCAACGACGTCCACGATACCTTAGTATGCATTGTTCTAGATTCAAAC
The DNA here is from genome assembly GCA_036927565.1 of Tuctoria greenei. Taxonomy (NCBI): domain Eukaryota; kingdom Viridiplantae; phylum Streptophyta; class Magnoliopsida; order Poales; family Poaceae; genus Tuctoria; species Tuctoria greenei. The sequence continues at coordinate 183,996,319 of JAYESD010000002.1, forward strand.
ATGTTGCGCAACCTCCCGATCAACTCAACCACAATTCCTCCCGAACTTGGTTCTTGAACCTCATCTTCTCCCTAAGACTAGTTCAATGGATCCCATCAACAGCTATGTCTTGAACTCGAGCAACACCTGTACATGAATAAAAAACCAATACTTTCGAGCACAAGTTCTCAACTTGACTCTCGTTAGTTCCGAAAGCACAACACCTTACGTGAGCACCTCACATAAGCATGTTGCAAACCTTGGCAAAAACATATCAACCATAACCATCAAAACACACCAAAAACTTAGTAAAAGAATACCAAGCAAACTTTCCATAGATGTAAAGCAAGTTCAAAACATTGTAAGGTAAAAGCAGAACCATTGCAATCTAGCTTCAAACCTTGCCAAAACTAACCGGACCTTGAACCGAAGCTTGCCAAAACTAACAGGATCTAGCGCCGGAACTTACCAAAGCTAGCAGGACCTAGCGCCGGAGCTAACCAAAGCTAGTCTGACCTAGCGCCGGAGTTTACCAAAGCTAGTCAGACCTAGAGCCGGACCTTGATGATAAAGGTGTTTTAGTAGTATTCAAAACTTTTATCGCCATAGCGAATGTATTCAGCACACATAGGTCTCATAATCTCCCCCTTGATGAATGCATTGGCAACACCACTTAAAATCCGAATATTGGCTCATTCACATGAAAAGTTTTGAAAACAATTTCTCCCCCTTTTTGAAAATCAAATGGGATAGAAATAAATTTCTTCCCCTATACATATTTCTCCCCCTTGCATACTTCTCCCCCTTTGACAATGTATTCAGCAAGGTACAAAAGAGAAATTTTAATTTGTCATGAGCACATTATAACATATACATATAAAACAAAGCTCATACAAGTCATACTATCAAGTAAATTACACTATCACAATAATGAGATACATAAAGTAGTGTAAGCCATGCTAGAGACCGAATGTAATTTTCAATTTAAGCAAGTCATGATCTCACAAACTTAACTATTTCAAAACCTGAAAGCATGACACTTGTTGCTGCATTTTATTATTTTTCAAAGCACAAATTTAGATCATATGATATTTGCAAGAGATTATATGCGCATCTGCCTTATTCTAACCAACCAAGACAAGCCTATGTCATTTGACAATCAAAAGCTTAAGAACATGGTTTTAGTCATACACAACTTCTTCCAAGTTCATATCTAAGTGCAATGATAAGCCATCTGAAAAGAAGAAGTGTGATGCATGCATATTCTCTTGATATTTTCTCATTTTTTCATTTAAACATAAAAGCTAAACATGTGGATAGTTGATTGATTAATTTTGCATTATTAAAAGCACTTGTGAGCATGCAACAAGTTCAAAACAGCAATAAAGTTTGATCATGACCAGATTTAGTATAAGTAATTATTCCAATTACTAGTCATGACAAAAACTACAAAATGTATAACATGAGTAATGTAGTAAGAACTTTCAGCATGTAAAAGGCATCACAAAGTCATATATGTATGAAATGCTATGCTCACATTATTTTAAGTTCAGATTCACACATAGACTTCTCAAGTTTCAAAACTCCCCCTCAATTTAAGACATGAGGATGCATAACCCCTATTTTCACTACGAATGTAACAAAAACGAGTGAAATTCAAAGGTTTTGTGAAAATGTCAGCCAATTGTTGTTCGGTATCTACATGGTGAAGCACAATGTTTCCTTTTTCAACATTATCATGGAGAAACTGATACCTAATGTCAATGTGCTTAGTTCTAGAATGTTGCACGGGGTTTTTAGCAATGCAAATGGCACTAGTATTATCACAAAATAATGAAACACTATCTAGATCAACCCCATTGTCCTTAAGTGTTTGAACAATCCAAAGAATTTGTGAGCAAGCACTAGCAGCAGCTACATATTCAGGCTCGGCTGTGGATTGTGCAACTGAACTTTGTTTTCTAGAGGACCAATCAACAAGTGAATTACCAAGAAAATGACAAGAACCGAAAGTACTTTTCCTATCAATTCTACAACCCCAAAATCAGCATCCGAAAAAGCTTTCAAAGTAACGGTTGAGTAAGAAGGAAGAAAAATGCCGAATTCTTGAGTTCCATGTATGTACCTAAGAATTCTTTTGATGGCTTGACGATGTGAAGTACGTGGGGAAGCTTGAAACCGTGCACAAAGACATACGCTGAATTGTATGTCCGGTCTTGATGTCGTGAGGTACAAAAGTGATCCGAGCATGCTTCTATATTCTTTTTGATCCACAGGTTCACCATCTTCATAAAGTTCAAGTGTTGATGTTGTTCCCATTGGTGTCCGAAGAGGCTTGCTTTTGTCCATGTTGAAGCGCTTGAGAAGGTCCCTTGTATACTTCGTTTGATGCACAAAGGTGCCCTCCTTAGTTTGCTTGATTTGCAGCCCCAAAAAGTAAGTGAGGTCACCCATCATACTCATTTCTAATTCTAAACTCATCATTGCTGAAAACTTGGACACAAGATCATGAGAGGCACAACCAAAAATAATATCATCCACATACACTTGAACGAATAATGAGTCATTGCCATGCTTAAGCACAAAAAAGAGTTTTATCAACCTTGCCCATGGTAAACCCCTTTTTCAAGTAAGAATGTTTTTAACCTATCATACCATGCTCTAGGAGCTTGATTTAGACCATATAGGGCTTTAGTCAGTTTGAAAACATGATTAGGAAAGTCTGGATTTTCAAAACCAGGTAGTTGCTTAACATAAACCTCCTCATCTATATAGCCATTAAGAAAATCACTTTTTACATCCATTTGATATAACTTGAAACCTTTAGATGCAGCAAAAGCTAACAAAATTCTTATGGCTTCTAATCTAGCAATAGGAGCAAAAGTTTCATCAAAATCTAAACCTTCAATTTGTGTGAAACCTTGAGCAACTAATCTAGCCTTATTCCTAATCACAACCCATCCTCACTTTGTTTATTTTTAAACACCCATTTAGTTCCAATTAAAGTGTGACCTTGAGGTGGAGGTACAAGTTTCCAAACATTATTTCTTTCAAAATTTTCTTACTCTTCTTGCATGGCAATAATCCAAGATTCATTAGTGAGTACGTGTGATATAACCTTGGGTTAAAAAGAAGCAACAAAAGCAGAATGAGCATGAGAATTGGGGTCAGAAAACCTAGATCTTGTAACTCGTTCATGCAAGCTTCCAATTATCTGTTATGGGGGATGATTCTTGTAAATCGGTAGGGGAACAGATGTCTCACAAGCTTCTTCTTCATCCGGTTCATCGAAGATTGATGAGCTTGTAGCTTGTGGACGATCAGGACCTGCAGAGATGGTAGTCGGATCTTTTTCAAAGTTCGGAGCTAGACACGTGTCAGCTTCGGAACTATCAGGCAATATCACCGACTCTTCTTCTTCTTTGAAAATACCCTCCCCATGAGGATATAGATCCGGACCTGCAATGTTTGAGCTAGTACCTGGGCTAGCTTCATCAAAACACACCTCACAAGTCTCCAAAATTTTGTTAGTGTCAAGTAAAAGCACACGGTAGCCTCTAGTATGAGATGGATAACCAAGAAATATGCCATCAATGGATCTAGGTTCAAATTTATCAAGATTACCATGTTTCTTAACAAAGCATTTGCAACCAAAGACCTAAAAGTGTGTAACACTAGGCCTATGTCCAAATCGAAGCTCATATGGTGTTTTACCTAGCTTAGCACGCAAGAAAACACGATTTGAGACATAACAAGCAGTTGCAATTGCTTCAGCCCAAAATTTTCTAGGAGTTTGATATTCATCAAGCATAGTCCTAGCCATCTCAACTAAGGTTCTGTTCTTTCTTTCTAACACACCATTTTGTTGAGGTACATATGGTGAAGAAAATTGATGATCTATTCCATTTTCAGCACAAAAGTGATCAAAAGATTGATTTTTAAATTCATTTCCGTTATCACTTCTGATTGCTTTTAAAGATCATGGGTGATCAATTGATAATCAAAGAAATAAAGTTATAAAGTGACTAAAAGCTTCATTATTAAATACCATAAATTAAACCCAAGAGTATCTTGAATAATCATCAACAATCACAAGAACATACTATTTACCTCCGATGAATTGAACACATGAAGGTCCTACGGCGTCAAGGTGCAAAAGTTGACCTGGTTCAGTTGTCATGATCATTGTGAGAGTAGTATGTGAACCTGCAACCATCTTAGCATGTCTACAATAAGAGCACACAATTTCTTTGACCCATTTAAGATTAGGCAGCCCACGTATGCAATCAAGAGCACTAACACGCGTTAGATGATCAAAGCCTACGTGACAAAGTCTACGATGCCAAAAATATAAGTCCTTTGAATCATTAGCAACTAGACACCTATGCATAGAGGAAGACATATCAAAAATCAGATTTAAAAACTCTTCCAAACCAAGACATGTTAAAATAAGCTCAATAATTGAATTTACAACTTTGCAACATTTTTTAGTGAAAATAATTTCCAGATTTTCATCTAGCAGTTGTGAAACAAAAAGCAAGTTGTATTTCAAATTTTTATCAAGTGACACATCCTTCAAAGTGTAGTGACCATTTACTCTAACCAAACCCTTAGCAATTATAGGAGTTGAAGAATTATCGATAAAAGTAACATTCTCTACACGTTACACAAAAGAGAGGGAGGAGAACCATTCTTTGTTACCGGTCATGTGGCATGAGCAATCTGAATCCACAATCCAAATGTTCTCCTTCCTCAAGCGTGTAACCCTCATAGAAGAACAATACGTCGATGACTCAATACTGGTGTTAGTCAAAAGGCATTTAGGAATCCAGTACTGAGTCGCACAACGTGTAGCAGGAAAAACACGTGAAAGCTGAGATAAAACAGTAGGTTTATGAGTCAAAGTTAGACAATTTTTGTTCTTAACTACTGACCTATAAGGTGTTACTTGTGTAGCACGAAAATCAGTAGCTCCGGAGGCAAAAACAGAAGGTCCGGAGGTAACAACTAAAGCTCTGAAGGTAAACTTTGAGTGTTTTTGACTCATAACAGCAGGTTGCATGTTCCTGACATTCGATTTAGTATGTGCAGCAAATTTTGCATGAGAGTTATAAGATCTAGCTTGCATTCTATCTTTTTTATGTTGTTTTGCTAGTCTATAACAAAAATCTATGACATGACAATCTCTACCACAATAGGTACAATGAAATTTAATTTAGTGTTCATGTCTAGATGAGCATGTAGTATATTTATTTGAACCTGAACATCACAACAATCCTGCAGATTTAAAAACTACCTCTTTTGGTTTAGGAACTATTTTAATCAAACCACTTCCTAATGACTTTACAATTTTAGGTGGATGTGCTTTAGCATGAGCATGGGAATCAAAACCTAGACCAGTTTTATCATTACAAGATTTGGATGAATTCAGCAGCAAGTTTAGATTTTTGTTCCCAATATTGCTCTAGTGTCCTATTCATATCTGTGGGGATCGGAGTCCACACCTCCGAGGATCTCATTGGGTGGTGCCGTGCAATGCGGCACCTAACAGCACACACGGAAAGGATACCAAAACATATAAAGTTTTCATTTCATAATAAGAAGAGTTTACAAAAGAGTGTACCACAGGGGTACACACGCATCGGAAAATACATACTCATAATCTCACCTAACTAAGTAGGAGAGAATACATCCATGCCCTAGGATGATTCTCACTAGCAACAAGAAGAACATTCAGCAGCGGCGTGGCTCACATGAGATTTATCTCGGCACCTCGAGTCTCATGGACAACCTGAACAACAGAAATAAAACTAATACCTGCAAAAATCGTTAAAGCGCAAACGTGAGCATAAGGCTCAGCAAGACTAACCCGTCTCACTAGACATATGCAGGGTGAATACTAAGCATAGGTAAGGAATAGCATAAATAGACTCGCCTACAAGTGGATCGTTACAATCATGTTTTAAGTAGCAAATGACATTCTCCAAGCACGGCACATCATGGGCTCCACAATCAAACAAGAAACGCTTTACCGATGATATGACATGCCCAGAGCACATAATACTATTACAACTAAAGTATGGGGAAACTGTAAACTTTAATTTTTACTATCTCTAAATCATACAAGGTTGCAAAGAAATTATAATTCAATACAATATAATTTGCTCGCTTCTTTAGTATTTACTACGTCACGACACAGTAAACAAGTGGTACTCTATTACCGCGAGGGACGGTGATTGCAATCAGGACAACCCGGACTGCACGACATGCACACCCACGTGGGAGACACATACGTGCTCTCCTCCCGCGTCATATGTGGCCACCATTCACCCAAGACCCCAATGTCGACAAACCTCTTCATCCCGAGCAAAAGGTCCCCTACACGGACACGTCGAAGTTGCCCGCTAGAAGATTTACACCTTTATGCCTTCGCATCTCCATTCAAGGACAACCGAGGAGTCTCCACACTACAGTCCAGAGTTACATCAGTTTAATGGGCCCATATACCATTATGCAACCGGTACAGTTCAAGCTTGCCCAACGGTGCCGCATATGGCACGGTCCTCAAGCGACACAGGCAGGGCTATGCGACTGAGACTCCAATTCTCGTCGCTTCCTATCCATCCCCTGCCCGGTCTCGGATTCATTATATTAAGTCATTGTTTATCTAACCAATCCTATGAGATATGTCCTACATCTCTCGCGAGTAGATTCCAAATACTCAACTTCTACCGGATTTCCTATGCATTAGCAAAGCAGTTACTACAGGTCAAACTGTAACTCGTTCCAACCAAACCGTGGGATTTGTGGTCATGCAAGTGGAGTATCAAACACCTTATACGTAATGCACAATATCAATTGAAGACATAAGTGAATAAAACTGGAAAACTTTGAAAAGCTCTTAAATGCAAATCGGGGCTTGCCTTAGTTTGCGACTCGAATAAATGTCAATTGTTAGTGGTCCTTCTGTGCAGACTCCGCCAAGGACATCAAGTGGACACCCTAGCCTTCTCCTCCAAGCGAAACTTCTCGTCGATCACCTATCATCACGTTCCTATCGACATGATATGCATATAAGTGATTAAGTAATTAAGTAATTTAATAATAAACTCCACGGGGTTGTGTAAAACTTTAAGAACGAGGAGTTTGACTAGGAAGGACAGATATGCCTCTGTTGTGTGGATAAATAAAGGATGGAGTCAAGTGGTCATAGTAGTATCAAGATGTGAATTGAAAGGTATAATGTAAGCACACATTGCAACTTGGCACTCAACACTCAACGCTATGCCACTCAAGGACGATAGAGCTGAATGGTGTGGAAGAGTTGGACTGGTAGTGTAAGGATGACCTAAGAGTTAAGGTGGCATCAAAAACTTGAGTATGAGTGGTGTACAAGACGAAGGTCGCGATTTAGCAATCGACCATTGAACTTGACTTAACTCATAAAGGAGTAAACCTAGTTAAGTGAGCAGTGCTGTCGTAGGGTCCTGACTTAGGATGAACCATGATGGAACCTAATGACACTTGAGACTGAATTGAGATCAACATGGCTTGGACTTAAGAAGTCATTACAAGCACTGTTAACCTAGCATGAGTACAAGGACAACATTCAAATGACTTTTAGGTAAACCAGTTGCTACGACTAACGTCGCAAGCATCGTTCAGGTGATTACACGACGACACTAATGTAGTGTCTCCCGCAAGCTTGTTCAGGTGAGCTCGATAAGCTCTTGGGATTTAAACATGATGCGAGACCTTGTCGTGAAGGCATGCTTTGCCATCTCGAGAAGATCGTCTTAGCGATGTCCACAACAACCTAGACTCGTCAATGGGGTGAGCAGAATCTCGAACACCACCTTGTGAGTCTTAAGGCTAGTGATGTCGACTCGGTTGTTGATAAGCGACTCGACGAACCTGTCGTCAATGAAATGGTACACCAAGTTAACAAATCCTGTGATCGGCTACAGAACATCCTCGACACAACCAAGGAACTCTTATCCAAGGTTCCCCTTGGTCTAGTTCTCCTTGTTGGTTGCAATGTTCTTGCATACCTCTACCCCAGGTCATCGGTGATCATCGAACCACTTGGTTTGACCTAGAAGGCATTTCATCGAGCATCTTGGCTACACCCAGGGCTCGACGAGTCTCGCCTCGACTAAACCCTAATTTGGCTAAACGACTGTCAACCGTTGTGTCATGGTTGGGTTACAGCATCATGTACATTACAGGCATCCTTCATCTCGATGCCAGGACACGATGATGGCTCGGAACATCACGACGACGTCATATGGTCAACGACGTCGATGCGGCTCATGGTGGAGCATCACGAGCACGCACGGATATGCCAACGTGATACAAACGGCAAAGGAGGTCAACTTAGGGACTCCTACAGGAATGATATCAATGCGGAAACTGGACGTACGACTTGACAACACATGAGTAACCTTAGTGATCACAATGAACGGACGTCAGTGACATCAAGCAAGGTATTTCAGGGCAAGGCTCACCTTGTAGGCATTTTGCCGAACATCTTGGGGTTGTACTTGATTTCTGTCGCTTCATCACCATTCAAAGGGTATCTTGGCACTTAGGATTGTCGGTTACGACATCATCCTACCCCTGCATCACAGACCAGTTCTAAACATCAACAAAGTTGGTTCTTTCCTCGTGAACATTTCATCGAACACCTTAGCTGCAGCACTGTCCCAACTAATCTTCGCACAATTCAGAGCTAACCTTGAACCAATTGTCGTTGTCGTTGTGTCGTCGACGTGTTCTTGCATTCAAGCATTATAGATCAGCGCTCGTCACCATCACCATTGGTTTCGCCTTGTAAACAATTCGTCAAACAACTTGGCTCCACAACTGTCACGACCAAATGTTGCATCAATCAATGATAACCTTGGTCCAATTGTCATCGTTGTTGTGTCAACCACGTGTTCCATGGACAAAGCACGGACACGCCTATGGCACGAGCAGGGGCAACAACACAACACCGGTGGCGACGCGGTTGAAGAGCATAGCTGTGGTGCAGAACCAGGAGCATGGCGGGAGTCGTCGACGGAGGCACAGACATGACGCAGGAGGCAGCCAGGAGGTGGTGTGGTAGTAGCACGATGCTGCAGGCGCGCAGGGCGATGGCGCTGGCAGGAATGGCGAAGTGTGCGTGCGAGCAGGGGCGTGCAGCGCGCGGCAAGGGCGCTGCTGCTGGCTTGGGAGGTCGGCATGGTGGGGAGCAGTGGCGCATAGAGCTGCAGGGAGGCACGACCATGGCACAAGATCGGCGTCCAGTGAGGCCGTGTCTAGGGTTGGAGGCGGGGGCGAGGCACAGGTGGAGCACCGGCCAGGCCGAGCGGCGGCCGGCGTGGGGCGCAACAGTGCGGGCGCGTCGGGGCGACCAGGCGAGCAGGCGCGGGGCAGTGCCATGGCCAGGGGCGCATGGGAGGAGCGGAGGCGCGAGGTCGGGAAAGGAGGCGGCTCGGTGCACGGGCATCGCGCGACGGTCGGGAGCGGCCAGGGCGACGAGGATGCGGCCGGTGTGGGGCGCGAGCTGAGCACCAGGGCGACGAGGAGGCGGCCGGCGTGGGGCGCGACCGACGGGAGGAGACAAGGCGATGCGTAGGCCGGGAGGTGGAGCAGCCGAGGCGACGCGCGCGGGCCAGCGGCCGTCATAGGGCGGCGCTGCAAGGAGCCGGGAGACGAGGAGGTGGCCGGCGCTGTAAAGGTGTGCTGCGCCGGAGGCAGGAGGGGCGAGCGGGAGTGCTTCCGCTGCGGTCGGGCGCCGGGATAAGGACCGATGAGACGTCGCAGTGGCACATGCAGCCCGTTTGCGTGGAGGCAGGGGAGGAGGTGGCGAACTGACTGGTGGGGACCACCTGTGGGACCCACCTCCCTCACTCTTCTTTCCAAAATTCAAATAGGGCTAGCAAACATGCTTCAAAAATAGTCAACTTTGGCAGTGACTAAATAAAATGTGGAGAATTTTATGGTGCAATCAGATTTCAAAACTGAGCAAGTTGAATTTGAACTCAGGTTTGAATTTGAATGCAAGTGGTGATACTTGACTCAAGGAAATAAATAGTAGATTAGGTTCAAAAATCCTGAAACTTTGAAGTTACCCTTTTTGAACCATAAGGGACCTCAGGAAAAAATTGGAGTTGATTTGGACAAGGTTGAGCACAAAGTTTAAATTTGAAGTCGGCGTTGATTAAACTCTCAGTACGTGTCCACTAAATGGGAAACATGCTTCAAAAATTTTGAAACTTCACCGAGGGTCTATTTGGAATATTAGAAGGTCATGGAAAAATTTACGGCATGAGATTTGAATATTTTTGGATGTCCCATTTTAGGGTTGGAATAATTCCTTTTTCTTTCTCTCTATTTTGTTTTCTTTTGTCCTTTAATTTTTCATTGAAAATGTGAATACTTGGAAATTAAGGATTTTTCACCTTAAGTTCCATTCCACATTAGAAACCATGTTCTCTATGTGAAATTTTAACAAGTTCCTATTTCTAGTGAACATGGGTTAACTCATATGATTCATGTGAGTTTGGATTTCCAAGTCCACTTTCAAAAATTTTAAGTTCGCATTTTTGTGTTTTTGTTCTTCCGAAAAACGGGCTTTTACAATATCATCAAGTTTCTTATACAATTCTAGGTAGTTTTCACATGAAGTTTTTCCTTTTAGTTTGCAATTACAACAATATTTAACTTCATGAGGACGTAAAGCATTGTTCAGTATTGAAATTTCATTCATAGCATCTTTTAGTTTCTTTTCAAGATCATTACAGGTAGAACAGTGCAAATCAATTGTAGAACAAGAAGCATCTTTTAATTTTTTGTCATTAAGTGCAGCAAGCTTTTTGTTCTTTTCAATCTCTAACTCAAGTTTATCAAGGGTGGAGGAGTGTGCATTTCTTAAGGAGGACAATTTTTCATCTATTAAATCGCATGGGGAACAAGAATCATCACTAGGAGTCTAGGTTTTTAAACGATTAATTTCAGACTCTAGTGACTCAATTTTAACAGCATTGTCCCTAAGCTTTTTGTCCTTTTTTTCTTAACAAAAACAGTTCCACAGGAAATAGCATCACACATTCCATCACGAATAGGACATACCTCTTCGTTGTCACTGTTGTGTTTTGCATCCTACATACTTGATCTTGATTTGACTGCCATGAAACACAAGTTCCCCAGATCATCTTCATCTTCGTCACTTCCGGTGTCTACATCATTCGAGCCAAATCATCGAACAAAGATCAATTTGTCCTACCCGAGAAAAAAAGTTCAGGAACACCTCAAAGAAACTCGTGTAGACTAGAAACCACAAATCCAACGACCGTGAAATTTTCATAGATGATAGAAAATTAAGTTTTGAAGACAAACCAAAAAGAACCACATCAATTAGATCTGTAAAACTCGACTTATGATAAAACCACCAAAGCAAGGTAGTGCTATGCGGAAACTCAATGAGAAAAACTTGTCTGAAACAAGTCGGAAGAACAAGGGACAAAAGTTTCTTTCATCTACGAATTTTATTCAATAGAACACAAGGGAACAGCCCAAAAGTCGTCTACCATGAGTTATGGCCTCCCTTCCTTATATAACCAGCCCTTAGGCCAACCCAAACCTAACCAGGACTCTAATCCTACTCAATTCACGAATCGAAACTTTCCATAACGTCTCAAGACTCTTCTATACACAGATAGAAGCAATCTTAAGGCTTCCAAACACCTTAGGAACGTATCCCACGTTCCTAAAACAACTCAAATTCGTGACCCACATGAAATCCTATCATAACCAACTAAAAACTTTCCATATTTGCGTCAAACACGACTCAGCCGCAGCCTGAGTCCATAACCTAGTCGGTTGGACCATTCCGACCAATTCTTTACGTCCACATCTCTTCATCACACCTCGGAACCATGTAGCCACGTCCATGCACTCCTTCCACACGTCCAAAGACCTTCCAACGACGTCCACGACACCTTCATATGCATTGTTCTTGATTCAAACATGTTGCGCAACCTCCCGAGCAACTCAACTACAATTCCTCCCGAACTTGGTTGTTAAAACTCATCTTCTTCCTAAGACTATAGTTCAATGGATCCCATCACCAGCCATGTCTTGAACTCAAGCAACACATGCACAAGAATAAACAACCGATACTTTCGAGCACAAGTCCTCAACTTGACTCTCGTTAGTTCAGAAACCACAACACCTTACATGAGCACCTCACATAAGCATGTTGCAAACCTTAGAAAAGAGATAGCAACCATAACAACCAAAACACCCCAAAAACTTAGTAAAAGAATACTAAGCAAACATTCCATAGATGTAAAGCAAGTTCGAAACATTGTAAGGGAAAAGCAGAACCATTGCAATCTAGCTCTGGACCTTGCCAAAACTAACCGGACCTCAAACCAGAGCTTACCAAAACTAACAGGATATAGCACCGGAACTTACCAAAGCTAGAAGGACCTAGCGTTGGAGCTAACCAAAGCTTGTCTGACCTAGCGTCAGAGTTTACTAAAGCTAGTCGGACCTAGAGGCGGACATTGATGATAAAGTTGTTTTAGTAGTATTCGTAACTTTTAGCGCCATAGATGTATTCAGCACACATAGGTCTCACAGCTAATTATGAATACTAGGGCTTAGTGGTCAAGCACATCGGGCACGGGTTTACCCCTGGCAAAACCAGGACAATTCCCGCAAAGAGCCTGTAGCATAGCCAAATGTAGGCGAGTATGAAGGACGGTCAGGACTGTCACCTCTTGCTGCCTACCCCTACAACCCGTGGGTCTACGAGATATCCAACGCTACTTAACTATCTAAGCACCATGTTTACATGTTAAGTAAATGCCTTAAGAGTTGAAATACAAGTACCTTACTAAGGCCATGACTAACCTAAAAATTGTTGAACAAATGTTGGGACCAAGCACTAACATATTAATATTAACATAATCATATTGTTACCTAATTAGACTATAGTGGCAACATAAAACAGGATATGGACATTATGATGATCATAATACCATCTACACCTAGCACATACATGAACTCCACAATCAAAGAATAAACGCTTTGCCCAATTATAGAAATAAAGAGAGACTAATAATCATATTATTATAATGCATAAAGTCAAAAAGGGATTGAAAGATACATGAGCCATACCTTCCCAATTTGGACTTGGGACTAGAGGATCCTCTATACAGCCTAACCTCCGCTAAGGACTATAGAGAACTAGTGTATACAATGAGAGAATGCTTGAGTGGTATGTGTGTGAAGTGGGACCTCCCCCCCACCCCCATTTATACATTGAGTAGATGCGGTTTCCGCCACCAAAAGCACGCGAATCAGGCATCACCGTCTTCATAGCACCACAGGAGAGCATCACACATTGGCTGACCGAGTTTGGTGCCTAGGCCAAGTCGGCCGAGCCAGGAGGTCAACCGACCTAGTCCTGGCCCCTCATAGGATGTGTTTTCTCCTGGTGGCTGACAGGTGGGTCCTGACCTCATCCCCGCGTGAATCAACAATGGATTCCGTATCATAGGCCTGAGAATAGGTCCATGGATCCATGTGATGCGACATGTCATCACGTGATTGGTTGGGGCGGCACTTTTCAGGACTACTCCCCTCATTCTTTATCATTTGTGCATAAAAACAGCTACATGCACTCCTTTTCTTTCAATCGGGTCTCGGGTCCTTTCGGGTTCCGGGACCATCAAGTCTAGTTTTTGGCAGGTCAACGTTGCCCCCTATCGCCCCTTTACTTGGGGCAAAAGGAGAGGCAAGGTCGAGCAGCTCCCTCGTGTTCTTTGGCTTGGCGCAGGCAAGCTTGGCTATCGAGGGCTCATGGGCCATCCCCCCGAGATAAAATATATGATGATGCTAGTGACAATGGTGTCAGGGAACTTGTTGCACGTCTCAGAGAAACATTGCAAGTACCTGCAGAGGGTTTCGTCTGGCCTTCGCTGGCATCCCTCGAGCTCTTGTCAGTCGCCGGGACTCTCATACATCCCCTGGAAGTCTCTGTTGCTGAAGGTGGTCTTGAAACTGGCTCCGTTCTATACAAGATTTGGGCTTTAGTCCTTGTTGTCGTTGTAGCGGCTTCCTTGATAAGGCGGCATTGGGGTCACTTGTAGCAGGGTTGAACGACCCCTTCCTGAGCAATCTTCCGAGCGCCAAGGCTAGGTGAACATTGGGGATTGCTTCTAGCGCCTGGGTCAGTGAAGACAAGCGGGTGGACGATTCGATCCCGTCGGTGTCTTCCGTTCGGGTTAGGGCATCCTTTCACGATTTTTTGTGGTCATTGTCAGTGAAGTGTCGGGGATGACGCCAGTCCGCGCGCCAGTTGGCTGTGTGATCCATCAGAGGATGGAGGTCCCGACGGGCTGGACCGAATCGGGATAAAGCTAATATGGGCATGGCATGCCATGACACGACTGCTTCCATGGTGTTTTAGCCTGTCTTCTCAAAGTGTGGGCATTGACAAAGCCACTTGAGGTGCTGGTCCAGGCGAAACGCACTTGAGGGTGCGCCGTCTAGATCGGTGTGGCGACAGAACTTGATTTGGAATGTAGTGCCATCCAGGTTTGGGTGTGTCTACTTGGAATCAAGCGCGACGCTTGCTGGCTTGGGGCGGTCATTGGGAACGGGGCCTCATGCAAGTTCCTTTCCAAGTTACAGACACCGTGTCCCTTTTTTTGGGACATGAACTGTGGTAGTGCTCGTACGCTGCCGCGCATGTCTGCGACACGATGTTTCTAGTGAGAATGGTCTCTTACCTCGGAGCTGAGACCGTAACCAGTTGTATCCTCTATTATCCTGTAAAGGTATGGAGATCCGTAGTCCTCCATTCCATCGAAGGGTGCTTTCTAGACGTCATCAGTAGTGTTGACGTTGTTGAGCCCTCAAGGGCCACCGGCGATGCTTGTTGGTGTTGATGAAGCCATGAAAAAGTTGATGAGAACACACAATAGTGTTGCCCTACCTGGCACGCCAACTATTGGCATTTATTAAAACGAATAGTACATTTGTATTGAATCCCGTTCGTTTTTGTATGGCTAGCTGCAAAAGACAAGATATGTATCCTGGTTCGTGCAAAAAAAGCCCTACGTCAAGAGGAAGACTATTTGTCATCTTTGTTATCTCAAAAGGCGAGAGAACGGATTACAAGCGAGTCTTGCTCGAGTATACAAACTCTAAGAAAGTAAGAACTTCTATGAAAGTAATACCTAAGCAAAACGCACACGGGCCTATGATAAGTAAGGCACGAATGCATGTGCGTCAAAGGAAAAGTGCGTAAGAAAAGTTTGTAAAGTAAAAGCGTAAGGTAAAATGCGTATTTAATGCAAATACAAAGTGAATTGGCCTCCCTCTTGAAAGGCATCGGGGGTCCTTTTATAGAGCGAGCGAGGTTGTCCTATTAAGCGACATTCCTCATAGAGGGTTGGATTTACAGTGTTCGTTCTAAGCATCCGATATGCTCTGGGTGCCGAAGCTTCAGTCTTGACTTCTTCATGGTCTCTAAGACACTATCTTGTGTGTGAGATATTTATCCCTCTGAGGACAGATTGGATGGATGGTAAGCTTAGCTTGCAACCAGTCATCGCGGGTTCATCACCTAAAGAAGTTACTGGGCCCACCGCCCGTCATAAATGCCCCCAAGTACCTACCTCTCCCGGGCACGATCCCGGGAGGAATGATCCACCTGATCTCTCGGGTCGGGAATTGGGCAGGCTGGGTATCACGACCTTAACAGGACGGGGCGTTGGTGGCGAGCCCCTCCTCGGGCAGAGGGTAGCTATGGTGCGTAGCTGTATAATTGTCACGTACCATCGAGTCCCATATGTTTGGTACCCCGAGTATCGAACTATGTCAGTTCCTAACCACAACCCCATTCTCACTTTGTTTGTTTTTAAACACCCATTTAGTTTCTATCAAAGTGTGACCATGAGGTTGAGGTACAAGTTTTGAAACATTATTTTTTTCAAAATTTTCTAACTCTTATTGCATGGCAATGATACAAGATTCGTTAGTTAGTGCACGTGATACATCTTTGGGCTCAAAAGAAGAAACAAGAGCAGAATGAGAATGAGAGTTTTGATCGCAAAACCTAGACTGCTTGACTCTTTCGTGCAGGCTTCCAATAATTTCTTGTGGAGGGTGACTTTTGCGGATATAGCGGGAAGTAGACACTTCACAAGATCCTTCTTCTTCATGTTCATAAACAATAGAAGAGTTTGTGGCTTGAGAATGATCAGGACCAACAGTAGTAGACGTTGAAGCTTGTTGTGGAGCAAAATCAAGAGCAAGAACGACATTGCTTTTGAAATTTCAGGCAGCAGCTCCACTCCTTCTTCGTATTAAACAAAAATACTCTCCCGCTGCAGATATGCATATCGACCTGCAATGTTAGAGCTAGTACCTGGGTTAGCTTTATCAAAAGACACCTCACAAGTCTCCACATTTTTTTCACCATCATGAAAAAGCACACGGTATCGTCTAGTATGAGATGGATAACCAAGGAACATGTCATCAATAGATCTAGCTTCAAATTTATCAATATTACCACTTTTCTTCACAAAAAATTTGCAACCAAAGGCCCAAAATGTCTTACACTAGGCGTATGTCCAAATTGAAGCTCATATTGTGTTTTCCCTAGATTAGCTCTCAAGAAAACTCGATTCGAAATATAACAAATTGTTGCAATTACATTTACCCAAAAAAATTTAGGCATGTGATATTCATCAAGCAAAGTTCTAGCCATCTCAACTAAAGTTATGTTCTTTATCTCTACGACAACATTTTAGCGAGGTATATATGGTGAGGAAAATTGATGATATTTTCCTTTTTTCAGCACAAAAGTGATTAAATAATTGATTTTTAAATTTAGTTCCATTATCACTTATCATTGCCTTTAAAGATCGTGGGTGGTCAAGTGATAACCTAAAAAATAAACTTCTAAAGTGAATAAAAGCTTCATTCTTATATGTCATAAAGTAAACTCAAGGGTATCTAGAATAATAATCAACAATCAAATGGACCCACCATTTACCTCCAAATAATTGAACTCGTGAAGGACCAACGCTGTCAAGATATAGGAGCTGTACCGGTACTATTGTTTTGGTTATTGTGAGTAGAGTGTGTGTACTTGCAACCATCTTAGAATGTCTACAGTAAGGGCACATAATATTGTTGTCTCCTTTAAGCTTAGGCATCCCACGTATGCGATCAAGACCACTAACACGTGTGAGATGATCAAAGCCTACCCGACCTATGATGCCAATTTGATTCATTACCAACTAGAATCCTAGGCTTGGAGGTTGACAAATTAAAATTAGCATTAAAAACCCTTCCAAACTAAGACATGGTAAACATAATCTCACTTTTTGAATATATTACTTTTGAAAACAAATCAGTGGGGCTATGTCGGCATGACAGATGAAACAATTTTTAGTGAAAGTAACTTCTAGATTTTCATCTAGTAATTGTGAAATAGAGAGCAAGCTGTATTTCAAGTTTGTAAAAAGTGTCACATCATCCAATGTGTAGTGAATATTAACCCCAACCGAGCCTTTTACAATTATAGAAGTAGATGACTTATCAGCAAAAGTAACATTTTCTACACTTGACACATAAGAGAGGGAGGAGAATCATTCTTTGTTACTAGTCATGTGGCGTGAGCAACCTAAACCCACAAGCCAAATGTTCTTCTTTCTCAAGCATGTAACCTACATAGCAACACAATACATCAATGACTCCATAAGTGGGTTTGTAAAAAGAGATTTAGGAACCCACTACTAAGTCACACCAGAAACAACACACGAAAGCTGGGAAAATGCAGCAGTTTTACAAGCCAGGGTTTGAGAATTCTTGCACCCAATTGCTGATCTAAAGGGTGTGTCATGTGTAGCACGAAAAACAGTAGGTTTGGGAGCATGTTTTGCATGTTTTTGACTCATTTCAGTAGGTTGTGTATTTCTAACATTTGGTACTGTGTGCAACCAGTTTTGCATGTTTGTTATGTGATCCACCTAGCATTCCTTGCCTTTTCTACTGTTTATGTAGTCTATACAAAAATCTATGACATGACCATCTCTATCACAGTAGGTACAATGATACTTAACCTTATGTTCATGTCTAGATGAGCAAGCAATGTGTTTGTTAGCACCTGAATATGACAACGCTCCTGGTGACCTAAAAACTACCTTTTTATTAGGAATTGTTTGAGTCAAACCACTTTCTAGTTACTTTACAACCTCAGGTGGGTTCACCTTAGCATGAGCATGAGAATCAAAACCAAAACTTTCTAAGAGTTTGATATTCATCAAGCATAGTCCTAGCCATCTACCATGCAAAGTGCTTAGTCCATATATGCTTAAAGAGAGAGAGATCCATGTAAATATATGACAGGGTATCATTTGTAAAAAAATAAAAAAGGGGGAGGGGTGGGCTGGGGGTTAAGGACCTTAGTAAGATGAATGTCATTTTGCTGACCAAATGGTAGTGAAGATTGGAAAAGGAACAAGGGCTTTGGCAGGACCTTGTCGTAGTTAAATACATTAGGGATTCTCCTGTTGGGACATTGAGACATAAAATGTCTAACTCTCTCAGATAGAGAGACCTTTGAAAAGTCAAGAATAAATATACAAGAGTACATCATTCTCTTTGAACTTTGTGTGGACAAAGACATCTCTGTTGCCGAGTGCTTTGCGCAAAACTGGTTTGGTCAGTTCAGTTATTCTTTGCCAGCATCTTTCTATAGCATGTGGTATAACCTCGTGTATAAACTTAATGGTTTGACTGTGCAGCAAATGATGATATTGTGGTGTGGAAATGGAACAAAACAGGAGCCTTTTCAGTTAATTTGGTTTATACTAAATTGACTAGGTCATATTCTGGACCAGGTTATAAACAAATTCGGAAAGATAGAATCCATCCCAAAATCAAAAACTTTATGTGGTTGATTGAAAAGGATGCTATATTAATGAAAGAAAACATGGTCAAAAGCAATTGATCTGGTGATGCCTCATGTAGCTTTTGCCATGAATTTGAAATAGTGAATCATTTTTCTTTTTGGTTGCTGCATAAGCTTGGACAGCCTGCTCAAAACCTGCATATGATTCATAGCGTCATAACAACTCAAGTTGTTTGACCAAAAACTACCAGCATAGTTTAGCATGCTCGAACCCTAACCAAGGAAATCTATGTTGTGGTCCACCACCACCACCAACAGGATGCCTACCCTTTTCGAATTCCCGAACCCTAACCAAGGAAATCTATGCAAGGCACCATTTGACTCGGCCGGCGGCGAGGGCGAGGAGGGAGGCAGCACGAGGACGAAGGAGGGAAGGTCGAAGGGTTTAGGGTTTACCGTGAAGCTCGGTGGCGATGGCAAGGGCTTCACTCGGCATACCTGGAAGTGGCGAGGGAGAAGCAAACGGACAATGGCGAAGCTCGGCGGCGAAGGCGAAGCTCGGTGACGACGGCAAAGCTCAGCGGCAAGAGCGGTGAAGACTTGGCGGCAAACAAAATTTTAACAGTCTGACGGCGTCTCAGTGATTTTGCCCAGGTTCGGTTTTTCCAACGCGGCCGAGGCTATATATAGACGACTATCTTCTCAGACGGTTTTTAAGTACCAACCGCCTGACCGCCTGAGAAGATGCATTTATCTCAGGCGGTTGGTTTTTAAGTACCAACGCCTAAGAAGATCTTTATGTAAGCTTAATTAATATTCTTGATTAATGGTGGAGTCTTTCAAAAACCAAAATTCCACTTTCTTGTAATATGATTGAGTATTAAAGGTTATCATTAAATTTCACTTCATAAAGCCTTTGAAATTGGTCATAACATAAAAAACATATTACAATTGCTATTTGTCATTTTTCTATCTTGATGAATATAATGATTTTTTTCATTTTTTTCAATGGATATTTTTAGTCATCATACCAACCCCTATGAATGTTTTCATATTTTTTTAAATTTTTTAGGATCAATGTGTTTTCAAAATTTGATGAATGCCTCATATGTATATGAGCATTTGGTTAGAATGATGGATAATTTGAATTTTAACATGTTGGAATGCTTTAGAAAAATTACCAAAATTCATACATGTATAAATAATACAAATATGTTCATACAAACCAATTTCAGTGAAGGTTTTTTAGGAGATACAAAATGTGAATAATATGTGAGTATAAATTAATTTTATATTTACCAAAACATTACAATGTTAGCTATACAAGTTTTAAAATATTTGGTCCAGGTGGTAGATGTTAATTTTTGAAAAATATAGAAGAAAGAATCATCGAATTTGGACTCAATTTGCAGAATCTATACATGTTTGAGTATTTATATTGGAATCTAAATAAAAAAGAAGCGAGAGAAAAGAAAACTGAAAAACAGGCTCATGCAATTATCCCAGGCGGTTGGTACTTAATACCCGCTTGAGATAATCTTTTTCTCAGGCGGTTATTCAGTACCAACCGCCTAAGAAGACCTTTATGTAAGCTTAATTAATATTCTTTATTAAATGTGGGGCCTTTCAAAAGCCCAAATTTCACTTTCTTGTAATATGATTGAGTATTAAAGGTTACCATTAAATTTCACTTCATAAAGCCTTTGAAATTGGTCAAAACATAAAAAAACATATAATAATTGCTATTTATCATTTTTCTGTCTTAATGAATATAATGATTTTTTTCATTTATTTTTTCAATGGACATTTTTAGTCATCATAGCAACCTCTATGAATTTTTTCAGATTTTTTAAAAATTTTTTGAATCAATGTGTGTTCAAAATTTGATGAATGCCTCATATGTATATGAGCATTTGGTTAGAATGATGGATAATTTGAATTTTGACATGTTTGAATGCTTCAAAAAATTAACAAATTCATACATGTATAAATAATACAAATATGTTCATACAAATCAATTTTAGTAAAGGATCCCTTTTTTTAGGAGATACACAAATGTGAATAATATGTGAGTATAAATTAATTTGATATTTACCAAAACATTACAATGTTAGCTATACATGTTTTAAAATATTTGGTCCCAGTGGTAGATGTTAATTTTTGAAAATATAGAAGAAAGAGTCATCGAATTTGGACTCAATTTGCAGAATTTATACATGTTTGAGTATTTATATTGGAATCTAAATAAAATAGAAGTAAGGGAAAAGAAAATTGTAGAATAGGCACAGGCAATTATCCCAGGCGGTTGGTAAGTAATACCCGCTTGAGATAATCTTTTTCTCACGCGGTTATTCATTACCAACCGCCTGTGAAGCAGTTAAAAACCGCCTAAAAAAACCTACTGAACTTTTTTAAATTTTTTTCACAGGCGGTTGTTTCGTTAAAAACCGCCTGTGAAAACCGACGCCTATATAAAGACCCCTCGGGCACCACATAAAATCTAACCCTGGAGATTTTCCATCGACGCCACTAGGCTACCAAAATTTTCAACTGTGTGCCGGCCGATACTGCATTCACCAGTTGATCAACCTTCGAAGACAGAAAAGGTTAGAAGAGACTTCTTCTTCACTATCATGTTTTTAATTTGTTCTATTTTCACAGTTTCATTTTGTTATGTTTGCATATGCCTCCAGCCCCCCCCCCCCCAACCACTTGAGATTTGTAGTAGATTTGAATGATTAAAGGTTGAAAGATGTAGTTTAGTCTCCTCTTGAGCTCACCTATGAATTTTACAGAATAAGAAGTAGATTTGAAGGATTAAAGGTTAAAGATGAATGCAAGCACATCACGTGTTTGATGAAATGTTTCAATGAATAAGCCTAACTTCAAAAATCCATTATGGCCACTAGGAAGCTGAGAAAATTTGAAACAAATTTTCTTGGAACCCTTATGAACAGACCTACATGATACCAATATTCACTTATATGATACATTCTTGTTATGTCTCTGTAAATTCATTTTGTAGAAGACCTTTAGGGAATATTTGTGGCCAAATTTTATAAATCTTACAAAAAATTGTTTTTGAAGCATGGACTGTCGAGCATGGATGTATAACATGCCAAGACCCGATCTTATGTACATTCATAATGTTGCAAATTTTATTGAAGCATCCAAGAGACATGCGAAGTTGCAAAACATAGATGACATATTATGCCCATGTATCAACTGCGAAAATAAGATTGCTTTGATAGATACTATAGTAATCCAATCTTATTTGGTGAAAAGAGGTTTACAAAAAACTACACAATGTGGACAGAGCATGGTGAGTTAGATACACATGAAGTGGATAAAGATGATGAGAGAGTTTCAGATGACGATAATGTTAGTATCGATGATGGTAGTGACAATCAAGATGGTGATGATGATGATGATGAGTTCGATTATGAGGAGATGTTGTGTCACATTGAACCATATGTATTGACTTCTATGGGAGCAAGTAAAGGTTTAAGTAAAATGGAGACATTGCAGAATGCGGCGACAGAGCTTTTATATGATGAATCAAACGGTTGTGATAAAGAGTTTACTACATTGCATGCAGTCTTAGAACTACTAAAGTTGAAAGCCACACACGGATGGTTCGATTGTAGTTTCTTTGATCTTTTGAATCTTATGGCAGAAATTCTTCCAAAGAAAATAAACTGCCCAGAAGCACTTATAAAGCGAAGAAATTTCTTTGTCCGATGGCACTAGGTGTGACAAAAATACACGCTTGTGTGAACCATTGTATTCTGCATCGCAAAGAGCATGAGCTCGCAACTAGATGTCCCATCTGTGATGTCAGTAGATATAAGAAGGACTACAATCACACGTATGTTACCAAAATGAAAAAGTCTTAGAAGAACAAGAAATTTATTATTGGTCTTGAAGGTGATGATGACGATACTTCTGGCGATGCAGACGGGAAGAATAAAAGAAAAATTCTTGTCTGGGTGATGTGGTACCTTCCGGTAATTGCTCGCTTGAATCGTTTGTTCTCAAACCTTAGGGAGGCTGAACTTATGTGTTGGCATTCTGAGCAGCGCAAGAAGAATGAAGAACATATTCGACACCCTAGTGATGCAACACAGTAGAAAATTTTGATATTCAGTATCCAGAATTTGCAAAGGAAATCGGAAATGTAAGATTTTCCTTGGGTACAGACGGAATGAATCCATTTGGTGAAAAAATGAGCATACACAGGACATGGCCTGTGGTCTTAACGATGTACAACCTACCGATGTGGTTGTGTCACAAAATGAAATATATCTTGTTATCTGTTTTTACCCAAGGTCCAAAACAACCCAGCATCGAAATTGATGTGTTCTTAGAACCTTTAATGGAAGATATGGCGAAATTGTGGAATGAAGGGGTACGTACATGGGATGAGTACAAGCGGGAATATTTCACGCTAAGAGCAATGATATTCGTTACCATGCATGATTACCCCAGACTGTTTACATTAACGGGACAAATGAAAGGGAAGAAAGGTTGTGTAAGGTGTGTGGATAGAACTGGATTTCTATACCTCACTTCATCCAGAAAGACGGTGTACATGAGACACCGGCGGTTCTTGACAGGTACACACAAGTATAGGAAGATGAAAGAACAATTTGATAACAAAGTGGAAAAAGATACTGCACCAAAACCTTACAGTGGATAACTTGTGTTCGAAATGGTCAAGAACATTCATATTGCTTTCGGTAAGGGCAAAAAATGTAAAGGAATCAAGAGAAATAAAAGTACATCTTCAGGTGATACAACTAACATGGCCATCAAGAAACAATCAATTTTTTTCAAGTATCTTCCATATTGGAAGAATATGGAATTTTGCCATAGTATTGATTTGATGCACGTTACAAAGAATGTAGTTGACAACATCATTGGGACCTTGCTAGACATGCCGGGGAAAACAAAGGATAGATTAAATTCACGTATGGACCTAGTAAATCTTGATTTCAGATCAGAGCTTCATCCAGTAGAAAAGGCGAACGGGAAGCATTACCTTCCCCCAGCCAGCTACAACTTGACACTAGAAGAGAAAAAAGCAATTTGCGAATGCTTATGTGGGATCAAAGTGCCCGCGAGTTTCTCATCCAATATCCGCAAACTAGTCTTGATGAAGGACTTATCTTTATTCGGTTATAATTCTCATGACTGTCACATGATGATGACAGTATTCCTTGCCATTGCAATAAGAGTCATCAAACATGAGCATATAAAAGTTGTCATCATATGTTTGTATTACTTCTTCAATGGAGTATCACAAAAGGTGATAGCACGTGAAGATTTAGGCTATCTGAAAACATACATCGTTGAGACTATGTGCAAGCTTGAGATGTGTTTCCCACCATCCTTTTTTGATATATAAGTACACCTAATCATACATCTTGTTGAACAGATAAAAGCATTGGGGCCACTATATTTACATCATATGTTTTCGTTGGAGAGATATTTAGGAGTATTAAAAGGTTATGTGCAGAACCGTGCTCACCCAGAGGGTTCAATCATGGAAGGATACACCACTGAATAAGTGATTGAGGGTTGCTCTGATTACATCAAAGATGGAAAACCGATAGGTGTGCCTATATCAGTATATAAGGGTAGACTACGTGGAAGAGACAAAGTGGGTAAGCAAACTTTTATCATTCAATATTACAAGAATGTACATCGTGCACATTTTGGTGTACTACAACTGATCGCAATAGCTGAGTCATACATCGAGGAACATCAAATTGAGCTTCGTGAAAAAAACCAAGACCGCACAGAGGATTGGATCATTAAAGAGCACAAAAGATGTTTCACTGAATGGTTAATGGACAAAAATATACCATACGAAAACTCTATAGAAGAGGCAACAATGAAGAAGTTAGCTTTTGGCCCATATGCTTTGGTGACATCATGGCAAGCATATGACAGCAATGGTTACACATTTTACACTAAAGAAAAAGACGGTAAGAGTGTTGCCCAAAATAGTGGTGTTCGTATTGAGGCTAGTGATTCACAAGGGCAAAAGACCACATACTTTGGGTTCAAATGAAATATGGGAACTCGATTATGGCAAAAGAATGGTAATGCTCGTATTTAAGTGCCAATGGGTCAAACATCCTGATAGTGTGAAAGTGGACAATTACGGGCTGACACTCGTAGACTTGAATAATGTGGGTTATAAAGATGATCTGTGGGTTCCCGCCAATAGTGTTGCACAAGTTTTTTATGTTCAAGATCCAGAAACTGAGAAGATGAACGTAGTTGTTTCTGGAAAGCAAAATATTATTAGGGTTGAGAATGTGGGAGATAATGAAGAGGAATATAACTAGTATGAAGAGATGTATCTTTTCACCGAACTAGAAAACATCAAGCGCGTAGAGAGAAGCATTAAAAAGGATTTGAAACCCTATATGCGAGAAGATGTCAATGCTGGAAAAATGTATGATATATATTGTATATATTTGTATCCTCTGAAATCAACTTCGAACAATGCTTTATTTCAGCTTTAGATAGCACGTTTCAAACATTATTAAATTCAGCTTCTATATCGAACATTATTATATTTATCACCTTCACCTGTTCTATAAGTTATCAAATTGTATGTGTATATAAATTTCTTCTGACCTATGATGATCAGGTTTGCCTTCCAACAGCTTGGTTCTAAACAACATCTAGAAGCACAACTCTTGAAGCTCATGTCAAGCTAATCCCTTCACAGCAAGCTCTTGTAGATCTGAGTAACACCTTGGACTCATATTTGGATTGTTAAAATCTTCAACTGAAGTCTGATAATACTTCCCATCCATTTGAGCGCTTGTTTGGATAGGAGTGGATCATAGAGATTTCACCTTAATGCTTCAATATAAGTGGATTGAGGTGGATTGAGGAGAAAATTAGTTCATTCTTCACTCCAATCCACTTCAATCCAATTAGATTGAGTACACTCAAACAAGTCCTGGAAGATTTCTTTCTCTTCTCTCCATTTTAAAAACATACGAAGATGCTACTTCATCAGTTCTAATGGCTGAATATATAGGCTACAAATCAGTACCATCTATCTTAGTGCTTTACACAAGCGACGAAGCGAACAACTTCAATCACAAATCTTGTTTTTAAGGTATTCATAGGAATTTGACCTTAATCTTTCAAGCATAGATTTATCAATAAGTGAAGCTTCCTCATTAGACATGTTAATGACAGTTACAAGTGAAGGTTATGTCGAAGCTAATGAAATCTCAATGGGACTGAAGATAAAGAGATGCATGTCCAGGTTAGACAACATGAAACTATGATGGCAGCCTTCAACAACATGAAAAGTGATGCCAAGGTTATGCTTGCATCAACCAAGGCATGTTGTGAGGGCATAACACTTGTTAGAGCATCACGGTTATGCTTGCCCCAACAAGTGTTATACTCTCACAACATGCCTTGGTTGATGCAAGTATAACCTTAACATCACTTTTCATGTCGTTGAAGGTTGCCATCATAGCTTCACACTAACCTGTACATTGTCACTCATATCCAAGATCTCTTTATCTTCATTCCAATTCAGATTTCGTTAGCTTCGGCACATCCTTCGCTTATAACTGTCATTAACATGTGTGATAAGGAAACTTCACTTATTGATAAATATATGCTTGAAGCATTAAGGTGAAATCTCTATGAAAAGGTGAAAACAAGATTTGTGATTGAAGTTGTTCGCTTCCTTGCGTGAAGCACTAAGAGGGTAGGTACTGATTTTTAATCAATATATTTAGGCATCAAAACTGGGAAAGGAGCATCTTCCTAAGTTTTCAAATGGACATGAGGGAAAGAAATCCTTCAAATGGATGGGAAATCCTTCCAAGGATCATCAGAATTCAATTGATGCTTTCAACAATCCAAATGATGAGTCACAGGTGTTACATGTATCTACAAGAGCTTGTTGTGTAGGGATTAGCTTGACAGGAGCTTACCAGCATCACAGACGGTTTTTAATTAACAAGCAGCCTGTGAAAACAATGACTTTCCCCAGGCGGTTCTTGAATAAAAACTGCTTGTGATGATTGAACCAGTACATACAGTTCTAAAACAATGACCGCTCGTGAAAATCATGTATTTACCCAGGTGTTGGTTAATTAAGAACTGCCTGTGAAGTTTGTTACATCACATGCGGTTCTTAATTAATAATCGCATAAGAAAATCATGTATTTACTCAGGCGGTTGTTTTTTAAAATCCGCCTATGATGTTATGTCATCACAGACGGTTATTATTTCATTCATCATCACAGTCACATTTTTTATGGACCGCCTATGTTTAAAAAATTGAGGCGCCTGTAAAAATAACTTTTTTAGCAGTCAAGGTGCTATAACTGTCAATATCGCTCCCTTCACCGTCCAAAACCAATCTGTAATATCTGAAAGAGCAAATGCAATAACAAGCCACGGGTCTTCGTCTGGCTTCTCTTTATGGATCATCTTAATACCCGTGATATCCTCCGTCGGAAGAATTTTCAGCTGGAGCTAAATGATTATTGTTGTGTGCTCTACCGCAAGTGTCAATAAGAAGCAGGTAGATCTACCTTTGTTTTTTAAATGCTATTTTGCCAGGGGATGCTGGCTGGGCTGGGGTGGTGGAATCTAGATCTTCAGTGCTTATGAATGCCCAACAGCCTTTTCCGACCGTCTTCTTCATGGAAATTTTAATTATTGCGTCCTGGACCATATGGGATGTCTGTGACAAAAAAAAAAAAAATTGAGCATACCACCCCTTTTCATACGCGGTGGTTCAGTAACTTTAGAGATGAATGCTTTCTCCAAACATATAGAATGTCTCCACCTCTTGGGTCATTCACAGTGATATACTGTCAAGCGTACTGAAAAGTATACCAGAAAATTTTTATAAGAGCACATACTGGAAGTATAAAGTATATACAGTATGGTTTAGAGGGTAGAGTATGCTTTAAGGTGCTAATGCAAGTGGTCTTAGACGTAGGTTTTCTGGTTGGGTTCAAAATATTTCCTAAGTGTACCTCACACGTAGGAAGTCTTACTCTATTTCTTGTATTTTGTTACCATCTTTTTAATAAAACTTAACAGTAGGATTTGCTGCTGTTTTCTTGGTTCAAAAAAATTGGGTGGAAACCACCTGATTACTAGAATCGTGAAAACTTTCTTAAATACATATTATATGTTTTGGTAATTCTAAAAATCAGGATACGTGCAGATGTCATGGTGAGAAACGAGCATATAAAATTTTAGCACTGAAATCAACTTTATTTAAAAGAAGCAAAAATAACAGATCACGGTGAAAGAGGAAAAAACTACTGCATATTCACTATTTTGTCTTTTTCCCTCATCTTTCTTCCTATTTGTTATTTTTGTATTATTTTAAACAAGTAATTTGTCTACATAATTGTCGATGTATGCCAACGACACTTCTCTCGGTACTACTAAGAAGTAGTCTGCAAAGATTTGTATTTAGAAGTGACGCTAATCAAGATCCAAGAACACGGTCATACAGAGGAGTTTTACATGGTTCGGACCACCTGAGCGTAACACCCTACTCTACGGGGTGCTTATGTATTATATGAGTATGGATGATTGTGGATGTCTTGTGATCCGTTGAGATTAGATTCTACCATGCAGTGCAACCCTCTTATATGCCAAGGACTGACTGTTACAGTATACGCCCTAGTCCGATAGGTGGCCCCGGCTGTAATAACCGCCCTATACACCATCTACAGGTGTTAAAGGTGGTTAACAGTGTGATAACGTGTCTTAATGACAGCATTACTGGTCTTGACAGTCCTCTGATCGTGCGTCATTAATATAACATTAATGACGCGTTAACCAGGTCTTGTAATGGTCGATTGATAGCCCTTGAATGTCCGCGCAGTTGGAGATCCCGCTGTCTTCCTGTTGCAGACATAGGTCCGGGCATGTGACACATGGCAGCACCGGGGCTTTCCTCTACGGAAAGACGGGTCCAGATCTACTGGACACGTGACAGCTCCGGAGCTTCCCTTGTCGGGAAGGCAGGTCTGTCGCCCTAGAACACGTGGCAGCACCAGAGCCACCCTAAGGAGGGAGCCAGGTCCGGCACTGCAGGACACGTGTTGCCTCCGAAAGTCCACAATACTAGAAGGTAGAACTCTACGCGTCATCTTCTGTTACGAAGGGATACGTGGTAGGCAGGGTATCGACAGTGGCCCCCGAGCCCACCTCTGTTGAGATTATGAGGTTTCGATGCTGGAGGTGGGGCCATTATCTCTCCCGCACAGTTGCTTTAGGTTTCCACTTGGGACACGCGACCTTTATTGATTTGGGAGGTGAGAAACATGACGTGCTGATCTCACGAAACTGAAGGACTCCGTTTCCCAATACGATTTTCGTATCGGTTCCCAGCGTAATCTTTGTAGTCCTATCAGGTCGCCGCCCTCGAGCTTCCAACTTCTCATCATGATAATGGTTCACCTGGTGCGAATTTTTTAACAAAGTGGACCAGGGCCCCCTTGTCATTGATGAGGTAACTTCACAGAGCGTGATTATAGTCTAAATGCAGTTGTCATCCAAGCGTTGCGGAGGCTTAATAAAGGAAGAGGCATTGCAAGGTGGAAGAACTCTTACGCATCGATCTATTCTTGCCATAGAGTTATTAGCTTGAACCCTTGCGCCATGCTCCCACTTTTTCTCCATTTTGCGGCGATGGAACTCGAACTTCCCTCCAATAAGGTTGTGAGCGATGATGAGTTGTTGAGAGTTCGAAAGATGATGGGTTGGACAAGTGATTCCTTCAACAACGCTATTTGCCACAGCAAGCTCCCATTGAAGAAGGAGTCCTCCGGCGACATTGTCTACATCTCGGCGTACGCCATAGTTGGGCTGGTTCCGCCTGTGGCTAACTTCTTGCTGATGCTGTTGGAGTCGTACGAGCTCCAACTGCACCACATTGGACCTCACTCCATCTTGCTGGTGGCGATCTTTGTCCACTTCTATGAGATGTGGGTGGGTGTGCCGCCCTGCATCCCTCTGTTCTGGACCTTCTTCACTCTCGAGATGACAGACAAAGGTAACTGCATGTTGGGGTACTACTACTTCATAAAGCATAGAAATGCCCCATTAAATTACATCAAGACCTTTCCTTCCAGGGAGTGGGAGACGTGGAAGACTGATTGGGTTGTGATTCGGGTGGACCCTCATGATCAGCTGGAGCTTTCTGAAGGGCTTCTGGCGATGGATTCTGACTCCTGGGTGGAGCTCTCAGAGCTATCTGAGAAGTACAACCCCGTGCTGACGAAGATCCGGCACCTGGTGAGCAGAGGATTAACATCTGTGATGGTCCTCAGCATCTTCCTGACCAACCACTGGGCGCCGCTCAAGGAGCGAGAGTTCGTGGCCTGGTCTTTCTCTAGACAACTCTGAATTGAGGTTGGTCAGGGCACCAATATAGATGATCACCTTGAAGCTCCATCTGCAGAAGTTGAATTGCAGAACTTGTTCAAGGGATGACCTTAGACCTCTGGCTAAGTTCCTGCCTCTGAACATACTTTTGCAGGTCAGGAGAGAGTTGCAGAAGATGATGCCACTGCTTGACGACACAGGTCTTGTGATGCGTCAAAGGAGCACTCCACCGGCGGGGATTGTATTCGCCAGAGCTTCGGCCACCTGCCCGCATGAAGGGTCTGACTCTACGCTTGTCAGCAGGAAGGGCAAGGCTCCTGCAGATCCAAGCCAAAAGAAACCTGACTCGAGTCAGGACAAAGGCAAGGAGCCCGTCAACACCTCCAGTCGGAAGAGGAAGTTGATGCGGGCTAATGGCAACTCTATCAGATTGACTCCGACGCAAGCAGCGCCACCGCCTCGACCAGGCCTCAAGTCAGTGCTGGTTGTGCCTCCAGCAACGACAAGTCCGGCCCCGACGGCCAGATCATATTCGAATCCACCTATGGGGGACACTAGGCCCGGCAAGTCTACTCCGATCCTAGTGCCAGTGGCGAGCTCTGTTTCTGGAGTACCTTTTCAGACGATGGAGGTCCCAGCTGGGATAGTGCCAAGACCCCCGGGCTGAAGTTTGGAGCCTCTGCCTCACTGACGATGGTAGGTTCTTACTCTGACCGTCCAAGAAAGAAGCTTCGTGCCAACTAAAGTGGCAATGTGCCGAGGTAATGATCGACTCTTAGACTTCTATTCTGTTTTTACTTTTTGCTCTTTCCTGAACTCTCTATTCCTCTATTTCCAAAGTATGAGAGGAGGAGCTGTTGCTCCATCTGCCAGCGCTGCAGCCACAAAGATCGCGCCGGAGGCAAAAGAAGTTGCGGTGGCACCGGACCACAGGAAAAAGCACTGGAGCAAGCTTCAGTTGCTCCAAAGCCAGCACCGAAGGTCCTGACACAAGTGCTGGAGGTTTCAGAAGTTGCAGTGGAAGTTCCGAGACGAGCTCCAGATGTGACGGCGTCGTTGGCTGATGCTGATATGCTAGAAATGGCCATGCTTGCATCGTTGCCTAAAGTTCCGACAGCGGGGCCTTCAGCATCTGGGCCGGATGTGGATGAGCTCTCGGAACAGAGCGCCGCTGATGTCGAGTTGTTGGAGTCCATGCTTATGCTATGGGCTCTGATGACTATTCCAAAAGACTCGGTGGAGCCACATGAGGAACTTCTAGCAGGTCTTGAGACAATTCCTCTGGCCATGTGTTAACGTTTCTTACATCACAGGTCATCTCTCAAAAGAGATAAGGTCCGCAAGTGCACGGAAACTGTTGTGTAGCATTTTACCCAAGAGTATTCCCAAGGGTATCATATTTATCCAAAAAGAAGGCAATAGAGTAAAGTAAACACTACTTTTATGATCAAGCTATGGGATACTAATCAATTATCAAGACAGGGGTAAGTTGAAAATATATGGGTAGTGTGACACACACCTAAGCAATCTACTCTAAAGTGTAGATGAGTCCTAATGGAGATTAAGCTAATAGTTGAGGGGTTGCTCCTACAATGCTTTTAATATACATACACAAAGCCTAGGTTAGATACTAATGAGCATGTCAATGGTGAATCCTTATGCTAAGTTGTTCAACATATCAGGCATGGGTTTACCCCTAGCAATACTAGGACGACTCCCGCCAAGAGCCTGTGGCATAGCTGAATGTGGAGGATTACAAAGGACAGATAGGGCTGTCACCACCTACTGCCTACCTCTTCAATCCATGGGTCTACGAGACATCCAACACTACTTACTATCCTAGCACCATGCTAGAATACTAAATAAATACCCTAGAGGCTCGAGTACAAGTGCCTCTCTAAGGCAATGACTAACCTAAACATTGTTAAACCAATGTTGAGATATAGCATAAGTTATTCATATTAACATGATCATATCATAACTAATTAGACTATAGTGGAGGTTTGTAGTGTTTATGATGATATATTAGGAGTGAGATGGCGTAATCATAAAGATTACTCCTACCACATACATGGAATGCACAATCAAACAAGAAACGCTTCACCCAAGCATATGAATAAAAGAAGACTAAAGATAATATCTTCATTATGAATAAAGTCACAAATATAAGAAAAGATACATGAGCCATACCTTTTCCAACTTGGACTTGGGACTAGAGGCTCTCCTCTCTATAGCCTAGCTCGAATAAGGAGTAAGAGAACTAGTCTATACAATAGAATGACGCTCAAGTGGTGTGTGTTGCAGTGAGGGGTGAGGGATCCTATATATAAGTGGAGAAGGGTCGGTTCCCGCCACTAAAAGCCCACGAATCAGTCACCACTAACTTCTTCAAGATGAGAGGAGCCAACATGTAGAAGCAGTTCGAGTTTGGCGCCGGGACCAGGTCGGCTGACTAGGGGGTCGGCCGACCTGGTCTTTGCATTGTTTCGCGTGTGCTTTCTCCAGGTCACTGCCGGGTGGATCCCATCCATTGATATGGGTGCTACACCGTTTTATGGCATCCGATACTTCTGTTTGTGGGTCATTTGATCCATGTGGAGCCACATGTCAGCGCTTGATTGGCTGGGATGATATTTTATAGGATCCATCCCTTTGTTTCACTCCAATTCTATATAAAATACCTGCATGCACCAATTTTTCCAAGTACAAGTGGAAATAGGTCAAATAGAAAGGTGATGTGTGCAAGAAATGACAATTCCTGAGTTATATTGACTGGTGAAATTGGTATATAACATCCGTCAACACCACGTCAATTGACAATGGCTGCTCAAGCCTCCGCCAAGTCCAACTCGTGTTCGACTATGAGCGCAAGACCCTGGAAGAAGAGCGTGAGACCCTGAGGCACTGGCCGAAGCTGCTATACTTAAAAACGAAGTTGACACAGTCCTAGCTTGTAGACTAAATGGGAGTAGTTGGAGTTGGAGAAAGCTCGACAGTCGCATATGAACAAGGCGCTGCACGAACGAGAGGCTGCTATAAAAGCCCTCAACGACAAGACCTGGGAGATCTACGAGCGTGCCAAGAAGGTAAACTAGTTGAGTTGGATAATAAGGATGATGAACTCCAAAAAAGACAGGATGAAATCTCTCAGAAGCTAGCATGCGGAGAGTAGGACTTGGCTGACCGCGTGGCAAAATTCAAGTCCTAGTGCGAAAAAGTGAAGCACCAAGTATGGCTGGCAGGGGAAGGAGTCAGTAAAAGAGAGAATGTTGTCTCTGCCAGGGAGAACAAGATGAAGGCGAAGGAAAAGGACCATGTGAAAAAGAAAAACCGTTTGCACCTCCGAGAGAAGCAAATAGCTAACCAGGCTGAACGGATCTAGCAGCATGCAAAAGAGGTCGAGTGGTTCTCGTAGGAGGGTTCTGCGGAGCTATCGTTCGCAAGAAAGTCACTAGAGGAGCTTCGGAGCACAAGAGCAATTGAGTCCCAGCAGGTCTGGGACTTCCTCGGGCGAGCGAATGAAGCTCTGGTGCCACTGGGATTCAGTCTGGTCCGACCGGCTGGCCAAGAGCTAGAGATGGACATGGCCTTGGTGGCGCTCAACTCCACTGGTACTAAGATGGATGCACTGGGAGATGTGGTCGTCGACCAGCTTGAGACTGAAGGAAAGTCTCTAGCTAGGAACATCGCAGAATATGTGCTGACGTGCTTCTGAAGCCGACATCCCTCGATGTCTCTAGCTTTGGTGGTTGAAGGACCCATCACCAATTAAGAAGAAGCTGCCAAGGCTAGCGTCCAAGAAGCCGCTCAAAAGGTTGCTTAATACTTCGATAGGAACTCTAGTAGCTACAACCTTTCACTTTTGTACCTTCATCTTGTAAATCTCCAATTTTGAATGAATGAAATCCTTTGAAATTCCTTTTTTTTCTTCAATACATTGCCTTTATCTTGTTGGCCCCCTGGTAGATGCGCTCAATCGATTGAGGACATCTACCTTAAGGAATTTGACAATGTCTTGAACACTTGATTGCTTCAAACTTGTAGCTAGTATGATAGCTTCGAGGTCCGAGGCATGCTTCCGAAATCTTCAAGGATCCTTTGTTACGTCAACAGCAGACCCCCTAGGAGTTTTTGGATCTTAGTTGCTTCGACGGCGCACACTGTCAATGCGTAAAACGTCGACGGCGAGCCCCTTGGGGTTGTTGGAGCTTGATTGCTTCGACGACACCCACTGTCAACTCGTAAAACGTAAACGGCGGGCCCCTGGGGGTTGTTGAAGCTTTGTTGCTTCAACGACGCGCACTGTCAACGCGTAAAACATTGACGACGAGCCCCCCCAGGAGTTGTTGGAGCTTTGTTGCTTCGGCGGCGCTAACTGTCAACACGTAAAATGTTGACGACGGGCCCCTTGGGGGTTGTCAGAGCTTCATTGCTTCGATGGCACTCACTGTCAATGCGTAAAACATCGACGGTGGGCCCCTGGCGGTTGTTGGAGCTTGATTACTTCAACGGCGCCCACTGTCAATGTGTAAAACATCGACAGCGGGCCTCTGGGGGTTGTCGGAGCTTGATTGCTTCGATGGCGCCTACTGTCAACGCGTAAAACATTGACGGCGAGCCCCCTGGATGATGCCAAGTGCTCTAGCAGCATCCACCATCGCCGTGCAGATTGCCGTCAATTATTCTTTTTAAGTAAAATGCGCTGGTAGTACACGAACTTGTGAGAGTGGTACTTAGGTCCATAAACTTCTAAAACACATTTAGAGGTCACTAAACTAATTAAATTATTCATTAGAGGTCCACCGTAGACATGACATGTTTACATGGCGTATACGTAGGATGACATGTTGGACCTAATATTTTTACACTTAAACCCCTGATATTTGTACTCTTCAGGGGGGCTACTGGGTTATTTTTTCCCATCTACACGGGATGAGATCGATCTCACGGCGATAGGGCATTGCGAAAAAATGGAAACTGCAGCCCCTTTCTCGGATCGTGGACGGGCAGCGCCGGTTGGGTCCTTGATCTCCTGATAAGGGCGGTGCCATCTGTGGCCTGGATTGGGTGGCAACACTGGAAAAAAAAATACGAGATAAAATAAAACAGCCTGTGAGAATAGAACACACGACCAGCTTGTTACGAGTCATCCACCATAACCGTCAGACCAATAGTTCTACATAGCCTATGTAGGAAAGTGAAGCCTATTCAATTTTTTTGGGCGCAGCATGCTCCAAGGTGTCGTCCGCAGCCCGATCCCAATGGTCACCCACGGCCTGATTGGAGATCTGCGCTGCGGCGGAAGTTTACGCCCCCTCGATCGAAGGCAGCTCCAGAGATCGACAAAACCAGGCCAAGGTGCGCCGCCGTTTTGACCTATTCCCGTTGAAATTCCCTGTAGCCCTACAATGGATCCTTTTGCCTTTAGATCGAAATTAAGGGACGAGTAGCCTCTGAATAGTACAAACATCGGGGTTTAACTGTAAAAGCATTAGATCCAGCATGTCTTCCTATGTGTACGCCATGTAAGCATGCCACGCATGCGGTTGACCTCTAATGAATTATTTAATTAGTTTAGGGACCTCTAAATGCGTTTTTAAAATTTATGGACTTAAGTGACACATCCTCACAAGTTCGTGTACTGCCAGCCCATTTTACTCATTCTTTTTTCTTGCGCATGAGAAACAAGAAAATCATTAAAATTTGTCCTCTTGCCTATCGCTTATTTGCGACTTTTTATCCTTCTTTGTATTTTAGATCCTAACAAACTCATTGTGACAACATAAGTATACTGATTGAAGTTCATTAGATTTGTGTGCTTTCCGGACCCGTCTTACTGAGACCCACCACAATAGGTAGAGTGTCGTACTTAGAGTGTTGTACCAGGCTAAGTCGATAGCGCACTCTGGACGTGTCATTGGCTTTGGATTTCAGGCGAGTAGATCATCTAGCAATACTAAGATCCAATAGAAGATTACCAATAACACTTATATATCACATGAATGTGTAGGACTAAATTTCATGTGGATTGCACAACATTGCTATTGACAAGAAGGTAAAAGATTATAAAAATAATGAGCATGCGCAAAATTAATACACGTAGAGTCTATTTGCATATGAATGTATCGCATTATAGGTCCGAATAACAGGGGAGACAAGGACACATTTAAAGTACAGGACAAAATTAAGTGTGTTATTCATATTGTACTAACCTGTAACACCCTAATTTTCATGCATGATGCATTGCATGCATCATCATACATGTTCAACGTAAAGCAACTTTAAAAGGAACAAGATTAAAATGAAATTAGAGTTAAAAGCAATTTAATTCTTTCAGGGTGCGGACTTGTACGGCCTCCAACCCGGACTAGTCCGGTATCCTTCTTCTGTTTCAGAAACTTCAGTTTCTTCAGAACCTGGACTTGTCCGACACACTGCACGGACTAGTCCATTGTTGGTTCTAATGTTTTTCCGTACTTGTCCGATTTCTAGTGAACTAGTTTGATGTCTTCTCAATCCGGACCAAATTCCTAGCCAAGCCAAGGACTTGTCCGACCCATAGAACGGACTTGTCCGAAATAGTCTCTGTTGCCAAACGGACTTGTCCGGTCCCCATGCAGACTAGTCCGGCCTTCAGAGTCCAACTCGGATTTTGTTTTTCTTCCACGTCATGTTATTGGGTAATTGCTTTAATTGGACCCAAGAACTTTGTGCCCAACATCAGAGGAGCCCAAGTGGACCCCACCACGGCCCCTACTCGTCCCCACCAAATTCTACATGGAAATCCACCCCAAAACCCTACTTCTCCACCCCTATATAAGTAACCCAATACCCTCACCTCTCCAACCTTTTGAGAAAACCCATGCTCGTGTCCTTGGTCGTGCACCGCATCAAGAGGAGATCCAGCAGCGAGGAGAAGGTGGAGAAGAAGGAGGAGGATCAAGCAGGTGTAATCTTCATCAACTTTTCAACATTGAAGTTCTTCATCACCAAATCATCCTCAACACCTCATTGTCGAACCCTAGCGCCAAGATTCAAGTGTTGCACCCAATTCTCGATCCTTGGATCTCGACACACACAGTACACTCTCTATATCAACCTTCCCACGTGAATTTATTCCTTGATCTCGCGGTCTAGAAAAAACCCTATTTCTGCAGTTTGGGACAGGGCGGACTAGTCCGACCCTGATATCGGACTTGTCGGGCCACTAAATCTAGTATTCTGAGTTGAACCTAAATTGACTCAAATCAACTCAAAACTTGTTCAAACTTGTTATAAACTATTGTAACTAGTTAGTAAATGTTAATAGCAACTCATTAATAAGTTTTACCTCACAATTGCATCAATCATGCACATCATGGCATATTGAGTAATATATGAGCATTATTTAATTGTAATGTTTGTTTTTCATGGTTGTCGCGCGAAATAGAAGGTACCGCTATAGAAAGTGCTTTCGAGGGCCTGCAGAACCAGAACATTGAAGGTTTCAATCCAAACCATGCTCAGGAGCAAGGCAAGTGTTCTTGATCATTTTGATCCAAGTTTTTAAATGTTTTATTTGCAAGATTGCATGCTTGTGTCAAAATAATGGGAAAGCCCAATTATAGGAGTTTACTAGTTTTGTATGACCACCCTTGTCGCTTGAACACAATGTAGAGAGTCGGGAAGGGTAATTACACATTTTGCTTTGCTATCTCAATTAGGATTGGTAAACAAACATATTTCTTAATTATGAAATATTGAACACATGAATGGTGGAATTTGATAATAATGACCCTTTAGCAACATGGTGCCTAGGGATCTAAGCAAGCCGGTTATGTGGAATGGGTTGGACTATTTTGGTGGTATTGCTTGCTTTAGATCCAAGGACCGATTCATGGAGCGACCATCCAGGATTTACAGTGCCACCACAGGGCCAAGTATGGGTGTGGTTTAGCTGACTAATTCATGTATTGCCAGTACTATTTGGACCATTAGGAAAGCCCGGGGAAGGGGTAGTCGGATGGGTTTGTAGTGACGGTGAGACTACCCTGGGATCCGAATGGTTCAAGAGGGGGCCCTTGGTTGGATGTGCTCAGTTGGAGACATCACCACCGGTGAAATCTCAGTGGGGTCTAAATATGCTAGTAATCACTTTGTAAAAGCTATTTTGTGATCTCTTGGCCACACACCAAAGGAAGTGTGAGACGGCATAATTGAGATTCTATTGTCATCGAAAGGTGGTGAAATCATGAATTTGTGGGTAAAGCGGTACAATAAAGAAGCAGTGCCTAAAATGCCTCTAGAAAGATCATACTGAAGTAAGACGAGCTATAATTGTACGTACATGTAAAGAACTCAAACGTGACAACGGTATGACAATACGATATGATGACGATGCTTTACCATTTGGCATCCAAGTGGAATTTACCAAAATCACTCTGCAAAGTGTGTTAAAAACTATCATGATAGTCGTGACCGGTTATGAGCAACCTGGACCCTCACATGATTAGAGTCATGGACCTTGAACATGGTTTAATGGCTGGAATTGAATTGGGAATTGGTATTGGTTCAGTAATTGGCTTTAGTATATGGAATTGATGAAATTGAGTCAGATGAGCAGTTATGAGTTGATTATGGATTATTATTGCTGGTATTGGTTAATTAAGTTGAAACTAATGTTATTTGGGTTATCTTGGCAAGGACTACACTTAATGATAATATTATTGCATTTTCAACTATTTTGATACTTTTATGCAACTAGCCATATTTATTATCATTCCTTGTTTAAGCTACATGTCATACTTTCCCACACTTGCTGAGTACGATATGTGCTCACCCTTGCTATTCTCCCAACAAATTCATATGCAGACGACAACATGGAGTACCAGGAGGTCTTTGAGGAGTTCTAGGCATGTGTGTTACCGTCAAGCTTTCTTGTGGAGTTGGAGTCTTTAGTGTTTAGTGTTTTCCGTTGCAGTCTTTTAGAGCTTGTATTCGAGACTATTTGGTTTGTAATAAGGTACTATTATTAGTATTATTATTTGAGACATGCTTTTATCTGTTTATCATTTGTGAATCACTTCTGTATGTGTGTTAAACATCCTGGACACACATATGCGTCATGCTTGATTCATTTTCAGAACCGGGTGTCACAAATTGGTGTCAAAGCCGTGTTAGACCGTAGGATGCAAGATTAGTTAGAATGGAGACCACAAATCAATTATGACTTCTTCCCTATTCAAAATTCGCTCATTTTGCATTATTTTGCCTTCCACTAGATATATAATATGGAAAATTTTGTGCTTTTTGCTGCTACAACAATTTTTGCCACTTTTCCATCTTTTTAAGCAAATGCACATCCTCTCATCTCAATTTATGGCTGCTGCAATTTCAGAACTAATATTTTTGTTTTCCTCTAATAATCTCGTGTTTTCTTATAGATGGCTCACACCAAAACTACAGCCCGTACGAGAGATCATTTGCCAACCCTTGGAAGGAAGCTTAGGCCTCGCGAGGAGCCGCAAATGGAATCAGCCCAAGAGGAGGAAGAAGTGAGTTCTCCCGCCAATGAAGTTGAGCATGAACACTCTAACACGACGGAGAAAGACCCTGAGGAGGTGGAATCCTATGATGATGAGCAGGAGGAAGACCCTGGGACGGTGGAATTCTTTGATAGTGAGTGTGAGACCTATGTGTGCTAAATACATTGGCTATGACGATAAAGTATTGAATACTACCAAAACACCTTTTTCAACAAGGTCCGACTCTAGGTTCGAGCTCCTGCAAGGTCCAACAAAAGGTTTGGCTTGTTTTGGGTAGCTCCGGCAAGGCTTGACATAAGGTCTGACTTCTTTGTCTAGGTCCGACTTATTTTTGCTAGGTCCGACTTATTTTTGCTAGGTCCGACTTATTTTGGTTAGATCCAACTTGTTGTGGCTAGGTCCATCTAGCTTTGGTCAGCTCCGGCGCTAGGTTCGACTAGTTTTGGTAAGCTCTAGCGCTTGGTCCTTCTAGCTTTGGTAAGCTCCAGCTCAAGGTCCGGTTAGCTTTGGCAAGGTCTAGTGCTAGATTGCAGTGGTTCTGCTTTTACATTGCAATGTTTCAAACTTGCTTTACACTTATGGAAAGTTTTCTTAGTATTCTCTTACTAAGTTTTTGGTGTGTTTTGGAGGTTATGGCTGATATCGTTTTGCTATGGTTTGCAACATGCTTATGTGAGGTGCTCGCGTAAGGTGTTGTAGTTTCAGAGCTAACGTGAGTCAAGTCGAGGACTTGTGCTCTGAAGTATTGGTTGTTTATTCATGTGCAGATGTTGCTTGAGTTCAAGACATGGCTGGTGACGAGATCCATTGAACTAATCTTAGGGAGAAGATGAGGTTCAACAACCAAGTTCGATAGGAATTGTCGTTGAGTTCATCGAGAGGTCACGCAACACGTTTGGATCAAGAACAGTGGATATGAAGATATCGTGGACGTCGTTGGAAGATGTTTGAACGTGTGCAAGGAGTGCATGGACGTGGATACATGGTTCCAAAGCGTGATGAAGAGATGTGGACGTAAAAAATTGGTCAGAAAGGACCAACCGACTTGGTTATAGACTCAAGATACGGCTGAGTCTGGTTTGACTCAAATATGGAAAGATTTGAGTTGGTTATGATAGGATTTTGTGTGGGTCACGAAGTAGAGTTGTTTTAGAAATGTGGGATACGTTCCTAAGGTGTTTGGAAGTCTTTAGATTGCTTCTATATGCGTATAGAAGAGTCTTGAGTAGTTATGAAATGTTTTGGTTGAATCTGAGTAGGATTTGAGTCCTAGTTAGGATTGGGTTGGCCTAAGGGCTTGTTATAAAAGCAAGAGAGGCCAGAGCTCATGGTGCACGACTTTGGGGGCTGTTCCTCTTGTGGTTTGATCAATAAAATTAGTAGTTTAAAGGAACTTTTGTGCCTTATCTATCGAACTTGTTTTAAACAAGTTTTTCTCGTCGAGTTTCTACACAACACTACCTTGCATCAGTGGTTTCATCATAACTCGAGTTTCACAATTCCAATTGACGGAATTCTTTTTGGGTTGTCTTCACAAGTATATTATCTATCATCTGTAAAAATTCACGGTCATTGGATATGTGGTTTTTGATCTACATGAGTTTCTTTGCAGTGTCGCAGATCTGATTTTTCTCGGGTAGAACAGATTGACCTTCGTTCAATCTTTCGATCGTAACATAAGTTTTTCTCGATGGATTTTGATTCCTGTTGTCGTGTCTTCGTGACTTGATTATCCACAATCTATACTATTTTTGTCACGATTTATCGCGTTTAGATTAGTCACATATATTATTTCTTAACAGATTGACTTTCTACCAAGGGGTTTTTTGTTTCTTCTGCTAAAAAAGTTTTAAATCTACCATTCACCCCCCCCCTCTAGTAGCTTTTCACGTGCTCTTTGATTCTACAATTTGTATTAGAGCCACGATGCTCTAATCTTTGTGATTTGCACGTTTTTTGACTAATCATCATGAAAAAATACTCCGCAACACCTTGTGTGTTTAGTGGCATTGATTTTCAGGTTTGGAGGGCATGTATGGAGGCTTTCATCCAGGCATAAGGCTTTGCAATATGGGAAAATGGGTACAATCCTTATGACGCACCGCCAAATGATCAAGTCACGGCTACAAACATGAGAGATGTCGACAAAAACAACAAGGCTCGCAACTTGATCATACAAGGATTAACACAAAGCAACTTCGACCGTGTTGCTCACCTCCGATCTGCATACGATGTGTGAAAAGCACTCTGCGACTACCATGAAGGATCCAACACGATCAAGGTGCTAAGGCAAGACATGTTCAAAAAGGAATACATGTGCATTGAGATGCAACTAGGTGAGTCCACCGACGATCTCTTTACTCGCTTTAATAAAATTTTCAGCAACTTACGTAGCGTCAATGTTAATTTTTCATATGTTGAGCATGCTAGGAAATTACTAAGCACATTATACATATAAATTTGGAAGATGAAAGTCACATCTATTCGTTAATATACTATCATGAGTAAACTTCTATATTCTAAATTGAAAACTCATGAAATTGACATAATCTCATGTAAGAACCCCAACAAGTCTCTTGCATTTGTTTCTCAACATTACATGCCTAGCTCCAACCAATCTTACACTTGTGGAACACTTGCTTTGTTGTCCTCTCTAACCTTTGAACAGATTAAAGAGTTTCCATAGGAAGAACTTGCACTCATCTCTACTCAGTTCTCAAAAGCATTGTAAACTGTAAGAACTAGAAGGAGAGGAAGTGTCGGACCTCAACGATGCTTTGAATGTGGTAAGCCAAGACATTTTCGCACGGATTTCCCTAACCTTTCAGGTACTACTTCCCGTGATGAAAAGCAAACAAGGACGAAGCACTCCTCTGCAAACAACAACAAGAAAAAGAAGGGTTTTACAGGATGCCATTTGGTGAATAGTTTAATCTCCGCACTTCAAGAACTTGGCTCGAGCGATGTGGACATAGGAAGTGACGAAGATGAAGATGATTTGGCAAACTTGTGCTTCATGGGGGGCAAATCAAGATCAAGTATTGAGGAGGCAGAATACAACAGCGACAATGAAGAGGTATGTCCTACTTGCGAAGAAATGCGTGATGTTGTTTCTCATGCCACTGTTATAGTTAAGAAAAAGGACAAAAAGCTTAGGGACAATGCTGTTAAAATTAAGTCACTTGAATCTGAAATTAATCATATGAAATCTTTGATTCCTAGTGATGATTCTTGTTCCTCATGTGATTTAATATATGAACAATTGTCCTCTCTAAGAAGTGCACACACCTCCATACTTGATAAACTTGAGTTAGATATTAAAAAGAACAAAGAGCTTGGTGCACTTCATGATAAAAACTTGAAAGATGCTTGCTGTTCAACAAATGATTTGCATTGTTCTACTTGTGATGATCTTGATAAGAAACTACAAGATGCTATGAATGAAATTTCTATATTGAACAATGATTTATGTTCTCATGAAGATAAATATTGTTCCAATTGCAAACTAAAAGGAAAAAAATCATGTGAAAACTGCCGACTTGTCTAAGAAACTTGACGACATCAATAGGACACTAGAGCGGTTT
This sequence comes from Tuctoria greenei, assembly GCA_036927565.1. Lineage (NCBI taxonomy): Eukaryota > Viridiplantae > Streptophyta > Magnoliopsida > Poales > Poaceae > Tuctoria > Tuctoria greenei. The sequence goes on from JAYESD010000002.1 coordinate 184,039,740, forward strand.
TATAATAACAATTTGAACTTGCTATTGAATTCTACTAAATCTTGCAACGATAAAACTGGTTTAGGTTTTGATTCTCATGCTCATGCTAAGGCACATCCACCTAAAATTGAAAATTCATTAGAAAGTGGTTTGATTCAAACAGTTCCTAAACAAAAAGAATTGGTTTTCAAATCTGCAGGAGTGTTGTCTCATTCGATTTCAAATAAAAATGTTGCTTGCTCATCTAGACATAAACACAAAGTTAAATTTCATTGTATCTACTGTGGTTGAGATGGTCATGTCATAGATTTTTGTTATATACTAGTAAACTATAGAAATAGGAAAGAATGATTGCTATATCTCATAACTTTCATGCAAAATTTGCTACACATGCTAAACCGAATGATAGGAACATGCAACCTGCTGTAATGAGTCGAAAACATGCAAATGTTGCTCCTAAACCTACTGTTTTTCGTGCTACACATGTAACACCTCATAGATCTGTAGTTGGGTACAAGAATTATCAAAATTTGGCTCATGAAACGGTTGTTTTATCTCAGCTTTCACGTGTTATTCCTACTGGACGTCGTGTGACTCAATATTGGATTCCTAAATGCCTTTTGAATAACCCAAGTATTGAGTCATCGATGTATTGTGCTTCTATGTAGGTTACACGCTTGTGGAAGGAGAACATTTGGATTGTAGATTTAGGTTGCTCACGCCACATGACCGGTAACAATAAATGGTTCTCCTCCCTCTCTTTTGTGTCACGTGTAGAGAATGTTACTTTTGCCAATAATTCTTCAACTCCTATAATTGCTAAGAGTTCGGTTAGAGTAAATGATCACTACACCTTGAAGGATGTGGCACTTGTCAAAAATTTGAAATACAAGTTGCTTTCTGTTTCACAATTACTAGATGAAAATCTGGAAATTATTTTCAATAAAAATTGCTGCAAAGTTGTAGGTTCAAATAGTGAGCTTATTTTTAACATGTCTCGGTTTGGAAGAGTTTTTAAAGCTGATTTTGATATGTATTCTTCTAAGCATAGGTGTATAGTTACTAATGATTCCAAAGACTTATATTGTTTGCTTCGTAGACTTGGTCATGTAGGCTTTGATCATCTCATGTGTGTTAGTGCTCTTAATCGCATACGTGGGCTTCCTAAGCTTAAAGGGGACAAAAAATTGTGTGCTCTTCTTGTAGACATGCTAAGATGGTTGCAAGTTCACATGCTCCTCTCACAATGACCACGACAACTGAACCGGGTCAACTTTTGCATCTTGATACCGTAGGACCGTCACGTGTTTTCGTAGGTAAATGGTATGTTCAGGTGATTGTTGATGACTATTCTAGATACGCTTGGGTTTATTTTAGGGCATCTAAGAATGAAGATTTTTGTAACTTTAGAACTTTATTTCTTAGATTATCACTTGATCACCCAGGATCTTTAAGAGCAATTAGAAGTGATAAAGGAACTGAATTTAAAAATCATATCCTCTGATCATTTTTGTTCTGAAAAAGGAATAGATCGTCAATTTTCTTCACCATATGTACCTAAACAAAACGGCGTTGTAGAGAGAAAGAATAGAACCTTAGTTGAGATGGCTAGGACTATGCTTGATAAATATCAAACTCTTAGAATGTTATGGGCAGATGCAATAGCAACCGCTTGTTATGTTTCAAATTGTGTTTTCTTGCATACTACGCTAGGAAAAAGACCATATGAGCTTTGGTTTGGACATAGGTCTAGTGTCACACACTTCAGAGTCTTTGGTTGCAAATTCTTTGTTAAGAAACATGGTAACCTTGATAAATTTGAAGCTAGATCTATTGATAGCATATTTCTTGGTTATCCATCTCATACTAGAGGCTACCATGTGCTTTTATTTGACACTAACAAAATTGTGGAGACTTCTGAGGTTTCTTTTGATGAAGCTAGCCAAGGTACTAGCTCAAATATTGCATGTCCAGATCCATATCCGCAGGGGGAGAGTATTTCGTTGAAGATGAGGAAGAAGAGGTGCTGTTGCCCGAAAATTCAGCAGCTAATGACATTGTTCCAGCTCCTGATTTTGATTCACAACCAGCACCGACGACAACCATTGCTGGTCCAGATCATCCTCAAGACACAAGCTCATAGATTTGTGATGAACATGAAGAAGAAGAAGCTTGTGAAGTGTCCACTTCCCTCCGGGTTCTCAAAAGTTATCCTCCACAACAAATTATTGGAAGCTTGCACAAACGAGCCACACAGTCCAAGTTTTACGATCCAAACTCTCATGCTCATTCTACTTTTGTTGCTTCTTTTGAACCCAAAGATATATCACACGCACTCACTAATGAATCTTGGATTATTGCCATGAGAGAAGAGTTAGAAAATTTTGAAAGAAATAATGTTTGGGAACTTGTACCTCCACCTCAAGCTCACACTTTAATTGGAACTAAATGGGTGTTTAAAAATAAACAAAGTGAGGATGGGGTTGTGGTTAGGAATAAGGCTAGGTTGGTTGCTCAAGGTTTCACACAAGTTGAAGGTTTAGATTTTGATGAAACTTTTGCTCCTATTGCTAGATTAGAAGCCATAAGAATATTGTTAGACTTTGCTGCATCTAAAGGTTTTAAGCTATATCAAATGGACGATACAAGTGCTTTTCTTAATGGCTATATAGATGAGGAGGTTTATGTCAAGGAACCATTGGATTTTCAAATTCCAGTTTTTTCTAATCATGTTTACAAACTGTCCAAAGACTTGTACAGTCTCAAACAAGCCCCTAGAGCATGGTATGAAGGTTAAAAACATTCTTACTTGAAAAGGGGTTTACCATGGGCAAGGTTGATAAAACTCTTTTTGTGGTTAAGCATGGCAATGACTCATTATTCGTTCAAGTGTATGTGGATGATATTATCTTTGGTTGTGCTTCTCATGATCTTGTGTCCAAGTTTTTAGCTATGATGAGTTCAAAATTTGAGATGAGTATGATGGGAGAACTCGCGTACTTTTTGGGGCTGCAAATCAAGCAAACCAAGGAAGGTACTTTTGTGCATCAAACAAAGTATACAGGAGACCTTCTTAAGCACTTCAACATGGACAAAAGCAAGCCTCTTCGGACACCAATGGGTACAGCAACGACACTTGAACTTGATGAAGATGGTGAATCCGTGGATCAAAAAGAATATAGAAGCATGGTCGGATCACTTTTGTACCTCACGGCATCAAGACCGGACATACAATTAAGTGTATGTTTTTGTGCACGATTTCAAGCTTTCCCACGTGCTTCACATTGTCAAGCCATCAAAAGAATTCTCAGGTACTTACATGGAACTCAAGAAATTTTGCATTTTTCTTCCTTCTTCCTCAACCGTTACTTTGAAAGCTTTTTCGGATGCTGATTTTGGGGATTGTAGAATTGATAGGAAAAGTACTTTGGGTGCTTGTCATTTTCTTGGTAATTCTCTTGTTGCTTGGTCCTCTAGAAAACAAAACTCAGTTGCACAATCTACAATCGAATCTGAATATGTAGTTGCTGCTAGTACTTGCTCACAAATTCTTTAGATGTTCAAACACTTAAGGACTATGGGGTTGATCTAGATAGTGTTCCACTATTTTGTGACAACACTAGTGCCATTTGCATTGCTAAAAACCCTATTCAACATTCTAGAACAAAACACATTGACATTAGGTATCACTTTCTCTGTGATAATGTTGAAAAAAAAACATTGTGCTTTACCATGTAGATACCGAACAACAATTGGATGACATTTTTATAAAACCTTTAGATTTCACTCGTTTTTGTTACATTCGTAGCGAAATAGGGTTTATGCCCTCCTCATGGCTTAAATTGAGGGGGAGTTTTGAAACTTGGGAAGTCTATGTGTGAATCTGAAATTAAAATAATATGAGCATAGTATTTCATACATATATGACTTTGTGATTCCATTTACATACTAAAAGTTCTTACTACATTACTTGTGTTATACATTTTGTAGTTTTTGACATGACTAGTAATTGGAATAATTACTTACACTAAATCTGATCATGATCGAACTTTCTTGCCGTTTTGAACATGTTGCATAATCACAAGTGCTTTTAATCATGAAAAATTAATCAATCAACTATTCTCATGTTGAGCTTTTATGATCAAATATAAATTGAGAAAATATCAAGAGAATATGCATGCATCGCACTTCTTCTTTTGAGATGGCTTATCATTTCACTTAGATATGAACTTGGAAGAAGTTGTGTATGACTAAAACCATGTTCTTAAGCTTCTGGTTGTCAAATGACATAGGCTTGGCTTGGTTGGTTAGAATAAGGCAGATGCAGCATATAATCTCTTGCAAAAGTCATATGATAAAAATTTATGCTGAAAAGAAAATAAATTTGCAGCAACAAGTGCCGTGCTTTTAGGTCTTGAAATAGTTAAGTTTGTGAGATCATGACTTGCTTAAATTGAAAATTACATTTGATCTCTAACATGGATTACACTACTTTATGTATCTCATTGATGTGATAGTGTAAGTTACTTGATAGTATGACTTGGATGAGCTTTGTTTTTATATATATATATATATATATATATATATATATATATATATATATATATATATATGTTACAGTATGCTCATAACAAATTAAAATTTTTCTTTTGAACCTTGCTGAAACATTGTCAAAGAGGGAGAAATTGATCACACATTGCACACATTAAAAAGTGTTTTTAGACGATTCTTCTCACGGGGAGGATTTGTTGTTTTTCTTCTCATTTTATTTCTGATTTACAAAGTAGGAGAAATATTTCGGGGAGAAAATTGTTTTGAAAAATTTTCATGTGAATAAGCCAATGTTCGAATTTTAAGTGGTGTTGCCAATGCACTCATCAAGGGGGAGATTGTGAGATCTATGTGTGTTTAATACATTGGCTATGATGATAAAGTTTTGAATACTTCCAAAACACCTTTTTCAACAAGGTCCGACTCTAGGTCCGAGCTCCTGCAAGATCCGATGATAGGTCCGGCTTGTTTTGGGTAGCTCCGGCAAGGTCCGACGTAAGGTCAGACTTGCTTTGGTTAGGTCCGACATCTTTATCTAGGTCCGACTTATTTTTGCTAGGTCCTACTTATTTTGGTTAGCTCTGACTTGCTTTGGTTAGGTCAAACTAGCTTTGGTCAGCTCCGGCGCCAGGTTCGACTAGTTTTGGTAAGCTCCAGCGCTAGGTCCTGCTAGCTTTGGTAAGCTCCGGCTCAAGGTCCAGTTAGCTTTGGCAAGGTCCAATGCTAGATTGCAGTGGTTCTGCTTTTACCTTGCAATGTTTCAAACTTGCTTTACACTTATGTAAAGTTTGCTTAGTATTCTCTTACTAAGTTTTTGGTGTGTTTTGGCGGTTATGGCTGATATCGTTTTGCTATGATTTGCAACATGCTTATGTGAGGTGCTTACGTAAGGTGTTGTAGTTTCGGAACTAACGTGAGTCAAGTCGAGGACTTGTGCTCGGAAGTATTGGTTGTTTATTCATGTGCAGGTGTTACTTGAGTTCAAGACATGGCTGGTGACAGGATCCATTGATCTAGTCTTAGGGAGAAGATGAGGTTTAACAACTAAGTTCGGGAGGAATTGTGGTTGAGTTGATCGGCAGGTCACGCAACATGATTGAATAAAAAACAATGCATATGAAGGTATCGTGGGCGTCGTTGGAAGGTGTTTGCACTTGTGCAAGGAGTGAATGGACTTGGCTAGATGGTTTTGAGGCGTGATGAAGAGAAGTGGACGTAAAGAATTGGTCAGAAAGGTCCAACCGACAAGGTTATAGACTCAGGCTACGTCTGAGTCGGGTTTGACTCAAATATGGAAAGATTTGAGTTGGTTATGATAAGATTTCGTGTGGGTCACAAAGTAGAGTTGTTTTAGGAATGTGGGATACATTCCTATGGTGTTTTGAAGTCTTAAGATTGCTTCTATCTGCGTATAGAAAAGTCTTGAGCAGTTATGGAAACTTTCGGTTGAATCTGAGTAGGATTTGAGTCCTAGTTAGGATTGGGTTGGCCTAAGGGCTGGTTATAAAAGCAAGGGAGGCCAGAGCTCGAGGTGCACGACTTTGGGGGCTGTCCCTCCTGTGGTTTGATCAATGAAATTAGTATTTTGAATGAACTTTTGTGCCTTCTTCATCCAACTTGTTTCAGACAAGTTTTTCTCGTCGAGTTTTTGCACAGCACTACCTTGCTTTGATGGTTCTATCATAACTCGAGTTTTACAAATCCAATTGACGTTATTCTTTTTGAGTTGTCTTCTCAACTTGATTATCTATCATCTATCAAAATTTTATGGTCATTGGATATGTTGTTTTTGATCTACACGAGTTTCTTTGTAGTGTTAGAGATCTGATTTTTCTCGAGTAGAACAGATTGACCTTCGTTCAACCTTTCGATCGTAACTTGTTTTTTTCTCGACGGATTTTTATGATTATTGTTGTTGTGTCTTCATGACTTGATTCTCCACAATCTATACTGGTTTTTCATGATTTATCTCATTTAGATTAGTCGGACACATGATTTCTTAACTGATTGAATTTCAACCGCTGAAAAAATTTAAATCTTCCATTCACCCCCCTCTGGTAGATTTTCACGTGATCTTAGATCCTACAGTGAGGAAGAGGAAGGTGAAGCACATGAGGAGGGTAAAGATGAAGCCAAAGATGAGGAGGAACCGCAAGAAGAAGAGGAACCCGCTTGTGACACCCGGTTCCAAAAATGAACCAAGTGAACGCATATGTGTGCCCAGGACGTTGAACACACATACACGAGTGCATTCACAAAAGGATTTAGAAAAAATTACCACATAACAAGTTTAATTAAGCACTTTTATTATAGAATTCAGAATATCCTTGAATACAAGTTCTAATGAATATTAATGACAAGTTTAAACTAATGCAGCAGAAATAAACTAAATAAAGCAACTATGCAGCTAAGCAAATAGGGTATATGACAGCTCCAATCAATCCACAGGCAAACTGATAGCAGACACGGCCTAGAACTCTGCATTATCAATGTTATACTCCCAACCCTAACCTGCAACTGTTGGTGGGAGAATTGTAAAGGTGAGTACATGTCTTACTCAGCAAGTATGGAAAGTATGACATGTAGCTGATTCAAATGATGAATATAATAAAGACTAAGTGCTAAAAAGTACAATAAAGAATTTGAAAAGCAATATATTGTATGTATGTGAAGTAAACCTATCATAAACTATGTAGTTATCATAATACCAGTCCATATTTCATTACAATCAACCATATCCAATACCATGATTCAATCCATAACCAGCCATAATCATAATTACCAATCATAACCAGTACCAAACCATCCCAATACCAAAACCCCTCTAATCATGTAGGTCATCCAGGTGCTCTTAACCGGGAGCACGGCTATCATGATAGTTTTAATACTTTGCAGAGTTTGTACTACTTTACCCACATGTATGTGATTTCATCACTCGTCGGCGACTAAAGAAAACCTCCATTATGCCAAAACACTACCATAGGGGTATGGCCAAGAGATCACAAAATAGCCTTTACAAAGGGACTACTAGCATGTACGGATCCACTGAGGTTTCACCGGTGGCGATGTCTCCAACTGAGCACATCTTCAACCAAGGGCCCCCTCTTGTGCCATTCGGATCCCAGGGAGTCCCACCTCAAGTCCAAACCCAATCCGACTCCCCTTCCCCGGTGCGCCAAATGATCCACGCAATACTTGCAATACCCTAATTAATCGGCTACGCCGCACCCATACTTGGCCTCGTGGTGGCACTGTTGTCCTGGCATATTCTCGCATGAACCGGTCCTTAGATCTAAAGCAAGCAAACCACCATAACATCCAACCCAATCCACATAGCATGCTTGCTTAGATCACCATTACCATGTCATATTAACCATAATCTCATTAATGCATAACTAAATGTGTAGTTGTTTTCCTGTCCCAATTAATTTAGCGAAGCAAAAAGGTAAAAAGCCCTTCCCGACTGTCTACTATGAATTCCAGGTGACAAGGGTGGTTAAACAAAGCTAGTAAACTTCCTATCATAGGAATTCCCATCAAATTGACACAAGCATGCAGTTTTGAAAACAAAAACATTTATCCCAAAAATTGGATCAATATGTTCAAGGACACTTGCCTTGCTCTTGGGATTTGGTAGGGTCAAAGTCTTTAAAATTCTGGTACTGGAGGTCCTCCACAGCAATCTCTAGCTCAAATCCATCTAAACCGCGCAATAAACATACATCACAAGAATTACAATCAATAAGTGCACATATATTACTCAATATGTCATGACATACATGATTAATGCAAATGCAAAAGCAAAACTAGTTAATGAGTTGTTAATGATGTTTACTATCTAGTCCTAATAGTTTTTAACAAGTTTGGAAAGGTCTGGAATTGATTTGAATCAATTTAGATTTAATTCAGCAGAAAACAGACAACAAGACCGGACTAGTCCGTTGTAGGGCCACACTAGTCTGCCCTTCGCAGAAACAACGAATTAGGTTTTTCTAGGTTGTTGTGAATGTGGAGAAACAGGGTTGAATTCACGTGAGAAAAAGGAAGTAGAAGGTATACCAGGTGTTTAGAACTCCAATGAATCAAGGGTTTTGGAGGCAACACTTGGATCTTGATGGTCTAGGGTTGAGGAAGAACTTGATGGTGAATTGTTGATGAAGAACGAAAACTCGATGGAGATCTTGATCACTTGATCCTCTTTCGTTTCCTCCTCTTCTTCTTCTTGCTCAGAATCTCCTTCTCCCTCCTTGATGGCAGCTATCCACGAACTAGGGTTTGGGTGTGTTTCAAAGGTGGCAAAAAGATGTGAAAATAGGATGTTGGGTTGTTTATATAGAGGTGGAGGACTAGGGTTTTGATGGATTTCGAGTTTGGGGTGTGTGGAGGCTGGTGTGGGGTCCCACATAGGCTCAAAGAGGGTTAGACACGACGCCTTTATGCCCACTTAAGGTAAAACCCAAAAACACGTCGTGGAACAAAAGATCAACACGGAATCGCAATCACCGGACAAGACTACAATAGGTCGGACTAGTCCAAAGTTAGTCAGAGAGAAATCGGACAAGTCCGGACTAGACATTGGACAAGTCCGAACTTAGTCAGAGGAAAAACAGACAAGTCTGGCCAAGACAAGTCCGACTTTAGACAGAGGGGAAAACGGACAAATCCGCTAGATGTATGCCAAGTCCGGACAAGTCTAGGGACTTGGAAAAATTTTCAAGGTTGGGATGACTGGACTAGCCCGTGATGGACCAGACAAGTCCGAACATTGTACAGAGAGAAAAACGGACTAGTCCGCAGCAAAAACGACATGTCCAAAGAAGGTCAGAGAGAAATCGGACTAGTTCGCACCAAAAACGGACTAGTCCACACTTCTCAGAACTCTTAAGTGCGTTTTTGCTCTAAATTCATTTTAAACTCATTCCTTTTTATGTGGATTAATGTTAATTATGTATATGAACTTATGCAACGCATGGTGTATGAAAATGAGGATGTTACACCGCTGCACAAGAAGAAGTACCCGAAGCTCAAAGGAATCCAACACAGCCTAGTGAAGCTAGAAAGGAGGATGAATGCCTAGTTTACCGTGATGCCCAAGAATTCCATTCTGACGACACTGATGAATGATTTGCATCTAAGTAATTGAAGGATTTCATTGATATATGCAAAATGCACTCAGAATACTATGTGAAGAGGATTCCTCGCCATGGACGTGAAGAATGGAGGGCTCAAGTTACTGTTCTTGTCAAAGATGAGGTGGTCACCCGACACTTTGTGTCCACATGGAGATGCACCAGGGATCAAGCTATTGATGATGTGGCCTGGGATGCACTTACTAGATTGTGCCCCATCTACCGAGAGCAAGTTGGAGGTACTAGTTTTGCGCTGCACCCGCAACGCAAGAAGGGAACAAGGGAGGTCTCAGGAGGTATTGCTGCGTAGGATCGAATAGCACGTGTAATGCTACCAGATGGGGTGAATGGTAGATTAAAACTTTTTAGCGGAAGCAACGGAAACACCTCTCGACAGAAAACCGATCTGTTAAAGAGACCGTGTGTGCGACTAATCTAAACGTGTTCAACTGTGAAAAAACCAGTATAGATTGTAAAGAATCAAGTCACGAAGATGTCACAATAAGAATCAAAAAAATCTGTCGAGAGAAACTCAAGTTACGATCGAAAGGTCGAACAAAGGTCAATCTGTCCTACCCGAGAAAAACAGTTCTGGAACACTGCAAAGAAACTCGTGTAGATCAGAAACCACAAATCCAATGACCGTGAAATTTTCACAGGTGATATAAAATTAAGTTGTCAAGAAAACCCAGAAAGAGTCATGTCAATCGGATCTGTAAAACTCGAGTTATGATAAAACCACCAAAGAAAGGTAGTGATGTACAGAAACTCAATTAGAAAGTCTTGACAAAAACAAGTCGGATGAACAAGGCACAAAAGTTCCTTCAAACTACGAATTTTATTTATCAAACGACAAGAGGAACAGCCCCAAAGTCGTGTACCACAAGCTCTGGCCTCCCTTTCTTATATATCCAGCCCTTAGGCCAACCAAAACTTAACTAGGACTCTAATCCTACTCAATTCACGAATCAAAACTTTCAATAACTACTCAAGACTCTTCTATATGCGGATAGAAGCAATCTTAAGACTTCCAAACACCTTAGGAATGTATCGCACATTCCTAAAACAACTCAAATTCATGACCCACATGAAATCCTATCATAACCAACTCAAAACATTCCATATTTGAGTCAAACACGACTCAGCCGCAGCCTGAGTCCTTAACCTAGTTGGTTGGACCTTTTCGACCAATTTTTTATGTACACATCTCTTCATCACGCCTCAAAACCATGTAGCCACGTCCATGCACTCCTTTCACATGTGCAAACATCTTCCAACAACGTCCACGATATCTTCATATCCACTATTCTTGATCCAAACATGTTGCGCGACCGCCCGATCAACTCAACCACAATTCTTCCCAAACTTGGTTATTGAACCTCATCTTCTCCCTAAGACTAGTTCAATGAATCCCGTCACCAGCATTGTCTTGAACTCAAGCAACACATGCACATGAATAAACAACCAATACTTTCGAGCACAAGTCCTTGGCTTGGCTCACGTTACCTTACCTGAGCACCTCACATAAGCATGTTCGAAACCATAGCAAAAACAAAATCAGCCATAACCACCAAAACAAACCAAAAACTTAGTAAAAGATTACTAAACAAACTTTCCATCGATGTAAAGAAAGTACGAATCATTGCATGTTAAAAGCAGAACAACTGCGATCAAGCTCCGAACCTTGCGAAAGCTAATTGGACCTTGAACCGGAGCTTACCAAAACTAACAGGATGTAGCGCCGGAACTTACCAAAGCTAGCAGGACCTAGCGCCAGAGCTAACCAAAGCTAGCAGGACCTAGCGTCGGAGCTTACCAAAGCTAGTCGGACCTAGAGACGGAGCTAACAAAAGCTAGTCGAACCTTGATGAAAAGGGTGTTTTGGCAGTATTCAAAACTTTTCTCATCATAGTCAATGTATTCAGCACACATAGGTCTCACAATCTCCCTCTTGATGAATGCATTGGTAACACCACTTATAATCCAAATATCGTCATATTCGCATGAAAAGTTTTTGAAAACAATTTTCTTCCCGAAATATTTCTCCCCCTTTGCAAATCAGAAATAATGAGAAGAAAAACAATAAATTCTCTCCCTGAGAACAATCGTGCCAAAACGCTTGTCAATGTGTGTGCAGTGTGCAATGTGTGATCAATTTCTCCCCCTTTGACAATGTATTCAGCAAGGTTCAAAAGAGAAATGTTAATTTTTTATGAGAACATTATAACATATACATATAAAACAAAGCTCATCCTAGTCATACTATCAAGTAACTTACACTATCACAACAATGAGATACATAAAGTAGTGTAAGCCACGCTAGAGATCAAATGTAATTTTCAATTTTAGCAAGTCATGATATCACAAACTTAACTATTTCAGAACATGAAAGCATGACACTTGTTGCTATATTTTATTATTTTTCAAAGCATAAATTTAGATTATATGATATTTGCAAGTGATTATATGCGCATCTGCCTTATTTTAACCAACCAAGCCAAGCCTATGTCATTTGACAATCAGAAGCTTAAGGACATGGTTTTAGTCATACACAACTTCTTCCAAGTTCATATCTAAGTGCAATGATAAGCCATCTCAAAGAAGAAGTGTGATGCATGCATATTCTCTTGATCTTTTCTCAATTTATATTTTTTCATAAAACTCAACATGTGAGTTGATTACTTGATTAATTCATTATGATTAAAAGCACTTGTGATCATGCAACAAGTTCAAAACAACAAGAAAGTTCGATCATGACCAGATTTATTGTAAGTAATTATTCCAATTACTAGTCATGGAAAAAACTACAAAATGTATAACTTGAGTAATGTAGTAAAAACTTTCAGCATGTAAAAGGAATCACAAAGTCATATATGTATGAAATACTATGCCCATATATTTTAAGTTCAGATTCACAATAGACCTCCCAAGTTTAAAAACTCCCCCTCAATTTAAGCCATGAGTATGCATAAGCTCTATTTCACTACGAATGTAACAAAAACGAGTGAAATCCAAAGATTTTGTGAAAATTCCAGCCAATTGTTGTTCGGTATCTACATGGTGAAGCACAATGTTTCCTTTTTCAACACTATCACGGAGGAAGTGATACCTAATATCAATGTGCTTAGTTCTAGAATGTTGCACGGGGTTTTTAGCAATGCAAATGGCACTAGTGTTATCACATAACAGTGGAACACTATCTAGATCAACCCCATAGTCCTTAAGTGTTTGAACAATCCAAAGAATTTGTGAGCAAGCACTAGTAGCAGCTACATATTCAGATTCTGCTATGGAATGTGCAACTGAGTTTTGTTTTCTAGAGGACCAAGCAACAAGTGAATTAACAAGAAAATGACAAGAACTGGAAGAACTTTTCCTATCAAACCTACAACCCCCAAAATCAGCATCCGAAAAAGCTTTTAAAGTAACGGATGAGGAAGAAGGAAGAAAAATACCAAATTCTTGAGTTCCATGTAAGTACCTGAGAATCATTTTGATGGCTTGACTATGTGAAGCACGAGGAGAAGCTTGAAACCGTGCACAAACACATACAGTGAATTGTATGTCTGGTCTTGATGCCGTGAGGTACAAAAGTGATCTCATCATGCTTCTATATTCTTTTTGAAGCCACAAATTTAATGACCGTGAAATTTTCATAGATGATAGAAAATTAAGTTTTGAAGACAACACAACAAGAATCACATCAATCGGATCTATAAAACTCGAGTTATGATAAAACCACCGAAGAAAGATAGTGCTATGCAGAAACTCGACGAGAAAGACTTGATGAAAACAAGTCGGACGAACAAGGCAAAAAAGTTTCTTCAAACTACGAATTTTATTGATCAAACTACAAGAGGAATAGCCCCAAAGTCATGTACCACGAACTCTGGCCTCCCTTGCTTATATAACTAGCCCTTAGGCCAACCAAAACATAACTAGGACTCTAATCCTACTCAATTCACAAATCAATAGTTTCCATAACTGCTCAAGACTCTTCTATATGCAGATAGAAGCAATCTTAAGACTTCCAAACACCTAAGGAACGTATCCCACATTCCTAAAACAACTCAAATTCGTGACCCACACAAATCCTATCATAACTAACTCAAAATTTTACATATTTGAGTCAAAAACGACTCAGTCACAGCCCGAGTCCTTAACATAGTCGGTTGGACCTTCCCGACCAATTTTTTACGTCCACATCTCTTCATCACGCCTCAGAACCATGTAGCCACATCCATGTACTCCCTGCACACGTGCAAACATCTTCCAACGATGTACACAATATCTTCATATCCACTGTTCTTGATCCAAACATGCTGCGCGACCTCCCGATCAACTCAACCACAATTCCTCCCGAACTTGGTTGTTGAACCTCATCTTCTCCCTAAGACTAGTTCAATGGATCCCGTCACCAGCCATGTCTTGAACTTAAGCAACACCTGCACATAAATAAACAACCAATACATCCAAGCACAAGTCCTTGACTTGACTCACGTTAGTTCCAAAACCACAACACCTTACGTGAGCACCTCACATAAGCATGTTGCAAACCATAGAAAAAACAATATCAACCACAACCACCAAAACACACCAAAAACTTAGTAAAAGATTACTAAGCAAACTTTCCATCAATGTAATGCAAGTACGAATCATTGCAAGTTAAAAGCAGAACAACGCGATCAAGCTCCGAACCTTGCCGAAGCTAGCCGTACCTTGAACCGGAGCTTACCAAAACTAATAGTATGTAGCGCCGGAACATACCAAAGCTAGCAGGACCTAGCGCCAGAGCTAAGCAAAGCTAGTCGGACCTAGCACTGGAGCTTACCAAAGCTAGTCGGACCTAGAGCCGGAGCTAACCAAAGCAAGTCAGACCTTACGTCGGACCTTGATGAAAAGGGTGTTTTGGTAGTATTCAAAACTTTTTCCATCATAGCCAATGTATTTAGCACACATAGGTCTCACATGATGAATTTGGAAAATCTCTATGCTGATGCCATGGAAGAGATTCGCTACCTCCGTAAGAAGTTGATCATCATGGAAAAGCAAGAGGAAGTACGTGCCACCGTGGAGGTCAACGGTGCAGCAACCTCTCCAGCACCTACATGGATGACCAAATCACCTTCGCGTGCGCCCATGTATGCCTCGGCACCGCCGTCGTCTTCACCACCTCACGGCCAGGACAGCCACAGTTCACACAATTAAGTCTAGGTCTCTGTCTAGAAGTTAGAAAATCGTTTATATCGTTTTGGTTGTGTTTAGTGTGGTGTGCTGAATTTTTGTGGTGTGTGCTTGTTCTTGTGTGCTTGGTGCGAGTCGTGGGACGCTCAGCGTTTTGTCCACATTCGCATGTAGTAGAGAGTTGTGGGATGCTTGTCCACATCCTCTAATAGGGTTTTTAGTTTAATAAGAGAGTTGGTTAGTTACATATACCTTGATGCATATAGTTGGGGTGTTTCTTTTCAAAATTCTAAATTCTTCCATCTTTGCTATTCTTTCACCAACAGATGTCGAGGACTCGTAACCAAAAGAATGCCAATGGTGAGGAGGAGAACAATGGAGCACCTCAGAACAACAATGGACTTGGACATAGGGATATCAACCTTGAGCAGCTGTTGGCTATGCAAAACCAGCTCATGCAGACCATGATATAGACCATGGGACAGCTGCAAGCTGGCAACAACAATCAGCCCCACATGCTGCCACCACCACCACTCCCTCCACCCCACAACCGTTTGGGAGAGTTCATGAGGACCAGGCCGCCTACCTTTGCTCAAGCCACAAACTTAATGGAAGCTGATGATTGGCTGAAGTCTGTAGAGAAGAAACTTACTATTGTCCAGTGTAGTGACAGGGAGAATGTTCTTTTTGCCTCACACCAGTTGGTTAGACCTTCTGCGGATTGGTGGGAATCTCTTTGCAATGCCCATGAAAATCAAGAGAGAATCACTTGGGCTGAATTCAAGGGAAGTTTCCATTCCCACTATGCACCTAGGGGAGTTATGATTCTGAGAAGGCAGGAATTTGAAAACCTTAGGCAAGGAAAGATGAGTGTGAGTGAGTATCTCAAAAAATTCACTCAACTGTCTAGATATGCTCCAGAGGACATCAACACTGATAGTAGGAAGCAATATCTGTTCATGAGAGGTCTCAACAATGAAATTCATGTTCAGTTGCTCAATACTGACTATGCAAACTTTTAGAAGCTGGTTGACAAAGCCATTGTGGTTGAGAACAAGATTCGAGATGGAGCTAGATCAAAAGAGGAAGATGCCATATCATGGACAGCCTCAGGGAAGCAATGTCCATCTTTGCTATGCACAGCCTGCTGCACAATATTACCGTCTGCTGCTGCATACCGCTCTGCTTATCCACCGCGACTGCAACAACCAATGCAGCAATGCCCTCCCATGCAAGCACCTCACTTACCTATGCAGCCTGCGCCGCGTCCAAATATGACTACCTATGCTCAAAATCAGCCTCACCCTAACTTCACTGGCACTACTAGTGCAAAGACTTGCTTTAATTATGGTCAAGAGGGACATTTTGCAAATCAATGCCCAAGATCAGGTCAAGGACAGATGAACAATGCTCCAAGGCAGAATCCTAGGCCCAATGGAAGAGCAACTCCAGACAACCGAGAACCACATAATTTCGCAGAAGTTTGCTTAGCATTCTTTTACTATGTTTTTGGTGTGTTTTGGTGGTTATGGCTGACATCATTTTGCTGTGGTTTGCAACATGCTTACATGAGGTGCTCACGTAAGGTGTTGTGGTTATAGAACTAATGTGAGTCAAGTCGAGGACTTGTGCTCAGAAGTATCGGTTGTATATTCATGTGCAGGTGTTGCTTGAGTTCAAGACATGGCTGGTGACAGGATCCATTGAACTAGTCTTAGGGAGAAGATGAGGTTCAATAACCAAGTTCGAGAGGAATTGTGGTTGAGTTGACCGGGAGGTTGCGCAGCATGTTTAGATCAAGAACATTCCATATGAAGGTATCATGGACGTCATTAGAAGATGTTTGCGCATGTGCAAGGAGTGCATGGACGTGGCTACATGGTTCTGAGGCGTGATGAAGAGATGTTGACATAAAAAATTGGTCTAAAGGGTCCAATCAACTAGGTTATGGACTCAGGATGTGGTTGAGTCGTGTTTGACTCAAATATGGAATGTTTTGATTTGGTTATGATAGAATTTCGTGTGGGTCATGAATTTGAGTTGTTTTAGGAATGTGAGATACATTCCTAAGGTGTTTGGAAGTCTTAAGATTGCTTCTAACTGCGTATAGAAGAGTCTTGAGCAGTTATGGAAAGTTTTGATTCGTGAATTGACTAGGATTAGAGTCCTAGTTAGGTTTGGGTTGGCCTAAGGGCTGGTTATATAAGCAAGAAAGGCCAGAGCTCTTGGTAGACGACTTTTGGGCTGTTCCTCTTGTGTTCTATTGAATAAATTTCATATTTGAAAGGAACTTTTATGCCTTGTTCGTCCAACTTGTTTCAGACAAGTTTTTCTCATCGAGTTTCTACACAGCACTACCTTGCTTTGGTGGTTTTATCATAACTCGAGTTTTACCAATCCTATTGACGTGATTCTTTTTGGGTTGTCTTCACAACTTGATTTTCTATCATCTGTGAAAATTTCACAGTCATTAGATTTGTGGTTTCTGATCTACATGAGTTTATTTGCAGTGTTCCAGAACTGTTTTTCTCTGTTAGGACAGATTGACCTTTGCTCGATCTTTCGATCGTAACTTTAGTTTTTCTCGATGGATTTTCCTGATTCTTATTGTGATGTCTTCGTGACTTGATTCTCTACAATCTATACTAGTTTTGTCACAGTTGAACACATTTATATTAGTCGCACACAAGGTTTCTTTAACAGACCGATTTTCTATCATGGGGTGTTTCATTGCTTCTATTGAAAAGTTTTAATCTACTATTCACCCCCTGGTAGCTTTACATGTGCTCTTCGATCCTACAATTGGTATTAGATCCACGATGCTCTAATCTTTGTGATTCACATGTGTTTTTGACTAATCCCCATGGAGAAATACTCGGCAAAACCTTGTGTGTTTGTTGGTATTGATTTACATGTTTGGATGGCACGCATGGAAGCTTTTATCCAAGCGCAAGGCTTCGCGATATGGGAAAAAGTGTACAAGCCTTACGATGTGCCGCCGAACGATCAAGTCATGGCTACAAAATTAAGAGATATCGACAACAACAACAAAGCCAGCAACTTGATAATACGAGGACTAACTCAGAGCAACTTCGACCGTGTTGCACACCTTCGATCCGCGAACAATGTGTGGAGAGAACTTTGTGACTACCACGAAGGATCCAACACGATCAAGGAGGTAAAGCAGAATATGTTCAAAAAGGAATACATGCACTTCGAGATGCAACTCAGTGAGTCCATTGGTGACCTTTTTGCTTGCTTTAATAAAATTCTCAGCAACTTACGTAGTGTCAATGTTAATTTTTCAGATGCTAAAAATGCTAGGCAATTGTTAAGTGCATTGGACATGTCAATTTGGGACATGAAAGTCACATCTATTCGTGAATCTACTGTCATGAGCACACTTACATTAGATGTGCAATAGCACACTTACATTAGATGTGCAATATTATAAATCAAAAACTCATAAAATTGACATAATCTCATGTAAGAACCCCAACAAGTCTCTTGCATTTGTTTCTCAATGTGATATGCCTAGCTCCGGCCAATCTTCATCTAGTGATACACTTGCTTTCCTGTCTTCACTAACTGTGGAACAGGTTGAAGAATTTCCAGAAGAGGAGCTAGCACTCATTTCTACTCGGTTCTCAAAATCATTGCAAAATGTGAGAACTAGAAGGAGAGGAAGCTCTGGAACTCAACAATGCTTTGAATGTGGTAAGACAGGACACTTTTGTACAGATTGCCCTAACCTTTCAGGTCCTTCTACCTGTGATGAAAAGTAGAATAAAGTCAAGTCCTCTTCGGGCGAAATTAACAAGAAAAAGAAGGTTTTACAGGACGCAAAATGATAAACATCTTCATCACCGCACTTCAAGAACTTGGCTCAAGTGATGTAGACATTGGAAGTGACGAATATGAAGATGATCTGGCAAATTTATGCTTCATGGCGGGCAAATCAAGATCAAGTATGGAGGATGCAGAACACAACAGTGACAACAAAAAGGTATGTCCTACTTTTGATGAAATTTATGATGCTATTTCCCGTGCAACTATTATTGTTAAGAAAAAAGACAAAAAGCTTAGGGACAATGTTGTTAAAATTAAGTCACTAGAATATGAAATTAATCGTTTGAAAATATTGATTCCTAGTGATGATTCTTGTTCCACATGCGATTTAATATATGAACAATTGTCCTCCTTAATATGTGCACATTCCACTACTCTTGAGTTAGAGATTAAAAAGAACAAAAAGCTTGCTGCACTTAATGACAGAAACTTAAAAGTTGCTTCTTGTTCTACAATTGGTTTGCATTGTTCTACCTGTAATGATCTTGAAAAGAAACTAAAAGATCCTCTGAATGAAATTTCAATACTGAACAATGCTTTACGTGCTCATGAAGTTAAGTATTTTTCTAATTGCAAATTAAAAGGAAAAACTTCATGTGAAAACTGCCTAGAATTGTCTAAGAAACTTGATGACATGAATAGGACACTAGAGAGGTTTTGTATTGGGAACAAAAATCCAAAATTGCTACTGAATTCATCCAAATGTTGCAATGATAAAATTGGTTTTGGTTTTGATTCTCATGCTCATGCTAAAGCACATCCACCTAAAATTGTAAAGTCATTAAGAAGTGGTTTGATTAAAACAGTTCATAAACCAAAAGAGGTGGTTTTTAAATCTGTAGGAGTGTTGTCATGTTCGGGTTCAAATAAACATATTGCATGCTCATCTAGACATGAACACAAAGTTAAATTTCATTGTACCTATTGTGGTGGAGATGGTCATGTCATAGATTTTTATTATAGACTAGCTAAACAACATAAAAAAGAAAGAATACAAGCTACATCTTATAACTCTCATGCAAAATTTGCTGCACATACTAAACCGAATGTCAGGAACATGCAACCTACTGTTATGAGTCAAAAACATTCAAAATTTACCTCCAGAGCTTTAGATCTTGCCTTCGGACCTTCTTTTTTTTTTTCCTCCAGAGCTACTGATTTTTGTGCTACACAAGTAATACCTTATAGGTCAGTAGTTAAGAACAAAAAATCTCAAACTTTGACTCATAAACTTGTTGTTTTATCTCAGCTTTCGCGTGCTTTTCCTGTTGCACATCGTGTGACTCAGTACTGGATTCCTAAATGCCTTTTGACTAACCCCAATATTGAGTCATCAACGTATTGTGCTTCTATATAGGTTTCACGCTTGAGGAAGAAGAACATTCGGACTGTGGATTCAGGTTGCTCACGTCACATGATCGGTAACAAAGAATGGTTCTCCCCCCTCTCTTTTGTGTCACATGTAGAGAATGTTACTTTTGCCGATAATTGTTTAACTCCTATAATTGCTAAGGTTCGGTTAGAGTAAATTATCACTACACTTTGAAGGATGTGGCACTTGTTAAAAATTTGAAATACAACTTGCTTTCTGTTTCACAACTGCTAGATAAAAATCTGGAAATTATTTTCACTAAAAATTACTGCAAAGTTGTAAATTCAAATAGTGAGCTTATTTTTAACATGTCTCGGTTTGGAAGAGTTTTTAAAGCTGATTTTGATATGTCTTCCTCTAAGCATAGGTGTCTAGTTGCTAATGATTCAAAGGACTTATATTTCTAGCATCGTAGACTTGGTCTCGTAGGCTTGGATCATCTACGCGTGTTAGTGCTCTTGATCGCATACGTGGGTTGCCTAAGCTTAAAGGGGACAAATAAATTGTGTGCTCTTCTTGTAGACATGCTAAGATGGTTGCAAGTTCACATACTCCTCTCACAATGATCATGACAACTGAACCGGTGAACTTTTGCATCTTGACACCGTAGGACCTTCACGTGTTCAACCCTTCGGAGGTAAATGGTATGTTCTTGTGATTGTTGATGACTATTCTAGATACTCTTGGGTTTATTTATGGCATCTAAGAATGAAGCTTTTAGTCACTTTATAACTTTATTTCTTAGATTATCAATTGATCACCCAAGATCTTTAAGAGCAATTAGAAGTGATAATGGAACTGAATTTAAAAATCGATCATTTGATCACTTTTGTGCTGAAAATAGAAGAAGAAGAAGAAGACCTCGCCAACCTTATAGTCCTGAATTCACAAGGCTTGGAAATCATACTTGGAATGGATTTGTTAAGGAAGCATAACAGAGTAATTCAGTGAGCCACTCAGACAGTGCAATTGACAAACAAGGAAGGAGTCAGTATAGAATTCAAGGCAGTTCAGCCAACAACCGAGAAGGCAATGGTAAATCATGCAGAAGGAGTAATTTTGGAGGAAATTTCAGTTGTTTGTGAGTCCCCAAAAGTGTCTCCTTAGGAATTGCCAGGTATGATACTTGATCGTGACATCGAGTTTGTCATTGATTTAATACCTAGAACTGCACCTATAGCAAACAGGCCATATAGGATGCCTCCTAAGGAATTAGCAGAGCTCAAGAAGCAGATTCAAGAGCAATTAGAGAAGGGTTTTATATGCCCAAATTCGTCGCCATGGGGATCCATAGTGCTTTTTTTAGATAAGAAAGATGGATCCCAAAGAATGTGTGTGGATTATCGGTCTCTCAATGAGGTGACAATCAAGAATAAGTACACACCGCCCCGCATAGACGATCTGTTCGACCAAATGAAGGGAGTAAGAATATTCTCTAAAATTGATCTTCGGTCGCGATATTTTCAAATGAAGATTAGACTGTCAGACATACCCAAAACAGCTTTCAGGACACGGTATGGATCCTATGAGTATACAATTATGTCATTTGGATTGACTAATGCACCCGCGTACTTCATGTATCTCATGAATAAGGTTTTCATGGAGTATTTGGATAAGTTTTTGGTAGTTTTCATTGATGAAATCATGATATACTGGAAAAGTGAAGAGGAGCACAAAGAGCATCTAAGGTTGACTTTGTAGAAATTGCAAGATCACCAGTTGTATGGCAAGTTTAAAAAGTGCCAATTCTGGTTGAGAAGATATCATTCCTAGGCCATGTCATATCTGGAGGAGGAGTGTCAGTCGACCCAGGAAAGGTTAGAGATAAGCTAAAGTGGAACCGCCGCAGAATGTGAAGAAAATAAGGAGTTTTCTTAGAATGACCAGATATTACTGTCGGTTCATCAAGGACATTTCCAAGATAGTGAAGCCCATGACTAAACTGTCAATGAAGGAGAAGCCTTTCAAGTGGACTCTAGCTTGTCAGGACAGTTGTGAGGAGCTAAACAAGAGGTTAACAACAGCACCTGTGTTGGTATTGACAGATGTGAGCAAGAACTTTGATATCGTTTGCGATGCTTCAAGGCAAGGACTTGGATGTGTATTCATGCAAGATGGCCAAGTAGTAGCTTATGCATCTAAGCAATTGAAGAAACATGAACAGAATTATCCTACGCATGATCTCGAACTTGCAGCCATAGTGCATGCGTTGATGATTTGGAGATATTATGTTCTTGGTCATAGATGCGAGATTTATACAGAACATAAGAGTCTCAAGTACATATTCACGCAAACAAATCTCAATTTGAGGCAACAACGATGGCTGGAACTTATTAAGGATTATGATGTGGGAATCAATTATCATCCAGAAAAATCCAACATAGTGGCTGATGCTTTGAGTCGAAAAGGAGCAAGCCACCAGTTCACCATTAGGGAGTTGCCATCTGAGCTATGCAAGGAGTTTGAACGGTTGAATCTTGGATTTGTGAATAAGATGGGGGCAATGGAAGTGAATCCAATCCTGGAGCAAGAAATAAGAGAAGGCCGAACCAAGGATGAGGAAATCAAGGAAATTAAAGAAAGGATCAAAGAGGTGAGAGAATTCAGATTCGATGAGGACGACCGTGGTACTCTACGACTTGAGAAACAGAGTGTTGTGCCTAATGAGAAGCGTCTCCGACAAATGATATTAAAGGAGGCACATGACTCACTTTACTCTATCCATCCTGGCTGTACAAAGATGTACAAGGACCGGAAGACGTGCTACTGGTGGGATGGTATGAAACGAGACATAGTTGAATATGTATGCCAAAGAGTCAAGGCTGAACATCAAAGGCCAACTGGATTGTTGCAACTTGAAGATTTTGGAATGGAAGTGGGAAGAGGTTGGTATGGATTTCATAGTTGGTTTGCCTCATGCTTCAGCAGGTTATGATTCAATATGGGTTATTGTGGATCAGTTGTTGAAATCAGCATATTTTGTTCTTGTCAATACTACCTATAGTGGAGAAAAGTTGGCAGAACTGTATATGGGAAGAATCATGTGCTTACACGGAGTACCCAAGAAAATACTTTCCGATAGAGGTTCTCAATTTACCTCAAGGTTCTGGCAGAAGTTGCACAAGTCTATGGGAACCCAATTGAATTTCAGTTCTGCATATAACCCTCAAACGGATGGACAGGTCGAGAGAACAAATCAGATTTTGGAGTTCATGCTGAGAGCTTGTGCGCTAAAGTATGGAGGGAGTTGGGACAAAAGTCTGTTGTATGCTGAATTCTCCTACAACAACAGTTATCAAGCAAGCTTCAAAATGCCGCCATATGAAGCGTTGTATGGGAGGAGGTGTAGAACACCCTTTTTTTTGGAATGAGATAGGAGAAATTCAAGTACTTGGACCTGATGTAACATAGGATGCCGAAAAGCAAGATCAGACTATCCGTGAGAATTTGAGGGCTGCTCTGTCGAGACAAAAGGGCTACGCGGGTAACAGACGAAGAAGCTTAGCTTTTGAGGTGGGAGACTTTGTATACCTCAATGTGTCACCCATGCGAGGACACAAGCGAAATGTCAAAGGCAAGTTGGCACCTCACTATATTGGATCATTCAAGATTCTGGAAAAACGGGGAGAAGTAGTGTATAAGTTGGAGATGCCAGCACATCTTTCCGATATTCATGATGTATTTCATGTTTCTCAACTCAACAAGTGCTTGAGGGTTCCGGAAGAGCAAGTACCAATGGAAGAATTGGAGTTTGAAGAAGATTTGACCTATACTGAGCATCCTGTCAAAATTTTGGAAACCATGGTGAGGGTCACAAGGAACAAGGTAATTCGATGGTGCAAAGTTCCATGGAAGCATCATACAGAATCAGAAGCAACTTGGGAGAGAGAACATGATCTCAAGAAGGAATTTCCCTACCTCTCTCCATCTGCGTCGAATCTCGAGGGCGAGATTCATTTTAGGGGGGGGGAGGGGGGTCGGTTTGTAACACCATCATTTTCATGCATAATGCATTGCATGCATCCTCATACATGTTTAACATAAAGCAACCTTAAAAGGAACAAGATTAAAATGAAATTAGGGCTAAATAGCAATTTAATTCTGTCAGGGTGTAGACTTGTCCGGCCTCCAACCCGGACTAGTCCGGTATCCTTCTTCTGTTTCAGAAACTTCAGTTTCTTCAAACCCGGACTTGTCCAGCACACTGCAAGGACTAGTCCGTTGTTGGTTCTGATGTTTTTTCGGGCTTGTCTGATTCCCAGTGGACTAGTCCGATGTCTTCTCAGTCTGGACCAAATTCCTAGCGAAGCCACGGACTTTTTCCGGCCCATAGAACTGGACTTGTCCGAAATAGTTTTTGTTGCTAAACGGTCTTGTCTGGTCTCTTGCAGACTAGTCCAGCCTTCAGAGTCCAACTCGGATTCTGTTTTTCTTCCATGTTAAGTTATTGGGTAATTGCCTTAATTGGGCCCAAGAACTTCGTGCCCAACATCAAAGGAGCCCAGGTGGACCCCACCACGGCCCTTACTCGTCCCCCATCGAATTCTACTTGGAACTCCACCCATAACCCTACCTCTCCACACCTATATAAGTAACCCAATACCCTTACCTCTCCAACCTTCTAAGAAAACCCTTGTTGTCGTCCTTGGTCGTGCACCCCATCAAGAGGAGATCCAGCACCGAGGAGAAGGATGAGAGGGAGGAGGATCAAGCAAGTGCGATCTTCATCAACTTTTCAACATTGACGTTCTTCCTCACTAAATCATTATCAACACCTCATTGTCAAACCCTAGCGTCAAGGTTCAAGTGTTGCACCCAATTCTCGATCCTTGGATCTCTAAACACATGGTACACCCTCTATATCCAATTTTGCACGTGAATTTATTCCTTGATATCGCTGTCCAGAAATACACTATTTCTACAATTCTGGACAAGGTGGACTAGTTCGTCCCTAATACCGGACTTGCCCGGCCTCTGGATCTGTTATTGCTAAATTGAACCCAATTTTGACTCAAATCGATTCAAAATTTGTTCAAACTTGTTATAAACTATTGTAACTAGTTAGTAAACATTAATAGCAACTATTTAACAAGTTTTACCTCACAATTGCATCAATCATGCACATCATGGAATATTGAGTAATATATGAGAGTTATTTGATTTTAATGTTTTTTTTTGCATGGTTGTCGCGTGAAATAGATGGTACCATTGTAGAAAGTGCTTTCGAGGACCTGCAGAAACAGAACTTCGAAGCTTTTGACCCAAACCAAGCTCAGGAGCAAGGCAAGTGTCCTTGATCATTTGATCCAGGTTTTTAAATGTTTTGTTTTCAAAATTGTATGCTTGTGTCAAATTGATGAGAAAGCCAAATTATAGGAGTTCACTAGTTTTGTATGACCACCCTTGTCGCTTGAACACAATGTAGAGAGTCGGGAAGGGTCTTTTACACATTTTGCTTCGCTATACTCAATTGGGTTTGGGAAACAATCATATTTCTTAATTATGAACTATTGAATGCATGAATGGTGGAATTTGATAATAATGAACCTTTAGCAACATAATGCCTAGGGATCTAAGCAAGCTGGTTATGTGGAATGGGTTGGACTGTTTTGGTGGTTTTGCTTGTTTTAGATCTATGACCGGTTCGTGGAGCGACCATCCAGGATTTACAGTGCCACCATAGGGACAAGTATGGGTGCGGCTTAGCTGACTAATTAGTGTTTTGCCAGTACTATTTGGACCATTAGGAAAGCTCGGGGAAGGGGTAGTTGGATGTGTTTGTAGTGATGGTGGGACTACCCTGGGATCCGAGTGCCTCAAGAGTGGGCCCTTGGTTGGATGTGCTCAGTTGGAGACATCACCACCGGTGAAACCTCCGTGGAGTCTACATATGCTAGTAATCACTTTGTAAAGGCTATTTTGTGATCTCTTGGCCACACACCAAAGGAAGTTTGAGACGACATAATTGAGATTTCATAGTCATCAAAAGGTGATGAAATATCGAACTTATGAGTAAAGCGGTACAACCTCTGTAGAGTGTGTTAAAAACTATCATGACAATCGTGCTCCCGGTTATGAGCAACCTCGACCCTCACATGATTAGAGTTATGGACCATGAACATGGTTTAATGGCTAGAATTGAATTGGGAATTGGTATTGGTTCAGTAATTGGCTTTGGTATATGGAATTGATGTAATGAGTCAGATGAGCAGTTATGAGTTGATTATAGATTATTATTGCTGGTATTAGTTACTTAAGTTAAAATTAATTTTATTTGAGTTATCTTGGGAGGACCACACTTAATGATAATATTATTGCATTTTCAATTGTTTTGAATGTACTTTTATGCAAGTAGCCATTATTTATTATCATTCCTTATTTAAGCTGCATGTCATACTTTCCCACACTTGATGAGTATGATATGTGCTCACCTTGCTATTCTCCCAACAAATTCAGACGCAGGCGACAACGTGGAGTACCAGGAGGTCTTTGAGGACTTCTAGGCGTGCGTGTTACCGTCAAGCTTGCCTATGGAGTTAGAGTCTTTAGTGTTTAGTGTTTTCCACAGTAGTCTTTTAGATCTTGTATTCAAGACTATTTGGTTTGTAATAAGGTACTATTATTAGTATTATTATTCGAGACATGGTTCTATGTGTTTATCATTTGTGAATCACTTGTATATGCGTGTTAAACATTCTGGACACACATATGCGTCACGCTTGGTTCATTTTCGGAACCTGGTGTCACATAAAGGAAGGTAAAGACACACCTAAAGTACAGGACCAAGTTAAGTGTTCTTTTGATCTAGGACCAACCCGACTCTGTTTATAGACTCTATAAAATACATTTTATACAAATACAAACTCACCTCCGTGTAACTAAGTGTAGAACTTATGAAGGTACTCAATGTTTCAGGGGTTGGGAAGTGGTATTCCATCCTCTGTTGCCAAGCGAACGCATCCGAGACGGGAAACTTTAACTACTCGAAATGGACCTTCCCAGCGGGGGGAAAGTTTGTTCATCCCTTCATGAGTAAGTATCCACCGCAGCACCAGATCGCCTTCTTCCAACTACTGGTTGTGCACATACCTTTGGTGATAGCTCCGGAGCGCCTGGCGGTATCACGTGTTTTGGACAGCTGCTTGGCACCTTGCCTCGTCGACGAGGTCTATGTCTTCACGCCAGAGTTGGTCCTGCGTGGCTTTGTTGTAGGTCCGGACCCGGAGAGAGCCCATGGTGAATGGCCATGAGGGAGGAATCATTTGCAGTGACTGTGCCGGTGTATGAATTTGCTTCGCGTGGAACTAGCACGCTTCGCACTTCTTGACCAGCTCGACTGCATCCTGGATTATTGTAGGCCAGTAAAAACCATGCCGCAAGGCTTTAACGACCAGTGTGCGGGATGTTGCGTGATTCCCACACTCGCCTCCATGGATCTCTATGAGAAGTTATTCACAGCCTTCTTCCCAGAAATGCACTGCATTAGAACGCCGTTGGCACCACGTTGCTAGAGATACTTCTACCAATGTGTATCTTTTAGCCAATCTGACAATTCACTCAGCAGATGCATTGTCTTCAGGAAGGAAGTTGTCCTTCAAGTAGTCCCGAACCTCTGAGATCAATGCAATGGGATTGACTTGAGCTTCTGGATCTTGCGCACTTGGTTGCTCAGAGCTTCATGTAGTGCCTACGATCCTTGGTGGATGCCATGGTAACAGGGCCACTGGGACCACCAGCTTTGGAGTACTGGTCTCGCCCCCATCACTCAGTTCGGCAGGCTGAGCAGCAGGTGCCAGTAATCTTCTGACAAATACTCTATCTGGTACCTAAGCCTCGGTTGAAGCATTTGTTGAAAGATCATTGGCTTCAGCATTGTGCAGACGCTGGACATGGCAGAGGTCCAATACTTGGAAGTCTTTCTGCAACTTCTGGACTTCAAGTAGATATGCAGCAAGCTGAGGGTTCCCCTACCTGGCACACCAAATGTCGAAGTGTGCCAATGCCACTTCCCCCGGTACTACTAAGAAGTAGTTTGTGGAGGTTCGTATTTAGGTGGGGCACTAATCAAGATCCAAGAACGCGGTGACATAGAGGAGTTTTACGTGGTTCGGGTCGCCTAAGCGTAATACCCTACTCCACAGGGTGTTTGTGTATTGTATGAGTATGGATGACTGTGGATGGCTTGTGATCCATTGAGATTAGATTCTACCGTGCAGCGTAACCCTTTTATATGCTAAGGACTGGCTGTTACAGTATGCGCTCTGGCCTGACAATTGGCCCCAGCTGTAATAATCGCCCTATACACAATCTACGGGTGTTAAAGGTGGTTAATAGTGTGATAACGTGCCTTAATGGCAGCATTACTGGTCTTGACAGTCCTTTGATTGTGTGTCATTAATATAGCATTAAAGATGTGTTAACCAGGTCTTGTAATGGGCGATTGATAGCCCTTGAATGTCTGCATCATTGGAGATCCTGCTGTCTTCCTGTTGCAGACATAGGTTCGGGCGTGTGACACATGGAAGCATCGGGGCTTTCCTCTACGGGAAGGAATATCCGGAGCTACTAGATACGTGGTAGCACTGGAGCCTCCCCTGTCAGGGAGGTCGGTCCAGCACCCCGGGACATGTGGCAGCACCAGAGCCACCCTAAGGAGGGAAGCAAGTTTGGTAATGCAACACACATGGTAGTAGCGGAGCCACCCTATGGAGGGAGGTAGGTCCGGCACTGCGGGGCATGTGGCAGCACCGGAGCCACCCGGAGGAGGGAGGCAGGTCCGGCACTACAGGACACGTGTTGGCCTCGGAAGTCCACAATATTGGAAGGTGGAACTCGACGCGTCTTCTTCTGTTACGAAGGGATACCTGGTATGCAGGGTATCGACATTAACCCATTCAACTATTGCAGAGATAATACCTCAATCTCACCCTCCTTGAAACTGGGTATTTAACCCGAAAGTGTTGAAAATTGTTGAAATAACACTGATATGATTTTGAAGGTGGGTATGTTGATGTGACATGTTGTGTGAATGATGACATGGCATCTAACCCACATGTCAATATATTTTTCTCACTTTCACACTAGGATCCCATTAGGAAGCATAAAATCGACATGCCCGTGTTGCAGCGATAAGGTGGAGCATCCCACCAGCCACCCTCACACGATTCCCCTCCCTTCTGTCATCTTCCTCGCCATCACCCAAGCTTCACATGACCTACAATGGCATATTAGGTTGACAATTTGAAGCCTTCTATGCACCACAGTTCCATGAAGAAGACTTACTTTCATCATTTTTTCTATGATACCTGTAGCTTACACATTAACGTTGAATTACAACTATGTTATATTCCATGTAACATGCAACATCAACAAGATTGCCTTCAAAACCACTTTGGTGGTTAATTAGATAGTTTTCATTATTTAATGGATTAAATATCCAGTTTTAAGGTTGGGGTGAAGTAGTCAACATGTGATGGTTCGAGGATGAAATAGGCTTATTTCTTTAAACAAAGTTGAGTTTGGAGTTAAAATTTTGTGTGCATATTTCTCACCATGCATCTACACATTTACATTTTTTATTTTTTATAAACTTGTAAATATATTTTTTGAGAGGGTTTTCATGATTCTATCGGATAACTGATTTTCACTTAATATTTTCCAACGTAGGTGTGCTGCCTAACAAGGCAATTCTCTCTCCATGCATGTTGGACCCGTCACGCGTGACTTTCATATGTTAAGATGTTAACTCCATTGTGTTTTCTTTATATTCCTATGTATGAAAAACACGTCGTCGACGGTTTCTCCTTCAACTTGCGATGTGGTGACGTTGGACCTGTGGGCGTGTCGCAAGTACGGGCAGAAGCCCAACAAGGGGTCACTGTACGCGAGGGGGTACTACTGGTGCAGCAGCTCCAAGGGCTGCTCCGCCCGGAAGTAGGTCGATGGCAGCCACAACGACCATTCCATAGTTCCATGCTCGTCATCACCTACTCCTCCGACCAAATCACCCCTGATCGACACAGCTCAACTCGCACGCCAGCTCGACCAGGTCGACGGTCTTGTCCTCCATCACAGCGAATAGCCACAAACACGATCAGGCAAGTCGGCCTGGTGGTCTCGGGAGCTGGGTTACCCCGGGGTTCAATCCCCATCACCGCATCATTCCCTTTGGTGTTGGTAGCATTTCGATTGTCAAGGGAAGATAACCAGTCTCCATCTTAAAAAAAAAATAAAGCCACGGACATTGTCATCATCACTCTTCCATGGCTGCCACTGTTCCGTCGTCATCACCCCATCATCACAACACCATCATGATCGATCGTATTGCCACCTGGACGAGCTCCATCTGCAACAATGCATTGCATACCGCTAGGTTGGTTATTCGTTAATTCAGTTTGTTCAATTTGCTCAAAAAAATTTTGATTATGAAGAATTGATAATTGAACGTGATGTGAATGGTGTGTTAGCCCAATGGTAGAGGAGCAGAGTGCACTCCCTACCGCTGTTGGTTCAATCCCCCCCCCCCCCTCGCATGGGGTGGATTACCCTTTGGTTTCGGTGAAATATCCAACTCTGATGGAAGGGGTGTGCCGAAGGGACTTGCTTAGAGAGCAGCCCGCGGAGGTTCTTTGATCTGCGGGGTCTTAGTCTCAGGTGAGGTTGCGCGGTTAAGGAAATATGGTGAAATAGTGGTTTTACATGGTTTGGGGTGTCGTGCGTAATACCCTACTCTACGGTGAGGATTGTATTGCTTGAGTGTCTGAGTGAGTGTGTGAGTGTAAATAGTTTGGATCCTTTGTAATGGTGGTGGTCCGGTCCTTTTATAGACAAGGTAGGATGCTTTACAAGTGGGGTCTGAGTCCCGACAAGTGGCCCCGAAGCGACCTTATCCTAAAAATCTAAGGCTTCTCGCATAAGCCGCCTCTGACCGCGACTTGAAGACCCGCTGTCTTGCCATGTCGGACAGCAGAGCCATGCGTAGTCGTTGATGATGGTAGGGAATGCCATGTCCATCTGTCTTGTCGACGTAAGCTACCCACTCGACAGAGTGGGGTAGGCCTGCGGCGTCTTCAATGCGATGTGATTGGGCACAGTGGTACCTGATAGGAGGCTTGCGCCACGTCATGCATCTGGGGATGGCTCGTGTCTTCAATGTCTGACTTGGACAAGGTGCACCACCCATTTACACCTGCAACCTACTGGTCAGGACAAGCTGTGGGGTGTGTGGAAGCACTGGAGTCTGCCTTCACGGGGGAGGCTGAGCTCTGTGCCGTGAGCCACGTGGGAGCCCCGGAGCCTAACTTCAAGGGGAGTCAAAGGTCTAGGACTGCTAGACACTTGGGGGTTCTGGAGCCCGTCTTCGCTGAGGAGGCCAGCCCAGAGCTTGGAGCCACGTGGCAGCACTGGAGCCAACTCCTTTGAAAGAACGGGGTCCCATCCTGTTGGACACATGGCAGCCTGGGAGCTCATCTTTTCGGGGGAGTTGGGTCCCGTCTTGAGGTCCACACGGTAGTACCAGAGCCCACCCCTGAGGAGGGACGGGGTCCGGTCCTGCTGGACATGTGGCACCATTGGAGCCTACCTCAGCGGGGAGGCAGGGTACTTAGGCATTTTTATCCTATGCGCAGTGGCACCCAATATCCTAGGTACCAACAATGGCCCCTGGGTCCAACTCGGGGGAGAAGATGAGCCCGTGGGTGGAGCCCTAACCTTGCTTTCCCATGCTGTCTTTTGAGTTTTGTCTTGGGCAGTCAAAGCGGCGCGCTCCTCTGCCACCGCGGCCACGTGTCCTCTTCTGGTTGAAAGTTCGTGGTGACGTGATCTTTGCTTCCTGCAGTATATTTAACCGCGATGGTTTCCAATGTGGTTGTAGCGCATCCTCTGCTCCTCCTTTACGCGAACCATTGTGTTACCTTCTCAGGTGACTGACTACTCGAGCCTGCTCTTCTGGCAGGGAACCTAGGCCCCACTGTCATCATCACTGCGGGTTGCGCCATGCATGCCAGTTCCAGGCGACCCGCAAGATGTGCCCAAGCATCGCGGGGGTGATTAAAAGGAAACCTTTGTAGGCAAAGCTAGTACCTTCATTATTAACAACCCAATGCTCGAGCCTTCGTCTTCTTCCTTGAGCTCCTGAGCCTTCACCACTTGCAAAGTCTTTGATTTCGTCTAATCCAATGGTAGCGATCTTGCCTCCCTCTTGCATCGAGGATGTAGGGCCAGTGAGAAGGCTACTTGGCTGGGAGGATGAGCACGGCGGGATCGAATCTGCCATGTTTCCCTTCCTCTTGACGGATGCTGGGGGGATCAATTTCTTCACTTCGTACACTTATGCCAGCTTCATCACACCCGTATCCTCCTTCCTTGTGATGTTTCTGGAGATCTTCACACTCTAGCTTCATCACTTGTCACTGAACTCCATGGTGTTGGCGACGGTCTTCTCACACTTCAACTAAATGTTTGTGGGAGTCCACCCGTGCGTGCCAATGTCCTGGCAGTTCTTCGTGGTTAGGCGGACTGAGAAGAGCAAGACGAACTTCCTTGGGGCCCACTACCTCCAGCAGCGGCCCAAGTGTCTATTCAAATACATCACTCCCCTTTTGGTCAGAAGGTGGGAAAACTGGAGAGGAGATTGGGTGATCGTGCGCACTGACGCTCACGATCGCATGATCCTGCCTACCGACTGGGTGATAACCAGAAGCAAGACCTGGGAGGAGCGCCCGTAGTTGGAGCCAGCGTATGCCCCGGTAATGGAGGGATCTGGTACCTAGCAGACCATGGTTTTTCTTTGCTGGTGTACTTTGTGCGCCGTCGCTTGGCACCTGTCCAGCAGCGCACCCGCCCGGTGCGGATTTACTTCAGTTTGTAGAACTACACCAGACTGGTGAGAGGTCCTGACTCAGAGATAATCCAGGAGGAGGTGTTCCAGGTGATGTCCAAGTCGAGCGGTGACTTGCTGACTCTCGACATCCTCACCCTTCTCGAGCCTTGCCCGCCACTCTGCATCGATCGGGCCTCAGGGTGAAGATCTTGAAGGAGATTTCGAACAAGGACACACTTGGACTTGCACCATGGCAGGTTGGAGACACAGACCGGGGGCTAAGAATCCTTGGCGCACAGCAGGAGTCCGCGCCCAACCTAAGCTCCAGAGCATGAGGGGAAGAAGGCCCGACCTCTGGAAGAGAAGGGGGTAGAGCGCCAGCCCCTGGCACGTGGAAGGGGAAGTTGTCGGTGGTTGAGGTCGTGAAGAATAAGCATCCTCGGTCACCACCGAGGGCATCTCTTGCCCCATGCGAGCATCCGTTGGGGAATCCGCACCCAGCCTCAGGCGTTAGTGGTTCTTCAAGCAGGGACCCTGCCTGTCCTGCGACAAGTCGGCTTTTGACCGAAGATCGAGACCAGCTTTTCCAGGGCGGTCCGATGAGCACTGGTCGGTCGGTGTCCCCGCTGCTAGCACTGTCCAAAGCGCCGGTGAGGTCGTTGGGGGTTCCACATCTACGGAGCCCCAGGCCAAGAGGCCTCAGGCCATGAGTGTCCTTGCTGCAGGAGTGGTGATGAATGTTGGCAGAAAATTTGGAGTGAACTCAAGAGGCAGCACGACTGTAGTGACAACCGGGACCCAGGATGGGGCTACAGAGTTCCAAGCCATGAGCTCGCCATCCTCAGGGGTCGGTGGTGGCGCACCGACGAGTATCGGTAGTGGTGTCGAGAGTTCTAGTGGAGGATTGGTCGGATCCACCCCGTCCGCCGCATCGACAGTGGTGCCCATGACCTCGGCGCAACCGAAGATTGAGGGCTGCTGGAGCTTCCAGGGACATTGCTAAGACAGTCTTACTAAGTCTTTCATTGTTGTTCCTCCTGTTCTCTTATTTGGACAGTCCATGACTCCATCCTGTAGGTCATCCTCAGTCGTCGTGATGCCCTTGTCGATGGGGGCAGCGTTGGGGAGCACCCTCGCTTCCACGGGAGCCATAGTTGTGATGGAACCTGCGCTTGGCATGCGTGGTGAAATACCCCAGGCTACTTTCCTCGATGTGGTGCCAGAGCCCATGCAGTAGGCTAAGGATACGGCCCCAAGGTTGCTGCTTCGGCTGATAGTGCTTCGGCTGATGGCGGCACCGACGTTCTAGGTGGTGCTGCAACTTTTGCTTGGCCTTCGTCGGCGAGGTCCCTAGTGCTGGTGGCCTTGCCACCCTCCCCACAAGGGGAAGAGGAGCATGAGATGATCACCGAGAGGCCCTCCATGGCATCATCATAACCGATACTCCTCTCCGACGTCATTGACTCAACACAGTCCAGCCTTCAATGGGCGCAGCGTGCTCTCAACTTGGAGTGGGAGAAGCTGCGGATGTAGGACGAACGTCTTTGAGCTTGGAACCACATACTAGGGTCCAAGATTGATGAGGCGAAGGAGAGGATAT
Source organism: Tuctoria greenei (assembly GCA_036927565.1). Taxonomy (NCBI): domain Eukaryota; kingdom Viridiplantae; phylum Streptophyta; class Magnoliopsida; order Poales; family Poaceae; genus Tuctoria; species Tuctoria greenei. The sequence continues at coordinate 184,074,224 of JAYESD010000002.1, forward strand.
GGAGGTATTAGGAGACGTTGGAGCGGGAGCGTTGTCTGGCGAAGGCCATGGACGCCCAGTCCCAGAAGATCCTGGCCGAAGTCAAGGTGGCCAACCAAGCAGCCGACGCCCGACTCTACTCCCTTGAGGAGCTCCGAGAGGCACTCAAACGCTGAGAGGCCACTATTGTGGAGCGAGAGTGGGCAGCCGAAGAGATGAAGGCACAGGCTGAGTCAGAGCAGGACAAGCTGCAGTCTCGCATCGATGATGTTGAGCTCTGCGAGTGTAACCTTGTGCAGGATCAGGAGCAACACCTAGCAGAGCGCCAGTCCCTCTTACTATGCGAGCTAGACATCGACGTCCGGGAGCATGCTGTGGACCATCGTGCCTGAGGGCTTGATGTGTGGGAGCAGCAGTTAGCCGCCCGAGAGAAGGAGCTCATCTAAAGCGGGGCAGACGCGCTGAGGGCGGCACAGCAGGAAGTCAGTGAACTCCAAGCGTACCGTGTGGCTGAAGTGCAGAAGGTTTGGGGCTTCCTGGGCCGCACCAAGGAGGCACTGCGGCCCTTCATCTTTAGTATTGTGTGTAGTGGGGAGCCAGTGTACGAGGTAAATCAAGTGATACCCGCGCTTGACTTTGCCAGCACAAAGATGCAAGTTGTAGGCACATTCGTCGCTCGCCGTCTGGAGATCGAGGGGAGAGAGCTGGCAGAGGCAGTGCTGTCCCACGTCCTGGTGTGCTATTGGAATCGGTACCCAAGGATCCCCCTTGACACGGTAGTCGACGGTCCCCTTGAGAAGCGTGAAGAGGCGACAAAGGCTGAGGTTGAGGACTTTGCCAAATATGTCGCCGCACAGTTCGCAAGGGAATGAGGCTAGTGGCCCCCAGGCAGAGCGCCTTTGTATCCGGGGCTTGCCCCTTTGTAAATAACCTTTAATGAATTTGAATTCATGTCCAGTTTCTTGACTTTGTCTTGTGCTTCTCAACTTGAACCACCAGGGTCCTTAGCAACGTAAGGGCCCGAAGAACTTCACTGACTTCGTTAGCTTTTTGGAACCAACAGTCGCACACTTGACGTAGCCACTTTGCACCATTTGACATCCTGCCTATGGAACCCCTTAGAGGCCCCCTGGTAGGTTTGGCCAACTGGTTGGGCACGCTCACCACATGATCACAAGATGTCATCGACGGGCCCCCGGTAGGGTGCGGGAGCTTGAGCAGTTGACACCAGTGAGCCCCGTGGGGAGCACCGAACTTGGAGGTTGATGCCAGCGGGTTCCATGGGGGGCACCTTTGAAATGCATGGTCGTCGTCCAAGAGGTCTTCGACAGCGATGGCGACAAGGCAGCCATCGAGCCAAGTGGGGCCCACCTTCAACATTAAGAAATGTCAACGGCGGGCCCCCTAGGAGGTGTTAAAGCTGGATGCTCTAGTGTCGTCCACCATCAATGCGAAGAAACATCAACGGTGGGCCCCTTGGGAGGTGCCGGAGCTGGATGCTTTGGCATCGCCCACCATCAACGTGAAGAAACGTCAACGGCGTGCCCCTTGGGAGGTGCCAGAGTTGGATGCTTCGGCTTCGCCCACCCTCAACGTTAAGGAATGTCGATGGCGGGCCCATTGGGAGGTGCCAGAGCTGCATGCTTCAGCATCGCCCATCATCAGCGCAAAGAAACATCGACAGCGGTCCCCTGGCTGATAGGAGACCAAAGAAACCTCATTAGCAACAAAAGTAGAATGAGAGAGTGTACTCAAAAATCAGCGCTTGTTGCCATCATGTAGAACAGCGTCGGTGGGCCCCCTAGGAGGTGTCGGAGCAGGCTACTCCGGCATCGCCCACCATCTACAGGCAGAAAACATCAACGACGGGCCCCTTGGGAGGCATGAACCCTGCCAATGTTGCTATTGGTTGTGCTTGAACCAACTTGCCTTTTATGTCCTGCACACACGACAATGGAGGAATAGTTTTGGTTGTCGGTTACCTCTCTCTGCTCTTTAGTTTTGTTACGTCTTACGGTCCTGGGCTGGTAAGCAGGGCTTCCGTAATTTAGTGCATTAGTGTTCGGGTCTAGCTCCCGCTTTACCCAGGGTGTAAGCCTTTGGGCCCCTAATACTGATCCATAGCGCTATTAGGCTGAGTGTGCACACCTAGGGTACAGGACCAGGCTAGGCTGGCTACACATCCTAAACCTCCGGCTCAACGTAGGCCTCTACTGGGAGACCGTCTGGCACCACAAGACCCCAAGTAAAGGGGCAGCCGTGAGGCCCCATAACACATTGCAGGTACCTCAAACAAGTCCGCCTGTGGCAGGGTTGCATAACTCCACTAGTGGCAAGACAAAGAAAAATGACCGAGCATACGAAGATGATATACGAAAATGATCATCGTTTGATGATCATAAAATTAATGAGTGATTGAATGGACAAGACAATAATTCTTTTAAATTTGTATTCACAGGAGGAGGTAGGCTTTATAGGAAGGCAACGACCCGCTCCAGATGACAAGGGAGGCACAGTGTACAGGCATAGGGTACAGGACCAGGCTAAGTGGACTGCACACTCTGGACTAGACCCCCATGGAGCTTGGTTGTTTTGAGCACTAATACTTGACTCCATGACACCTTTACACTATCCTACCACAATCCTAGGGGTCAAACTTACATAGGTGTTCTATGTTCCAAGGGTTGGAGAGGGGCTCTTCTTCCTCCGTGGCTAGGCGGACGCACCCGAGGCGGGATACCTGTGTCACTCGGAAGGGAGCCTTCCAGTTGGGGGAGAGTTTGTGCGATCCTTCACAAGAAAGTATGCGCCGCAGCACCAGGTTGCCCACCTGGAGCTCTGTACTCTCCACGAACCATTCTTGGTAGCACTAGAGTGCCTATAGGTACCATGCTTTTGGATGGTGACATGTCATCTTGCTTCTTCGAAGAGGTCAATGTCTTCATGTCGAAGCTGGTCCTGCGGAGCTTCTTCGAATGTTCGGACTTGGAGTGAGCCCATGATGATCTCTTGTGGGAGAACAACCTCGGCCCCATAGACCAGAAAGAAGGGTGTTTCCACCATGGCCCGGCTGAGTGATGTCTGGCTTGCCCACAGCACGCAAAGAACTTCGTCAACCCACTTGGCACCATGCTTCTCCATGCTTTCATATGTGCGTGTCTTGAGGCCCCTAAGGATCTCAGTGTTGGCCCTCTTGACTTAACCGTTGCTCTTTGGATGATCCATGGACGCATAACAAAATTGGATGCCAAGGTCTTCGTAGTAGTCTTGGAATGCTGCGCTATTGAACTGGGTTCCCTTGTTAGTGATGATCCTTTTTGGGACCCTAAACCTGCAGAAGATCAACTTCATGAACTTGATTGTGGACTCCTTGTTGATGGTGACCACCGGGACTGCTTCCGGCCACTTGGCGAACTTGTCTACGACGACGTAGAGGAATTGTACCCTCTGATAGCCCTGAGGAAGGGCTGCAGGATATCCAGCCCTCAGACTGTGACTGGCCAGGAGCACTGGATCATTTGTAGCGGCTGCGCCAGTGTATGAATCTGCTTGGCATGGAATTGGCATGCCTTGCACCTTTTTACCAGCTTGATGGCATCCAGGAGTGTTGTCGGCCAATAAAAGCCATGCCGGAAAGCCTTACCGACGAGCATGCGGGAAGCTGTGTGGTTTCCACACTCGCCTCCATGGATCTCTACGAGCAAGTCACAGCCCTCCTCCCAGGTCATGCACCGCAATAGAATGTCATTTGAGCCACATCAGCAGAGGTCTCCCTCTACTAATGTGTAGTGTTTAGCCACCCTGACAATCCGTTCAGCGGATACATGTTCTTCGGGAAGGATGTTGTCCTTCAGGTAGTCCCAGACCTCCATGATACATGCATCGGGACCCTCCTAAGCTTCTGGATCTTGGGCACCGGTTTGCACGGAGTCCTCGATGACGCATACGATCCTTGGCGGGCACCATGGTTGCAGGGCCGCAGAGACCGCCAGGTTCGAAGTGCTGGTCTCGCATCCTTCACTAGGATCGGCAGGCCTAGCAGTTGGTCATACCAATTTCCTTTCGAAGACACCCTCCGAGACCGGGGCCCTGGTGGATGTCGTCAGTTATAGGCGTCTGCGACGAAGTTGTCGGCGCGCTGTACATGGCAAAGGTCTAAGGCCTCAAAGCCAGCCTCCATCCTTTTGATGTGTAGCAGGTACGCCGCGAGGTGGGGGTCGTTGCAGTAGTATTCTCCTCGAACCTGCTTGATGATCAGCTGGGAGTCTCCCTTGACCAGCATCTGTTGGATGTCGAGACCCTGCACAGCTGTTAGCCCAAAGATAAGGGCTTCATACTCTGCCATGTTGTTGGTCGCCTTGAAGTCAAGGCGCACGGAGCACTTGAACTGCTCCGCCGTTGGCGAGAGGAGCAGCGCGCCGGCTCCGACTCCCTACTTCCGGGAGGAGCCATCGAAGAAGAGCGTCCAGTAGGGCCAGGTGAGGATCGGGGCCTTGGGCTCTGGCTTGCCAATGTCGAGACCCCCTGGGTTGCTTGGTGATTGCGTCCACTCATCAACAAAGGTTGCCAGTGCTTGACTCTTGACCGCATGTCGCGGCAAGAACTCGAGTTCAAACTCTGCCAACTCTGTCGCCCACTTAGTGACATTGTCGGTCGTGTTGGGGCTGCAAAACACAGTCCCTAGTGGGAGTAAGGTTACAACTAAAACCCTGTGTGTCTGAAAGTAGTGGTAGAGCTTCCTCGACGCGATTAGCATTGCATATAGCAACTTATGTACTTCAAGGTACCTTGTTTTTGCTCCGTGCAGGACTTCACTGATGAAGTAGACTGGGCGCTAGATGGTCCGGACCCCCCCTCGGGGATCCATTGTGTCGTCTTCCATCGACTCCGAACCTAGGGGCTCCAGGCTCCCTGAGTCTGGTGCGTCCTCTGGGGGTTGGGACCTAGAGGTGTCTTGGTCTTTGGGGCCCCCTGTGGGGACCCGTGCACCCTCTGAGGGGCAGGACCCGTAGGCAACTTGATTGTCAGTCCCCTTGCTAGATCCAAGCCCTGGGGCTCTGGATCGGTGGAAGGGGCCTCGACCTGCAACAAGGACCATGCTTACCACTTTTGTCGTGGAGACGATGTAGAGGTACAAAGGCTCCCTGGCCTCCAGAGCCACCATGATGGGCAGCAACGCGAGTTGTTGCTTCAGCTCGCGAAAGGTCTTCTCTACTTCCTTGGTCCAAACAAACGGTCCAGACCTGCACAATAGCTTGAAGAACGGGAGAGCCCGGTCAGCCAGTCTAGAGATAAACCAACTGAGCACTACCAGGCAGCCCGCAAGCTTATGCACATCCTTGACGCGGACAGTAGGCCGCATCAACTCCACTGCCTTGATCTTCTCTGGGTTGGATCTTGAAGATGGATCTTTGACCAAGAAACCAAAAAGCTTCCCCGCTGAGACTCCGAACACACACTTGTCTGGGTTGAGCTTTTTGCGTGTGGTTCGTAGCCGGTCGAACACTAGGGCGAGGTTGTCTAGCAATGATGCATGTGTTTGGATTTTGACCATGATGTCATCGACATACACCTCTACCAGGTCCCGAATGAGGTCCCCAAATGTCTTTTGCATGGAACTTAAAAAAGTACGGAGGGCATTCTTAAGACCATAAGGCATGGAGACATAACAAAACAGGGATTTGGTGGAACCCTGAGTAAGCATCTAGAAAGCACAGTAGATCGCAAGCCAAAGTAGAGTCTACAATTTGATCTATCCTAGGGAGAGGGAAAGGATATTTAGGGCATGCTTTATTGAGGTTGGTGTAGTCAATGCACATCCGGAGCTTCCTGCCAGCCTTAGGGGCGACAATAGGATTGGCCAGCTACCTGGGGTGGTGGACCACTCGTATGAAGCCAACATCAAGCAGCTTCTTGATTTCTTCACGGATGAAGTTCTGCCGCACGATAGATTGCTTCCATGGCTTATGTTGTATTGGTTGGGCGTCTGGGTAGATCTTCATATGGCGCTCGATCACCTCCCTGAGGATCCTAGGCATCTGTGATGGTTTCCAAGCAAATACGTCGACATTCGTCTGTAGGAATGTGACGAGCATGTATTCCTATTTGCTGCATAAACTCCCCGCTATGCGGGTGGTCTGGGCAGCATCGAAATCGATCTACTAAAAGTCGCCTAGAGGGGGTGAATAGGCAATATGACCTGAAATTACTTAATCAAACAAGATTAAATAATTGAGGTCGGACTAGTCTAGTCTGGGCCGGACTAGTCCGCTCCGCACGTGGTGAAAACCTAAAAACTTGATTCCTACAAGTTATTTGCAGAATTTATGTCAACTTGGATTAACAAATGTATACAATTAGGTTGTAAGATTTCAGTGAAGAACAATGCGAAGAATGATATGAACCCTAAAAGCAATTCTAGTGATTATCGAAAAATAAACGAGAAGAGAGACATGATTTATCCTGTGGTTCAGCTCTACAAAGCAGCCTACATCCACGTTGAGAAGTCCACACGAGGATCGGGTCTCACTTGACCCTCTTCTCACCAAGCCACCACAAATGGTCGGCTTGGTTTCCACTATCACAAAGGGTAATCATCGAGTTTTTTGGGCTGCTCACGAGTTGAGGCTCCCAGAAATGAGTACAGCAAGGAGCACACGAAGCTCAACTCACACAAGCCACAAAACGCAACACCAAGTGCAATAAATCAAACCGAGAGCCAAAACACGATGATCTTCCTTCACTCTCATTCCCAAACCCTAATCTCTTCAAGATTTGGTCTTACCGAGCAAGTAGGCGGAGTAGAAGGCTTTGGAATGCTCAAGGATGGTTGTGACGGTGCTAGGGTTCAAGATACTTCAAATAGGAGTTGGGGGTCCCCTTTTTATAGAGGTACCGGCAACTAACCGTTGCCAACCACTCAAGTTCGGACTAGTCTGGCCCTCGAACACGGACTAGTCCGACCCTTTGGGACCACTGACAATTTGACATCACAGATCAACAAACAAGGAGATGTCCCTGCCAAACGTTTGAATTTCAAACGGTCATGGAAACCTGGACTAGTCCAGCCAAAAACGTACTAGTCAGAAGTCGGACTGAAAGCTTTAGTCCGGTTGAAAACGGACTACTCTGGGATTGCCCGAACTAGTCTGACCCACGAGGCGGACAAGTCCGGCCTCCTAGGACTTGGCTTCGGCATCGCACATTAAGGCCAAAACGGACTAGTCCATACCAAAATGGACAACTCCGAACTTGGACAGAAACATTTAGTCCATCCCAAAACGGACTACCCTGGGGGGTCCAAACTTGTCGGGCCTCTATGGTGGACAAGTCTGGCCTCCCAGGACTTAGCTCTACAGACTCTTACCAAAGGGAGAATGGACTAGTTCGTACCCATATGGACAAGTACAAACCCAAACAGAGACCTTTAGTCCGTCCCAAAACCGACTAACTTGCCACCTGGACTGGTCTGTCCTGTGACTCGAACAAGTCCGGTCCATGTGGATTTTCTCTGAAAGGCTTATCACTTAGGTTTTTCTCTCAACCACCACTTTGAGCCCTCTTTTATGATCTCAATGCACTTGATACACACACCCTCACACTGATATGGTCAGCCTAAACTCAACACAATAGAAACCCTAATTTCTATGCTTGAGTCTTCGACACCCATTTCAACCTTTTCCTTTATGAGGGATATTGTCTCATTTCAATTGTCACACATGTGCTTAAGATCAAGTCAGTTCATTAGTGTCTTAGTTGTCGTCATCAATCATCCAAAACCCACATGGATGCCTAGATGCACTTTCGATCTCCCCCTTTTGGTGATTGATGACAACACATTAAGCTTCAACAAAAAGATATTAATTGGTTTTCATAACATGTATGTGTATAAGTAACTCCCACTCAATGAATGCATTAAGAATAAAGAAACTGAGAGATTATCACACATATACATGTTATGGTGGGGTGCCTAAGTGACGTGTTCATGAATTGTGATAAGACAATGAATATGAGTGATAAATAAGTCATTTCAAGCATCACATCACAACTAAGCATAGCAAACAATGTAAAGTGCATACAACCCATAATGGAGACTATGTCTTACACAAATTGAAATGAAAGAGTTTTAAAACATATACAAGTCCATAGAGCATTGAGAGGACGAAAATAACACTCTAAGTACCCCCTTCCAATCTCTCCCCTTTGGTATCAAGACACCAAAAAGGAAAAGAGATGAGGAGAGCCCTAAGATCTACTCTTCATCGTCGTCATCGTCACATTCTTATTGCTCATTATCGCTCTCTGTAGCCTCCGGATCTTCGGCGTTTTCATCATCGTCTTCTTCTTCGGATGGTGCCCTGTGGAGGTGTCAACATCACCAAAATGAGCGAGTTCTTCGATGGTGAACTTAGGAAATGGGGTCAACTCTCCATCACTCTCCGCGGCGAGAGACATGGGAACCACGAGCCTTTTGCACATCGCCTTGAGGTACTTCTCTTGGCGAAGCTCCTTGCGATGAGTACGAACTTTTACCTTCCGACAAGAGGAGAAAATTGCCTTGAAGCACCTGAAGAAGCCACTTCTGGAATGTGATGGAGGAGAAGGAGGTGGAGAGGCCACGGGAAGAGAGGACAAGGTTGGAGGATCGACATTCTTCCTTCTTGGTGCAACGGGCTCTGGAGGACGAATCTGAGGACGAAGTCTCCTATGAGTGATATCTCTCTTGAAAGTCAGCCCAGACACCTTCTCGATCAAGTACATAATATAAGGTGCATAGGCACATGATCGATTGGGGTGTGTGAGTGATGTTGAAGATGTCATCAAAGATATAGTCCACCACATTGAATTCACCGTCTCCATCAATAAGCACCATTAGATGTATCAAATTGCCCTGAATGATGCCTGCATCTCCATCTTTGGGTGGTATTATCTTCCGGATCACACGGTTGAGCACACTATAAAATGGCTTGATGTTCCGAATGTTTCCCACTTCATAAACTGCATGACTTGGATACATGTAATCCAAGACATCACGACCAACTGCCTTGAGGTTAGAAACAATAATCTCATTCTCAAGTTGACTTTCCAAATCAAGGATCTGAGCAAACTCCCAAAAACTGATAGTGTATTTCTCTCCATTCATCATCAAAGTGACCTCCGATCTCCATCTGTTTGAAGGTAGACAGTGGAGTAGAACGTACAATGACTTCAACATTCCAATCATACTTGAATGCCATATGTTTCTTCAGTCCATGGCGCTCTATAGCTTCAATCATGGCAATGAATGCAGCATGGTTCTTTTGTGCCATGTAATCCAAATCAATCCATTGGGCATCCGTCACCAGAGTCTGCTTTAACATGTAGACGGTTCGAGTTGTCACAATGGAAGTCACACCAAAAACGAGGGTCGGCGGTGTGCTTTTCACATTGATACACATTAACCAATCTGACTCTTCTTGCCTTCTCAGCCCCTTTGCCTCTGAATATGTTGGCTTCAACGGTAGCTTGATGATTGGGGTTTCATGCATGTGAAGACATTCTAAAGGGACCTATGGGTTGAGAGGGTCCCTTCTTAGCTTTGCTAGCAGGCTTCTTAACTGTAGGAGATATCTTCTTTGGTGCCTCCTCAACTGGTGCTTTGCCCTTGTCCTTTGATACCCTTGCCTCTTGAGTTCTTGTTTTCTCTCCCATGGTCACAAGTCTCTTCTTCCTTGGGGCTATCTCGGCTGCAGCTGAGTTATGTGTCTCTCTTTGCTATTTTTTGGAATTCCTTGTTTTAGACCTCGATTCGAGGTAAGCTATAGCAAGATCTCGCTCCTCTCGAGCACGACGATAGGTTTCTTGCCTCGCTACCTCACACTCGAGATCGAATAGAGGCGAGTAGTCGAGGTCCGACATTGTCCCTGAGAAGTGATGCACAAGAGAGTATATGAGTCCAAGGAAGTGGAATATTGCTTTATAATTCACTGCAATGATCAAGGTTAGTGTTTTCACTGTGGAATCCAGACTTATCCGCCCAAGGGCCGGACTAGTCCGCACGAGCCGAACTTGTCCACCTTTTAGCCAAACTAGTCCGGTTTACACAGCAGGAACCCCAATCTTGAGGATTTTCGCAAAAACTATGGATCCGGCCACAATACTCCGAGGAAAGGATCACACGACATATAGAACAACTTTTTTAAGAGGTTTCTAGCAAAGGACCTAAAAGATTTTAGTATTGAAGTATTTAGAGTTAGGTCAAGAATACCTCTTCAAATCTTCAAATCAACAAAATGTGGATGAAGAATCGGCCTAGGATGCTTGGGGACGAGTTCCCATGCACCTTGGGGCTCCAATCCACGGATTGGAGTCGGTTTTAGGTGGATGGAATCGAAAATCGCCGATTTGGGGTGCGGTTTTCGCGTTTTGAGGAGATAGAGAGGTTGAGTGAGAGTGAGGAGATCGGGGTCCCCTGGGGAGGTTAAGTCCCCAGGGGCCGGACTAGTTCGGTTGGAGACCCGGACTTGTCTGGCCTACAAACTGGGTCTGGACTGCTTTGATGGGTCGGACTAGTCCGGCCCGGGGACAGACAAGTCCTTTTGGGACTTGTCCCTCATAGCCCGACGAAGCTGGACTCCGGACTTGTTCGGCCAGTGGGGAAGACTAGTCCGGTCCAAAGGCTAAAAAAACAAATATTGGGTTTTCACCGAAGATTTGATCCTTTTGGACTAAATTCTCACAAAAGATCTTTGCAAACATCGTCAGTAAGCAATCAAAACCAAACTATGACCATAAGTCACAAAGATTCAATAATTTCAAATAGTTTTGTAGAAAATTGAGGGGGAAGAGTTTTTCGCAAGCAAGTGTGAATTTTGAAGCAAATACAAGTAACAACCAGATGTGCAAGACTCAAGCCACATTTCGAGAATCTAAGATATTGAGCTCATTCCTAAGTTCACAAAATCTTTCTCATCCAGGGGCATGGTGAAAATATCGGCCAATTGTTTTTTGGTTCTCACATGGGAAATTGCTATGTCTCCTTTGACGGAGTGATCTCTCAAAAAATGATGGCAGATATCAATATGTTTGGTCCTTGAGTGTTCAACTAGATTGTGGGCTATTTTGATGGTACTCTCATTGTCACATAGGAGAGGGATATGGTGCAAGTTTATGCCATAGTTCCTAAGAGTTTGCCGCATCCAAAGATGTTGTGCACAACAACTTCTGACGGCGACATACTCCACTTCGGCTGTGGAAAGAGCAATGGAGTTTTGTTTCTTTGAGGACCAAGACACTAGAATTCTACCAAGGAATTGGCAAGTTTCGGAGGTGCTCTTTCTATCAACTTTGCACCCCGCATAATCCGCATCGGAATATCCAATGAGATGAAACTTAGAGCCCTTGGGGTACCAAAGTCTTAGGCTTGGTGTGTGAACCAAATATCTAAGAATTCTCTTAACATCGGTCAAATGAAACACCTTAGGAGCAGCTTGGAATTGAGCACACATACAAACACTTAGCATTATATCGAGCCTAGATGCACATAAGTAAATCAATGAACCTATCATGGAACGATATACCTTTTGGTCCACACTTGGACCATCTTCATTAAGGTCGAGGTGCCCATTGGTTCCCATTGGAGCTTTATAGGTTTGGATCTGTCCATGTCAAACTTCTTGAGTATGTCTTGTGTGTACTTGGTTTGACTAATGAACATGCCTTTCTTGAGTTGCTTCACTTGAAAACCTAAAAAAAACTTCAACTCCCCCATCATGGACATCTCAAACCTTTAGGTCATTATCTTGGAAAACTCCTCACAAAAAGTTTTGTTAGTAGAACCAAATATAATGTCATCAACATATTTTTGGCACACAAACAAATCATCATTGAAATTCTTAGTGAACAAAGTGTAATCGGCCTTCCCAATTTTGAAACCATTTTTAGTTAAGAAGTCTCTAAATCACTCATACGAAGCTCTAGGAGCTTGTTGGAGGCCATAGAGAGCCTTGCGCAATTTGTAGACGTGGTTTGGGAAGTCTTGATCTTCAAAGTCGGGGGGTTGCTCCACATACACCTATTCTTTGATTGGACCATTGAGGAATGCACTCTTGACGTCCATTTGGTATATCTTAAAATCATGGTGAGTAGCAAAGGCAAGTAATATAGGAATTTATTCAAGCCTAGCTACGGGAGCAAAGGTTTCATCGAAATCCAAACCTTCGACTTGTGAGTACCCCTTGGCCACAAGTCGTGCTTTGATCCTTGTAAACACCCCATGCTCATCTTGTTTGTTGCGGAACACCCACTTGGTGACCACAACATTGGTGTTTGGCCACTTCACAAGCTCCCATACTTGATTTCTTTCAAAATTGTTGAGCTCTTCTTGCATGGCCATTACCCACTATGGATCTCGTAGTGCTTCCTCAACCTTGTGAGGCTACAAAGAGGAAACAAAAGAGTAATGTTCATAAAAATTTATAATACGAGATTGAGTAGTTACCCCCTTAAAGATGTTCCAAGGATGTTATCAACGGGATGATCCCGTTGAATGCTTTGATGTACTCTTGGGTGTGGTGCTTTAGGTCTTGGATCTTCATCTTCATCTTCATCATTTTCTTCGTCTCCCCCTTGATTGATGCCTCCATTTTCATCTTGTTGAAGTGCATCTTGAGGGTCTTGAGCTTGATTATTTGAGGAAGAGTTTGCTTGATGTGTGGGATGATCACATGAGTCTTGAGGTTGTTCTTGTGGTCGAATATCTCCAAGTGCCATCCTTCCTATCACCACTAGTGGAACCTATTCTTGATCTACCACATGACGATCAACTTGATCCACTTGGAAGCCATTAGTCTCATCAAACACTACGTCACATGCTACTTCAACAATTCTGGAGGATTTGTTGAAAACACGATAGGCGTAAGTGTTTGAGTCATAACCAAGCAAGAAACCCTCATCGGACTAGAAGCGAACTTCGAAGTCCTAGGATTCTTGTTGAGAATATAGCATTTGCTCCCAAAAACATGAAAATAGGAAATATTAGGTTTGTTACAGATAGAAGTTCATAAGATGTCTTCTTCAATATGCGATGGAGATACAACCAGTCTATGGCATGGCAAGAGGTGTTAACCGCTTCCGCCGAAAACTGGTCCGACGTCTTGTATTCGTCAAGCATGGTTCTTGACATCTCAATGAGAGTCCTATTCTTGCTCTCGGCCATCCCATTTTGTTGAGGGGTGTAGGTGGCCAAGAACTCATGCTTGATGCCTTCTTTATCCAAAAACTCTTCAACTGGAGTGTTCTTGAATTTGGTGCCATTGTCACTCCTTATGGTCTTGATCCTCATGGAGAACTCATTTTTAGCTCTCCTTAAGTATTTCTTGAGGACACCTTGAGTCTCACTCTCATCATGAAAAAAGAACACCCAAGTGAAACGTAAAAATCATCAATAATTACAAGATCATATTTGTTACTGCCAATACCTATGTAGGCGATTGGATCGAAGAGGTCCATGTGTAGAAGCTCCAATGGTCTTGTTCTTGTCATGATGTTCTTGGATGGATGTTGAGCTCCAACTTTGTTTCCAGCTTAGCATGCACTACATGGCCTATCCTTTTCAAACACAACATTCTTTAAACCACGGATGTGATCGCTCTTAAGAAGTTTTTGCAAATTACTCATCGCAACATGGGCTAGTGTTATATGCCAAAGCCATCCTATGTCGGTTTTTGCAATTAAGCATGTATCAAGTTGGGTGTTGATGGATATTATATACAAATTTCACCCGTCAATATAACTCAATTATGTGAAGGAAACATCATTCCTTGCACACATCACCTTTATATTTAACCTATTTGTACTTAGACTTAGAAGCAAGAAACCCTAATCGGACTTAGAAGCGAACTTCGAAGTCCTAGGCATCTTGTTGAGAATATAGCATTTGCTCCCAAAAAACATGAAAATAGGAAATATTAGGTTTCTTACTGGATAGAAGTTCATAAGATGTCTTCTTCAATATGCGATGGAGATACAACCAGTTTATGGCATGGCAAGCGGTGTTAACCGCTTCCGCCCAAAACCAGTCCAACACCTTGTATTCATCAAGCATGGTTCTTAACATCTCAATGAGAGTCATATTCTTCCTCTCGCCCCCCCCCCCATTTTGTTGAGGGGAGTACGGGGGCGAGAACTCATGCTTGATGCCTTCTTCATCCAAAAACTCTTCAACTTGCGTGTTCTTGAATTCGGTGCCATTGTCACTCCTTATAGTCTTGATCCTTAAGGAGAACTCATTTTGAGATCTCCTCAATTATTTCTTAGGACACCTTGAGTCTCACTCTTATCATGCAAAAAGAACACCCAAGTGAAACGTGAAAAATCATCAACAATTACAAGACCATATTTGTTACCGCCAATGCTTATGTAGGCGATTGGACCGAAGAGATCCATGTGTAGAAGCTCCAATGGTCTTGTTGTTGTCATGATGTTCCTGGATGGATGTCGAGATCCAACTTGCTTTCCGGCTTAGCATGCGCTGCATGGCCTATCCTTTTCAAACACAAAATTCTTTAAACCATGGATGTACTCGCCCTTAAGAAGTTTTTGCAAATTCCTCATCCGAACACGGGGTAGTCTTATATTCCAAAGCCACCCCATGTTGGTTTTTGCAATTAAACATGTATCAAGTTGGGCTTTATCCGCGAAGAAATCCACAAGATAGAACTTTCCCTTGAGTACACCCTTAAAAGCAATTGAGTTATTGCTTCTTCTTGTGACGGTCACACCCTCATTAGTGAAAAGACAATTATAACCTTTGTCACATAGTTTTGGTATTGACAAAAGGTTATAATCAGGTGAATCAACATGTAAAACATTGTAAAGAGTATGATTATGGGATATAGCAATTTTACTAGTGCCAAGGATTTTCCCTTAGCTATTGTCCCCAAAGTAAATTCCCTCGCTTGGATCTTCATTTTCTTCATACTCCAGAAACATCTTCCTCTCTTCGGTCATGTGATTTGAGCATCCACTATAAAGAACCCACTTGGTGCCACCGGAGAAGTATGCCTACAAAATAGTATTAAGCCTTGGCTTTAGGTACCCAAGCGGTGTTGGGTCCTTTGATATTAGTCAAGAGTCACTTGGGCACCCACACGCAAGGTTTTGGACTCTTGCGGTGTGGCCCAACATACGTAGCATAAGGCTTTCCAAAATTGTTCCTTAATAAGACATATATGAAGCATCAAAATTATAGAACAATGGATGAGGTTCCTTTTTAGGCATGTTATGATATGTAGCAATGTTCTTTCCTTTGTCATTATTATATGAACCTCCTTTGGCAAAAAGAATTAAGTCTTTGCCATTCTTGGGAGTTTTGGCGTTTTGCCTCTTCTCCCTAGAAAAGCCAAGACCATCTTAGACAAAAGGATATATTGTGTTGGTGTATGCACTAAGTGCATATGCCATCTTATCCTTGTAAAATATGCCACCTTTCGGTGCTTGCTTGTTTTGTGCCACCTTAAGCTCATCTTTAAATTTTAGGATCAAGTTAGAGCACTTGCAAGCTTGAGGTGTTTCGGATTTGACATTTGTGGAAGGTAAGCTTTTAGAAGAAGAAGGTGCATTGACCTTGAGAGACTCTACTTGTGTTTCAAGGATCTTGTTAACTTCTGTCAAGCTAACAAGTTCATCCTTTAGCAAAATTGTAGTGTTCTCAAGGTTTGAGCAAGTTTCCTTGCTCAAAGCGAGTTCACGCTCAAGTGCATTGCTTCTTTCTATTTCAAGCTCCAAGAGCTCCTCAAACTCTTGAAATCTCTCCTTTTGTTGAATGAGCATGTCCTATTGACGGTTGATGAGCTCTTCCTTCTCAAATATATCATCCAACAACATCTTCAATCTTTTCAATGTACTCTTACTCATATCTTTAAGCATATATTCATTTTCACTACTACTATCAAAATCATCATGTGAAGAAATTGAAGAATATGGTTTAGATTTAACCTTATTTCTTCCCTCCTTGGCCATGAGGCAAGTTGGCCTTGAGTTCTCCAAGTTGGGGAAGAGCTTGTTCTCCGTGGTTGACTTCTTCATATAAATGGCTGCTATCTTCTCTTCTTCATCAGAGGAGGAGTATTCTTTTGAATCCCACTCCTTCCCAAGGTGTGCTTGTCCCGATTGCTTATTCTTCTTAAAATATTTCTTCTCTTAAGACTTGCCCTCCTTCTTCTTCCTGTTTTCTTCATGTGGGCAATCCACAATGAAGTGGTCGTATTCCCCACAATTGTAGCAAGCCCTCTTTGATCTTGTCTTGGACTTTTCTTTGCTCTTGCCTTCACGATGGTAGCTCCCCCTCCTCCTTCTCATCATCCTCTTGAAATGGTTTATGAAGAGTGCCTCTTCCTCATCGGTGTTGGGGCTCTCATCATCACTCTCTTCTTTTTCTTGGGATCTTGAGGACGTTGCCTTGAATGCAACATCTCTCTTCTTGGAGGAGGAGAGTTTTTGAAGGTTGTTGTAGAACATAGCCTCTTGCTCCATCATCTCATGGTTGATGATTCTCCCTAGCACTTCTACGGGAGTCATCTTGTGGAATCCTGGACTTTCACGAATTAATGAGCAAAGAGTAACATTTCGAGGCATGAATGCCCGAATCATCCTCTTCACAACTTCGTGGTGCGTCCATTGGGTGCATCTATAAGATCGACTCATGTTGATGATGGTCTTGAGGCGGTTGTACATGTCTTGGTGGGTCTCACCATCCATGATAGTGAACCTGCCAAGTTCTCCTTCAATCATTTCAATCTTTGCCTCCCTAATGACACGGTTGCCCTCATGTGTCATCTTGAGTGTGCCCCATATTTTTTTGGCCACCTCCAACCCTTCAATCCGGTTGAACTCTTCTCGAGTCAATGAGGAGGTGATCACTCCAACCGCTTGAGCATTGTGATGAAGTAGAACTGCTTGCTCTGGGGTAACGTCTTCCTCATTCTTGGGAAGATGAACATCTGTCAAGACAATTTGCCACAAACTAGGGTTCAAGGAAATGAGATGCATCTTCATGTTATGCTTCCATATAGAGTAATCATTTCCATCGAATTGGGAAGGTTTCCCAATCAGAATCGACAAATAGTGGTTGCTAGCAGTTAAGCGCTCATAGTTGTATGGATATCGGGAGTAGTCTTGTGAACCGCTCCCATTGGCTTCATTGTTCTCCTTCTTGGGAACATTCAGCTTCTCACAAAGTCACGCCTTGAGTAGACGCACTTCCTCGTCGTCATTGGGATCATCTTGAAGCACATCAACATTCTTCATGTTGTTGTCATCATTGGGATCATCTTTAATCACATCGACGTTCTTCGTCTTGTCATCGTTGACGATCACTGGGTTGTCACCATTGTTGGCCATCTCCTCTCTGAGTTGTTAGACTCTTGGTGGAGAGACCTACTCTGGTACCAATTGAAAGTCGCCTAGAGGGAGGTGAATAGGAAATATGACCTGAAATTACTTAATCAAATGAGATTAAATAACAGAGGCTGGACTAGTCTGATCTGGGCCAGACTAGTCCGCTCAGCATGTGGTGAAAACCTAAAAACTTGATTTCTACAAGTTATTTGCGGAATTTATGTCAACGAATGATATAAGCAATATCTAACAACCTAATACAACTTGGATTGGCAAATGTATACAAGTAGGTTGCAAGATTTCAATGAAGAACAATGCAAAGAATGATATGAACCCTAAAAGCAATTCTAATGATTACTGAAAAGTAAAACGAGAAAAGAGACACGATTTATCCCGTGGTTCAGCTCCACAAAGAAGCCTACATCCATGTTGAGAAGTCCACACAAGGACTGGGTCTCACTTAACCCTCTTCTCATCAAGCTACCACAAATGGTCGGCTTGGTTTCCACTATGGCAGACAAGTTTGGTCTTCCAGGACTTAGCTCCACAGACTCTCACCAAAGAGAGAACGGACTAGTCTGTACGCATACAGACGAGTCCGAACTCAAACAGAGGCCTTTAGTCCAGCCAAAAATGGACTAACTTGCCACACAGACTAGTCCGGCCTGTGGCCCGGACAAGTCCGGTCCCTGGGGATTTTCTATCAAAGGCTTCTCACTTAGGTTTTTCTCTCAACCACAACTGTGAGACCTCTTTGATGATATCAATGCACTTGATACACACACCCTCAGACTAATATGGCTAGTCTAAACTCAACACAATAGAAACCTTAATTTCTATGCTTGAGTCTTCAACGCCCGTTTCAACCTTTTCCTTTTTGAGGGATTTTGTCTCATTTCAATCGTGACACATGTGCTTAAAATCAACTCAGCTCATTAATCTCTTAATTGCCGTCATCAATCATCTAAAACCCACGGGGACGACTAGATGCACTTTTATTAACGGGGACGTTGTCGCTGTCGGAGGGCTGCACACGGGGTGCAGCGGCTGAGCCGCGCTGGAGCGAGCTCGACAGAGGCTGACTCAGTGCAGTACCGCCCAGGGAGGGTGCTTGTGCTCAAGTGCTTGGAGCTTCTCCAAGGCTGAGACTACAGCAGTGCAATCTCCGCAGATCTCGAGGACGCTGGAGGGAGTCGGCATCTTCAAGACTAGGTAGCCGTAATGGGCTACGGCCATGAATTGGTACAGAGCAGGACTGCCGATGATAATGTTCAAGGGGAGGCCAACCTCCATGACGTCAAACAGGATGTTCATCGTCCTGTAGTTCCCGGGTGTCCTGAAGGTCACCCGGATATGGATGTTGTCGTATGGGGTGATGTTCCCCGATCCCAACCCCGAAAACGGGCTCGAGGGGGTGAGCTCGGAGACGGGGATCTGCAGCTTGTCGAAGGCCGCACGGCTGATGAGGTTGAGGCTGGCCCTGCCATCGATCAAGACGTGGTAGAGATTGACGTTGGCGATGGTGGGGGCGACGAGTAGGGGCAGGAGCTCAGCCCCCACCATCTTCTTGGGGTAAACGGAGGTGTCGAAGCTAATCGACGTCTAAGTGCCCTGTCGGGCCACTGTCGATACTCGACATACTGGGTACCCACGCGCACAAGCTAAAAGAACCTAAGTACCCTACCTCCCTTCTGAGGAAGGGTCCGATGGCACCACGTGTCCAGAAGGCCCGGACCACAGCCTAACTTAGGTACCGGTTCTGGCGCTGCCACATGGACCCCAAGACGGGTCCATCTCCCCAGAAGAGACGGGCTCCCGAGCGGCCACGTGTCTAGCAGGACAGACCCCGCTCCTCCGTAGGAGTGGGATCTTCTTCTGCCATGTGGTCTGAAGCACCAGGTCGACCACCTCCTGCGGAGGCGAGCTTCGGCTCTACCACGTGTCTTGTAGCCCAGATCCCCGGCTCTTATAAGGGGCGGGTTTTGGGGCTGCCACGTGGCCCGCAGTACGGGACCCAGCCTCCCCGTAGAGGCTAGCTCCCGTGCTGCCACGTACCCTGCAACTTGCCCTAGACGGTGGGTTGCGGGAGTTAGAGGCGGTGCGCCTTGTCTGAATCGGGCATTGAAGACACACGCCTTCCCCAGGCGCATGATGCAGTGCATGCCAACTGTTAGGTACTGCTACGCCCAATCACATCACAGAGAATATGCCACAGGCCTACCCCACTCCGCCAAGTGGGTATCTTACGGCGATAGGATAGTTGGACGGGACATTCTCTGCCATTATTAACGACTACGCACAGGCCACTGGCGTCTGAGGCGGCAAGACGGCGGGTCTTCAGGTCACGATCAAAGGAAGCTTATGTGAGAAGCTTTAGATCTTTAGGATAAGATCTCCCCGGGGCCACCTGTCGGGTCCCGGACCCCACTTGTAAGATGTCCGGCCTTGGACTATAAAAGGACCCGACAACCACCGACTTAGACAACTTCATACACACTCAACACACACATTCACACTGAGGAGAGCACTCTCCAGCAATACAACTCACACCGTGGAGTAGGGTATTACGCTCCGACGGCCCGAACCACGTAAAACCATCGTCTCACCATCTCTAATACGCGCAATCTCACCCGAGGACTAAGCCCTGCCGATCAAGAACCTTCGCGGCCTGCTTGTATAGCAGGTCCGGGGGGAAGTGTCGCAAGAACACTTTGATAGCAGCCCTGGCGCATTTGTCGGTGATGGAAAAAAGCTCGAAGACATCTTGCACGTTGTGTGTGGCTAACTTCTCGAGCATCTTCTTATCTCATACACCCTTTTAGAACGCTACTATGAAAGAAGAATTTGGGATGTTAGGGATGGAGTTGTGTACCTGGGAGAAACGTTGGATGAATGATCACAACGTCTCCGCGGGACGCTGTCGCACGGCATGGAGGTCAAGCTCTGTGCCGAAACACGTGTAGGAGCTGTCGAAGTTCGTCGTGAACTGCCGATAGAGATCTTCCCAAGATGTTATGTACCCCTCAGGCAGGTTCATGAGCCATGATCGGGTCGAGCCGGTCAGGGCGACGGGGAAGTAGTTTGCTGTTCACGGCTATTATATACCAATTTCACCCGTCAATATAACTCAATTATGTGAAGGAAATATCATTTCTTGCACACATCATGTTTCTATTTAACCTATTTCCACTTGTACTTGGAGAAATTGGTGCACGCAGGTATTTTATATAGAATCAAAATGAAACAAGGGGATAGATCCTATAAAATATCATCCCAGCCAATCAGGCATCAACATGTGGCACCACATGGATAAAATGGTAAGTACCTGAGGCCATCCAATGGTGTACACCCTATAATAGTCAATGGGACCCACCTAGAAGTGACCCCGAGAAAGCACAGTGGAATTAGTCCACTTTTCTATTCGGCCAAAGTGGTGGTTCGGCCGAAGTGCTTCTAGCGCCAAACTCGGTCAACTTCCACATGTTGGCTCCTCCTGGCTTGAAAAAGTAAGTGGTGACTGAGTCGCTAACTTTTGGTGGCGGGAACCAACCCTTCTCCACCTATAAATAGGACATCTCACCCTCACTTCAACACACACCACTTGAGCATCATTCTATTGTATACACTAGTTCTCTTAGTCTTTAGTGGAGTTAGGCTATAGGGAGGAGAGCCTCTAGTCCCAAGTCCAAATTCAGAAAGGTATGTCTCATGTATATTTTCTTATATTTGTGATTTTATGCATAATAAATATATTATTTTTAGTCTTCCTTTATTCATACACTTGCATGAAGCATTTCTTGTTTGATTGTGTATTCCATGTAAGTGGTAGGAATAGTCTTTATGATTATGCCTTAATGTCATAATACTATCATCATAAACACTATAAATCCCCACTATAGTTTAATTAGCTATGATATGATCATGTTAATATGAATGACTTATGTTATGTTTCAACATTGGTTCAATGATGTTTAGGTTACTCAGTGCCTTAGGATGGCTTGTGCTGCAGGTCCTAAGGTATTTACTTAATATGCTAGCATGGTGCTAGGATAGTCAAGTAGCGTTGGATGTCTCGTAGAGCCACGGATTGAAGAGGTAGGCAGTAGGTGGTGACAGTCATATTTTTCCTTTGTAATCCTCCATGTTCGGCTATGCCACAGGCTCTTGGAGGGAGTCGTCCTAGTATTGCTAAGGGTAACCCGTGCCCGATGTGTTGAACAACTTAGAATAAGTATTCATCATTGACATGCTCATTAGTATCTAACCTAGGCTATGTATATGTATATTAGAAGCATTGTAGGAGTAACTCTCCAATCCTTAGCCTAACCTTCATTAGGACTCATCTACCCTTTAGAAGCTTAGGTGTGTGTCACACTACCGATATATTGTCAACTTACCCCTGTCTTGATAATTTGTTAGTATCCCATAGCTTGATCATGAGAGTAGTGTTTACTTTACTCCATTGCCTTCCTTTGAGATAAATATGATAACCTTAAGAATACTCTTGAGTGAAATGCTACATGATAGTTTCTGTGCGCTCGGACCTCTTCTCTTTCGAGAGATGATCTGTGAAGTAAGAAACGTCAACAAGCATTTATGGCGCTATTGCCGAGGATGATTTGTTAGTGTTTCTTAGTAGCTGTCAACAAGAATTTTTGGCGCCATTGTCGGGGAAGGCAAAGGAAGTAAAGGGTAGCTATCACTTGTTATTAAGCTATAGGTACTAATAGTTATTAGACAGGATTACCCTTGTTTGTTTTCTCCTTTTGTGTGAAAATAGGGTAGTGTTGGCTAACCCAATTTCATGGGATGGCCAACGAGGACGCAAGTGCTCAACTGCAAGATAATTCACGGCGTACCTCAACAAATGTCCGCTAGGCAACACCATTGCCTTTCGCGGAAGAATTTCAGCTTCTAGTAGGAGCCAAATACACCCATTCCCATGCTTTGGGGAGGCCCCAAGAGTTATTATTGGTTTACCTCCACCATAAGGTGGATAGTTGGCTCCTCATCCAACATTCATGTCATGGGTTGGTCCACCAATCCATGACCACCTTTGTGCTGGAACTGAAGGAGTCCTATTCTCATTCATCATGGATAAGAATATGGTCTCCACTCAAGGGGTGGATTGAAGAATTCTCTAGTTCCCTTAGCCTGGCATGCACACCACTTAACGAGGTGAACATGCTAGTTATGTAACTACATCTCCCATTGAAGTAACATGAAGATCAAGCCAATGGAGAAGTGTTTGGATGATCCAAGCCTTCGATATTCACAGGATTTGTGAAAATCCATGTCATAATGGGCCACTTGGGGAATCATTTCCCTAAAGACCCATGAGGATTCTTACTTCCAAACACAACTCCAATGTCTATCACCTACAAGGAGGTCAAGGGTGAATCAACATCACCCTTGTAATCAAGGAGGCTATGAGGATTTCATGGAATTTTAGTTCAACTCGCCTACCTTGAAGTATCCTGTCCATGGCCAAGCTAGAAATCAAGACAACATGAAGCCAAAGACAAGAAATTTAAAGAGCATTAAAGATCCAAGATATCCCACAATCACTTGTTGGGATTCCTACCCTTCGACCAAGCTCATGCAACCTAGGGTAAGTGACACTGTGGATGAAGCGCTACTTGTTTGATTATGGAGTTCACATGTCATCATGCCCAAGGAAGCTTTTGATCTATGATCAAAGCACAGGTTAACCTTAAGGAATATCAAGAAGGTCAAAGTGGCACCCCTAAAGAAGGACAAGCCTCACCATGATCATAAGAAAATATCTTCAAGAAGCAAAAGCCGTCACTACATCAACAAGTCTTCATCAAGATCACGGAGAGGCTAGGGCCACCATGTGGCCCACATGTCCAACTAACATGCCAAAGGAGATTTTGCATGTCAATCAATAGAAGTTGTCCACATCTTCAACTCCGGGATTGGACAACAAATCATTGCACTAAACAGGACAGAGGTAAGTCCCACTCATCAGACTTCAAAAATTCAGTGAGTCCTTGCCAGTAGGTTAATTGGTAGTTATCTCATATTTGCTTTCTCAATTGCATATTTGTATTTCTCATCAATCTATGCATTTTCATTTAGCATGTTCGAATTTTTACATTTGCATGTTGGAGAGTAAAATTACCAGCCTTCATAAAACTAAAATTTTGAATTAGGAAATAAATTTATTTGGATATGAACCTTGTGCGTAACCACTTGAATTCATCTTCCTAATTCAAACCAAATATTCCTTAATAATTCAATGCATTTGCAAGTTATTTCAAGTTGAGCAAAACACTTTGACAAAGGGTACAACATGCTTTTTAGCTAACGTAACCCATTTTCGAGTTGTTTAGTTTGTCCTTGATTAGTAGTACAACCAGGAAAAAATTTGTGAAGAGGTTGGAATGCCCCATCAAGCGCATATCCCTCCATCGATCTCATTTTGAGTTCATGGTGGAGGAATGCTCAAGATGGTGGCCAATAGAGCAACAAGATGAAGCTCATTCAACTCTAACCTCAACTTGGCAGGAGACATTGAAGATGAAGGCTACACAAAAATCCATGGTCATGAGTTTCTCACACAACGACCTTCAACCAAGGCTGCTCTTCAATTGAGGTACAAGTTTAAAATTTTCCATCGTTGGAATTACATTAGGATTGAATGATTTTTGCTTACATTGGTAAGGAAGGTTTACCCCTTCTCATCATTCAATTCTTATGCATCCTCAGGAGAGTAAGTGCCGGCATTACTCTTTTTTATTCTTCAAAAAGAATGTCACCTTACTTGGAAATAAATTTAAACGAGTACCTAAAATTTCATGAGCATTGCTGAAAATTACTTAGACATTTTTTGCCTAGGCAATGCTTATGGAATAATTTAATAGTTGAATTGGTATGTAGCAACCTAGGAATAGTGATACCCATAATTTTGATTTGAAACTCATTCATGCATGGATCACTAAATTTCAAATTCCTAGGCAAGAAAAATAAAAATGTTCAAGAGGGTAAAATTGAGAATCTTGTTTGCCATGACCTAAATGGTAAATATTTGCTCTTGTGTAAAAAGCTATGATGGTTAGAAAATTTACAAGATGAAGAGATCCATATAGTGTATTTATATCACTTGCATTGCTATGAGTAGGAGCTTTAGAAAATGTGCAAATCGTTTTGTCCATAAAGCCCCACTCCTATCAATGAATAATACATTGTTCATGAATACACTAGAAATTGGACTCCAAGCATCTTTGATTTTTATCTTCCCCGTATGTACAAATGAAAATTTGGTTACCTAACCCGAAAATTCATTTGCACAAGTATCGGGATCTAACCATCCCTCTCTATCATAGAGGGGAAGTTTGCAGGAGTAATATTACTATGCAGGCATTCAAAGATCTGATTGTTGGAATTCCTAGAGGATTCCATTTCAACATCTCTTGGCCAAGGAGTAAATTAGGATGGTTGCCACCTATCGGAATTTAAGCCCAAAGGTCAATCATAGCTATATACAAGGCTGGAGATTTGACATGGAAACCCTCCATGAGCAACCGATGGGCTGCTACTAATATGTGAGAGCATTTTGCTCTCAACTATTCTAAGCACTCATTCAGGCTCAAGGGAATTGTCACCATCATTAGGTGTAAGTTATTCCTTTGTGGCTAGAAGGTATGATGCACCTTAACCAAGGAATGAAAAAGATCACATCCAATGTATATTGGGTGCAAGTTGTTCCTATGTGGTTAGAAGGTATACCTTAGCAAAGGAACAATAGATCACACTCAACCCATGTTGAGTGCACGTCATCCCTTTTTGGTTATAGGTATGTTGTACCTTAGCCAAGGAATAACTGATCGTACTCAACATGTGTTGGGTACATGTCACTCATTTGTGGCTAAAAGTTATCATTAATTTACGCCAAGGAGTGACGGATCACACCCAATGCATGAGAGGTACAAGTTATTTCTTTATGGCAAGAAGGTATGATACACCTCAGCCAAAGAACGACAGAACACACTCAACCATGTTGAGTGCACATCATTCCTTTGTAGCTAAGGGTTATCATTACCTTAGCCATGTAATAGCAAAGTACATACAACCTATGAGAACCTTGAGGTGTGGATGAGCGACATCGACAACACTCTCCTTGACCAAAATAATAGCAAAGTCCCTAGTTTACAACTTACTACTATCCAAAATATTGCTCTCATTGGCTAAAATTGCTTTTTTCCTTGATTTGGAAATTGTGGGTAGCAAAAGCTTAATCCATTCTAAGTTGTTGTGAGATATGATATAGTGATAGGGCTGCTATTCCTAGTTTGAAAGTGAAACTTAGATTTCCTGAGAAATTCCAAATAGATTTAAGTTGATCTCATTTGATTGGAAATACCTACCAAAGTCATATGATACATTACATTGATAAACCTTATGCATATGCTATTTGCCTTCGCATTGAGCTTTGTCAAACTAGTATAGACCTATGTGAGATTTCATTCATTACTTTTTGAATTCAAGACTTCACTTGCACATGCTATACTTCTACACTAGAAGTAAGCAAATTCCTATCATACCACTATTCCACAATAAAAAAGAAACTACATACCCTTCATTCTTAGTACTCTCTCCATGTTTATTGCATAAAAAGGAAGAAGAAGACATGGCTACAAGAAAAAGAAAAAAAGAAAATGCATGCTTACGTCAAAAGCATGAGAAAAAAAAAGAAAAAAAAAGAGAAAAGTAGTCATGTTTCATCTCTGCAAAATAAGAGAGTCTACTTAAAAATGAGTCATCTCAAATATCCACATCCACCTCCATTCCATCACACATGCACAAGTCTTGAATCAAATAGTTTTAAATTGATTTCTCCTAAGGCTTGCTTTTTGACTTAGCAATATTATGTGTCGCAAATATGCCTACTATATTCCCTACCAAGCTCCACATATAAGCCTTATTTAGTGGTAGGGTGAATTTAGGCAAAATGCCTTGGTGAGGACATATTTCCACTATACCTAAAGGAGATACTAAAAAGAATCAAATTGAGGTACTTATAATCTAAATTGAACTCACTAGAATTTGAGTGGAACTTGATTCCTAGGGTATGTGTGCTCCATTTGTTGTTCTATCTTTCAACCACCCATGAATAGGAGATGGCATAAGCCCCATAATGACTAAAGATGGGTGAAGTACCACGCCAATTTTTGCAATACTAGGTAGAGTATTTTGTTGTGCACATGGTACTTTTGAAAAGTAGAACATTGTAGCGACTTCTGATCATCAACCTAAAGTTTTGACTTTGCTCGGGACGAGCAAAAAATAAGCTTAGGGGAGTTTGTTGACGGCTGTTATATACCAATTTCACCTGTCAATATAACTCAATTATGTGAAGGAAATATCGTTTCTTGCACACATCACCTTTCTATTTAACCTATTTCCACTTGTACTTGGAAAAATTGGTGCATGCAGGTATTTTATACAGAACTGAAGTGAAACAAGGGGATGGATCCTATAAAATATCATCCAAGCCAATCAAGCGCCAACATGTGGCACCACATGGATCAAATGGCTCACAAACAGAAGTATCCAAGGCTATCCAACAGTGTACACCCTATAACAGTTAATAGGACCCACCTAGAAGTCACCCCGAGAAAGCACGGTGGAATTGGTCGTTTTCTATTCGGCCGAAGTGCTTCTGGTGCCAAACTCAGTCAACTTCCACGTGTTGGATCCTCTTGGCTTGAAAAGTCAGTGGTGACTGAGTTGTTGTTGACAGTCCATACGCACTACTAACAATTCATCTCTAGCAATGGTGTCAGAAATGCTTGTTAATAGATTTTAGATTATACATGTAAATCCGCAAGCACACGGAAACTATCGATGTTGCATTTCCCCTCTAAGAGTATTCCCAAAGGGTGTCATTAACATTCTCCCAAAGGAAGGCTAGATGGAAGTAAGGCAATCATCAAATGGAGAGGCTAGGTTTGTCTAGGTAAGGTTCTTCCAAGGATGGATAAATGATGATTGGAGTAGTGCGACACACACAAGAACATTCTATCCTAAGGGGATAAATGAGGTAAAGAGGGACTAGGCTAAGGGTTAGGTAGAGACTCCTAATATGCTTCTAATGTACATATACATAGCCTAAGTTAGTTATTAATGATCATATTAATTATGAATTCTCATGCTATGTGGATTAACACATCAGGCACGAGTTTATCCCTAGCAATACTAGGACGACTCTCACCAAGAGCCTATGGTATAGCCGAACATGGAGGATTACAAAGGACAGATAGGGTTGTCACCACCTACTGCCTAACTCTTCAATCCTTGGGTCTACGAGACATTCAGCGCTGCTTTCTATCCTAGCACCATGCTAGCATATTAAGTAATTACCTTAAGAGCCTAGGCACAAGCCATCCTAAGGCAATGAACTAAATAATCGCTGAACCAATGTTAATTCATAGCATAAGTGATTCATGTTAACATAATCATGTCATATCTAATTAGACTATAGTGGGGGTTTGTAGTGTTTATGATAATATAATAAGAATGGTATAGCATAATCATAAATACTACTCCTACCACATACATGGAATCCACAATCAAACAAGAAACGCTTCATCCAAGTACATGAACAATAGAAGACTAAAGATATCATATTTATTAAGAACAAAGTCACAAATACAAATAGGAATATAAGAGCCATACCTTTCCCAATTAGGAATTGGGAAGAGACTCCTTCTACTCCTCTCCTACTTGGACTATGGACTAGAGACTCTCCTCTTTATAGCCTATACTCCTCTAAACCTATGGAGAGTAGTGGATACAATGGATGAATACTCAAGTGGTGTGTGTTGAAGTGAGGGGTGAGGGGTCCTATTTATAGCTTGGAGAAGGGTCGGTTCCCGTCACCAAAAGCGTTTGAATCAGTCTTCATCATGACCAGGGCACCACAGGGAGTCGACACGTCGAAGCTGACCGAGTTTAGCGCTAGGAATAGTTTGGTCGAACCCCCTAGTTGGCCAAACAGAAAGTTGGACCATTTCCTGTGTGCTTCCTCGAGGTAACCGCCAGGTGGGTCCCTTTGACTGATATGTATGCTACACCATTGGATGGCCTCGGATACTTCTGTTTGTGGGCCATTTGATCCATGTGGTACCACATGTCGTCGCTTGATTAGCTGGAATGATATTGTATAGGATCCATCCCCTTGTTTCACTTCAATTCTGCATAAATTGCTTGCATGCACTACTTTCTCCAAGGACAAGTGGAAATAGGTTGAATAGAAAGGTGATGTGTGCAAGAAATGATATTTCCTTCACAAAATTGAGTTATATTGTAAGGATCGAAAGCCCAAGAGGGGGGTGAATTGGGCTTCTTTTTAAAAACTAAAGCAATAAAAACTTAACTACTAAAAGCCCAATTCCCTATGCAAACAACCTATGCATTCAAGTGAATAATAAGTTTGCGGTATATGAAATGCATAAGTGTAACGGGAAAGGAAGAGTGTGCAAACTCCCAAGGAGACACGAGGACACGGTGATTTATCCCGTAGTTTGGCAAGATCATCAAGACCTTCCTACATACACGTTGTGGCACCCACCAAAGGATGTAGCCACTCCCAAGTCTCCACGACCAGGGATCTCACTAAAAGTCTTCGTTCACCATCTCCGGCAAGGTAGAGCTCAAGCCTTGTACAAGTTTGATCTTTCGGGCTTCCACAACTGTCTTGGCAAGCTTCGGAAGCCGATCATCGACTGATACACGGTGAATGCAATCACCAAGAGACACTCCCTTACAGCTCTCACTAGACTAGAGACTCCAATCACCAAGAATGGAAGCACACAAGCATCATCTCTAGTAAGTTCTAGCCTATCTCTTGGTGTACAAGTGGTGTAAATAATGTGGAAGTGGTTGTTCAATGTCTTGAATGTTTGGTGATGTGTAGAGTAGCTCTGGGCGTCAAGACTTGTCCCAATGACTGGTTGAAGGGGTATAAATAGCCAGCTTCCACGAGATAGCCGTTGGAAGAGTAGGCTGACATCACTGTTCTGCAAACACCGGATGATCCGATGTTCTCCCTTCAGCTGTCATGGGTCGAATACAAATTAGCTGAGGTCACTGTGTCACATATGATCGTTGATCGACCGATGTTGTATACCCTGTACATCGGATAACCCGGTGAAACTTGGTCCAGGGTGGTTCAAAAATAATGCTTACTGGAATGATCGACCGATGTAACATATTTGTACATCGGATGGTCCGGTGTTACTTGGTCCAAGGAAATTGCTTACTGGAATGATCGACCGATGTAACACTTGCTTCATCGTCGGATGATCCGGTGTATACCCAAGACTGAGGTATTCTTCTACTCAGAGCTAACTCGACCGATGTAGTGTTTTCTGGATACATCGGATGATCCGGTGAGTTGATTTTGTCTGCTTCGAGTTGTTCTAGGTGATTGTTTTGGAATTTGTTCGAGTGACCTCTTAGACATTGGTTTGAAATGTTCTTCTGATGACGACCAAGTCTCGAGTGCTGTCAATTTTGATGGAATAATTTTGACATATGTGCTTTTTCTTTTAGTCTTCATGAAAATCGATTGACCTCGTAAAATGGTTTGTTGAGGGGTCTCCCATTGTATCCAATGAGCAGTAGATGATATACATATAGAGTCCATTAAGTGTGATTAATTATATGAGAGACCTTGCATCCACAAACTTATTAGTGATATCCAACGGTTGTCATTAATCACCGAAACCATACCTTATGGGGGCCTAGATGCTTTCAATCTCCCCCTTTTTGGTGATTGATGACAACACAATGAGTAAAGCATAACAGTAATGGAATTAAGAATACGATACTCAAAAGGATATGTAACAAGTACAAGATCCAGCACACGAAGCTCAAAGTCTCAAAAACGATCAATAAAACATAAGAGGATAAAGTAGCAGAAACAAGTAGCACACGGATACTCAAGGATAGCAAAAGAATAGCAAACCTCCCAAATTACAAAAGCTCCCAAAAATACTCCCCCTGCAACTAGGACTCCCCCTAAGACTATGTTATCCCTCCCCCTGACTATGACTCTTCTCCCCCTTTTGCATCAAGACACCAAAAAGGGAAGCCGAGTGCCTAAGGATCCTGAGCGCTCGGGGCGATGACGACCTGGTCGCCGTCGGGGGTGCTGTTGTCGGAGTTGCTGCATGCTGCTGCTAAGGCTGGAGTGGAGGAGACCAGGGATGTGGGAGCTGCTGTCGGTACTGAGGGTGCCTACTGAGGGGCACTAACAACCAGAGCCGGAGTCTGATGAAAGATGGTCATAGCCGGCAGAGGCGAGTGAATCGGTGCGCCTGGGGCAAGCAGAGGTGACATGCTGATAGTCGGTATCGGCGTGGTCGGCACTGGAGCTGAAACTGGTGCTAGGACAGGTGGACCTGGAGCTACACCAGGAAGCTGTGAGGGCAGGGCAATCCCGGTTTGAGTGTAGAGGTTGGTGATCAACCCCAGGATGCCTATCATGGCCTGTTGCGTCTGCTGCTACTGGTCAAGAGTACGCTGATGCATCTGGTCAATGAGTACAGTGAGCCTGTCAGTATCCTCTCGCCTCTCGCGGGCTATCTGACGCTGCATCTCCTGGTGCTGCTGCTGGAGCTCCACAAGGCGTGCAGCCTGCTCAGCTCTGGCCTACTCAGCTGCAAGCCGATCCTGTTGCTGCTGCTCAATCATCTGATGCAGTAGAGAAGTGAGCTTGGATGCTTGAGAGACCTGTGCCTCGGACACTGGAGGTGGGGTAGGAGGTGGTGGTACAGTCAAGCCTCCAGCCTCGCGTCGTGCTGCCTGGGTGAGGGAGGAGGTGGGAAGTACTCCTCGACACTGTCACTAGTGTCACTCTCGGACCAGATATGCTGCAGATCCCTTCCCTGAGCCTCAGCCTGTGCTAGGATCTCATCTTCCTTTTCTAAGTCTGACCAGTCTTCTTCTGAAAGTCGAGCTCGGACCTGACGCTCAACTGGGCGGCCAAGACGGCGGTCTCCAAGAGCTGGAGCACGATAGTGTCAGAACCGAGTGACGCTCTCGTCGGTGAGACTGTCATGCACGGCTGATCCCTTTGGAGCCAACAGGTAGAGCAGGTGACTGATCCAATGGCCAAACACAAGCTGTCTCATCATCCCAACTCCATCTGTGATGACATCCTCCATCTCACAGATGAGGATATCCACGATGTCAACTGCATCCCATTCATGACATAGAACAGGAGGGTCTGCTGCAAACTGGTAAAGCCC
Source organism: Tuctoria greenei (assembly GCA_036927565.1). Taxonomy (NCBI): domain Eukaryota; kingdom Viridiplantae; phylum Streptophyta; class Magnoliopsida; order Poales; family Poaceae; genus Tuctoria; species Tuctoria greenei. The sequence goes on from JAYESD010000002.1 coordinate 184,105,858, forward strand.
TCAAGGTATCCTAACCTGGGTAGTAGCGTGCGGCGTAAGGCAAGTTGAACAGTACGCACAGCCGGAGTGAGTAGAGCAGGTAGGCTGGTCAGGTGAGAAGGGCTGAGCAAACAGTGACCGAATCTCCTCGAAAGGTGGTGCCACACCTCCAGTGAGCGGCCTTCTCGGTGGGTCAATCTGTCCATATACTAACTCGTGTAGGCAGGTGTCATGGAGATCCACGCATAGCGGCTGTCCCAAGGTCTGTCGAGTCATATGGTGATGCTGGCCCATGAACATAAAGTCAATGGATCTACGGCCCTCTGAAACGTAGAGTGTGGCATAGAAAACTCGGACCCAGTCCTTCACGTAGGCACTCCGCTGGAAAGACATCAGCTCCACTAGCCCTATGTACCTCTCAAACAAGGGGCAAATCTCAGTGCCGGCTACAAGTGCGAGCTGATCCCAGTTAAGGAAGTTGTGCTACAAAAGTTTATGGCCCCGACGTCTGTAAGTCTCCTCAAGCATAATGCTCCATCGAAGCTTCCTGAGCTGTTTTGCCTTCAACTTCCTGTAGTCAGTCAGGCGGACACCCTCACCAACCCGGACATTGGTGTCCATCTCATAGACGGCTCTCTCAGCCGCTCTGTCCTCCCGAAGCTCAACTGCAGAAGGTCTCTGTCTCGGGGCTGCAGCTGGATGACCTCCACGGGTCCTGACTGAGCGTTGGCGAACAAGCGGCACCTCAGGCTCCTCTGTCTCCTCTGTCTGTTGTGGCTGCCTCTATCGGGCCTCCCGGATCCTCAGGGATCCTCCTCGGCCTCGCTCTTGCTCCTCAGCGGTGTGAGTGGCCATCAGAGCTTTCTTCATCTCTTTCGACAGCTTCTGCTTCTTAGATGTCGGCTCCTCAATAGCCTTTCCCTTTCCTTTCTTGTCACGGCCCATCTCGATGAGACGAGTGACGACGGCGAAGATGAGATCGCGGGACAACGATGTCGGGTGCACGAGATGGCGACACAAAGTACGACGCAGTCGGGCGAACCCTAGCGGTGAAGAGGAGTGGCATGGCGAGCGGCGGGCAGCGGCGCGATGGGGAGCGTGGCGGCCGGGCGCGAGGTGCGTCGAGCGGCGGTATTTAGGGCGGCGGCGGCACTGAGTGTGGCGGCGATGGCGGCGCTGAGTGTGACAGCGGCGGCGGTGCTGAGGGCGGCAGCGCTGAGGGCGGCGGCGGCGGCTGGAGAGCGACGGCGGGCGGTGGCAAAGCGAGGGGCACGGAGCGGCGACGGCGGAGAGCGATGGGGAGCACGGCGACGGGGAGAGAGAAAGTAAAAAGAGAGGAAATACGAAGAGGCGCGCTAAATAGGTGCGGCCCGAACCCTAGCTCGATTTTTAACATCGGATGATCCGACGTCAGTTGAGAGGTGCATCGGTCGAGTGGTACAGTAAGGTTATTCCAGAGGCACCTTCAACATCGGATGATCCGACGTGGAAAAGTTTATCATCGGTTGAATTTGGCACAACTCTAGAAATGTGAACATCAGATGCTCCGATGTTTCTCAGAATAAATTCATCGGTTGATTTGACTTCCTGTCTGAGCTGACCCTTGCACTTGAGCACAAACTGATCTGATGATGCTTTGGCCCTAAGCATCGGATAATCCGATGACTACAAAAGATCAGCAACATCCCATATATGTCCTTTGACTTAAACAAACAAAGAGAAACACAAGTCTTAGGACTTTTTGGGCAACCCCTAACCCCTCAAAAAGACTTTAACACTAGTTTCCAATTACTTTGCTAATCCCTAAAGCAAATACAACACCAAAAAAACCAAGGAAAAAATCCAAATAAAATGTAAGGCCCATGCTTTGTGAGCTAGAGGATGAAGACTTCTATCTCTTTAAAGCATGTTCCTTTAGGCATTAACGCACCTAACACTTTGTTCTTTCCACATCATATGAGTTGAGATATTGCATTTCAAACAAGTCTCTTTCTCATGAAGTGTGTTGCCCTTTGTGACAATCTACCGTATGCAGTGCCAAACAATTTTTAATGCAGGATATTAAACGATTGCAAGTCTATATGGCAGGCATCATGCAATACATAAATTAAATCTATTTCTTGCCAAATTTGAACCTTTCAAAGGCTTCTTCAGGGAGAGCCATTCTCCAAGTCTTGGGGATACCCAAAAGAACCGCCATCCCAAGCTAACGCTTGCTCGCCCCTATCCTTTGAAAGTTAGACAAGACCTATATGTGATGCATTCTTACATGACCATGGCAACTTACATGACATTCGATGCATCTAGCACATTTAATTCACTCCTTAGTCTAGAAAAGGTTTTCTCATCAAGTGGTTTAGTGAAGATATCCGCCAATTGTTCTTCGGACCTAACACCTTGCAAGGAGATGTCTCCCTTAGCTTCATGGTCCCTCAATAAATGATGGTGAATATCAATGTGCTTAGTGCGGGAGTGTTGAACGGGGTTTTTAGCAATCTTAACTGCACTTTCATTGTCACAAAGGAGAGGAACACAACCAAATTTAACACCAAAGTCCAAAAGGGTTTGCTTCATATAAAGGATTTGGGCACAACATGCACCAGCCGCTATGTATTCCGCTTCTGCAGTGGACAAGGCAACGAAGTTTTGCTTCTTGCTAGACCAAGATACTAGGGAACGCCCAAGCAAGTGGCACCCTCCGGAGGTACTCTTGCGATCCACACAGCATCGGGCAAAGTCCGAATCCGAGTAACCCAAGAGATGGAATTTAGCACCTTTGGGGTACCACAGACCTACACTTAGGGTATGCTTGAGATACCGAAGTATCCTAAAGACCGCCTTCTGATGCGATTCTTTAGGTGCCGCTTGAAAGCGAGCACACAAGCATAAACTAAACATGATATCGGGCCTAGATGCGGTAAGATAAAGCAATGAACCAATCATGGAATGGTAATTAGATTGGTCAACAGGTTTACCGTCCTTATCCGTGTCGAGATGACAATTTGTTGCCATTAGAGTACTTCTTGAGCTACAATATCCCATCTCAAATTTCTTCAAGAGGTCCTTGGTATATTTTTCTTGATAGATGAAGGTCCCCTCTCGAAGTTGCTTGATTTAAAATCCAAGGAAGAAGTTAAGCTCTCCAATCATCGACATCTCGAATTCCCTAGACATCATTTTGTCAAACTCATGGATAAGAACTTCGTTAGTTGAACCAAAAATAATATCATCGACATAAATTTGACAAACAAATAGTTCTCCATCGATGTCTTTGGTGAAGAGTGTAGTGTCCACCCTCCCGATCTTGAATCCTTGCATGATCAAGAAATCCCGTAGTCGTTCATACCACGCTCTAGGTGCTTGCTTGAGCCCGTAGAGCGCCTTGTGCAACCTATACACATGATTAGGATTCCTCGGATCTTCGAACCCAGGAGGTTGTTCAACATAGACAAGCTCGTTAATGTAACCATTAAGAAAGGCACTTTTCACATCCATTTGATAAAGCTTTATATTATGATGTGATGCAAAAGCAAGAAGTATACGGATGGCTTCTAGTCGAGCGACCAGAGCAAATGTTTCTCCAAAGTTTAGTCCTTCAACTTGCGCAAAACCCTTGGCCACAAGTCTTGCCTTGTTGCGGATCACAACACCGTTCTCGTCTTGTTTGTTGCGGTACACCCACTTTGTCCTGATGAAGTTCTTGTCCTTGGGTCTCTCCTCCAACACCCAAACTTCATTGCAGATGAAGTTGTTGAGTTCTTCTTGCATAGCCATTACCCAATTTGGATCTTGGAGTGCTTCCTCAATGTGAGTGGGTTCTACACATGAAACAAACGAGTAGTGCTCACAAAACGTAGCGAAATGGTGAGAACGTGTACTTACTCCCCTTGATGGACTACCGATAATTTGATCAATCGGATGCGCCTTGGAGATGCGTCCATGTCTCATAAGTGGTAGTGAAGCACTTGGCGGTGGTGATGTGTGTTGCTATTCTTGTGGTTGGACTTGATCATGGACTTTTACTTCTTCTTGATGTTGTGTGGCTTGTGAATCTTGTGTTAGCAATGGATCATCTTTTTCTTCTTCGTCAACTTGAGGTGCCATAGATGTGTTGATGTTGGAACTTGAAGCTCCCCCTTGATCATGGCTCTCCTCAACTTTAGGCTTGATGTCTCCAATGGTCATGTTCTTCATAGCTTCTCGTAGAGGCTCATCATCTATTTCATCATGACCAAAATTCTCCTCTTGGGAGCCATTAGTTTCATCAAACTCAACATCACAACTTTCCTCAACTAAATCGGGGGTTTGGTTGAATACTCGATATGCTTTTGAGTTTGATGCATAACCAAGAAAGATACCAACATCACATCTTCTTTCAAACTTACCGAGCCTTTTCTTGCGGTAGATATAGCACTTGTACCCGAAGACTCGGAAATAGGAGATGTTGGGCTTTCTCCCAATGAGGAGTTCGTACGGGGTCTTTTGAAGTAGTCGATGTAGATAGACCCGATTTGCGGCATGGCATGCCGTGTTGATTGCTTTGGCCCAAAACTTCCCGGACGTTCCATAGTCGTCAAGTATTGCTCGTGCAAGAGTGATGAGAGTCTTGTTCTTCCTTTCAACGACACCATTTTGTTGAGAAGTATATGTGGCTGAAAATTCATGTTTCACGCCTTTACGATCACACCACTCCCAATGTTGTAGTTCTTGAATTCGATGTCGTTGTCACTCCGGACCTTGATGATGGGATGTTGAAACTCCCTTTTAGCACGTTTAGCGAAGGTCTTGAACACTTTCGGAGTTTCACTCTTGTCACATAGAAACAATGTCCAAGCATACCGAGAGTAGTCATCAATTATAACAAGACAATAGAGATTACCTCCAAGACTTTGATATGTGGACGGTCTGAAGAGGTCCATGTGGAGCAACTCAAGTGGCTTGGAGGTTGACACCATTGTCTTCATCGGGTGGTGTGAAGCAACTTGTTTCCCGGCTTGACAAGCGCTACAGAGCTTGTTCTACTCAAATGTTACATCCTTCACGCTGGTCACCATCCCGAGCTTGAATGACTTCTTGAGCTTGCTCATTCCAATGTGAGCGATGCGTCGATGCCATAGCCAACCCAAACTCGTCTTGGTGAAAAGACAAGTGGTCAAGCTAGCATCCTTGTCGGAGAAGTCTACTAAGTAGAGGTGTCCATGCCGAAACCCTTTGAAGATTAGTTCTTTGCTTGTTTCACTAGTCACAACAACATCATTCTTGCCAAAGGTGCACGTTAGTCCAAGATCACATGATTGTGCAATAGAAAGCAAATTGAAACTAAGTGACTTAACATACAACACATTGGAATAGATAAATCATGTGAAATTGCAATCTTACACAACCCAATTACCTTCCCCTTAGAGTTATCACCAAAGGTGACTTGTTCATGATTGTCGGGGTTCTCTATGGAGGTGAACATACCATCGTTGCCGGTCATGTGTTGGGTGCACCCGCTATCGAGTACCCAATGCTTTCCTCCGGCTTTGTAGTTCACCTACACACATGAATTCAATTTTTATTTTAGGCACCCAAGCTAACTTAGGTCCTTGTATGTGTGATACAAGTGTTTTTGGGACCCAAAGTTGCTTGGGAAGCTTCCCCTTCATGCCCTTCATGTCCTTGCCAATGAACCTTACCTTCACCTTGCCATCTACTTTACTCAAGAGATAATAATGATCATCAAAGGTGGACTTGTAGTTAGTAGGCAATTTTGTAGAAGGTCGGTTAGGAAGAGGACACTCCCTTGTATGGTGACTGGTGACCTCGCAATGTTGGTAATAAGAACCAACTTCCTTGATGAAGCTCGTTTTAAGCTCCGGTGAGGGCACCTTTCCTTTGTTAGGCATCGGGAAGGATCCAAGTCCTCTCTTGTTGAAGGCCTTTGCTTGTTGGAAGAGGATTTCTTTGTGCTTGACTTCTCCCTTAGATAGTCTTGCCACACTAGTGCGGAGACTTTCAATTTCATCCATCAAATCCTTCTCCCTAGCATTCTCTTTCAGAGGCAAAGACTTATGCAAGACATTAGTGGCATGTGAAACAATGGATACCTTATCATTAAGAGTTTCTTTCTTTATGGTTTTCAATTCTTGATCAATGACTTCATAGGCAAGGTTAAGTACTTGATGCTCTTGGATTAACTCATTGTGCTTTCCCAAGAATGCTTTGTGTGCTAAGTCAAGCTCATGATGATCTAGCTTGATTTGAGCATTATCCTCCTCAACTTGCTTGACAAGAGATTTGAGCGTGTCATGCTCCTTAAGTATGCTTTCATACTTGTCAAGGAAATCTAGGTTAGCACTCTCAAGCTTAGCACGAGCTTGTTCAAGAGCCTTGACCTTACTCTTTTCCCTTTTAATGATAGTGTGGTATTCATTTATCATTGAAGCTAAGTCATTGGGGGAAAGCTCATCATCGCTAGAGTCATCACATACCTTGGTGTTACCTTTTGCCATGAGGCACATGGGAGGTGGACGAAGAGATGAATCGTCATTGTTGGCAATGGTAAGGCCGGCCAAGCTCTTTTCTTCAGCTTCACTGTCTTCATCACTAGATTTTTGGTCGGTGATCCATTCATTTGCCTCACACATTGAATGTGGCCTAGAGGGGGGTGAATAGGCCTTTTTGATAATTGTCGGATCCAACCAGTTCAAAACCAGAGAAATCGGACTAGTCCGGTAAAGTGCAGACTAGTCTGGTGTACACGGACTAGATTGATTAGGTTTGATCAATTAACTTTGTTCTTCAATATATGCAGCGGAAGTATACGATTAAACAAAGTGTCATAAGGTTATGAATCAGGTTGTATCACAATTCAAACTTATACTTGATATTTCAACGTAAAGTAATCAAGATCAATTTGTAACCCTAGATTGATATGAAGTAAGGACAATGAACACAAAAGAGAACACAAGAGATTTATCCCGTGGTTCGGTTCCCACAGAGGCAACCTACATCCACGTTGAGGAGCCCACAAAAGGACCGGGTCTTCTCCAACCCTACCCTCGTCGGATCGCCACGAAGGCCAATCCTCTTCCACTTATCTCAAAGGGGTGAATAACCGAATTCAAGGGGCTTTCTCACACGTTGAGAGCTCCCTTGCATTACAATACAAAATACCACCAAGAACACAATCAAAAATTACAAATAAATCGCAGCAGTGTGTTAGAGAATCAAACCAAGAGCTCAATGTGGTGTTGAATGTGTCTCTCCAATGAACTAGAGTGAATCCTCAAAGGATTTATCTTTGTTGCACTTAATTTTGAGGAGAGATGTGGTTTTTGAGTCTCTTGGGAGGTGTGATGGCGCTAGGGTTCGAGAGAGTGTAAAATATGGTCATACAACTCTATTTATATGGGTTTATAAAAGTGACCGTTAGGGTTCAGAAAGATCGGACTAGTCCGTGGTGGTAACCGGACTAGTCCGGTGTGCTGTGTGTAGCAAACCCTAAGTGTCCCGAAATATCGGACTAGTCCGGCTAGGAGCAGACTTGTCCGATTTTGCTACTGGAAATCTTCGGACTAGTCTGATAGTCATCGGACTTGTCCGGACATGAGAAACCCTAATTGTATAGGATGACAAGTCCGCACTTGGAGGTCCGATTTAGTTCAGATGGTATTTCGGACTAGTTCGTGCAAACCTCAGACTTGTCCGATTTGGATCAGAAAGAACATCGGACTAGTCCGGTTGTGATCGGACTTGTCTGATTTTGTGTGACTTGTGAAGTGTTTTGAGGACTAGTCCGCACTGGGGAGGACTAGTCCGATTCCAGTCAGAAAGGATATCGTACTAGTCTTATAGATATCGGACTTGTCCGATTTCGTGCAGAAAGGATATCGGACTAGTCCGGTGTCAGTCGGACTAGTCCGGTCCTATGTAACTTTGTGCAATGTGTGTGTTAATTTGTGATTGAGCTCTTGGGATGTGTTTTCTTAACACACTCCATACAAAATGATCTACTATTCTTCTTCCTTGAGCTCATTTCCACTTTGCTCCTCATTCTTCCTTCTTTTTGGCACTTTGCTCAATTTCCTATTAAAATCCTGCACTCATCTCAACAAAGAGGATAGGATCCCAATTGCTTGTCATAAATCATCCAAAACCCACAAGGGAGTCCTAGATGCACTTTTAATCTCCCCCTTTTTGGTGATTGATGACAACCAATTGACATTTCACAAAATATGATAAAAATTGAGATTTTCATAAAGTATGCACATATGAGTCCAAAATACATCAAGTAGTGAAAGCATAGTCCATATGTGCATTCTTTATGGTGGGATGCATAACTAAGTGCACTGAAGCATTGAGAATGACATAATTGACATTAATTACACAATAGCAAGCATATATGTCATTCTAGAGCAAAAACACAGTTTTCATAAATACTACTCAAAGGAGCAAATCATTGCATCACAGAACCATAATTAACATAAGATCAATGTTAAAACTTTACAAGCCACAAAAGAGTTAAAAACAAAGCATAGAGCTCTCTCCTCGCAAACTGCAGCTAAGACTAAGACTCCCCCTCAATCTCTCCCCCTTTGGCATCAAGACACCAAAAAGAAGGAGAGGAGGGTTCTAGGGTCTTCACTCTTCGCTGTCGGTCCTCTCATCGTCGTCTTCATCATATTCATCTTCAGCTTGATGAGGAGGAGGAGGAGGAGGTGCGGAGGTACTCGAGCCCCCAACACCAAAGTAGGCAAGCTCGGAGGGGGTCAAGGGCCCGAGCTCGGTGAAATCAGAATTTGAGTCTTCAGAGATTGTTGGAGACCCAATTGGCTCAATCTCCAGCTTTTGGCAAATTTTCTTCACATTTGCCTTTGATATACTTCATGTCCTCCTTTCTTTTCTTGTTGAGCTTATGGGCCTTCACTTCGGCATTTTTGCAGGAGGCAAAGATAGCTGCCAGGTATTTGAGAATACCACTGGCTGAACCTTTTTGAGGGGCTGCACTAGAAGCTGGGGCAGCCCTAGCATCTTCTCTTGACCTTGCCGGTGCCTCGGGACTGGAGACCGGTGAGGGAGCAGCCTGCACACTTAGCTTTTGAGGAATTTGAAGCCTCAAGGGGAGATGCTCCACATCTTTAACAAACTCAATCCCTGTGACCTTTTCAATCACAAACATTAGATAAGGAGCATATCCGCAAGATCTGTTGGGAGTGCAGGATATGTTCACCATATCATTCCAAATGTATTTCGCCACATCAAATGGACGGTCCTTGCTTATGAACCTCATCAGAGTCCGGAGGTATCCTTGCACACTCCCAGCATCTCCATCCTTAGGAGCAATCATCTTCCTCAAAACCCTGTTCAGCACCACAAAGAATGGCTTCATGTTTTTTGTAGAAGGAGGGTTGAACTTTGAGTTTGCCTCATATAGGAACTTCATCCTGTCCTTGTCAATGACACCAATGTTGTGAATGACCAAGCAATTAGATCTTGTGGTGTCAAGGTGAAGCAGGTTAGCAAACTCTTCTTGAGTAATGTTGTACTTGGATCCATGGGTCATCCAAGTGACACTTTCCTCATCCTCACTAGAGAAGTGACAGGTTGCATAGAACTGTGCAATCACTTCATCATTCAAGTTATTTCTAAAAGCAAAAAGATCTCTCATTCCATGCTTCTTAATGGCTCTCACTACATCAGTGAATGGTGAGCAGTCCTTCTTCTCAAAATGTGCCCAGTCAATCCACTGACTGCGCACAACTGGTGTCTTTATTGGGAGATACACCAATTTGTAGAAATCAGCATGGAAGTTGCACCAGAATCTTCCATCAGCCGCTTGCTTCGGTCGGCCATACCAATCGATGCTTCTGAACTTGGCCGCCGAGTCACTGCCCTTCCCGTTGAACTTCTATTCATTGGGGTCCCGGACCCCTTCCCTTGGAGCATGAAGTTTCAACGGGCCAACCGGGCTTGTTGCTATTCCTTTGCCCTTGCCTTTTGCTAGGCAGGCACTTGCCGCGCTAGGGCCACCGCAGATGGTAGCCCTAGAAGCAGGCACCTTGGAGGATGGCTTCTTGGCTAGCACTTTCCTCCGAGCCTGTGGAGGAGACTGAGATGGCTTGGAGGGTCTTTCTTGGCGCTTCTTGCCAAGACCCGTTGAGGTCCAAGGAGCCACCTCGTGGTCCATCTCGGCCTCAAAGTTGGAGACATCATTGTCGGAGCTCGACATGACCTGAGAATGAGTGTTATGAATGATAATGAATGACACAAGGTAGAGGTATGAAAGGGTAGCAAGGAATTGCATTGAGGAATTGAAGAATTAGGTTTTGAGTTCAGAAACATCAGACTTGTCCGGTGCACAGGCACGGACTAGTCTGGGGGACCGGACTTGTACGTGCATGGACCGGACTAGTCCGGTGTTCATCCTCAAAAACCTAAGAGACTGGACAAATGGTGAATTCTAATGCACAACGACCTTAGCATACACGTAATACATCAAGAGAGCATTTATATAGCAAGGAATGCTAGGCTATTTGATCAACAATGAAGAAATTTGAAATTTCTAGGGTTTGAGCGGAAATTACCGGAAAAATTGCTTGACACTTGGAGATGAGGGTGTTGAAGGCTGGACAAGTCCGCTAGCTTCAATCCTCAAGTGGACAAGCTTGATTTCCGCCCAAATGCGAAGGTTTTTGGTGGAGGGAGCAAGAAATCGCCTTGGGAGCTCGAGCACGAAGAGAGAGAGAACGCGAGGCAAGAGTGGAGGTGAAGAAATTAGGGTTTGGCGCCGGCTACGGTTATGGACACGAAAAATCGGACAAGTCCGGAGATGACCGGACTAGTCCGAACTTTTCCAGGAGCTATATCGGACTAGTCTGTTGTCTACCGGACTAGTCCAGCCTAACCGACACTCTACGGATTAGTCTGCACAGGCGGACTAGTTCGGGCAACCACGGACTAGTCCGTGGTCACCAGGCAAGAATTGCTTAGCCCATTCATATATATTTGAAGGTACATATGTAGAGAATAGAGAGGCAAAACACATCAAATAATCTTGATGAATATGATCAGTAAGCATACAACAATCAAGCAATGATCATAATTCACCAAGATCTAGTAATTGACATAGTTTTTCGGAGAAAAATGAGAGAGATGATTTTCACAATCCAATCAGCATATTTGAAGAATCCATACAGGTATGCAACATTTCAAGCCACACTCCGAGCATCAAGGATATTTAGTTCATTTCAGAGTTCACAAAAACGCTTTTCATCAAGTGGCTTGGTGAATATGTCGGCCAATTGCTTTTGAGTGTTGACATGTGAAATAGCTATGTCTCCTTTCATGGCATGATCTCTCAAAAAGTGGTGTCTTATGTCTATGTGTTTAGTTCTGGAGTGCTCAACTGGGTTATGGGCAATTTTAATGGCACTCTTATTGTCACAAAGGAGTGGAATATGGTTCATATTGTAACCATAGTCCCTTAGAGTTTGTCACATCCAAAGGAGTTGTGCACAACAACTCTCAGCTGCAACATACTCCGCTTCGGGTGTGGATAAGGCAATGGAATTTTGTTTCTTGGAGGACCAAGAAACTAAGGATCTCCCTGGGAATTGGCATGTACCGGAGGTGCTTTTTCTATCTACTTTGCACCCGGCATAATCTGCATCGGAGTAACCAATGAGATTGAATTTTGAGACTTTTAGGTACCAAAGACCAAGGTTGGGTGTATGAACTAAATATCTCAAGATCCTTTTAACGACTGTCAAGTGACATTCCTTAGGATTGGCTTGAAATCTTGCACACAAACATACACTCAACATAATATCTGGTCTAGATGCACATAAATAGAGTAGAGATCCAATCATGGAGCGATATACCTTTTGGTCGACTCTAGGTCCATCTTCATTGAGGTCTAGGTGGCCATTCGTTGCCATGGGGGTTTTTATGGGCTTCGCCTTGTCCACGCCAAACTTCTTGAGTATGTCCTGTGTGTACTTGGTTTGGCTTAGGAACGTCCCTTCCTTCTGTTGCCGCACTTGGAATCCCAAGAAGTACTTTAACTCTCCCATCATTGACATTTCAAACCTGTCTGTCATGATTTTACTAAATTCTTCACAAAAAGATTGGTTAGTTGACCCAAAGATTATATCGTCAATATAAATTTGACAAATAAAAAGATCATCATCAAAATTCTTTGTAAACAGTGTATAATCTACTTTGCCAATCTTAAAGCCATTTTCAATTAAGAAATCTCTAAGACACTCATACCAAGCTCTAGGAGCTTGTTTGAGGCCGTAGAGAGCCTTACGCAATTTAAATACGTGGTCGGGGAACTCTTCGTCTTCAAACCCAGGTGGTTGCTCCATGTACACCTCTTCCTTGATTGGTCCATTGAGGAAGGCGCTTTTCACATCCATTTGATACAGCTTGAAATCATGGTGAGTAGCATATGCAAGTAATATTCTAATAGATTCAAGCCTAGCTACTGGAGCGATAGTCTCATCGAAATCCAAACCTTCGACTTGTGAATACCCTTTGGCCACAAGTCGTGCCTTGTTCCTTGTCACCACCCCGTGTTCATCTTGTTTTTTGCGGAAGACTCACTTGGTGCCGATGATGTTTTCATTGGGTCCTGCCACAAGTTCCCACACCTTGTTCCGTTTGAAGTTGTTCAATTCTTCTTGCATTGGCACCACCCAGTCCGGATCTTTTAATGCATCTTCAACCCTGCGTGGTTCCAAAAAGAATACAAACGAATAGTGCTCACAAAAGTTAGCTATGCGAGATCTAGTGGTTACTCCCTTTTGGATGTCACCGATGATGTTGTCGATTGGGTGATCCCTTTGGACGCATTGGTGTACTCTTGGGTGTGGCACTTGAGGAGTTGTATCTTCATGATTATCTTCTTCTCCCCCTAAGTGATTTCCTTCGTTGACTTGTTGATTGTCTTCGTATTATTGTGGTTGATCTTGGGTTGAAGCTCCCCCTTGATCGTTGGTCTCCTCTTGTGGTTCATCTTCCTCATGTACGTGTGGAGGTGGATCTTGTGGTTGAACCTCACCTAGAGCCATTCTTTTAAATGCTTGACAAGGAGCTTCTTCTTTACCAAGTTCACATGGATCAACTTGCTCCTTTTGGGAGCCATTAGTCTCATCGAACACTACGTCATGTGCTACTTCAACAAGTTCGGAGGTCTTGTTGAAAACACGATATGCGTAAGTGTTCGAATCATAACCAAGCAAGAAACCTTCATTGGACTTCGAAGCAACTTTGAAGTCCTAGGCTTTTTGTTCAAGATATAGCATGGAGAACCGAAAACTCGAAAATATGAAATATTTTGTTTGTTACCGGTAAGTAGCTCATAGGATGTCTTCTTGAGTAGTCGATGGAGATAAAGTCGATTCACGCATGGCAAGCGGTGTTAATTGTTTCCGCCCAAAATCGATCGGATGTCTTGTACTCATCGAGCATTGTTCTTGCCATCTCTATGAGTGTTCGATTCTTTCTTTCGGCAACTCCGTTTTCTTGTGGAGTGTACGGCGCTGAAAATTCGTGCTTTATGCCTTCTTCATCAAGGTACTCCTCCACTTGCGTGTTCTTGAACTACGTGCCGTTGTCGCTTCGAATATTCTTGATTGTCAATGAGAATTCATTTTGAGCTCGCTTGAAGAACTTCTTGATTGTTCCTTGTGTCTCTGACTTATCATGCAAAGAGAAAACCCAAGTGAAGCAAGAAAAATCATCAATGAAAACTAAACCATATTTGTTACAGCCGATGCTTATGTAGGCTATTGGACCAAACAAGTCCATGTGTAGAATCTCGAGTGGTCTTGTTGTAGTCATGACGTTTTTGGCGGGGTGAGGTGCTCCAACTTGCTTCTCGGCTTGGCACGCGCTACAGGGCCTGTGTTTCTCAAATACAACATCCTTTAAACCTCGGATGTGATCGCCTTTGAGGAGTTTTTGAAGGTTCCTCATACCAACATGCGCTAGCCATCTATGCCACAGCCAACCCATGTTAGTCTTTGCAATCAAGCATGTGTCAAGTTTAGCTTTATCCTTGTTGAAGTCAACAAGATAGAGCTTTCCCTTTAACATACCCTTGAATGCAACGGAACCATCACTCCTCCTAGAAACGGTCACACCCTCGTTAGTGAACAAGCAATTATAACCTTTGTTGCATAATTGAGATATGGACAGCAGGTTATAATCTAGAGATTCAATATGTAAAACATGAGAAAGTGTGTGTTTGGAAGATATTGCAATTTTACCGGTACTGAGCACCCTTCCTTGACTATTATCTCCAAAGTAGATGCCCTCGTTTGGGTCCTCATTCTCTTCATATTCCACGAACATTCTTCTTTCCCCGGTCATATGATTGGTGCAGCCACTGTCTAGCACCCATTTAGATCCACCGGAGGAATAGGCCCGCAAAAAAAATCATGTCTTGGTTCTACGTACCCAAGCTTGCTTGGGTCCTTGGAGGTTAGTTACAATACATTTGGGCACCCACACATGAAACTTGGTGTTCCCATGGCGTGGCCCAACATAATGAGCGTAAACCTTGCCAAAGTTATTTCTCATTAACACATAGGAGGCATCAAAAGTTTTAAACAATAGTTGTTGTTGTTTATGTACAGGACTAGTCTGGGGGCCGGACTTGTTCGGAGGACCGGACTTGTCCGGACACCGACCAGACTAGTCCGGTGTACCTGTGCAGTTACAGTCTTAATCTGTGATTGTCCAATTTGAGAGGGCCTTCCTTTTACAAAGGTAATCCTCTCCTTGTTATTCTTATGGCTTCTAGCATGTTGCTTTTCACCATAAGAATAACCAATGCCATATTTGACATTTGGAGGTCTTTTGACCAAGTATGCACTTCGTGCATATTTGATCTTCTCCTTGTCAAATATGCCACTTTGGGCAGGATGTTTTTCCTTTGTAGAAGTTGGCTTATCCTTCAAACTGGTGTCACTTTTCTTACATGTGCAAGCATGAGCAAAATCAGTTCTAGTTAGTTGAGAAGGTGAACTTGAAGAGGAGGAAGGTTCACTCAGCTTGAGTGACTCAACCTGCACTTCAAGGATCTTGTTGACCTTGATCAGGTCAGCAAGTTGGTCCTTGCTTGTGGCATTTGAGTCAGTTAGCTCCAAGCAAGTTTCCTTGCTCGAAGCTAACTCAAGCTCTAGTGATTTGCTTCGTTCCTTTTCAAGTTCTAGAAGTTTGTCAAGTTCGACATATTCCTCCTTTTGGTAGATGATCATGTCCTCTTGACGATGTATTAATCTCTCCTTCTCAACAAGTTGATCAAGCAAAAATTTCATTTTAGTAGCTGTTTTCCTATCTAGTCCAATAAGCATGTCCTCATTATCACTATTGAGTTCATCATAGCTAGAATAGGAATGCACGGAAGGGGGTTTAATGGTTACCTTGCATTTACCTTCCTTTCCCATAAGGCAAGTGCCATCTCCCTTCCATGCGCCAAGTGTGGGGAAAAGGGTAGACTTCTTGGATGTCTTCTCGATGGCTATGCTAGCCATCTCTTCTTCTTCGGACGATGAGGACTCATCATTTGAGTCCCACTCTTTCCCAATGTGCGCTTGTTCGGCTTGTTTCTTCTTCTTGAAGAATTTCTTGGGTTGAGGCTTGGCTTCTTTGGTCTTCTTCTTGTTCTCCTCATATGGGCAATCAACTACAAAGTGGTTGTATTCACCACAATTATAGCATGCCCGCCTCAACTTTGGCTTCGTTCTTTCCTTGTACTTTCCTTCGCTTGACTTTGTACCTTGTCTCTTTTTCATTATTCTCTTGAATTTCTTCATGAACAATATCATTTCTTCTTCATCCAATTCACTTCTCTCGCCGTCACTATCTTCATCTAGTTGTGCTTCTCTAGCTTCTTTGGAAAGGGGCTTGAGAGTAGATTTCAAAGCAACCCCTTTCTTCTTTGCCGAGGTGAGGTCAGCAATCTCCTTGACATGTTTTGCTTGTTTTTCCATCATCTCGAAGTTGATGATCTTTCCAAGCAGTTCATCCGGAGTCAACTTTTTGTATTCAGGGCTTTCTCTGATCATGGAGCATAGTGTGACGTTGCGAGGCATAAAAGCTCTAAGGATGAGCTTTACCACTTCATGGTCATTCCATTTCTTACTTCCGTATGATCTGACATTGTTGACGAGTGTCTTTAATCGATTGTACATGTCTTGGGGTGACTCGTCTTCTTCAATTGCAAATCTTCCTAGCTCACCTTCAATCATCTCGATTTTTGCTTCACGCACATGTCGGTCACCTTCATGTGCAGTTTGTAGTGTGTCCCATATCTCCTTTGCAATTTTGAGTCAATCCACCTTGGTGAACTCGTCCCGACTGAGTGAAGAGGTTATTACAGCCGCGGCTTGAGCATTTCGGTGAATTGCCTGCTCTTGGCTGGGGGTGAGCTCTTCGTCGTCGTCCGGGATATCTATCCCTTTGCACACAATATGCCACAAACTTGGATTGAGGGAAATTAGATGCATTTTCATATTTTGCCTCCACATCGAGTAATCACTTCCATCGAAGTGTGGGGCTTTTCCAAGTGGGATAGATAAATAATGATTGCTATTGGAATTGAGACGATCATAGTTAAAAGGATATCGGGAGTAGTTGGTGTGACTACTCCCCTTCTTCTTCTCTTCAACTTTTACTTTCCCTTTGCAAAGTGTCTTCTTTCTTAGGAGCGCCTTTAGCTCCAGCGTCTCCTCATCGTCGTCCTCGAAGTATTGAATGGCTTCGAGGAGCTTCTCCATCTTGAGGTTCTTTACATCATCAACCTTCTCTTGGTTGTTGATCTTGTGGGTGTCCTTCATGTCCGACATGATCTCCTTCGAGCGATTAGTCTCTTTCTTGAAGAACCTGCTCTGATACCAATTGAATGTGGCCTAGAGGGGGGGTGAATAGGCCTTTTTGATAATTGTCGGATCCTGCAACACTTAACAACCAGTTCAAAACCAGAGAAATCGGACTAGTCAGGTAAATTGCGGACTAGTCCGGTGTATACGGACTAGATTGATTAGGTTTGATCGATTAACTCTGTTCTTCAATATATGTAGCGGAAGTATACGATTAAACAAAGTGTCACAAGGTTATGAATCAGGTTGTATCACAATTCAAACTTATACTTGATATTTCAACGTAAAGTAATCAAGATTAATTTGTAACCCTAGATTGATATGAAGTAAGGACAATGAACACAAAAGAGAACACAAGAGATTTATCCTGTGGTTCAGTTCCCATAGAGGCAACCTATATCCACGTTGAGGAGCCCACAAAAGGACCGGGTCTTCTCCAACCCTACCCTCATCGGATCGCCATGAAGGACAATCCTCTTCCACTTATCTCAAAGGGGTGAATAACCGAATTCTAGGGGCTTTCTCACACGTTGAGAGCTCCCTTGGATTACAATACAAAATACCACCAAGAACACACTCAAAAATTACAAATAAATCACAGGAGTGTGTTAGAGAATCAAACCAAGAGCTCAATGTGGTGTTGAATGTGTCTCTCCAATGAACTAGAGTGAATCCTCAAAGGATTGATCTTTGTTGCACTTAATTTCGTGGAGACATGTGGTTTTTGAGTCTCTTGGGAGGTGTGACGGCGCTAGGGTTCGAGAGAGTGTAAAATATGGCCGTACAACTCTATTTATATGGGTTTCTAAAAGTGACCGTTAGGGTTTAGAAAGATCGGACTAGTTCGTGGTGGTAACCGGACTAGTCCGGTGTGCTGTGTGTAGCAAACCCTAAGTGTCCCGAAATATCGGACTAGTCCGGCTAGGAGCGGACTTGTCCGATTTCACTACTGGAAATCTTCGGACTAGTTCGATAGTTATCGGACTTGTGCGGACATGAGAAACCCTAAGTGTATAGGATGACAAGTCCGCACTTGGAGGACTTGTCTGATTTAGTTCAGAGGGTATTTTGGACTAGTCCGTGCAAACCTCAGACTTGTCCGATTTGGATTAGAAAGAATATCGGACTAGTCCATTTGTGATCGGACTTGTCTGATTTTGTGTGACTTGTGAAGTGTTTTGAGGACTATTACGCACTGGGGAGGACTAGTCCGATTCTAGTCAGAAAGGATATCGGACTAGTCCGATAGATATCGGACTTGTCCGATTTCGTGCAGAAAGGATATCGGACTAGTCCGGTGTCAGTCAGACTAGTCCGGTCCTGTGTAAATTTGTGCAATGTGTGTGTTAAGTTGTGATTGAGCTCTTGGGATGTGTTTTCTTAACACACTCCATCCACAATGATCTACTATTCTTCTTCCTTGAGCTCATTTTCACTTTGCTCCTCATTCTTCCTTCTTTTTGGCACTTTGCTCATTTTCCTATTAAAATTCTGCACTCATCTCAACAAAGAGGTTAGGATCCCAATTGCTTGTCGTAAATCATCCAAAATCCACAAGGGAGTCCTAGATGCACTTTCACACATGAACACCTTTTGTGGACCTTTTCTCTGCTTTGGAAATAGTTTTACCTTTTTTCCTTTGTCATACTTCTTCTTCCCAAAGGCTCTTGGCTTGTGCTTGACCTCTTTTTCATCATCCTCACTATCCTCAAGCTTGCGATGCTTGCCCTTGTGGTTCTCTATTCTTTTGTTCGGTTTTGGACAATCATAGGAGATGTGACCTTGATCACCACAGTTATAGCAGGTCTTGTTTCCATCTTTCCTTGGTAGAAATGCTTTCTTTTTGGGATCAAAGGTGTATCCCTTCTTGGCAATTTTGGAGTTCAAGCAAGAGAATTTTCTCATCATCAATGCAAGCTCATCATCGTCATCTTCACTTGATGCTTGCTCTTCTTCACTTGAGCTAGGCTCGATCACTTTCTTTTTCTTGAGATTTGTTCCCTTGGTGGATGTCTTTAGATCAATTGTCTTTGAAGATGATTCCTCCATCATGCCAAGCACACTCATCTCATGAGCGTGAATCTCTCCAATAAGTTCAGAAACTTCAATGTGATCAAGAGATTCCTTTTGAAGCATGGAGTTGATGATGTTGTACTTTGGCCTAGGAAGAAGCATAAGAATCTTGCGGTTGATGAGTCCCTTGCCAAGAGAAGCAATATCAAGAGCATTAATTTCCTCAATAAGCACATTCAAGCGAGAAAACATTTCATTGACATTTTCATGAGGTAGCATTTTGAACTCATCATATTTGGCCTTAAGCATGTGATACTTTAGTTCTTTAACACGAGAAGAACCCTCATGAATTTCAATCAAGCAAGCCCAAATTTCACAAGCATTTTCTTTGCTGACTGATGCATTCGTAAATAGCATTTCTAGCCTTGGCATCCCACTTGATTTGATCACCTATGTAGTTATGCTCACCAAACCCCGCATGGGTTGCTTCCCATACCTCAGGATCAATAGCCTCTAGATAAGCATGCATACGTGCTTTCCAATAGGCAAAGTTCTTGCCCTCGATGATGGGAACCGAACCCCCAATCTTGGCCATTTTGGCTCTCTAGTGGTTAAGCTAGAATGATCCAATGAGCAACCTTGCTATGATACCAATTGTAAGGATTGAAAGCCCAAGAGGGGGGTGAATTGGGCTTCTTTTTAAAAACTAAAGCAATAAAAACTTAACTACTAAAAGTCCAATTCCCTATGCAAATAACCTATGCATTCAAGTGAATAATAAGTTTGCGGTATATGAAATGCATAAGTGTAACGGGAAAGGAAGAGTGTGCAAACTCCCGAGGAGACACGAGGACACGGTGATTTATCCCGTGGTTCAGAAAGATCATCAAGACCTTCCTACATCCACGTTGTGGCACCCACCAAAGGGTGTAGCCACTCCCAAATCTCCACGACTAGGGATCTCACTAAAAGTTTCCGTTCACCATCTCTGGCAAGGTGGAGCTCAAGCCTTGTACAAGTTTGATCTTTTGGGCTTCCACAACCGTCTTGGCAAGCTCTGGAAGGATCTCTCCAATCACCAACTGATACACGGTGAATGCAATCACCAAGAGACACTTCCTTACAGCTCTCACTAGACTAGAGACTCCAATCACCAAGAATGGAAGCACACAAGCATCATCTCTAGTAAGTTATAGCCTATTTCTTGGTGTACAAGTGGTGTAAATGATGTGGAAGTGGTTGCTCAGTGTCTTGAATGCTTGGTGATGTGTAGAGTAGCTTTGGGCATCAAGACTTGTCCAAATGACTGGTTGAAGGGGTATAAATAGCCAGCTTCCACGAGATAGCCGTTGGAAAAGTAGGCTGACATCATTGTTCTGCAAACACCGGATGATCCGATGTTCTCCATTCAGCTGTCATCGGTCGAATACAAATTAGCTGAGGTCATTGTGTCAGATATGACCGTTGATCGACCGATGTTGTATACACCTGTACATCGGATAACCCGGTGACACTTGGTCCAGGGTGGTCCAGAAATAATGCTTACTGGAATGATCGACCGATGTAACATATTTGTACATCGGATGGTCCGGTGTTACTTGGTCCAAGAAAATTGCTTACTGGAATGATCGACCAACGTAACACTTGCTTCATCATCGGATGATCCGGTGTATACCCAAGACTGAGGTCTTCTTCTGCTCAGAGCCAACTCGACCGATGTAGTGTTTTCTGGATACATCGGATGATCTGGTGAGTTGATTTTGTCTGCTTCGAGTTGTTCTAAGTGATTGTTTTGGAATTTGTTCAAGTGACCTCTTAGACATTGGTTTCAAATGTTCTTCTAATGACGACCAAGTCTCAAGTGCTATCAATTTTGATGGAATAATTTTGACATATGTGCTTTTTCTTTTAGTCTTCATGAAAATCAATTGACCTCGTAAAATGGTTTGTTGAGGGGTCTCCAATTGTATCCAATGTGCATTAGATGATATAAATATAGAGTCCGTTAAGTGTGGTGAATTATATGAGAGACCTTGTATCCACAAACTTATTAGTGATATCCAACGGTTGTCATTAATCACCGAAACCATACCTTAAGGGGACCTAGATGCTTTCATATATTGACAGGTAAAATTGGTATATAGCAGCCGTCAACAAACTCCCCCAAGCTTAACCTTTGCTCGTCCCGAGAAAAGTCAAGACTTTAGGTTGATGATCAGGAGTTGCTTCTATGTTCTATTTTTCAAAAGTATCATGTGCACAACAAAATGCTCTACCTAATATTGTAAAAATTGACATGGTACTTCACCCATCTCAAGTCGTTATGGGGCTTATGCCATCTCCTATTCATGGGTGGTTAAAAAATAGAACAGCAAATGGAGCACACATACCCTAGAAATCAAGTTCCACTCAAATTCCAGAGAGTTCAATTTATATTTCAAGTGTCTCAATTTGATTCTCTTGGTCTCTCCTTTTTGTGTAGTGGAAATATATCCTCACCAAGGCATTGTGCCTAGATTCATCCTACCTCTACATAAGGCTTGTATGTGGAGCTTGGTAGGGAATATAGTAGGCATATTTGCAACACATAATATTGCTAAGTCAGAAGAGAAAGCCTTAGGAGAAATCAATTCAAAACAATTTAATTCAAGACTTGTGCATGTGTGATGGAATGAAGTGGATGTGGATATTTGAGATGACTCCTTTTTGAGTGGACTCTCTTGTTTTGTCGGGATGAAACATGGATACTTTTCTTTGTTCCTTTTTTCTCATGCTTATGATGTAAGCATGCATTTTCTTTTTTTTCTTTTTCTAGTAGCCATGTCTTCTACTCCCTTTTTATGCAATAATTTTTTGAGAGGGTACTAAGCATGAATGATATGGAGTTTCTTTTTTTATTGTGAAATGGTGATATGATGGAATTTTGCTTACTTCTAGTGTAGAAGTATAGCTTGTGCAAGTGAAGTCTTGAATTCAAAAGTAATGAATGAAATCTCACATAGGTCTATACTAGTTTGACAAAGCTCAATGTGAAAAAA
Organism: Tuctoria greenei; assembly: GCA_036927565.1. NCBI lineage: Eukaryota > Viridiplantae > Streptophyta > Magnoliopsida > Poales > Poaceae > Tuctoria > Tuctoria greenei. Next base: position 184,127,762 of record JAYESD010000002.1, read on the forward strand.
ATTGCATATGCATAAGGTCTATCAGAGTGATATATCATATGGCTTTGGTAGGTACTTCCAATCAAATAAGAGTAACTCAAATCCTTTTAGAATTTCTCTGGAAATCTAAGTTTCACTTTCAAACTAGGAATAGCATCCCTATCACTATATCATATCTCACAACAACTTAGAATGGATTAAGCTTTTGCTACCCACAATTTCCAAATCAAGGCAAAAGCAATTTTTAGCCACTGAGAGCAATATGTTGTAGAGTAGTAAGTTGTAAACTAAGGACTTAGGAAAAGTAAAACAGAGCAACTATTCATCATTTCATCTATGTGAATTATAAGTCATTCTTACCGCACATCATTTATTTGAAAACAAATCTACCCTACTTATTATTTATTTCTTATTTTCTTTATATGCAAGGTGAATGATGGTTGAATGGAAAATACATATGCAAAGGGGTTGATACAATTTACCTCAAGTGGGGTCCTCCCCCAAGATTTTTCTTCACTCACCTCCGTGATGAGGATTGAACCCTTGATGTCGGATGTATGCCACGAGATCGGCTTGTTGTTGTTGTAGCGTGGAGTTGAAGTTGGTGAATTGAGCGTCCATATGTTGTTGCCAATCTTGGGTACCTTGGGCTTGTCCTTGGAGAGTGTTGTAGATATCACCTGTTCTCACTTCAAGGTCTCCCATACGTCTAGTGAGATCCGTCATTCCTTGGCTATAGTCATGATGACTTCTAGCCAAAGAGGAACAACATCTTCTCATGGACGTTGGAGGCAAGATGCTAGAGCTTGAAGTGGATAGGGGTGGCTCCCATATGGCACCTTCCCATCCATAACAAGACGGGCCTTCAGTTCATACGATGGAGGTTGAGTCCATCCGGGTGCATCACTCGTTGGGTTCTCTTCCCCTTCGTACTCATGGACCGTGGAGGTTGTCGGAGGCATGGCCGCTCTCCTTGCATGACTTCTGGTTACCCTGCCAGAGACATTACTTATTTGTGCCTCATCGATGGGAAGAAGGTCAATGGTTAGCCTTCGGCATTTGTAAAAATGATAATCCGGGTTTGATAACTGAATTTGATTGACAAAGCCAGGATAATAAAATAACAAAGAGTCATCTTGATCATGCTTAAGGGTATGTCCTTGCACTAAATAATCTTCAACAATTAATTCTCTTTCATTTTCAATATACTCAAATGAAGAATATTCTGGTGCTCCTACCCTAGTAGCAATACGAGTAATCAATGAAGTACAGTCAATTGGACTTGTTCTTGGAATATAATCTAACCATTGTGTCATCATGGCTATAGCTGGAGCAACTTTTTGTGAGGACCGGGGTCCACACCTTCCAGGAATCGCATTGGGTGATGTCTGCACTGCGGCACCCAACAGCACACAAGAAAAGCTATACAAAATAACCAACACAAATATTTTATTTCACAAGGTGATTCTCTTTTACAACATAATATACAACGCGGCGGAATATTTTATACTCACACTCTCAACTAACTTTGCACAAGAGAAGCCGTCCATGCACACGGACGCTTCTCACTAGCAACACGAAGAAGAGAGCAGCGGCAAGGTTTTCGTGAGAGATACATCTCGACAAGCTCGAGGTCTCACGGACAACCACAACATAAGCATAAGCTCATAATACTTGCAAAAACCACAATATAGCAACCGTGAGCACAAGGCTCAGCAAGACTTAACCGTCTCACCTAAAGCATGAAACTCTACATGCTGGAAACTTTATAGACTGGAAAGCTTTGCAGAAATGGACTCGCCAAAAGTAAATCCATAGTGGTCAGTTTTAAAGTAGCATACACGATCCTTGGGCATAGCATCATTGTGAATTCCAAATCAAACAAGAAACGCTTCATCCACGATGATACTTGCTCAAGGTTGCATAAGCCTTATTCGAGATAAATGTTTGGAAATTGTAAATTTAATTATGCTATCTCTATAGCAGCCAAGATTACAATACAAAGAATTATTCATAGCAGCATATTCATAATCTTTCCATTACTCTTTCTAACTATGTCAAGACTCAGTGACCAAGTATGCTCAATCCATAACCGCGAGCGACGGTGATTCAAATCAAAACACCCGGATTGCACGACACGTATGCCCATACTCGGAGTTGTGTCGACACACTCCACTGATGTCGCACGCAACCACCTTTCCCCAGATTCAACCACATCGAAACAGTTCGATCGACCCGAACAATGAGCTCCCCTCAAGGTGCACCTCCGTTGTTAGATGTTCATGAGTGAGTTAACTCCCACTATACTAACAGCCGACAGCTTAAGCCGATTGAAAAGGTTCCAACATAGATTTCTCAAGGTACATCGGTTTTCTGGGTCCCATATAGCCAGTATGCTTTTCGGTATAGTTCAAACTTGCTCAACAGGGCCAAGCACGAGATAGGCCTTAACCGACATAGACGGGGCTACCAATCCATCTCCCAACACATGTCTCGCCATTACCGACCCAGACACAATGTGGGCAAACCAACCTACACAAATCTCTGTCCACATCTCATATTAAAGAGTGAACCTTATAGTACCATCTCACGAGTAGGTTTTCCTCACTCGACTTCTCTCGCAAGTAGAATTCAACTACTTGACTTGTGGTCAATCAAATGTGACCAATCTCGCGAGTAGTATCCAACATACTCTTCTTCTACCGATCTTCTCACCAAACATTTAGCATAGCAATATAATCCGAAGGAGTCTTATACTACCCATCCACTCCAAGGATCATTTGGTCATGCATGTGGAGTTTTCAATCAACATAGACCTAATGCACATATCAAGTCTATTCAGTACAGTGTGTATAAAGCAAAACTTTGAAAGGCACTTAAATGCAAACCGGCGCTGATGGTGTAACGGCCAGTCTTTGTGCTATAAAAGGACTCGTCGAGCGATACATAGGGGGGAGATCCTTTCCACACTGTAGTCTGACGAACAAGCGCTACACACGTACGCTCAATACAACAACACACCCCCGTGGAATAGGGTATTACGCTCAGGCAGCCCGAACCACATAAATTCTCGTGTCAACACATCATCTTGTTTTGAGTCTCTGTGCGCCCCAACCGAACTACAAAACTCCACGGGCTGCCAACGGTAGTACCAGGAGAATTGCCAGAATCACACTCGGACATTTGGCGCGCAAGGTAGGGGGTGCCGAGATTCAAACCTGGTAAACTCTGCTGATGGATCATCCAACGGTAACCATGATGTGCAACCTGCTGGAGGCAATCCCTCCAACATGCAGCAGCCAGTAGGTGTCGTGGCTCCAGCACGAGGCATGCCACCACCACCACCATCCGCTATGGCGAATCAGGCTGGACGTCAAGATGGGGCGTCCAAGTCGGTCACTGCATCAGTGAACCACAACCCTGAACACGCTATTAATGTTGCGCGTGCTCTCCTCCAACGCCCACAGCCTCCAGGAGCACCCCAGGGTGTGATGGAGCAGTGGAGAGCTGATGTGGAACACCTGGTTGCAGCAGCAACCGATGGCATTAGCAATCAAGGTCCTCCCCCCTCGGGGCGGGCCCCATCTCAGCATCGGACCTTGTCCGGTAGACTTGATCCGCACGGTTCGCAGCACAGGAGGCGTGTTGCATCTCAATAGGCAATGTCATTGCCTTTCGGAGCGCGACGTACTCACACAATAACAAGGCTTTTGAATCATGACCTCCGGGCGAAGCTCGATCGTCGTTACCGTCAACTGGAAGGCCGTGTCCACATCGAGCGTGCTCACGAGAGGCGAGAGGCTCAGGACAGCTCTGCCCTTGAGGGACTAGGAGGAGGTTGTTCTGCCTTGGCCATGCACCTATGCATAGTCAGATGGCCGCAGAAGTTTCGGCCTCACCTGCCGGAGAAATTTGACGGGACGGTTAATCCCGCCGAATTTCTCCAAATCTACTCCACCGCTATCCTTGCAGCTGGAGGCAATGAGGCTGTGATGGCCAATTATTTCCCTTTGGCTTTGACTGGGACCGCCAGGTCCTGGTTCATGAGCCTTCCGCCTGACTCCATCAACAGTTGGGCGGAGCTATGCCAATAGTTCACCGCTAATTTTGGGAGCTCATACACCCGACCAGGCACAGAACTGGACATTTTTGCTGTCAAACAAAAAGGGGGAGAGTCCTTGCAATCTTTCATCCAGAGGTTCTCCGAAGTACGAAATACCATTCCTTCTATCTCAAGCGCTTCTGTTATTGTGGCATTTAGACAGGGCGTTCGAGACAAGAAGATGTTGGAGAAGTTGGTGACCAAGGAAGTCACCAGCGTCACGGAACTCTTCGGCTTGGCGGACAAATGTGCTAAAGCTACGGAGGGCCGTGAAATGCACTCCCAACCACCTCCGGAGGACAATAAAAAGTCCTCCAAGGGTGAAGCCGCTACCTCCGGGAGTAGCAAGAAGAAGAAAAAGTCCAACGGCAAGAAGAAGCCGTCGGCCGGCACACCCACTGCCGCTGCTGCCGCAGCTCCGGGTGGCCGGGGACCACGCCCCGAGAAACGACCTCGACCGTCATCTGAAGACGGTGGCAGCTCCAAAATGTGGTGTCCCATACACAAGACGGATAGGCACAACTTGGAAAACTGTCGAGAGGTCCAGAACCTCGCCGAGCGCTATAACAAGCGCCGGGAAGAAACTCCTTTTCGTCAAAGGGAAGGAAAAAAAAAGTCGATAAAGCTCTGGCTGAATAGGAGTTAGGATTTTAGGACCCTAAAAAGGTCTTGAAGGTTGTTTACACCTCCGTTGACGACGACTCCGACGTCTCCGACAATGAGCACCGGAAGACCATGAACACCATCTTTGGTGGTTCGTGGGACATCACTTCCCGCCGTGTCCTCAAGACAATGCGGCGAGACATGGCCTCGGTAGCTCCCACCGCCAGGGCAGAGCCTTACCGGAAGTGGATGGACACTGCCATCACTTTTGATGCTTCGGACTGCCCTCAAAACATGATTGGAGCTGGCCAACTCCCACTGATGGTATCTCCAACCATCAATAACATCCAGCTCCACAAGGTAATGGTGGACGGAGGTTCGGGGCTGAACCTCATAAGCTTCGAGGCCTTCGTCAAGCTTCAGCTCCGACCTTCGGATCTTTGCCCCTCCCGACCTTTCTTCAGAGTAGGTCCGGGGGCCATAACTCCACTCAGTGCCATTACTCTCCCGGTGACCTTTGGAACCCGGGAGAATTACAGGACCAAGAAGTTGGTCTTCGACGTGGCGCAGATCAACTTACCATTCAATGCCATCTTGGGCAGGCCAGCTTTGTACAAATTCATGGCTGCTGCTTATTATGGCTACCTGGTGTTGAAGATGCCTACACCCTCAGGTGTTCTTCGGATCCGCGGAGATTGTACCACCGGAGTTACTGCTCTGGAAGAACTCCACGCGCTTGCTACAGCGCAAGAGAAAGAATCCGGAAAGGATCAAGCTCCGAAGCCCCCGAGAATTCGTCATCGAGGCTCAACCTCCGCACCTCGTGTGCAACCAAGCGGCGACACCGACATTCCCGTCAAAGTCGTCCAAATTGGTTCCGACGCTGCTCAGACCACCCGTATATCGGGAGGTCTGAACGACAAATAGGAACTTGCACTCATCACTTTCCTCTGGGCTAATGTCGACGTGTTTTCCTGGCAAACATCACAAATGCCTAGGATCCCTAGGGAAGTGATTGAGCACAATCTGAAGATCTATCCCGACGCTCGGCGTGTACATCAGAAGCTTCGTAAGCAATCAGTAGAGCGACAAAACTTCATACATCGAGAAGTGAAGAAGTTGCTCGAAGCTGGATTCATCCGGGAAGTCTTCCACCCAAAATGGCTGGCAAACCCAGTCGTTGTATCCAAGGCCAGCGGGAAGCTTCGGATGTGTATTGACTACACAACGCTAAATAAGGCATGTCCAAAGGATCCATTCCCACTACCTAGAATAGATCAGATAGTGGATTCCACCTCCGGGTGTGAATTATTGTGCTTCCTAGATGCATATTCTGGGTATCATCAAACAAGTATGTCTAGGGAAGATGAAGAGCATACTTCTTTCATCACAGTAGATGGATTATATTGTTACACTGCCATGCCATTTGGTCTCAAAAACACTGCTTCAACGTTTGTGCGAGCTATGTACAAAACTTTTGGAGAGGTCATCAGAGACGTAGTGGAAGTATACGTCAATGACATCGTCGTCAAGATCAAGAACAAGGAATCATTTCTTGACACCTTGCAAGCTGTCTTCGACAAGTTACGAATCACACGCAAAAAGTTGAACCCAGACAAGTGTGTCTTCGGGGTTAGCTCCGGGAAGCTTCTTGGATTCTTGGTGAATCACCGAGGAATAGAGGCAAATCTGGCGGAGATTAAATCTATTGAAGACATGCGGCCACCAGCTCACATCAAGGATGTCCAGAAGCTGACTGGATGTCTAGCTGCCCTCAGCCAGTTCATCTCAAGACTGGCGGAATGGGCACTTCCCTTCTTCAAATTATTGAGGAAGTCCGGACCATTCCAATGGTCTGAAGAAGCAGAAAAGGCCTTCCAAGAGCTAAAGAGCTCCTCACCACTCTACCAACTTTGGTAGCTCCGGATCCTGGTGAGCCACTTCTGCTTTACATTTTGGCAACTGACAAAGTTTTCAGCATGGTTCTGGTTGCAGAAAGACCAGAACCATCCCTAGTTCAGGAATCGAGACCCCTCCGGGAAGGTCCGGAACTACCTGAAGGTGAATCTGGGTCCCAGCTCCCAGACCTGGATCCTCAAGGTGAAACACCAGAGGATCGACCTCCTTCAAATGAAGGAGTTACTGTTGCCGAACAAGGAGATCCGGATCCCTCTGGGAAGGTCCGTGTCACTTCAGAAGAAGCTTCGGGTTCCTCCAGCAGGAATCGGGAGGTCCCCGAAGAAGGTTCGAACCCCTCCGGGAGGGTCCGGGTTGATGAGGAGAAAGCTCTAGGCCCCTCCGGGAGGGTCCGGACAGTCCAACGCCCAGTGTACTTCGTCAGTGAAGTACTTCATGACGCCAAGACTCGGTACTTAGAGGTGCATAAGCTTCTCTACGCAGTACTTATTGCCTCTAGGAAGCTTCATCGCTACTTCCAAGCTCACAAGATTTCAGTGGTAACCTCTTATCCACTGCGTGCAATCTTGCATAACCCCAACTCTACTGGGAACATTGCTAAGTGGGCAGTGGAATTGGCTGAGTTTGATCTTGAATTCGTCCCAAGACAAGCGATCAAGAGTCAAGCATTGGCGGACTTTGTGGTGGAATAGACCCCTCTCCATCAAATCCTGGGGGCCCCAATGAGCAGAAGCCGGAACCCAAGGTTCCGTCTTCACCGAGCCTCATTGGACTCTCTACTTCGACAGCTCCATGCAGAAGCAGGGGCCGGAGATGGAATCCTTCTCCTCGCTCCGACCGGGGAGAAGGTCAAATAAATGGTTCACCTTGACTTAAAGGCAACCAATAATATGGAGGAGTATGAAGCATTAATCTATGGGCTCAAGGTGGCACTATCATATGGTGTCAAGCAGCTGTTGGTAAAGGGTGATTCGCAGCTCATAATAAAACAAGTTAAAGGTGAATGCTGCTGCAACAACCCTCAACTAGCTGCATATCTACTTGAAGTCTAGAAGCTTCAGAAGGACTTCAAAGTCCATGATCTCTGCCATGTTTAGCATCTCATAAACACTGAAGCCGACGAACTCTTGACGAAAGATTCAACCGGAGCTCCGGCTCCCGATGGAACCTTCGTTCGGAGATTGTCAAGACCAACATCTCAGCCTGCCGAACTGAGCGAAGGGGGCGAGACCAGCACCTCGAAGCTAGCGGTCCCGATGGCCCTGTTACCATGGCGTCCATTAAGGGTCGTAGGTGCTGCAGGAAGCTCTGAGCACCCAGCACGCAAGACTCAGATGATCAAGTTAGCTTTGATGCATGGATATCGGAGATTCAGAGCTACTTGAAAGACAATATCCTTCCTGAAGATAATGTATCTGCTGACCGGATAGTCAGATTGGATAAAAGATACACACTAGTAGAAGGGGATCTCTACCGGCGTGGTGCCAACGGCGTCCTAATGCGGTGCATTACAAGGGAAGAAGGCCGAGAGCTCCTCACGGAAATCCATGGAGGCGAGTGTGGGAACCATGCGTCTTCCCGCACGTTGGTCGGTAAAGCCTTCCGGCATGGTTTTTACTGGCCTACAGCACTCCAGGATGCATCTGAGCTAGTGAAGAAATGTGAAGCATGCCAGTTTCATGCGAAGCAAATTCACACACCAGCTCAACCTCTACAAATGATACCTCCTACATGGCCATTCACTGTGTGGGGGATGGATATCTTGGGATCTTTCCCAAGAGCCGTCGGAGGTTACAAGTTCTTGTATGTCGCCATCGACAAGTTCACTAAGTGGCCGGAAGCAACTCCAGTTGTGACAATAAACAAGCAATCAGCTATCAATTTCTTGCAGTCCATAGTATGCAGATTTGGAGTCCCAAACAAGATCATAACTGACAACGGGACCCAATTCACAAGCTCTGCATTCCAAGGATATTGTGAAGACCTCGGCATCCAAGTCAGCTACGCTTCCGTAGCTCGCCCGGCAAACAATGGCCAAGCGGAGAGAGCAAATGCAGAAATCCTAAAAGGACTCAAGACGTGCACATATGAGCGCCTGAAAAAACATGGAGCCAACTGGATAGAAGAGCTTCCGCCCACCTTGTGGGCAAACAGGACAACTCCAAACTGGTCAACTAGAGAGAAACCCTTCTTCCTAGTGTACGGAGCTGAAGCAGTCCTTCCTCCAGAAATCACCTTGTGGTCGCTCCGGGTCCGGACTTTCGACGAAGCCACGTAGGACTAGCTCCGGCGTGAAGACCTTGACCTCATTGAAGAGGGAAGGTGCCGAGCAGTTGTTCGAAACACACGATACCACCAAGCGCTCTGGCGCTATCACCAAAGGCATGTGCATAACCGACAGCTCGAGGAAGGCGATCTGGTGCTACGAAGAATACAAACTCGAGAAGGATTAAACAAACTTTCCCCCAGTTGGGAAGGACCCTTTCGAGTGATCAAAGTATCCCGTCCCGGATGCGTTCGCTTGGCAACCAAGGATAGGACACCGCTCCCTAATCCTTGGAACATTGAGCACCTCCATAAGTTCTACACGTAATATCACGGAGGTGAGTCTGTAGTTACATATGATGTATGTTATAGCGTCATTGTACAGGGTCGGGTAGCTCCTCCGGGAGAACAGTCGGACCTTTCCCGGAAGGTCCGTAAGGTTCAGGCAACACTTGACACAGTCTCAGAACTAAAAGTATAACTAGTTACCCTGGGTCAAACAAGAAATGTAACACACTTAGCCTGGTTCCGTACCCTAAGAGTGTACTTGTTTCCCCTGTACCCCGGACCTATAATGAAAGACATCATTATGTGAGAACAGACTCCACGTGCATTTATTTTGTACAGGCTCAATATTTTTTATTTTTCTCTTTCTTGTCTATAACAAAGTTGTGCAATTCTCAAGAAACTTTAGCTCGAACAATTCATGTATAATTCAAGTCGCTTTGTTAATTCTTTCGGGTCTTAACATTGTTGAATGGCCTACTCGCCTGAACGCCAAGCCAATCTAGGTTTGGAGTGTGCTATCGACTTAGCCTGGTCCAGCACCCTAAGTACGCCACTCTACCTACACCCCGGCAGGCCTGAGTAATGTGAGTCCAGAAAACGATCAGACCTGGAGAAAATAAGCAAATGCACTTGATTGTATATAGAATTACGGTCGACCTAAAGATTTCTTTTGGGATTAGTAAGCCGCAAACGAGTTATAGATAAGAAATGGATTTTATTGTTTTTCTTGACTTCAGTGTGCAGGAAAAATAAAAATCTCATGATGATGGTGGATGATGCCAGAGCTATCAAAGCTTCGATATCCCCTAAGGTGGCCCGTTGTAGATTTTTTAAACATTGATTGTAGGCGTCGCTGGAGCTACCAAGTGCCGGCAAATCCAGGGAGCCAGTCGTCAACATGAAGGAAAGATGATAGAAGTACACCCTAATGGGGTCTGCTATCGATGCTCTACGTGTTGACAGTGGATACTGTCGGAGCTACTAAGCTCTGACGACCTCATGGGGGCCTGCTATCAGCAACTTCGGACCTATACTCTACAAGTTCGAACCACTCAAGGCTTCAACAAAATGTTACATCCTCTTGGTACATGTCCGCAATCAGATTGTGTACATCTACCAGGGGGCCAAGTGATACAAAGGTTGAAGACAAGAAATGAAATTCATAAATTTCTTGGATTTCATTCATCTGAGGACAAGAGATTACAAAATTGGAAAAAAAAAAAGAGAAGATACAAGTGGAAGCTACAAAGAGAATGTCCTATATCCTACGGAAGAATGAGGCAACCTTCTGGGCAACCTCCGACACGCTGGCCTTGGCGGCATCTCCCTCTCCTTCGATGGGACCTTCAAGCACCGGATCTAATGGGAAGTGAGGATCTCAACTTATGTAGCATGTCAGCATGTACTCTGCGACGTTCTGCGCAAGGGATTTCCCTTCAGTTTCCAACTGATCTGCGATGACATCGCCCATCTTGTTGAGTTTGTTGCCCGCCAAGCTCAGCGCCTTCAACGCCTAGTCCAGCTCTGGCTCCGGATCGTCCGAACGCTTGGGATTAAAGCCCATCGGTGTCAGCGCGTCATTGGCCTTGCCCAAGAAGTCCCACTTGTTTAGACTCTGCAGCCCTTCAGCCTCGCACCTCTTACAAGGACCTTTTGGTCGCCGCAAGCTCCGAACCCTCCCGGGCAAGGCGCTCGACCTCTTTGGCGTGTTGCTGAATCTTTTTAGCAACTTGCCTTTCGAGTTTAGCAAGCTCCTCCTCCCGGACGTGGATCTTGTTCTGGCAGTCAACCAGTTCTTTCTCCCGGCCCCGCACCTTCTTCTCCCTGGCAGCAACTTCGTTCTCCCTCTTAGTGAGGTCCTGTCCCCGCTGCCAGGTCTTCTTCTCCTCGCTCTCGCAGAGCTCTTCCAGCTTCTTAGTGCGCTCCGCGAGGCTCTTGTCACCTAGAGCGAGCCTCTGAGCAAGCTCATCCTCCCTCTTCACGAGGTCATCCTGTAGCTCTAGGAGTTTTTTCTCTTCATCTTTGAGCTTTTTCTCCCGCTCTTCAAGAGCCTCCCGGCGCTTGAAGAGGTTGTCGTGGATCGCGCTAAGCTTCTCCTGGCGATCATTAGCTGCTTCATTAGCAGCCATGGCCTGTTCGTGGATGGCCTGGGACTGGTTTTCTAGGGATCGCACCATGCTTTCCCTCTCGTCCAGCAGCTGGCCCCAGTATTCCATCCGGGCCTTCTCCCTTTTGACCCACTCCATGTCGTCGGCCAGCCTTGTCTGCGCCAGCTTGGTCTCGAATTGGAGCCGGTTGCGCCACCTCCTAAGGGTTTGGCGCTCCTCCTCGAGGGCCTTGCTGTCGTGGTAAAAGGCCAGCTGAACCTAACGAAGGCTGGAGCAGGCGTTGTCGATGGATAACGACAAGGGGATTGGCTCTGGACCTGCCGGGGTCCTCTCCGCTGGCACCAACGGGTTCTCCATAACAAAAATCGGGTCCCACTCTACAAGAGCGATCCCCTGAGCTTCCGCGGCACTAGGGCCGCCCTCTCGGATAGATTCGGTCACCGCCGAGGAAGGTCCTGCAACGGAAGTTCCCACCTCCAGAGTCGGCTCCGAAGGTCCCGCCGCCAGGTCATCAGCAACTGGTCCCTCTGGCAAAGGATCGGTCGCTTCGTGTGGGCACCCTGGCTCGGGCATGGGTACCTCCGGAACCACCACCTCTGGGGCAGGCATTTAAGATTTGGCCAGAGCTGATGCCACTTCCGGCTCCGGTGTTGGTGCCTCCTCCACTGCCGGTTCAGGCGTCGGCGCTTCGACCTCCACCAGCTCTGGTGCCGGCACCTCCGCGATGACCGGCTCGGGCGCCGGAACTTCATCAACCACCGGCTCCACTGCTGGGGCTTCAGTAACATCCATCTCTACGGCCGAACTGTAGCTACCTCTGGCTCTGAGGCTGGAGCGTCCGTCATCATAGCATCCAAAATCGGAGCTTCAACCTCAGGAGTTGGTGCCGCTGGTACATCTTCATTCCCCTGGTCCGGCGCTACCACGGGAGCTTCAGGGGATGACTCGAGGTCAAGGACCACGACAGCTGGCGCCGAAGCTGCCGCGACCTCAGCCACCACCTGGGGTGGCGCTAGAACTGGAGTCGGAGCCTCCCCCTACACAGCATCAGCTGCTGTCGCAGGAAGCGAAGCTTCAACCCTTTCTTGGATACCCTGTGGATGAAGGACGAAGAAACTCAAAATATGATTACAACAAAAAATACCAATTGAGGTAAAAAAGCAAATTTACCTTGGGAGACTTCCGCTCCAGTTAGCGCGGAACCTCTTCGTCGGACGCTCGGAGCACGACCCAGTCGCAACTAGGGTAGTAGCTTCGGAAGGCCCTCTAGAGCTCGCTGATGCCGCCAGCGACGTCTTGGATGGGGCCCCCCTCGACTGGGAAGGACCTTCGGACATAGAGCCCTTAGCTGGCCCTAGTGCTGGAGTCACCTGGTCGGAGCTGGTGTCTCGGGGAGACGCTCATGCTAAAGTGGTTGTCGCTGTCGAAGAGCTCCCTCGCCGGGGAGAAGGAGCTGTCGTGGAAGGAGCAGGTCTAAAGGGCCTCCCGTCAGAGTGCTTCAATTTCCTCTTTCATCTCGAGGGCTCGGCCAACTCTTTGCCCTTGCCTATGACTTAAACTCTTTGTCTCGAGGCAAGAGCAGGGCCACCCTTGGAAGCTCTGGGGATCACCAGCTTGGTGGTCGGACGCCTCTCAACTTCACCGAGCTCATCGAGCATTTGCATCTTCCGCTGGAACTCCCTGCTGAACTCCGCCTCCATGTTCAGAGGGAGGAAAGCCGCCAGCGGAGCCAAGTTGTCGCCCTTGATGTCGATGCCGTGCTGGAACTTCTTGAAATGAAATTCCAAAGCTCCGCCTTCTAGATTGGACTTCAAACCGGTCTCAATCCGATCATCGTCCATCACGCTGTGGAGGGCCCAGGCGAGCTTCTCCCTCTTCTTTAGCGGAGCCCACCTGTTGACCAGGAAGTTGCAGAAGACCGCCTGGGGGGTCACCCCTCCTTCCACACATTGGCGGATCCTGGTCAAAGCAGGGTTGAAGACCTCCGACAGCAACGGAACTTCACTCCAGGCTTCAGTGTCAATGTTGGGAAGGCCTTTGGGCAGCTCCAGCTTCTCGTGCTCCTCTGTCGTGACGACAATCCAATCCTTCTTCCAGTCATCCCACTTGCCGGAAGGGAACGACCTCAAGTACTTGTACGGGCATTTCTTGCGCTTCACAAAATAGTAGAAGCCAAGATACTCGTCACTCTTGCCGGTGGTGTGGATGGTGAAGAAGGTGCAGAAGAGCTCGACGCAGGGGAGGTACCCACCCACATCTCGCAGAAGTGGACGAAGGTTGACACCAGAAGAATGGAGTGGGGGCCAAGATGCTACAGCTGCAAACCATAGAAGTCTAGCAGCATCAAGAGAAAAGTGGAGAAAGGTGGGATCAGTCCCACCATGGTGTACGCGGACAAGTACACCATGTCGCCGACACGGTCCTTCTTGAACGGGAGCTTGCCGGCGCGCACCAGGTGGTTGAAGGAGTCACTGGACCACCCCATGTAGGTCCAGACCTTCTTCAAATCGCCATCGGTCCTGAGACAGCTCTTGCGGAGACCCAACTCCATCGCAGCACGGCGGGGCGAGAGAGGAAAAGCAAGCAAAAGTTTGGAGGTTTCGAGCGCAAGTTCAAATGAAGGCGTAAGGAATCCCCAAACGGTGTGCGCTTTCCTTCTTAAGTAAGCACCCGCAACGCTTGGATGGAAACTGCAGAAGAGACAATGATACAGTTCAAAAACTTCACCTTGCCAATGACAAGGGGGCCTGGGGCCACCCTGACGATCAAGTCGAGGTCCTTACCCCAGGCGAACAGTTGTCATCATGAGAGGCAGGAAACCCGAGGGTGGCGGCCTGACAGGGCGCGCAGAACTGATACGATTTTCGTATCGGGAACCGGCGACCTTCAATTGCGCAAGATTCGCACGCGCAGATCTCACCTGCCGCATCCTGGGGACGCCACACGGCAATGGTTTAACTGCGAACCAGCACCTCAATCCAAAATTCCTTGAAGACACGGCGTCAAAATCAAAAGATGGACCCACCTCCAGCAGAATGACTTAATCCAAAAGGTCTCTCCCGGAGGTGGGCCCAGGGGGCCACTATCGGTACCCTGCGTATCGGATATCCCTTGGGACTGCAAAGGGTGCAAAGGAACTCCACCTATCTGAGTTGAAGACCTCCAGAGGTCCAACGTGTCATACGGAACCGGACCTGCCTCCCTTCTATGGTTAGTCCAGCGCCGCCACATGTATCGTAAAACCGGAGCTACATTCCATACATGGGAAAGCTCCGGGCTAGATACCTGTGTGGCACCCCCGGACCTAACCCCCGACAGAGGGAAGCTCCGGTATCGACATGTGCACAACAGCACCGGACCTACTTGTCCAAGACAGTGAGCTCCGGAGCTGCCACGCGTCCAACCGCCAGACCTTCAACTTCAACAGACAGATTGGTGGACCTCCAATGGCTCGGACCTTCAAGGAACAATTAAAGCTTCAAGACCTAATCATCTATCACTAATGCTATCTTAATGACACATGATCGGAGGACCCTTAATACCAGTAACGCCGCCATTAAGGCGCGTTATCACGTTGTTAAGGGTAATTAAGTACATTAACTGTGTATTAAGCATCAGTAAACGCCAGGGCCACATGTCGGGCCAGGCTCATGGTGTAACGGCCAATCCTTGTGCTATAAAAGGACTGGCTGAGCGATACAAAGAGGGGAGATCCTTTCCACACTCTAGTCTGACGAACAAGCGCTACACACGTACGCTCAATACAACAACACACCCCCGTGGAGTAGGGTATTATGCTCAGGCGGCCCGAACCACGTAAATTCTCGTGTCAACTCATCATCTTGTTCTGAGTCTCTGCGCGCCCCAATCGAACTACAAAACTCCACGGGCTGCCAATGGTAGTATCGGGAGAATTGCCGGAATCACACTCCAACACCGGTAATTTCACCAAAGGTAGGAAGAGAATATGTAAAACAAGATTACTGACAAAAATTGGAAGTAAATCCGCTTGAAATCAGAATTAAACCATGACCTAGGCAAATCAGAGTCGAAATGGGGAAAACTTGGGTTGTGGTGCGCTTCGTGGATGAAATTCCATAACGTTTGATCATACATGCCTGTGGCGTCATGGTAAAACTATTCTCTAACTGAATCGAAGGGATTTGTTGCGTGTAATATGAATTGGATCGATGAAACTTCGGGGTTCATGGGAAGGACAGAGAGAAAAAATTGGAAATTCATCGGAGTTAAGCTAGGATGTGTAGAGCTAGGTTAGGAGGAGGAAGAAAGGGCCGTAGCGGACCTTTTGGCACATCGGTTGAGTAGGATAGAGCTTGGGACTACCGTGCATTGTGGAGTCATGCTGGCGCCCGACACCAAAGGGGGAGACTAAAGTCCACCGTTGTGCAGCTCGGGGAAGGTGAGGAACAGCAAGGAACCCAATCAAGGATGTTGAGGGAGCATCGGCGAGGCTCGAGGCACACGCAACTGAGCTGGGGAGGCGAGGGGCGAGCTGCTCGACGTGGAACATAGAATACGGCGACGAAAAACAGAGCGTTGGTGGATTGAGCGTGAAGCAGAGATGGAGAGAGGCAGGGAGCAGCAGGTTTGTGAAGATAGGGCCAAATCCTACGTGTTGTTGAGAGACTGGGTGAGTGCCTCAGTGGATTTGCATGCTGCTCGGTGTCACCCTGGGAGCCATTGGCGATAAGAACGAAATACAGAGTCGGTTTGATTACTTGAGCCACTGACCTGTGGGGTCCATGTCCCCCTTTTCCCCTTTTCTTGTAAATTCATTTTGATCTGGTAAAAGATCTCCAAAATTAGTAGGATTTTGTATGGGTTCTAATCTACTTATGTAGAATCCAATTACGAAATAAAATCTAAGACTTGAAGACATTGAGTTTAAAAATTCAAAATTGGATTTGAATTCCCCTTAAGGCTTTTATTCCAAATTTTCTCTATTTTCTTTCCAAAAATGAGATGGAAACTACATGGATTGTTTTATTTACTTTGTATCTTTCATTCTAGTGTTTTGTTCATTCAAACCCTGAATTTTAATTAGATTAAATTTTGAGTTTCATGCACTTGAATTCTTAACTATCCAATTGCAAATTCATATTTTCTTTTATTCTCTAATTCCTTCCATAACTGAATTGCATAATGTCATTTTTGGATTTTTACCACCTGATTTTTCCTACATTGTAATTGTGCATTGAGTTTAAATTTGAATTTAAAAGTCTAAATTTGAATTACATTTTTATTTGTTTTTCTTCCTCATTCTAATTCTTTTAGTTGAAGCAAACACAATGTATTTTTAGGGATTTTACACTTTTATCTTTTTAATTATGGCAAATAAAATTTTCAGCTCATCATCACACACTACCCTTATTTCTCCTCTAGGGAACATAGCCATAGCCACCCATCATGAAGCGTAAAGTAGGGTCGTGTAAGTGGCTATTCCTAAATGCACTACATCTGACCTCACAAGTTAAATCTTGCCAAAAACTATGTTTGTTAAACTTAGGCAAAGCGTCTAAGTCTAGCAAACAACGCCAATGAAAGCCTAGGATTTCACTTAATTCTTTCCATAGGATGTTGTATTATTTTTGAAATAATCTAAAAGTAATGCCATCAAATCCTATTTTGAGTGTACAAAGGAATTTTATGGAGAGAAGGTGTGAACCTCTCTCTTCTATGTGAGCAAACTTTTCCCATCCTAGTGCATGCCAAATGGAAAAGAATTTGAATCTATACTATTTTTTAGATCAAATCCGGATCATAAGCATTCGTATGAGAAAACTCCCGATCTTTAAGGAGCCCGCATTCTTGATCTTCAACTTCACTTTGTATGTCAAGGTCGTCATCGTGAAGAAGTTGATGAGGATTGCTTCTCTCACCCATGGGAGTGTCTTCACTTACACTCCTCCTCCGTGAACTTGGTGTAGCAACGGAAGAGGGGCGTGCCCTTGAGTCTCCACCATGGCTTGAGCTTGAAGCCTTCTTCCTCTTTCCAAACAACCTCTTCATTCCTTTCATGGCCACAACAAACAAGAACACAACAAGACAAAAACTCCAAAGAGGTGATGTTAGTGAAAGCAAAAAACCCCGACGAATTTTCCCTTGAAGAACTTGAGAGCAAAATGGAAATGCAAGAAAAAGCAAATATTTTTGAGTTGGATTTTGAGCAAGAGCACTTCAATGAAGGGCAAGAAAAATAATGTGAGCAAGAGTGAATTTAGGAAGGTATGAAATGAGGTGAAGTGTGAGGGGAAGTGCTCCTCATGGCCACCATTTATAGTGTGCACTACCCAACAGTCACTAGGGAATCAAATGTAGTCGTTGGAGGAGAGAGAGCCAAATGGCTCTTTCCCCTAGTCGGCCGAATAGGGGGGTCGGCCGCACTGACAAGTGGGCCCCCTATTCTCCCTTTTGGCAGGTGTCTCCCCAACAGCTATGGGATTAGCACGTTGGTGAATTACCACTTTTGTAACTCAGAAAAATTGTTTTTCGAATAAAAACTTCTTTTTCAAAACCCAACAATTTTCTTTTTGTGGAGAATAAAGAAATAAAATGATGTTTGGGAATGTAAGATTCTCAACTTGGTAAGAAAACCAAATATGCACGGGGGAAAATCAAACTAAATGGGGGAAACCAAATAAAGAGAAAATAAAAACAAACAAAAAGATAACTACCAATTTAACCTATTGGCTAGGTCCCACCATCGTCCGATGAGATGGACATTCCTCCTTCTTTATTTCTTGATATTCGGGCCCGAAGGGATGGACTCGGACGCCTTGTCTTGCTTCTTCCGCCATAACCTCTTTGGCGGCTTGGTGGACTTGGGCCTTTGGGGAGGCCTAGACTTCTTTGTCTTCTTGGGGTGTCGGCGTAGACGATAAGACGGGTTTTCTGCATAGATCAAATTCCTCATGAATGCAATGAGCGGGTCCACCTTTGGAGGTGTGATTTCGACCTCTTGAAATGTGTTTAACATTCGTCCCATACTTGATACGAATCATGGAGCATTGCTCCAACTTTGTGCGGAAGTTAAACTTCTCCTTGCCAGTGATATGGAAGTGGATTTCTCCAGCTCCCACATCTATGCGAGCCTTCGCGGTGCAAAGGAATGGTCGCCCAAGAATGAGTGTATCCTCATCGACCTCCATGTCAAGCACCACAAAATCCATGGGTATGAAGCAATTTTGGATTTTCATCGGAATATCTTCGGCAATACCCGTTGGATAATGGACTGAAGAATCAGCCAGTTGGAGCTGCATTTGTGTTGGAGTAAGTTCCGTGAAGTTCAGCTGGTCAAAAACCACCTTGGGCATCACACTCACACTTGCTCCAAGGTCACAAAGGGCCTTGTCAAAGTGGTGAGCCCCAATTGAGCATGAAATTGCAAGACATCCAGGGTCCTTCAACTAGTTGCCTCCTTGTAGAGAAATCATGTTGGCACTTTCCACAGGAGGTTCAGGTTGTCCTCGGATCTTGTCATTCTCCACTAGAGGAACGACAGCTGCCAGTTGAGCCAACTAAGTTTCCAACATCTTGTTGAAACTCAATTGATTCTTCAAGGGTGAGGATAGTCCTTCAATATTGGCATTTATGCTCTCTAGGGTCTTTTCATTCGTCGACGCCTTCTTGGATATAGCCTCATTGATCTTTAGCTGGCCAATTTCAAGTTCTCTCAAGTTGGGTTGATTTCCAATAATGCCATTGTTATTGTACCCTCCTTGAAAGAATGGGCGTGGTTGGTCCCACCCTTGACCTCCTGGACGATAGCCATTGTTGTTTCCATTGTTCACTAAGTATAAGGCATCCTCACGGGTTTCTGGGCAATCATTGCCCAAATGACCCGTTTTGCCATAGACTTCACAAGTGATGTGAGAGTCTAGGGTGTAGGTATTGGCACATACCTCACCATTGCTTTGTCCATCAATTTTCATCATAAGGAGGTCCAATTTGGCAGCGATCATGTCCACCTCTTTCAAGGTGTGCATGCCTCTTTGGCGGTTATGGAGACGCTCGTCACTCCATCCCATGTTTGACACCATCTTCTCAATCAAATATGTGGCTTTGGGCACCGTCAATGAGAAGAAGGCACCTCCAGCAGCAGCATCAACATGGTCACGGGCAGAAGGGATCATCCTGTTGTAGAAGTTTTGGATGATGAGCCAGTCATCCATCCCATGGTGGGGACAGGCTAGGATGTACTTCTGAAGCCTTTCCCAAGCCTCGGGAATAGATTCTTTGGTATCTTGATGGAAGTTGGAAATTCTTCCACGTAGGGAATTGGTCTTGCCCAACAGGAAAAACTTGGCTGGAATATTGTAGAACACTTCTTCCAAGTGTCTACAGCACTTCGGTTCGTGTAGAACCACTATTTTGCTCTCCCAAGAAGAGAGAACGGAAACATCCTAAGACAGGCAGCATTAGAAGATACGTCCTTGATCTTAAAAGTGTTGCAGATATCAAGGAACTGTTGTAGGTGAGCACTTGCATCCTCATTAACCTTTCCACAAAATGGGTTGGCTTGCACCATAGTGATAAGGCCAGTCTTAATTTCGAATTTTAGTCTCATGTGTTAACAGTGGGCCAAACAGGCACATTGTTAACAAAGGGAGTCGAAAACTCACGAAGGGTCTTCTAGGCCATTAGAGTTTCGGTTGTTGGTGCTATTGTGCTGGATTGCTTTGCTGCTCGAAGCTTCCGAGGAGTAACGACATGTGGTCGATCTCTCAGAAGGTATTCAAGATCTTCAACAAAGTTTGTTGGCAAGCAGAAACCAGACATACACTAGCCTGTTTTCACATAGAATGGGAAAACAAAGAAGGGTTATCCTACCAAAACCTACCAAGGTCCTATCTACTCACTTAATCATGCAATACTTCAGCTACCTTCCCCGACAACGGCGCCAGAAATGCTTATTCATGGTTCCTACGCACTACTAATAATTCATCTCTAGCAGTGGTGCCAGAAATTCTTGTTAATGAATTTTAGATTATACATGTAAATCCGCAATCGCACGGAAACTATTGATGTAGCATTTCCCTCTAAGAGTATTTCCAAAGGGTTTCATTTATATTCTCCCAAAGAAAGGCGAGATGGAAGTAAGGCAGTCATCAAGTGGAGAGGATAGGTTGGTCTAGGTAAGGTTCTAGCAAGGATGGATAAATGATGATTGGAGTAGTGCGACACACACAAGAGCATTCTATCCTAAGGGATAAATGAAGTAAAGAGGGACTGGGCTAAGGGTTACGTAGAGACTCCTACTATGCTTCTAATGTACATATACATAGCCTAAGTTAATTACTAATGATCATATTAATTATGAATTCTCATGCTAAGTGGATTAACACATCGAACACGGGTTTACCCCTAGCAATACTAGGACGACTCCCGCCAAGAGTTTGTGGCATAGCCGAATGTGGAGGATTACACAGGACAGGTAGGGCTGTCACCACTACTGCCTACCTCTTCAATCCGTGGGTCTACGAGACATTCAATGCCACTTTCTATCCTAGCACCATGCTAGCATATTAAGTAATTACCTTAAGAACCTAGGCACAACCCATCGTAAAGCAATGAACTAAATCATTGTTGAACCAATGTTAATTCATAGCATAAGTCATTCATGTTAACATAATCATGTCATAGCTAATTAGACTATAGTGGGGATTTGTAGTGTTTATGATAATATAATGAGAATGGTATAGCATAATCATGAATACTACTTCTACCACATACATGGAATCCACAATCAAACAAGAAACACTTCATCCAAGTATATGAACAATAAAAGACTAAAGATAACATATTTATTAAGAACAAAGTCACAAATACAAATAAGAATATAAGCCATACCTTTCCCAATTAGGAATTGGGAAGAGACTCCTTCTACTCCTCTCCTACTTGGACTATAGACTAGAGACTCTCCTCTCTACAGCCTATACTCCTCTAAACCTATGGAGAGTAGTGGATACAATGGATGAATACTCAAGTGGTGTGTGTTGAAGTGGGGGTGAGGGGTCCTATTTATAGCTTGGAGAAGGGTCGGTTCCTGCCACCAAAAGCACGCGAATCAGTTATCATCATGACCTGGGCACCATAGGTAGTCGACACGTGGAAGCTTACCGAGTTTGGCACCAGGAAGAGTTCGACCGAACCCCCTAGTCGGTCGAACAGAAAGTTGGAGCATTTCCTGTGTGCTTCCTCGGGGTGACTTCCAGGTGGGTCCCTTTGACTGATATGGGTGCTACACCGTTGGATGGCCTCAAATACTTCTGTTTGTGGGCCATTTGATCCATGGTGCCACATGTCATCGCTTGATTGGCTGGAATGATATTTTATATGATCCATCCCCTTGTTTCACTTCAGTTCTGCATAAAATGCCTGCATGCACTACTTTCTCCATGGATAAGTGGAAATAGATTAAATGGAAAGGTGATGTGTGCAAAAAATGATATCTTCTTCACATAATTGAGTGATATTGACAGGTGAAATTGGTATATAACAACCTTCAACAGTCGCTAACTTTTGGTGGTGGGAACCGATCTGTCGGTACCCTAAAAACCATACACCCCCTGAGGTTACAAAGATCTCAAGGGAAGGACATCAACTCAAATTGAAGACCCTCGGGGGCCCACTCGCCAGACGTGACCGGACCCGCTTCTCCAACATGGTTAACCTCTAGGTTGCCACGTGTACTGTCAGCCCAGAGCTATTACCCGCAAGGGTGAAGCTCCGAGCCAAGTACTGAAACGGCACCTCCGGAGGTAGCCCACGACCGAGAGAAGCTCCGGACATGACACGTGCCAGGTCACCCCGGAGCTTCCCGCTTCTCCCAAGCAAGCTCCGGAGCTGCCACGTGTCCACACGACAGAGCTAGATGCTTAAAGCCCCCGGGAGACGTTGTAACGGCTCCGGATCTCCAAAGGACAGCCGCGGACTTCAAGATCCGATTAATTACCATTAATTCCACGTTAATGATAATTAGTCGGACAGCCTTAACACCTGTAACGGCACTGTCGGAGCCGTTACAGGGTTATTAACAACAATTAATCTCGTGTATCAATACTAATAACCGCCAGGGCCACATGTCGGGCCAGGCTGACTTGTAACGGTTAGTCCTTGTACTATAAAAGGACAAACCGACGAACACAAGGACGTTCGAACACTCTGAAGCTCACAAGTTAATACAACAAACACACACCCGTGGAGTAGGGTATTACGCTCAGGCGGCCCGAACCACGTAAACCACCGTGTCACTCGTGTCTAAATCGCATTTCACTTTCTTAGATCTCCGCGCGCCCAGACCGAACCACAAACTCCTTCAAACACTTCTCATAGTGTTAGGGGATCTGCCGACTCCAACAGTCGACACGATCCTTCTCCACCTATAAATAGGACCCCTCACTTCAACACACACCACTTGAGCATCATTCTATTGTATACACTAGTTCTCTTAGTCCCTAGTGGAGTTAGGCTATAGGGAGGAGAGCCTCTAGTCCCAAGTCCAAATTAGGAAAGGTATGGCTCATGTACCTTTTCTTATATTTGTGACTTTATGCATAATAAAGATATTTTCTTTAGTCTTTTTTTATTCGTATACTTGGATGAAGCGTTTCTTGTTTGATTGTGGATTCCATGTATGTAGTAGGAATAGTCTTTATGATCATGCCTTAATGTCATTATACTATCATCATAAACACTATAAACCCCCATTATAGTCTAATTAGCTATGATATGATCATGTTAATATGAATGACTTATGCTATGTTTCAAAATTGGTTCAACGATGTTTAGGTTAGTCATTGCCTTAGGATGGCTTGTGATGCAGCTCCTAAGGTATTTACTTAATATGCTAGCATGGTGCTAGGATAGTTATGTAGCATTGGATGTCTCGTAGACCTACGGATTGAAGAGGTAGGCAGTAGGTGGTGACAGCCCTATCTGTCCTTTGTAATCCTCCACGTCCGGCTA
This sequence comes from Tuctoria greenei, assembly GCA_036927565.1. Classification (NCBI taxonomy): domain Eukaryota; kingdom Viridiplantae; phylum Streptophyta; class Magnoliopsida; order Poales; family Poaceae; genus Tuctoria; species Tuctoria greenei. The sequence continues at coordinate 184,151,012 of JAYESD010000002.1, forward strand.
TACCACAGGCTCTTGGCGGAAGTCATCCTAGTATTGCTAGGGGTAAACCTGTGCCCGATGTGTTGAACAACTTAGCATAAGTATTCACCATTAACATGTTCATTAGTATCTAACCTAGGCTATGTTTATGTATATTAGAAGCATTGTAGGAGTAACTCCCCAATCCTTAGTCTAACCTCCATTAGGACTCATCTACTCTTTAGAATAGATTCCTTAGGTGTGTGTCACACTACCCATATATTATCAACTTACCCCTGTCTTGATAATTTATTAGTATCCCATAGCTTGATCATGAGAGTAGTGTTTACTTTATTCCATTGCCTTCCTTTGGGATAAATACGATACCCTTAGGAATAATCTTGGGTGAAATGCTACACGATAGTTTCCGTGCACTTGCGGACCTCATCTCTTTCGAGAGATGATCTGTGACGTAAGAAACGTCAACAAGCATTTCTGGCACCGTTGTCGGGGATGATTTGTTGGTGTTTCTTAGTATCTATCAACATTTGCCAGGATAGAATCATCCGCCCCTGCGGCAAGGAGTGTTGTGGCGAAGATATGCAGAAACTTGGTGGGGTTGACACTCCCATCAAACTTCTCTGGCAGGTGTGGCCGGAACTTGTGTGGCCACACCGCCATGCGAAGGTGCGGGGCTAGGGTTGCGCACCCTTTGATGGCTTCCGATAGAGAGGAGTATGATGCAGCGTACCCTGGGGGTGTTTGCTACACACCGTATGGCGGATGTGGTGCAGCCTGTACGATGCACGGCTGATGTGGCACTTGTTGCGCCATGTACTGTTGCGAAGCATGTCGCCGCGGAGCATGCCGTTGCGGAACATGCTGCACGGTTTACCGCTGGGGTGTTGTCTTCCCAATGTAGTCTGGAGGTGGAGGCGGCGCAGGGTTTACCTGCGATGTAACCCATGCGATGGATGTCTGAGGCTCGGGCCCTTGAACGTTGTACTCGGCCTCAAGGTTGTGTCGCCTCTCCCGCTGCCGCTCGTTGGTGACGCAGTTGTCTTTATTTGCTCAACGGCGGTCGAGCTCAGCCCTAAGGTTGGCCGTGGGGATCCCGCTGGCGCCAGTGGACCTTGTGGAGTGGGAGTCGGCCGTGTAGCGGTCGATGGTTGGCATGCGCGATAGCGACATCTGACCTCTCCCCTTGACGGGAGAGTTTATGGCAGCAACGATGAGGTGGTCGATGTTGTTGACCCACCATTGAGCCGCTACCTAAGAGGGGTTGATGGAAGGTGGGTGGTGGAGGAGAGCCCCGGTTGCCGCCAGAACACTCTCCGGACTTGCAGCCGGCGGCTCTGGGGGCACCGACTGGGTCAGCATCTGCCGGGGTGCACCGCCCTGGCCAGCTGCAACTGTGTTGGGGCGCGATGGACGAGACCGCGCTATAGAGCAGGATCTGGTCATGACACCATCCATCATGTGGCGACGGCCCCTGGGATCGTCCAAATCCCTAATGTTTACCATCGCGGTGAAGGTGAAACTTCTTGAGAGAAAAAACCACTATCTGGCACGCCAAATGTCAAAGTGTTCTTGCGACACTTTCCTCGGAACTGCTTAGAGAGCAACCCACGGAGGTTCTTTGATTGGCGGGGGCTTAGTCTCAGGTGAGGTTGTGTGGTTGACGAACTATGGTGAAATAGTGGTTTTACATGGTTCGGGCCGCCGGAGCATAATACCCTACTCCACGGTGAGGTTTGTATTCTTCGAGTGTCTGAGTGAGTGTGTGAATGTAAAAGGTTTGGTCCTTTGTAACGGTGGTGATTTGTTCCTTTTATAGACAAGTCTGGACGCCTTACATGTGGGGTCCGGGGCCCAACAGGTGGCCCCAAAGCCATCTTATCCTAAAGATCTAAGGCTTCTCGCATAAGCTGACTCTGACAGCGGCTTGAAGACTCGTCGTCTTGCCGCGTCGAACGCCAGTGGCTATGCGTAGTCGTTGATGATGGTAGGGAATGTCCCGTCCATCTGTATTGTCGTCGTAAGTTACCCACATGTCAGAGTGGGGTTGGCTTGTGGCGCCTTCAATGTGATGTAATTGGACACAGCGGTACCCGACAAGAGGCGTGTGCCGCGTTGTGCATATGGGGAAGGTGCATGTCTTTAATGCCTAACTTGGACAAGGTGCATCGCCCATTTACTCCCGCAACCTACTGGTCCGAACAAGTTGGGAGACGTGTGGCAGCACCGGAGCCAGCCTCCGCAGGGAGGCCGAGCCCTGCGCTGCGAGCCACATGGCAGCCCTAGAGCCTAACTTCAAGGGGAGTCAGGGGTTCGAGACTGCTGGACACATGGAGGTTCCGGAGCCCGCCTCCGCTGAGGAGGCCAGCCCGGAGCTTCGAGCCATGTGGCGGCACTAGAGCCCACTTCTTTGGAAGAACGGATCCCGTCCTGCTCGACACGTGGCAGCCTAGGAGCTCATCTCTTTGAGGAGTCGGGTCCCGTATTGAGGTCCATGCGGCAGTACCAGAGCCCACCACTAAGGAGGGACGGGGTCCGAGCCTGCTGGACACGTAGTGCCATTGGACCCTACCTCAGCGGGAAGGCAGAGTACTTAGGCGTTTTTATCTTGTGCAAGAAGGTACTCAGTATCATGGGTACTGAAAGGGCCATAGGGGTCGGGTCCAATGTCAAAAACAATCAAACATGATAAAAAAAAATAACCGCACAATTTGATTGCGGTAAATTCTGATCAGTTTTACACTTAACCGCATTTTAGTGTACAGTATAATTTATTGAATAAAATAATAATGAACACATAAAAATTACAGGTTGATGATGGATTAAGATTATCAAAATTGGGTTGGACTATGAGAAAAATTTCAATGAGGGTGAAGATAAGTAATATAAAACTTTATTTTTATGGGTTGTGAGGTAGTGTTGGTTAAAATTTCAGTTGAATTGTTTGTTCCGTTAATACGGTATGAAATCAGATAAAATTTGATTAACTGAATATATAAAGTATAAATCAACTGAAAAATTTAGATGAACCGTGTATTTATATTCGGTTTAGATTTACGATTAAAGGTTAATCGCGCCCACGATTAAAGGTTAATCGCGCCCACCTCTACCGGCGCTGCCCAAGAGCTGCTCCACGTGATGGATCACCCCAGGTCCGAGCAGGATGCAGCTGCTGCTGATCATGACTTGGACATTTTTTAGGATATTGGATATGGACGGCGTCATCACATCATAAAATGCAGTGGTCCTGGTTATGGATAAGCTAGAGCGAGGAACATAGAAGTCTTTATCAACAGGACAAAATGTATAGGGACCTCATTAAGACCCACATCAACCTGCTGCTGCTGCAGCAGAAAAATGAGTACAGGCGACAAAGGTACATTGTTAGATGGACAAAATTAGGAGATGAACCTACGAAGTTCTTCTTGGCCGCAGCTACAGAAAGGTACAGGCATAACACGATGAGAGTAATCCAGGACAGGGATGGTAAAGAGCTACTGTTGACGGAGTTTTATACCCGGGGTACCAAATATACGGGACGCGACGGTACGTGACCACTACACGGCTACAGACTGTAGCTACCGTCCGTTCGAGGGGGGGCCACCACCAACACCACGGCCGTTTGAGGTCAGGGTATCCAGCCTGTCCAAGTCTCGACCGAGAGGTCTGGCGGACGATTCCTCCTGGGCTCGAGCCTGGGAGAGGTGGGTGGTTGGGGGCATATGACAAACAGTAGGCGCGGTAACTTTGGTAGGGGGCAAATTCCCGATGTGACCAGTTGCAGGATAAGCCTGCCATCCATCACATCGATCATCAGAAGGGTGGTAACCTCACCCATAAGACGGTGTCTTGGAGACCAAGATGAAGCCAAGACTGAAGCTTCCGCTCTCCATACAAATTGGATGCATAGAATGAACATTGTAAAACCGACTCCACTATGAGGAATGTTGGATAGATATGACCGTCTCGCCCCCCTTAAAAGGACCCCCAAGGCCTTCTGCGAGGGAGGGAATTCACTCTGTATTCACAGTTACTATACGTATTTAACTTATGCATTTCCTTACGCACTTTTCCTTTGTTGCTCTTGCACCCTTTTTCTTTGGTGCTCTTGTACCCTTTTCCTTTGACACACTTGTGTTTGTGTCTTACATTTCATACGCTCATGTGCGTTTTCGCTTACGCATTACTTTCATAGAAGTTTTTACTTTCTTAGAGTTCATTTACTTGGGCAAGGCTCGCTTGTAATATATTATCTCACCTTTTGAGCTAACAAAGATCATGGACTCCCTCTGGACGTATGGTATTTTTCGTACGAACCAGAATAAATCTCTTGTTCTTTGTAGCTAGCCATACGAAGATGAACGTGATTCAATACAAATTTACTAGTTGCTTTCCGAAACACCGACAACTGTGGAGTGAATTTAGAGAAAGGTTAGGAACTTCAGAAATGGTTCAACCATGGCCTCAAATACAGGCCATGGTGAAGCAGTCCCAAGACTTAGGTGACCTATGTGAGCAAATAATCAGAGAAGAAATAGATAGGGCTTTAAAAGAAATGGCAGGGGATAAGTCATTGAGCCCTGATGGCTTCAACACAAGGTTCTTCAAGGCATGCTGGTAATTATCAAAGAGGATATTTATAAAATATGTAACGATGTCTTTGATGACACAGTGGGTTTGCAGTATATAAATAGCTCATTTATCACATTAGTGTCGAAGATTGGAAACCCAAGCAAGGTTAGTGACTAAAGACCAATCTCTTTGCTAAACACTACGCTGAAGCTGATTACCAAAGTCCTATTGAAAGACTACAAAGTAAGATTAACAAACTCATTCATATATATCAGTATGGGTTCATCAAGCACAGAACCATCCAAGATTGTATAGCATGGACCTATGAATACCTTTATCGGTGCAGTAAGTCCAAAGAAAGCCTAATGGTAGTCAAATTAGTTTTTGAAAAGGTATTTGATATGGAAGCATAGCTTTATTCTGATGATGTTACAAAGCATGGGTTTTCCAAAGCAGTGGGTCAATTGGACAAATGGATATATTATCCTCAGCTACTTCAGTGGTACTATTAAATGGAGTGTCTGGTAAGAGCTTCCATTGCAAGAGAGGGGTGAGATAGGGAGATCCCCTCTCCTCCTTATTATTTGTCCTTGCAGCTGAGTTATTGCATGTTCTGGTTAATAAAGTAGCTGAGATAGGAACGCTCACAGTCCCCATCAGAAACCCAGACAACATGAAGTTCCCAGTACTGTAGTACGCTCATGATATGATAATGATCTTGAAATCTTTACAGTGAGAGCTTCATTTCCTCAAAACCTACTACACACAATAGGAGGGGCTACAGGGCTAAGAGTGAATTGGGAAAAGTCCTGCCTAATGCCAGTCAACCTAAGCCATGAAAAAATTGATATTATGGCAGGCACACTAGGCTGCCAGTTTCCGTTCACATACTTAGGGCTACTGATGGGTCTCACAAGGCCAAAGGCAGAGGACTTTGCAATGCTTGTGACTAAAGTGGAGAGGAAGCTTTCAGCCGCAGCCACTTGGTTGTCAATGGGGGGAGGTGCACCCTGATAAATAGTGTCATCTCTACTATTCCGATTTATGCAACGTGCACACTATAGCTAAAGGGTCAGGTTATACAATCCATAGACAAGACCAGGAAGCTTTGTCTATGGAGAGGCGCTGATATTGCAGGAAAGGGTAAACCATTGGTGCCCTGGAAAGCTACTGCACCATTGAATTAGGGCGGGCTAGGTATAAAATGCATGAGGAGGATGAATGCAGCCCTACTTACCAAGTTCCTATTTAAAATATACAATCACCATGACATCCCATGAGTCAATCTCATCCTAGAGTCTCACTATAAGAATGGAAAGTCGCCTCACCACTCTAAAGGAAAAGGCTCATTTTGGTGGAGAGATGTGCTCAGTCTTTGGAAAGATTTCAGAACTCAAGCAGAAGTTAGGATGGGTATTGTGGATATCAAAAGCATGTGGCATGATGAGTGGGAAGGGCACCTGTTTCAGAAAGATTTCAGCACACTGTTCACTTTCGCTAGGAAGCCAAAAATCTCGTTTGCCCAGTTCTGTCACCAAGAAGGCATTTACCAGCATTTCTTTAATCCACTATCTCAGAAAGCAAGTACAGAGCTAGATGACATGGTGGTAATCATGACCCAAGTTCTAAGCAGTAACCAGAACAGGGACGTATGGATGGACAACAACAATAGGGAACGATACTGCACAAAGAAAATCTATCTCTCATATTACAGACTCATCAATTCTTCATTACCCTTCCAGTGGATTTGGAAATCCAGAGTGATAAGGAGAATCAAAATATTCATGTGGCAATTATATTCAGAGATCGACTAAACTCGAGAAACTTGCTAAGACGGAAATACCTAAAAATTGAGGAAGATGACTATATGTGTGCGCTCTGCAACCTTGATGTGGAGGAGCTGACCTACCACTTATTCTTTCAATGTCCGTTCAGTGAATCATGTTGGGCCACAATTGGGATCCAATGCCATCACAATCTGCAGTTCTTCAACACCATTGGGAGGGTTAAGCAAAACTGGAACCGCCAAACTTTGTGGAAGTGATAGCGACGGCAGCATGGGAAATTTGGAAGCAGTGAAATAGCAAGATCTTCAGAGACGCTATACCATCGGTTCAGTCTTGAAAACGGTGCTTCAAGGCCTCATTGTCAATTCAGAGTTTTCACTTAAGGAGATAAACAGGAATAGAATCATAGATTGGATCGGGAGCTTATAGAGTAATTTCCCATCTCAGGTACTGCTCTCTATAAGCTACTAACTTTGGATACTTGAGGTCCCTCCTTTTGTAATAGTTATTGTAGGTCTCTGAATTCAATATATTCACTGTAGGGATTCACGCTTAAAAAAAACATCATGAACGCATCCAACTTCAACTCAAAGAAGAAGCAACAACAGCAGGACACTGCTAGTGATGACGACGATCCACTTGTTGGAGATGAAAAGCAGCAGTTGTTGGATCAGTTGAGCTTCAGCTTCTTCAACTGGGTGGGAGCTTCGTTTGGAATAGGAGATGCAAACAAAGGTGACTAGACTCCAAGGCTACAACGCAAAAAGAAGCACCTATGATGATTTTTGGGTGTCACCCAGCACTCTGGTAGGAGACTTAAAACTACGGGGTTATTGTGATTTTACTCCTGATTTTAGAGTCAATTGTGATTTTACCCTCCATATCGAGAGTTTGTGAATTTACCCCTCGTTTTTGAAAAATGAAGCATAATCATACACCTACTCTGTTAGTGCTTATTAACGGTGTTAGATATGAGAAGGACAAAAATGTCCTTGTAATTATACCTCTTCTTGTAAATTGTATTTGTGATTTTACCCCTTATTTCAATATAGTCATATTAACATATTTAGGATATATTTAGTATATTTTAAGCAAAATATTAATATTTATATATGAACATCATTGAATTTTGAAATAAAATCAGTTTGACAATAAAATTTGTGATAATTTGAACAATGTCTTAGCTGTATTTTAGCAACATTTTCAAAAATATTTCAGCAACATTGTTACAAAATTTAAGCAATATTTTGACAATAATTCAGAAATATTTAGCAGCAGTTGAGGAACAAGGGCGGGTGGCATCCTCGTGCGGCTCTGTTCACAGCAGCCGATTTTAAAGGGGGCGGAGGGCTACAGCGGCAGAAAGCCAGCTGCTGCAGAATTTTTTTTTTTAATATACGTATTTTAATCCAAATTTATATTAATAACCTCCGATTCAAATTATTTTCAAATCTGACCGGCCGTCGTATGAGGCCCATACGACATGCAAATGTCGTATGAGGCCCATACGACATGGGTGCCACGTGTGTCGGCTGGGCCGTCCAGCGGGGCCGAAACCGGCCACGGTGGCATGTCGTATGAGGCCCATACGACATGCACAGTACCGTCGTATGGGCCTCATACGACATTCGTGCATGCCCTAACCCTAGCCCGTGTGTTGAACCATCTTGTAATGGATTTTAGTCAAAATTTTTAAAATATTTGTAGACCGATTTGCTAAAAACTTCTAAAGTAGAAAATAGAGAATACATTGTGAAGTTTTGAAATCAATGAACTTTATCTATGTTTAGTATGTAGAAACTAGAGTAATTGTATGTGTTATTAGGCAATACGATCACGTTTCTGCAAATTTGTAAAATGTATTCAGTTTTATTTTTTGTTTACAGATATTTGTAGTTAGAATCGACATAAATGTTCATATAGGTTATTGTAATGTAAGTTTTGTGGAGTATAAAAAATAAGTTATGAATATAATATATGAGATTTTAATGGGAGTATCAATTTTTTTAAAATCCTATAGTGATTAGAAATGCATAGTTTGGAAAATGATACAATTAATGTATAAATTTATAGAAATGCATAATAATTGAAGATAATTAATTGTAAGCTCGGCGGCGGTTACATAAATGAAATTACGTAGTTCTGAAAGTATGTGCATGTTGTTTACCAGTCTACTACTACGGTACATGAGGCAAAACATAAGTGCACATATTTCTGGAACAAAATGTAAAATAAGTGATACAAATGGCGTGTGTACGACGCACTAAAGATACGCCGATCTAATTCTAACACGCCTTAGTTGAATTACCCAGGTTGCTACTGAGTGCAACGGGGGTATTTTCCCTTACGCAAAGCATCGGGACCGGCTTCTTTTGCGCGACGAGCTCTCTCGCGCATGCGTGCTCGCTCAGCCTCTCGTGCTTGTGCTGCGACGCGTTCCTCCTCTGCCGCTTTGCGCTCACACTCTGCTCTCCATTGTCGAATTTCTTCTTGCCTCTTGCGACGACGCTCCTCCTGTGCAGCTCTATTCCTCCTCTCTTGCTCTATTCTTTCATCCCACTCTCTTTCTTCTTTGAACTTCCAATATGCAAGTCGAGCCATTCTCTCAACCTCTGCTGCGTCTTCTGCCGATTGTTCCTGGTCGATGTAGTTCCTGAAGTCGCATAGAGGTGGCGGCGACTGCACAAGTGTTTGTCCAAAAAATTAGATTCTATAGCATGCATAAAACATAAGTAATATTGCATATTACCTGTTTCCTACCACCTGGAAGAAATGGGCACGTCCTGTGAGGAGGATCGTACTCGTAGTTGTCGCACATCCAAAGCCGGCAACCATACGAGTAACCAGGTCGAAGATCTCTTACAAACCTACAATCAGTGCCACAGAAACACATTGGAGGTTGCAATCCCTCGGGGATTGGAACCTTTTCTCTATTTGTGGGTGGTGAGTTCTCGTCCATGGTAGTGAAGTATATAGAATGATTGTTGGTAGTGCGTGGTGATGCTGTTACCGGGGTGAGTGTTATATAGACACGGAGCAGTGCAATTTCGTATGTCTCTTGTACGAGATTCCCCTGACATGTACCAGTGCAATGTCGTATGTGTCTTCTACGAGATTCGTCTGACACGGAGCAGTGCAATTTCGTATGTCTCTTGTACGAGATTCCCCTGACATGTACCAGTGCAATGTCGTATGTGTCTCCTACGAGATTCGCCTGACATGGTCCATAGACTTTCGTACACTTGGTCTATAGACCCATCCACGTTCGTCTATAAAAGGGTCCGCACCTCTTACATTTCGTATACGATTAAAGTTAGTAGTAAGACAATGGAAAACAGAGGTCGTGCAAGGAGAGGAGAAGGAAACATTAGGCCAGTGCCTCAGAACTACTTAGTTGGCGGTCCTTCGTGGTTCGATGAACCACTTGATGAATTCCCTCTATTAGGAAAAAGTGATTTTGGTGTGTTTAATCCTCTTCGTCCATATGATAGTACCAAAGAAGAATGGCCCAAGTGTCGTTGCGGCCTGGATTGTTTGGTGCAAATGATGGATGGAAAAGAGGATAGCGGTCGTCGATTCTTTCGTTGCCCTGTGGGTCGTGCAGTAAGTTCATATCGTTTTTGTGTACGTTCACGTATTTCTTTTTGTTATGTTTACTTTAAATTTGTTTTTGTAGTCTTATTTCGATGAAGATAACTGCGGATACACATTGTGGGTTGATCCAGTACCTATCAAGCCTATTCAAGATTACATAAAATATTTGCAAAATCGAAACCGAGAATTAGTAGGTCATATTGCGGATATGGAGTTAGAACAATTGGAGGATGATACTAGTCCTAAGTGCAACAATATGTCATGTGAATGTCCTCACCACAAGTGAAAATGTACTAGTTACGAACTATGTTTCATTATTCCATCTTATGTATCGTTTAAATGTTCCTATGCCTTCAATTTCAATAAGATACTCGTTTGCTTTAGTTTTTTAAGTAACGCGTAGTATGTAATACTTCCTTTCCATGCGAAACACCATAGAATAGAAATATAATGAAGTAATATAATAGAACATAAGTTTTGTACATCATAAGTCACACATATACGTCGTACATAACACTAACGTCTACCACGCTTGTCGGCCCTACGCGCAGCATTCACATGAGCCCGGTCATATGAAATGTCTAGTGGCGGTCTCCTCTGCCGTTGCGGACGGCCAGCCTGCTCCGGTGTCTGAAACTGCTGAGTCTGCTGAGTCGGAATGGGAGCACCGGCCAACTGAGACCCATGAAGTGTATCGTATTGCGCTATATCAACGAGGAAGTCCTCGACCTGGAAAGGTGTCATCGGAGGAGTGTCGTGCTGCGTCTGTGAGTCGGACATCGTAGTCTCAAAGTCCGCTCTGTACGTACCTGCAATTATAGAATAATTATCAGTACAAACTCAAATTACGAAAATATAAATGAATGAGAAAAATTATTCTACATCGTACATGCGTCCGTCTGTGGGATATGCGGAGCTCCCCAAGCAGGTACCTGTGCCGAGGGATCCGTAAAGTGCTGACCCCAATCAGGCACCTGTGTCGACGTGCCTGCGTAGTCCGAACTCCAAGCAGGCACCTGTGTCGACGTGCCTGCGAAGTCGGGACCAGGGATCTGTGTAGACGTCCCTGCAAAGGTTGTAACGTGTGGGGTCGTCGACGTAGGTACCTGCGTAGATGTGCCTGCGAAAACAATGTCGTCAGTACAGTATTACTAATGTTTAAAAAAATTAATTTGATACGCATTTCGTACCTGCTGTGATGTGACGCCTCATGTGCTGTGCTGAAGGCAACGTAGTGTCTTGTACACAGGACTGTGTACAACAAGCCAACCGTAAGCTCTCCACCGCGTTGCTGTAGATGTTATGGAGCACGTGTACCATGTCCGACGAAGTCATCGATATCCCCTGTCTCAAACGCTGAAGTCCTGCTGCGGACTGCTCAGCAATGAGATGGACCCGATGCATCTTCACATTCATGAGAAGTAATCAGAGAAACAATTTAATGAAGTAATGTCTATACGTTAAAGTACGCAAAGTAACTACAATATGAAAGCTCTTACCGCCATTGATGTAGCTTCATCTCTATGCCGCGGATACGTATCTACCACCCTGGGTACGTGCGGCTGTCGCTCCGCAGGAGTGTGTCCGAGAACTGCTCGGGTGCGAGGAAGAAACCACCGTAAGTACTCCTCGTACACCTCGTGTGAGAACGGTCTAGTCTCCTGCACGACGTCGACTAGTGCCTGGGACCACTGCAACAGCCACGGATGCATGCGCTCTGCCCACACTCCGGGCGTAGACGTACCCTTACGGCCGTACCTGTATGAGAAATATGTACATTAAATTTGTACAACTAAATGAGTAAATAGAGATGGGATGAAGCACTTACGTATGTACTGAAGAAGGCACAAGAGAATGTGGAATGACCGGGAAAGCCTGCTGTAAGCCAAACTAACGCAACACGCGGTGTGGTGCGTACTCCTCGACGAAGATGTCGTACACCAGAGCTTTCCTAGTGAGCCAGTAATCCGAGTCTCTGTAGCACAGCAATGCAAGCCCCCTCGGTGCTCGCTGGTCGTGCTCGTCCATACCGTACGGTGTCCATCGGACGTCCTCGTCGGCCTGTAACCGATCAAACTCTTTGCTGAATCCGGCGTACACCTTGTGCATTTGCTTGTTACCCCACTCACGCTGCAAATCATATATGTTGTCAGTATAACATAAGCGTACAAATTGAATTAGCGTACAAATTGTCAGTGTAACTAAAAATATGTACGTACCGCACGGTGTACCCAAAAAGTACCCATAGTAGGGCCGTCATCCGGACGCTCACCGTACTCATCACCATCATACGGCTCTGGGACGACTTCAGGTCGTCCAATCATGAAGCGCTCGTAAACCCACAGCTGTAGGAGCAACGGACAACCCGTGAGGACAGCGTTGCTTGCTACCTTAGTGCACGCGTCACAGAGTCCTCTATACGTGGCAGCGAGCACTGCTGACCCCCAACTGTACTGAGGCATGTCCTGTGGTGTGGACTCAGCTACAACTCTAGCAAACGGAATAAGATGTCTATCCACCGAGTCACCATGGCTGTTGGTGAACAGAATCGACCCAAACAACCACAACAAGTAAGCCTCCAAGTATCTAGTGACTGTGTAATCATCTGCGTCTGGATGCATAGTACTCAACTGCAAGTAAAATAAATGGAATTTGTTAGTTTACTGCATGGTATGAAACATTTGAATTGAAAATAAGAAAGAATACCTCGAAGCAAGACAACCATCTCTTTGACGGACCGTGGTGCTGGCCGTCCTCAAGAGCAGGTACGGGATCAACATTAGCGACCCGTTGCACGTTCTGAAAACGTGCGACCATCTGCGCACGCCAGGTGGGTGTGTCCTCAGGTGCAGAAACAGCCGCACCTGCGAGAGGAAGACCCAACAGGAAAGACACGTCCTCCAACGTGACGGTCATCTCCCCACACGGTAAGTGAAACGTGTGCGTCTCCGGTCTCCAGCGATCAGTCAACACACTCAAGAGGGCTTTGTCGAAGCTAAAACGGTACTTGCGATCCTCCGGATCGAACGGTCTCCTCTCAACTAGCTGACATATGGGCAGCAGGCCTGCTGCACTCAACCTGATTACAAAACAAATCGGATGAGAACATGTTTTCATGTACAATGGATCATGAAGTATGAAAGAAAGAAGTACCTGGGAATCCATCGATCGTCTATCTTCCAGAATTTCATAGGAACCTGGGGACGAAGGACGGGCAACTCCTGACCTATAGAGACTCGGTAACCGCGGTGGGTCAAGTCAACTCGAGACGAAAGTAGCTCGGGACACTCTCGCTGTGGGCCGGCCATACCTACATTGTCAAGTACGGAAAAAATTATAACATGAAGTGCATTTTGAGGTAAAGTTAAATGACATCAACAACATATTAACATATACAACATAAAGTTCATATGCATCTAACTGGAGTTCACATAACATCATAACATAATCCAAATACATAACACCGATACACTTAGTTCACTTACACCGATACACTTAGTTCACTTAACATAGATAGAGTAAGTGCTACAAATACATAAAATACTTGACATCACATCACATCGCCATCTCCATCCCTAAACGTAGTTGTCTTCCTAGCAATAGGACGCCGTCCACTCTGCGGATCCCCAGATGGTCCAGCTTCAACCACATTTGGCTCTATGTTGGTAATGCATTTTTTGTACGTATGGCCAATTTGGTTGCATTTGCTGCATCTTCCTTGGAATCTTGCAAGTTCTGACTCGTCCATATCGTTTCTGATACGACGAGTTTGACGTCGACCTCTTTTCTGCTTCAACCGCGAGATGTCAGGTGCTCGCATAGCATCAAGGCCTAAATCCATGGTAAATGAGCTCAGATTACCAAATCCATATACCTCTGCATTCCATGTACTGACAACAACACTTTTCTGAAAGTAGTATGAAACGTAATTGGTCACTGTCAAGTTAGTAAATGAGCAAGCTGCAATCACATGGGAACATGGTCTATGGAAGAGTTGTGGCTTCATGCATGTGCACGTGCAATCATGCTGATGAAGTATGCACTGTTGAACAACTCTAACACGGTTAGCACCACGACGGTCCTTATCCCTACAAAGGATTTCAAACCTGTGCTCTGCGGTACCCATAGGTCTGACGCGATGAAATCGGGCCTTTTCAATCTTCTTCTCCATGTATTTGCACAGGTATGGTGAATAAGCCAAATTCACATTATTCAGTGCTGAAATAGCAGTCGCATAACGTTGACGAAAATATTTGCATGTCCCATATAAAATGCCCTCAACAATAGCAACCAAAGGTAACCCTCTTAAACCGCGAATGACCCAGTTGTATATCTGCATTTCGTATCACTGCATTAGCATGATGAAATACATAACTAACACAACTAAAACACTTAGGAATGATGGATATTACCTCAGCTAAATTAGTTGTCATGATACCATACCGAGCACCATTGGTGTCGTATAACAAGGACCACTTCTCTTTCGCTTCGCGCCGAATCCAATGAGAGAAGTTTCTGCGTGAAATGTCACGAGGATTGCTAGTGCTTGAAGATGCTTCTGCACTGCCAGAAGTCAATTCGTCGAGACGTTTCCAAAGAGCAATAAACTTACTCTCCTGATTTTGACTACACAACATCTTGAACAAATTCATAAGTTGCTTGTTCTTGAAGTGGCTAAAAAAGTTGGCACCTAAATGCCTCATGCAATATCTTGATTGAATGTCTATCCAATAAGGTTGATGTCCCCGATCCGATGATCCAAATTTCAAATCAGATATTGCTTTAAGCAATCCAGCATGATGATCGTGTATGAGACAGACATCAGGACGTTCTTGAACTACAGCCATCTTGACCCGACTAAGGAACCAATACCAGCTTTCAGTGTTCTCACTTTCCACAAATGCGAAGGCCACAGGCAACACCTGTTGGTTCCCATCAACTGCAATAGCAGTAAGAATTTGACCTTTGTACTTTCCAGTTAAAAATGTACCATCAATGCAGAGTATTGGTCGACAATGTCTGAAAGCAGCAGTACATTGGCCTAATGCAAAGAATGCACGGTGCAGATACAAATTCCCAGACACACTTCTATGCGGCATGTCCATAATGTCGTAAAAAGTACCAACATTTTTTTCCTGAATGGTCTGCAACAACTTTGGAAGGTTATCATAAGACGCTTCAAAAGTACCAAATCTTTGTTCAATCACTTTCTGTTTGGCCCTCCATGCTTTAGAGTAACTGATGGTGTACTTGAACTCTTCCTCAATAGTGGCTATTATTGATTTTGGTTCAAACTGTATGTTGTCCACTATACGGGCATACATATGATTTGCAATGAAATCTGAGGTCAAAGCACCGTTGCACTTCTCCAATTCCTGCAACTGACATGTGTGATCAACCATTTTTGAAACTTTCCAAAGCTTCGTCCACTTCTCCTCGAAACCATGAACTCGAAAAGGACAAGTTGGGAACACACATTTCACATCATATAATTTTGGACTAGACTTGTAAACTGTAAATGATCTCTGCACAGACAAAGACCAATATTTTACTGCATCTTTTAAACCATATTTGTCTTTAAAAATATCTCCTTGTGTTAACTGGTTCTCATGATATCCAGATAACCCAGAATATTTTTCTGCAGCTGCTAAATTACTCGGGATTGCATTGTTCCAGTCTGCAGGAATGATAATATCATTCTCATCATCAGAAGAGTCATCTTCAATAACATTTTCATATTCCATGTCCTCAATTCTAATTTGTTCAACTAAATCTTCGATGTGCTCTCCTTCATCAGCGACACCAAGTGGGTCTTCTTGCATCTGGTTCACTCCGCCTTCAACCTCTACCTCAGTATCTTCCATATCGTCTGCTTCAGCTGAATCTTCAACTTCTTTCGTTTCTGCTTGCGCAAGAAACACCAGCGGCCAACCCCGCTCCACAACTGTATCTACCCATTTCCTCCAATTCTGTGTCCCCTTAATAGGAACGAAATCCCAATAACATCCATCTCTTGCTCGATTAATCAACCCTTTCAGTTTCACTTGATAAACTTGTTCATCAAGGTTTAACGTTTTAATCAGCCATTTCTCCAGACTACCAAATGACCTCTCATTTGGTCTTGCTATCCCCCTCACCAACGACGTCCAAGCAGACATATCAACCCCAGTTGACCCATAAACAAGCGTGCCTTCTCCGTAGAAAATACGAAACATTAATTTGTCCGACATTCCTACTGTATTCAATATAAACAAACGTATTATAATCTACTCTAACCAAATTAATTTGACTCTATAAAACGTATATATTTGCCACACATTTGTAACTACAGGAGCAATTTTACGCTCCTCTGTAATGTATGACAATATTTTATAACTACTAATAAAACATAATATAATATATATTACACAATTATAAACTAAAAAAACATATCAAAAAACGAATACATTTTAATTAAACGAATAATACATTAAGAAAACATGCTGCAATAATGTACTCTACCGTAATCATGACATTCGCATGAATATTAACATAATTCATATTAAACTATATGCATGAACCATATAAATTCATATAATATTGACAACAATGACGTGCACAACGAGTAATAATATACAATTATATTATATTGACAACAATACACTATATGCATGAACAACGTGTACAAAAATTAAATACAATAGACTATGTCGCGTGTGTTATCAACACTATACATTCATACAAACAAATATAATAATATAATACGCATTCATATTATATAGACAACAAAACAACATAAATGTACGGTGGCAAAATCAATACCGAAGTCGCGAGGATCCGAGGACGACGGATCGGAGACGAAAAAGGTGAGAGTCGCGTGCGGGAGTGGTGGAGGTCGCGGGCGGCGCGGCTGGGAGGAAGGAAGGCGGCGGGTGTGAGCGAGCCAGGGGCGGGGGCGGCGGGTGGGAGCGAGGCAGGGGCGGGGGCGGGGCTTATAAGCGGCAGACCGTCGTATGAGCCTCATACGACGGTTCGACCGTTAGCGAAAGTCGTATGAGGCTCATACGACGTTCGCTGCCGCCTCGTTTTGCGCGGCGACCGTTGCCCGCGTGGCAGCCACGTCGGACCGTCGTATGAGCCTCATACGACATTCGTTACGTCGTATGAGACTCATACGACGGTGGGTCATTTCTGCAATTTTTTTAAATCCACGGTTATTAATAAAATTTTGGATTAAAAATCGTATATTAAAAAAAAATTCGCTGCTGCAGACCTCAAGAACTTACATCTAGCCCCAGCCCCCAGCTAACTAGCATTTCTCAGCTTTTGACCAGTGGAGTGCTGATCTAATAGCTACCATCTCAATAGAAGGCACTGAAGTTAAGCTTTTATCGGCCAATTCAACATGCTTACCGGCTGGTAACTGAAGAGTAGTATGGTTTATTCTTATTCCTCAATCTTCTACTTCCTTTTTTAAAATTGTTTAATCCTCCTAAACTAACGGTGCTACAAATCAGAGACAAATGAGAGGTAAATTCACAAAAGCTGAAATTGAAGGGTAAAATCACAATTGACCTTTAAAACAGGGGTAAAATCACAATAATCTCTAAAACTACGGATCTGCAACGAACGACAGATTCCAGTGACCGAGAAAACTTTCCCGACCCCTCCGCTCGCCTGGCGTGCCGAATTTTTTCCCCGCTGTGCCCGCGTGACGAAGATTCCCGCCCTCTTCTCTGACTCGCAACAGTGTTCCGTCGCCGCTACCCACTACCGATATTTGCATTACCGACACCGGGTTACCAAAAATGGATCTCTGATGTAAGTAGCCCGTTGGAGATGTTTTTCTACCTCATGATCACCCATTTGAAGTGTTGGTCTTCCTATGGGTAGCCCGTTGATTACGATCTCTACACACACGGCTGGGGCGCCGAATTTCTATGCAAGCACCGCGGCGACCCTACTGCTAATCTTAACCAATTTCGAGTATTGGAGTAGATATACATCCTTTTTTGTTAATTGCAATTTCGTTCTATCTGAGATTCAACGACCTGTTAATTACCAAGGGACAAGAGTACGGCAGCTTCTGGAAACTTATTTCGGCTCAGGGAAATTCATGGACTCAAGTTTTGAATATCGATCTGTCACTTCAATTTTCCAAGTCTGCGGTCCTCATGATTGATGGCATAGCAAAGATAAGTCCAAAAACACCGTTTAAGCCAGGAAAAGTAATAAAGAAGAAAAACAAAAAGAAAAGCGGTACGGAATGGTAGAACCTGCGGACAGAATTCCTTGATAAAAAGCTCAAACGACAAGAAGAATCTGCTTACCACATTGCAAATATACAACCTCTGTTCCTCGGTTGCTGAAGAGATTGGACGATGCAAGGAGCCCGCCACACGATTCAATCCAGAAACTCAGTTTTGTTTCTCCCCAACATTTTTATCTGAACCTGTTGGTGCTCAGTCATCACTGAGATATATCACTCATGTTACACCAAATGCATCTATGCCCAAGGTTCACATCAAGATCGTTGCTGAACTACCACCATAAGTCTGCAACAATAATTCCAGATAAATAACAGAAGTCCACTGCGTTTCTACATTAATACTTCATCCCTGAATGTTGTAGAGCTGCTTATTTACTGGTAGCAGTTTCCACATTACTCTGCTGAATATTCCTGAGATTATGTAACATAACAAAGAAGGCGGAGATCCATCAACAATGTTTTTCTTTTGGAAACAAAAGGATTGTATGCCGTAGAATGCTCATCAGTCTCTGAACAGGTGAGAGTGTAAACATCTGAAGAAAATACATCAGATGATAAAAGTAAAAGGAGGCTCCAGCATTTAGAACTTGCAAGACGATGGAGGCGTCAATATCAGTCAATTTTCCCCCCTGCTAAACACCGTCCCTGTTTGCCTTAATTTCCTACCCGCAGAAGTTGAGCTTCTTTATAACTTTTGCGTAAGCTAAATGCACCAATGCAGGTTTCCGAAGTCTTCGTTTTGCTTCCTTGGACTGCAATACCATATTCATAAATAAATCTCATACAAGTAATTTCAATTTGCAAACACAACAATTGTGAAAAGGTGATCAAGAGTAGCAACAACTGTGTATAGAAACAACAAATTTCTGCCCTACAAGATGCATCAAAACGTTCTGAAACAGCATTTGATGAATATTAACAACTGTAATAAATCTCAATCCTCAAGAATAGTACCGGCAATTTCACAGGGGTAGCCTGCAAGGCCTGCAGCCAGCTCCCATTGGCCAGACGGAAGTTCTTATTAGAAGCCCAAATAACCAGGATGCCATGGCCCAGGAGTCCAGGACTACCATTTGCATAGAGAAGAAAATGGTTTCAGCTCAGGCCAGGAACTTCTTCCCCTCATCATTAGAGACACCTATGTCTCCGTCTTCAGTCAATACCGGAGTCACAACCACCTCCACGCCCACAGCATGCCATGGAGTCTTCACCTCCATGCTGCCTCCACCAGCACCCTTGTTGTCATGCTGCCTCCTCCTACTGCAGGTTCCACCCCCAGGAACTACGCCAGCTAAGATGAAGGCAAATAATTGCTTGCCCTACTAATGGAACAGCGTTAACAGCTTGTTCATTGTGGATTTTGAAAATCTGATCCTGTAGCTGATTCGAACTGTACTTGTCATTGATTTGAGTTGAGCATATATAGCTCTCAAAACCATATGACTGTTGTTTTTGGAGTTTCTGACAGTTTTGGTTTCTCGAGTCCATTCTCACAGCTGCCAAATGTTTTACAGGAATTGTCACTCCGGGGAATGCTGTGAATACAAGATGACATGTGGCTGGGTAAATCTCACATGGGGTTTGTTCCCATAGGAAAGTGTCATGTGCGGATCTACAATGGTGGGCCAACCATTGGAAAATAAGGCATGACAGATTATTAGTTAGAGATAAGAGTTTATTAGGTTCCATAGATTAAATTAGAGATAAAGAATAAATAGATTAGTTTCTATATTAAAGATAAGAGTCTGAATTGTTACTTAGAGATAGAGTCCTAGTATTCTTAATATAATATGCATACCAGCTTTATATTGTGGCCGGCACGCAGCAAATTAATGAAGCAAGAATTAGACAGACCAAAAGAACTTGTCTCTTTACTCCTGCCCATGTTCATCGACGACATCCAGCGACAGCGCGGGTGATCAAGCGGCAGGTTCGGCGGAGCTCCCAAGAACGTCTGTGACAAATTGGTATCAGCTTCCAGCAACGATCCCATGGGTGACAACGATGCTGCAATGGGCGCTGCGCTCGACATCATCAGCGACAAGCTAACCATGCTGTAAGATGCCTTAGACAAGATCCTTGAGTAGATGAAACACAATACTGCCATACTTTCGGGCACCGGGTCATGTGCAGAGGAGGTCGATCCAGATGGCAAAGTAAAGGCGCAGGCGGGGGAGGGGAAACTTGACGCCGCCAACTCCACCACCGCATCCTCATTCACGTACGCCTCCTTCGGGTCACGTCATTCGTCTTCACTTCTTCCCAGGAGCAGAGGACGGACTCGACTCGCTAGGACCTTCCTCCACAAAAATTGCGGACCTGCAAGCTTGATTCAACTCCGACGGACAAGATAGATGGTTCGCCCGTCGAGGAGACCACAACAGCACCAACAGGCGAGATCGGGCCACTCCTTCCCCCCATCTACGGACTTCGGCTGGTCTGATTCTCCTCCAGTACAAGTGTCGAGGCGGCCGACCCAGAGAGCCAGAGGGGCGATCATGGAGGAACTCGCCTAGAGGAGGTTGTGCCAGCAGAGGAGGGGCACTCGCGGCTCGACGCCTGGATCTTAGCGAGACTGGCCACTAGGGGTGTCAGTCATGCGCGCATGCAAGCTAGTATCAACGCTGGAGTCGTCGTCGTCAATGGGCGTCTGGTCTCCAAGCCGCATGCCCGATCTCTGTTGCCGCCGTGCAACCGCGGAGTTCTTCCCCAACACCATCCCCCGCCCCAACGGTGGATCTGGGAGCGTGGTGGTCGATCCGGCCATCCTCCTTCGAGATTCAACCGCGCCAGATCTCCGCCTCCGCCGCCACCAAGGCCTTTGCGCCGGAGTTCTCACGGTCTGCACCGAAATTGCGGGATCCTCCATCCTCGGCTCGCGCCTGCCAAGATCCACGAGCATCAATGTTGGATTGGGTCACGCGTACAGGACCGTCGCTTCTTTCTTCGGCAATTCCTTCGAGGACACAAGTTGTACCAGCTCAAGACCAACATGAAGGATCTCTACATCAACAATGCCTCCAACCTTGACACTGTGCCTGTTGACCCACACAGCTACTCGCATGGCTTGACTGCCCTCCAGCACACCCCTTCGCCTACATCAGCTTCGACACGGTGGCGTCCTCGCATCCGGACGAGCTCCACAAGCTTGTGACTGGGCTGGAGGCAGCTAGCGCGCCGTTCCTATGGTCCCTGGGGGAGGACTCCTGGTTGTTGCACCCGAAAGGATTCATCGACCGCATCAGCAAAGTTGTTGGCTTCCTCCTGCTACACCGAGTTTGTCACGGCCGGCACATGCCTACATCTTCAACAAGTCATGTTGTATGTGCGCTCCTTGGCAGACGAACTGTTGCTGGTGCTGTCCCACATGTCATTGCTGCACAAGAATGTTTGTATGATGCTCAAGTCGGACTGCATGTGCAGCGCCACCGCGTGGCTCGGCGCACGGCTACTAGTCATCAACACCAAGCACAGAAGTGACATATTTATCCAAGCTGGAGGACGAGCTTTTCGTAGGGGAGAGAGATATGTCACGTGCGGATAAACAATGGTGGGCCAACCATTGGAAAATAAGGCATGACAGATTATTAGTTAGAGATAGAGTTTATTAGGTTCCATACATTAAATTAGAGATAAAGAATAAATAGATTAGTTTCTATATTAGAGATAAAGAATAAATAGATTAATTTCTATATTAGAGATAAGAGTCCGGATTGTTCCTTACAGATAGTCCTAGTTTCCTTATGTAATTTGTAGACCGGTTATATATTGTGATCGGCGCGGAACAAATTAATCAAGTAAGAACTAGTCCAAGTGAACTTGTCTCTTTACTCCTGCCCCTGTTCATCTGCGACGTCCAACGACGGCGCCGGCGATCAGGCGGCATGTTCGGCGGCGTTCCCAAGAACGTCTGTGACAGAAAGTTATTTCTAGCACCCCAACAAAACCTGACTGTGGAAATGAGTGTCTTCCACTTCACACAGCTAAAAGGAGAAAATGTAGCCCAAGTAGCTTTAGTGTTCATTTTTTGCACTTCTGCAGCCCCCTTTCAAGTTGCAGTGCTCAAGTTGTTTCCTGAACTGCTCAGTTTCATGTGCATTGGGCAATGGTGAGATCGTATTACATACAGGGACAAACTGGTAGCTATACATTCCAGTACTCTATCATAGACAGTTGTTTTGCAACGATCCTGTAATCTTTTAGGGTTGGCTGCACATCATTTAGTAGCCATAAAAATATGGGACAATTGCAAGTGCCCCTACTTTCAACCATCAATTGTATTTTTGACCTCCAACTTTGAGATATTTTGTTATATGCCATTAAAAACGACCTAAATCCAAGTTCTGACATCACAAAATGCATAATGCGATGTATGCCATGGTATGCAAAGTTTACCTATATGTGCCACTGTTCATCAATAAAGGACTAACGAACAAGTGAAAAGCAGTGCGCCTAGGCGCCAGCCGTCCGGCTCGATGCCTAGGCGCTTAGGCGTGCGCCTAGGCCAGGTCCAGGCGACAAGAGATCTGGCAAGAACGGGGACATCCATTAGGACTCAGGAGAAGGGGCAGCCATCAGAACCACGAGAATGAGCAGCGGCGACCAGGGAGCAGAGATGAGGGTGGCGGCGACCAAGGGCGGAGCAGGTGCAGGCGATCGACCTGGACGGAGTGAGGTGGATAGTAGGCGACGGCGACGGCGGCGGCGGTTGGATAGGAGACGATCGATCTGGGCGGGGCAGAGACGAAGTGAAGTCTAGGGTTGTGACAGGACGTGGGCCGCGTGTGAATATTTTTAAGGCCCAAAGCTCATTACCTTGCAAGTTCCAAGCAAACCCTAGCCCCTGGTCTTCCGTCTCCCACTTTCAGATCAAGCCGTCGCGGCACCGCCCATTGGTTCGTGCTTCTTTTGACTCCCGAGCGACTTCGTCTTCCCGGCTAGCCCACCTCCGCTGCCCTCTCCCTCCCTCCCGCCTCTGTCCCGGCCCTGCCTCCCCCCACACCCTCAGCCTGGCGCACTAGAGGTCGACTGGTCATGACGACTAGGTGGCAATGGCGACGCCTGGCCGTCTCAAGCGGCTGCCTGGCTCGGTCCAGGCAAGGCGAGACCTCTCGGCGTCCGCAGCAGACCGACTGGACGCCTAGGCACCACCTAGGCGACGCATCAAAAACGCTGGTGAAAAGACATAGATGCCCTTCTTCTACCTTCATATCAGAATAGGGCACAATGAGAACGGGCATTGGAAACAACGGCAAGGTCCACGGAGCGCATGACGACCAGGAGTTTGCTTGCGGTGTGGCATAGAACTGGAGCCCATGGCGCATGGCAGCTTGGCTCCAAGAGCTCGCCCAAGGCAGTGGCAGGACGTGCAGCTCGGCTCCGAGAGCTCATACGCAGCATTCAGACCACGACGGCAGCACATGGCAGCTTGGCTCTGTAAGCTCACTCCAAGCAGTGGTGCGTGGAAGCTCAGCTCCGAGTGCTCACTCAAGGTGGTGGTGCATGGCAGGTTGGCTCCGAGAACTCACAGGCAGCGTTCAAGACCTCTACGGTGGCACATGGCAGCTCAGCTCTGGGAGCTTGCCGACAACAGGCACAGGTAAGCTGAGCAGTAGGTCGCACGATCAGACTCTATCTTTCTCACTTACTCTCTCTAAGTCTCATTGTCTCAATCCAGCCACAAGCACAGAATCTGGCCATTGAGTGTTGGAAAGCATGAGCCCAGTTGAGCAAGAGGTGAGTAGGATCACAGATCCGTGTTGTTGACGTAATCAACACTCGTCATCTTCAGTGATCGACACGGCCCATAGCTTGCTGCATCTTCTCACATAATCAAGCAAGCTCGCCATCAGAAGCTAGGCATTGCTTGCTGCATCTTCTTGCCGGTGCTCTTCAACGGTTGATTCGCTAGTGTGTGATGGTCAACAAACGTGAAGGGGCTGAGGGAGGAAGAAGAGAAGGGCGTTGGGCTCAAGCTCCCAGACTCCCTTGGCAAGTTTATCATACTTTGTGCACCGCTGGCAAAGTGTTTACAGAGGTTGAAGATAAGAGGCAAACTGAGTGCAGAGGTTGAAATCAAGGGTCAAAGTGGGCATTTTGGGAAAATATTAACAGAAATGTTAACAGAGTTGATGGTGATGGCACATATAGGTAACATTTGCACACCCAATAGCACTCATCGGATTAGCTCTTTTGTTAAGGCACAAACCGGATTATGAGACTTTGCAGTGGCAAAAAAAGATTTGACCCTTCAACTTTCAAACAAGCATTAAACTGATCAAAGTATGGGCGATTGTGTAACGTTAGAAATAAGGAGGACAAAACTACAATTGACACACAAAACAGGGGCAAAATAAAATTGGTCTGGCATATGAAAATAACCAGTATATCCTGAAAGATTTTTTTTAAGAATATGTAGCCCTTTTATCTCTACTTTAGCACACTGCAGATACTAGACAATTTCATGGACACAAACTCAAAGAGTTGCCGACCGGATGGCAATCAACATCAGTCAATGCAGCACTCTAACAGTAATAGTGTTGTTGCGAAGGCGTAGGAATTGTCACTGTATGTACCTTGAGGTGTGCGTTGTGGCGCTTGCCAGCCCTCCACCTGCGGATCTGCCCGTCCTTCATGGTCCGGAATCGAAACTTCATGGACCTGACCAGCATTAGCGGCAGCATAAGGAGGTTGAGAAGGCGAGGATGTGAAAATGGACGGGAAGAGTGGGCGATTACGAGGGGGCCTTGAGCTTGTATTTCTTGACTTTGGACTTGGTGGGCGTGAGCGGCGCGCGCGGATTCTTATCCTTCTTGGCGTAGTGCCGCACCTGCTGCTGCTGCACCCACTGCGCGACACCACCGGCGAAAATGAACATCAACCGGACAGAACCCCGAGGAGATAGGAATATGGGCGAGGAGAGCTCACCGGCGGGCGGGAGACGGGAGCGGTGGTCGGATGGAAGAACCCTCGTGAAAGTGGCGCGCGGAGGGAGTGGTGCCGCCGGTAGGCGAAGGCGAAGGGGAACGAGGCGGAGGGAGCTCTAGAGGTCACTGGGGCCTGCAGCGGGAGGGCATGAGACGTGGCGACGGCAGAGGACGACGAGAGCACGCGGAGACTCAGGCCGCCGGCGGCGGACCACCACCGCCGCATCGATCGATCTGCAGCTCCCTCGCTCGCTGTGCGCTAGGCGGGCCTAGGGTTCGTCCGTTTCGGACACTGACGATCAATTTTTTTGACGCGAAAATGGGTGAGACGTAAAGCCCATAAAGAGAACAGCCCAGGCCTCGTTGCTGCTTGATTCTTCATCTTTAACTGGACCATCTGTTACACAGGCCTGTTTAGATAGGCCCCAATAGTGGCCCAGCAAACTTCGTGACGTCATGATCAAGACTGCTAAGCCCCAGCTGTTGAATCAGTCTATGTTTACCTAAATCAAGATCACGACGGATCGAGGTCCTCAGCAGAGTGCCAACCTACCTTTAAGCTCTGTTTGTCAGAGTTTTACGGAGCTGATTCTCAAGCAGAATCAGGGAAGCTGTGTCAAATACTGTTTTTCGCAATAAGTGATTCTTGACTGATTCTATAAAATGATTCTCTGAAATGTACTACGAGACTGGAAGCTGAAAAAAGTAGCTTCTCCTGATTCTGTGAAGTGAATCTCTGTCCTGATTATAAGAGTTTATTCTAGAGAATCATAGAGAATCATTTTCAGCCACAGAATTACTTCACCAGAGAATCAGAAGTGAATCCAGAGAATCAGCTTTGTGGATCTGTACCAAAGGAGGCCTTAGATCCATTATCTTAAAAAATGGGTGTTGGATCCATACGCTTTAAACCTTGAGTGTTGGATCCATACGCTTAAAAATTGGACGTTGAGTCCATACGCTTTGAACGTTGGCTGTTGGATTCACACGCCTTAAACATTAGGTCTTGGATGATAGCTATTTTACCGTCCGTGGCCATAGCTAACAGTCGAGATCTACGAAATAATGGGGGTAGCAAGGGGATTTTGATGGATTTTCGGTTAGTGATAGGTGTTGCTCGTGGAGAAAATATCTCCAGTTATATGATTATTTAAGGAACAATTGTGTTTTGACCATAATATTGCAAAATAATTGTAATTTAGACCCACATTTTCAGATTTTGTGTTTTAGCTATAATTTTTTCATCCCAATCTACCTTTAACCATTACTTTCTTACACCGTTATGAAGTTTGGAATAAACAGAATTTAAAAAAATGGTTGGAAATCACAGAAGGACCAAAGTGCCCCTGATTTGTACTACACCTGATTGTTTCCGTCGATCCTAACTCCAGCGCAACAGCGGCCCTGAACCTAGTGGGCGGCTTGGCGGCAGCCGGCGGGCGAGGCGCGGCGTGGTGGCCGGCGGGTAAGGCTCGACTGGGCGGCAGCCTAGCGGAGACGATGGCAGTCCGTCGTGGCACGACTCGTCTGTGGCCCGGCGGAGGTGGCGGTGCGCCGTAACCTACTTCGACACCACCGCCCGCGTCTGGGCGCTTGCGTGCCGTGCGTTTGGCGCCGCCGAGCTCAACATGTTGCCCCCATGCTTTCTGTGCCCGTGGCCGCATCGCTGAGGCGCGTGCGCTCTTCCACCGCTACTGCGACACGTATCCGCTCGACACCCGCACGTTCAACATGCTGATGCTCGGGTTCAAGGAGGTCGGTCACGCCCAGGCATTGGACCTCTTATACCATGACGTTGTGCTGCGCGGCTTCGTGCCGGACGTCATGTTGTACTGCGTGAGGATGGATGCCTACTGCAAGAAAGGGAGGTTTCTGGACGCCTTCCTGCTGCTCGAAGAAATGCGTATCAAGGAAAAGTGCAAGCCCACGCTGCAGATGTTCACGACATTAATATACGATGCTGGTATTGTGAGGGACGCTGTGCGTGCTCGTCAACTGTTCAATGAAATGGACAAGTGGGGAGTCACCCCTGACCGTGGCGCCCACAATGCGCTCATGGGTTACGTCGCTGCTGAATAGATTTTGAAATTTGTCAAAAAAGGAATTTGTTCAGATTACATCACTGCTGAATTTTTAGACCATTTAACTCAAAATTATGGTACAGTCACAATGGTAATACCAAAATTGTGATAAAAACAAAGGATATTTTTATCTTTCTATGTCAAAGTTAACACCGTTAGGGGGGCTTAACGGACTTGTCGCAATCTAGAGCTTCAAGTGCTAAAAGTTGTGGCTAAAACACAAAATTTGAAACACAATTGGACTCTAAAACTGTGGTCGAAAAATAATTGCCCTATTATTTAATTAGGCACGTGGATTCCATGACTTGTCATGAAATAGACGAGCTGCAGCTGTAGAGTAGCAGCAGAAGGGAAATGGCGCACTGAATAACCGTTTTGGCCCACGAATCATTCTCAGTGCCGTGCCACAATGTCGTGTTCTTCGCAGAAGTCGTCTGCACTCCGCTCCACACTACAGGGTAATTGTTTCTCGATCTGGTGGAGGTAGGGATAAAAAAATTCGAAAACGGGCGAAAAAAAGTTAATTTTTTTTATAAAAGAAATTTGAAAACGGTTACAATATCAAAATTTTTGAATATATCAAAAACGGATATATCGGATCGGAAGTGTGCGGATATCAAAACGGTTCCAAATATTGATGCGAGCCTCCGACGGGATCTCCACCGCAACGACGGAGCTAGTTGTTGAGACGTGGACGGAGGAGGTGAGGCGGTCGCACGCTCGCGCAACAGTGCGAGGGACAGGAAGTGGCACGCCAGACCCCAGATCCAACGAAGGAGGCGAGGAGGGAGGATGAGAGAGCGGCGGTCGACTGACGGGATATGGGGAGGAGAGAGCGGCTGAATGGGAGAGGAAAGAGCGGCGGCCAGTCGACGGGGCTGAAGAAAGGAAGCTTGGTTAGGCTTTGCTCGACATTTTAGACGGCAGGTTAATATGGACCAACCGGGTTGTGTTCGTGGCGGGCCTGTCCCACCGGGCCACCCGAGCCAGATCGTCGAACCGGATGTGTTGTCCTAAAATGGATCGTGTCAGGCCAGGCTGATGAGCCTGAAGCCAAGCCCGAGCACGGCTCGCATCGAGCTTCGGATCTAAAATTGCATCTAGGCATCCTCGTGAGTTTTGGATTATTGATGATGACAATTAAGAGACTAATGAGCTGAGTTGATCTTAAGCACAGGTGTGATGATTGAAATGAAATAAAATCCCTCAAAAAGGAAAAGGTTGAAACGGGCGTCGAAGACTCAAGCATAAAAATTAGGGTTTCTATTGTGTTGAGTTTAGACTAGATGTATCATGTGTGAGGGTGGTTGTATCATGTGCATTGAGATCATCTAAGAGGACTCAAAGTGGTGGTTGAGAGAAAAACCCAAGTGAGAAGCCAAAAATGAGAGGAAACACACAGATGACAGACTTGTGCGGGCTTTAGGTCGGACTAGTCCGGTCAACACATTTAGTCCGTTTTGGATCAGACTAAATGTCTCTGGACAAGTTCGTACTTGTCCGTAATTGTGCGGATAGTCCGTTATTCTCTTTGTGAGTGAATCGGGGGCTAAGTCTTGGGAGATCGGACTTGTCTGCCATAGAGGTCGGACTAGTCCAGACCCCAGAGTTGTCCGTTTTGGGACAGACCAAAGCATTCTAAATGAGTTCGGACTTGTCCGTTGAGGCACGGACTATTCCGTTTGAGACATAGTGGGAAAACCTAGCCAAACCTTAGATGCTCGGACTTGTCCGTCCTTGTGGTCGGACTAGTCTGGGCCTACCCAGTTTAGTCCGTTTTCAGCCGGGCTAAACCTTTCTGATCTACTTTGGACTAGTCCGTTGTTGGCTGGAATAGTCCGGGTTTCCATGACCATTTGAAATTCAAACGTTTGGCGCGCACGTCATCTGTTTTGTCGATCGATGACGTGAAGTTGTTGGTGGTCCCAAGAGGTCGGACTAGTCCGTGGTACAAGGACGGACTAGTCCGGATTTGGGCTGTTTGCAACGGTTAGTTGCCAGGACCCCTATAAAAAGGGGCCCCTATTTGATAGACTGGAACCCTAGCGCCGCCACAACATTCCTTGATCCTTCCAAAGCCTTCTACTCGTCCTACTAGCCCTCTATGACCAAATCTTGAAGAGATTAGGATTTGAGAAGGAGAGTGAGGAAGATCATCATGCTTTGGCTCTCGGTTTGATCTATTGCACTTGTGTTGTGTTTTGTGGCTTGTGTGAGTTCAGCTTCAAGTGCTCCTTGTTGTATTGATTCGTGGGAGCCTCAACTTGTGAGCAGCCCCAATCAAACTTGGTGATTACCCTTTGATATAGATGAAACCAAGCCGACCATTGTGGTGGCTTGGTGAGAAGAGGGTCAAGTGAGACTCGATCCTTGTGTGGACTTCCCAACATGGATGTAGGCTTCTTCGTGGAGCTGAACCATGGTATAAATCTTATCTCACTTGCCGTTTTACATTTTGTAATCACTAGAATTGCTATTAGGGTTCATATTGTTATTCGTCTTGATCTTCATTGAAAACTTGTAACCTAACTGCTTGCACTTGTTAATCTAAGTTGTACTAGGTTGCTAAACATTGCATATACCTTTGGTGAGCCTAAATTCCGCAAACAACTTCTAGAAATCAAGTTTTTAGGTTTTTACCCTGTGATGAGCAGACTAGTCCGACCTGTCCAGATAAGTACGGTCTCAGGAACTTAATCTCGTTTTATTAAGCCATTTGAGGTCATATTGCCTATTCACCCCCTCTAGGTGACTTTCAATTGGTATCCGAGCAGGCCTCTCCACCAAGAGTCTAACAACTCGGAGAGGAAATGGTCGGAAGGGGTGACAATGAGATCCCGGTGATCGTCGATGACGACAAGACAAAGAATGTCGATATTCTTCAAGATGATCCAAATGACGACGAGGAAGTTCGTCTACTTAAGACGCGGCTTCGTGAGAAGCTCAATGTCCTCAAGAAGGAGATCAATTTGATCGATCCAATCAACACTGACAATGGGAGTAGTTCACAAGACTACTCTCGATATCCTTACAATTATGAGCGATTAACCGCAAGCAATCATTACTTATCTATCCCTCTTGGCAAACCTCATCAATTTGATGGAAATGACCACTCTATGCGGAAGCATAATGTGAAGATGCATCTCCTTTCTTTAAACCCTAGTTTGTGGCAAACGGTTTTGACACGTGTGCATCTCCCCAAGAATGAGGAAGACATTACCCCGGAGCAAGCTGTCCTCCTCCATCGCAATGCTCAAGTCATTGGAGTAATCAACTTCTCATTGACTCGAGAGGAGTTCAACTGCATTGAAGGATTAGAAGTTTCCAAGGAGATATAGGACACTCTCAACACGGCTCATGAGGGAAATCGTGTCATACGGGAGGCAAAGATTGAGATGATTGAAGGAGAACTTGGGAGATTCACTATTATGGATTGTGAGTCTCCCCAAGACATGTACAACAGCCTCAAGACCGTCATCAATAAGAGTCAATCTTATGGAAGTACTCGGTGGACCGACCATGAAGTGATAAAGAGGATTGTCGAAGCGTACGAATACCACTTCCCCCGGTACTACTAAATTGTAGCCCGCGGAGGTTCTTGTATCGGTTTCAGCGTGCAGAGATCTAGAACAAGATGATGACACGGAGGATTTACGTGGTTCGGGCCGCCTGAGCGTAATACCCTACTCCACGGGGTGTGTGTTGTTGTATTGAGGGTTTCATCTGTGTTGGTGTGTGTATGAGCTTAGATGTCCATGTACCGTGCGGTGCAATCCTTTTATAGTCTAAGGATTGGCTGTTACATCACTTGCCTGACTCGACATGTGGTCCTGGCTTATTTAATAACTTAATACACGGTCTACGAGTATTAAGTGTGATTAACAGTGTGATAACGTGTCTTAATGGCTGCGTTACCCCTATTAACAGCTCACTGATCGTGTGTCATTAATATAGCATTAATGACATGTAATCAGGTCTTGTAACTGTCGCTTGAATGTCCGTGCTATTGGAGATCTGCCAATATCCTCGTTAGTGTAAGGTCCGGAGGATCCAGACGTGGCAGCTCCGGAGCTTCCCCTCGGGGGGAGATAGGTCCGGTGCTGCCATACACGTGGCTGCACCAGAGCTCCCCTCTATTGGGGGTTAGGTCCGGGGTCATTATCCATGTGTCAACCCTGGAGCCTCCCTATGTTGGGAGTTCAACTCTGGTCTTACATTACACGTGGAAGCCCCAGAGCTACCCATATGAGGGAGGCGGGTCCAGTGCTGTGTGACATGTGGGACCTGAGGAAACCTTCAACTCTGACAGATGGAACTCTCTTGCACTTCTTGCAGTATCATGGGGTACCCGGTATGCAGGGTACCGACAGTGGCCACTGGGCCCACCTTTGGGAGAAACCCTTTGGGTTAAATAATTCTACCGGAGGTGGGTCCATCCTCAATTCCCGCGCAACGACTTCAAAGGTCTTTTGATGTGCCTTTGGGGCGATAGTCCAGGGTTAAACCATCACCATGTGGCTTGTTTTTAAGGCGTCATATGAGATCTTTGAGTGCGGATCTCACGCAATTGAAGGTTGCTGGTTCCCAATATGAAAACGGTTTCGAGCACCTTGTCAGGCGGTCGCCTTTAGGTTTCCCGCCACTCATCATGACAATGGTTCGCCTAGGGTAATAACCTCGACCTCTTCGTCAGGGTGGCCCTGGGCCCATTCGTCATTGACGGGGTAGAATTTTGAAATGTGGCTTTGCTCTCGTTGCGGTTTCCATCCAAGCATCGCGGAGGCTTACCTAAGAAGGAAAGTATGCACAGTTTGATGACTCTTTACGCTTTCGATCAAACTCGCGCTCAAAACCTCCCAAACTTCGCCTAGCTTTCCTTTCCATTGCTCCACTTTGCCGTGATGGAGTTAGGTCTTCCCAAAAGCCGCATCAAGAGCAAGGACGATCTAATGAAGGTTCAGACCTACGTGGGGTGGTACAGCGACTCCTTCAACCATATGATTCGCGTCGGCAAGCTCCCCTTCAAGAAAGAGTGCCATGGCGACATGGTGTACTTCTCAACGTACGCCATGGTGGGACTGATCCCACCTTTTTCGAGCTTCATCTTGATCCTGCTGGACTTCTACGGCCTCCAACTACATCACCTCGGCCCGCACTCCCTTCCGCTCATGGCCACTTTCATCCACTTCTACGAGATGTGGGTGGGCGTGCCTCCCTGTGTCGACTTGTTTTGGACCTTCTTCACATCTCATTCCACTGGCAAGGGGGACAAAGTTGCTTGGCTTCTACTACTTCGTGAAGCGCAAAAACTGTCCCTTCAAGTACTTGAAATCATTCCTTTCTAGCAAATGGGACGACTGGAAGAAGGATTGGGTCGTCATTGTAGTGGAGGAGCACGACAGGTTGGAGCAGCCCCAAGGACTCCCCAACATTGACATCGATGCCTGGAATGTAGTTCCAAAGCTGTCGGATGCATTTAACCCTGTCCTGACCAGGATCCGAGAATGTGTGGAGGGTGGAGTGACCCCTCAGATGGTCTTCGAAAACCTCTTGGTGAACAGGTGGGCTCCGTTGAGGAGGAGGGAGAAGCTCGCCTGGGCTTTCAACAGTGTGATGGATGACGACCGGAATGAAACCGGTTTGAAATCCAACTTGGATCATGAAGCTTTGAAACTCCATCTCAAGAAATTTCAGCATTGTTCTATTCATGATGATGCCTTAGCTCCGCCGGCTGCTTTCCTGCCTTTAAACATGATTCCAGAGATTAGCAGAGAGCTCCAGAGGAAGATGTCGGTGCTAGATGACCTTGGTGAGGTGGAGTAGTGTAGGTTCTCTAGGGTTGTAATACCCGAAGCTTCCGAGGAGGTGATTGCCCCTACTCCGAGCCAGAGGGTTGAAGACATTGGCAAGGGCAAGGGCAAGGAGCCAGCCGAATCTTCCAGCCAGAAGAGAAAACTGAAGCACGCTGATGGGAGGTCCGTCAGGCCTGCTCCATCTACAACTGCCCCTTCTCCCCGGCGAGGGAGATCTTCTGCGGCTATACCTCCTTTGGTGCAAGCGTCTTTGAGAGGCGCCAATTCTTTACAATTGACTATGGTTCGGGCACTAGCTACGGGCTCCAGGTCCGGTAGTCCTTCCCAGCCAAGGAAGACCTCGACTGTGGCAACACTAACGACAACGGCAGGCTCCAGGCGACATTCCGGAGCTCCCTCCATGCCAACTACGACAAGTTCTAGCTCTGAGCCTCCGGCGAAGAAGTTCCGCGCCAATTGGAGTGGTAGCTTCCCAAGGTAAGCTTTGCTTTTTCACCTTGTTTTGCCACTCTTATTTTTGTCATGTTTTGAATCTTCCAAATTTTTGACTATAGAGCATCAAAGACAGGGTATAAAGATCCAGCTTATGTTGTAATGGCCGAAACGGTGTGGACGTAAACTCCAGCTTCAACCCCCGTGCCTCCTCAAGTGGTGGCTGAGGTCACGGCAGCACCAGCGCTAGCTGTCGTGGATCTAGATTCAGAGTCATCGCCAGAGACTCCTGTGGTAGCGCTGGACCATGGGGGAGACGTGCATGAAGACGATCCAGTAGCGGCGTCACCAGCGACTGAAGCTCCGGCATAGGACGCGGAGATGGTGGAAGCTCCGACAACTGGGCCGGAGGTAATTAAGGCTCTGGTTGCTGTGCCAGAAGTTGCTGCTGAGCCGGTAGACGAACCGGTGGTGCCAGAAGCTTCGTCCTTGAGCCAGAAGTCATTGATGCCCCAGCAACCGAGTCGGTGGTACTTGAAGTTTCGGCCCTTGAGCTAGAAGTTGAGCCGGAGGTAGCTGATGTACCAGCGCCTGAGCCGACAATGGAAATAGCTTCGGGAGAAGCTCCAAAGACCACCCCAGAAGTAATTGCTCCGGAGGTGCCCATGCCTGAGGCAGAACACCATGAAGAGGCAGAGGAAGGCTCTTCACCCGCAGATCCAGCAATTGAAGTTCCCGCGTCAGGACCTTCGGCTTCGGCTCCAAAGGTAGAAGTTCCCCCAGTGGGTTCTTCCTCTACTGCTGCCGAAGAGCTCTCGTTGGGTGGCCCCAGTGTCGTGGAAACTCAGGGAACCACGCTTGTGTCGTGGGGACCCTATTTTTGTTCTTTAAGACCCCTTGGAGCCAGCGGAGGTGACCCCAGCAGGCCCAGAGCCTATTCCCTTGGCACTGTCCATAGACAATGCCTGCTCAAGCCTCCC
Source organism: Tuctoria greenei (assembly GCA_036927565.1). Classification (NCBI taxonomy): domain Eukaryota; kingdom Viridiplantae; phylum Streptophyta; class Magnoliopsida; order Poales; family Poaceae; genus Tuctoria; species Tuctoria greenei. The sequence continues at coordinate 184,185,421 of JAYESD010000002.1, forward strand.
ACAAGTTCAGCTCGCCTTCGATCACGAAAGTAAAGCCCATAAAGAGGATCACCACACCTTGAGGCATTGGCGCAACAGGCTCAACTTTGAGACCAAGCTTGCACAGACGAGGCTCGCTGATAAGAATGAGTGGGTGAAGAGGGAAACGACTCGTATGGAATACTGGGGCAAACTGCAGGAGGAGAAGGAAGCTGCCATTAGGGCTCTCAATGCTAATTCTCGGGAGATCCTTGAACATGCCAAGGAAAGGAGTGATGCTCCTGATGAGCATCACGAAAACCTCAAGGAATTAAACGAGGTCCTCCTGAATCGTCGGGCTGACCTTGATGCAAGAGAAAAGAAGCTCTTAGAACAGCAGGAGGATGTTTTAAAAAGGCAAGAAGAGCTCGATCAGAAGTTGACTCTGGCTGAGCAAAATTTAGCAGATCGCTCTAAGAAGTTTGATTTGTGGAGTAAGGAGGAGGAGGAAAAGTACTGAAAACTAGGGAAGGAGCTCTCAAAAAGAAAAGCTGATGTTGCCACCAAAGAAGGGAAAGTAAGGGGTAGGGAGAAGGACCTGGCGAAAAGGCGGAACCGCATCCACCTCCGTGAGACAGAGTTAGCCGACCATGAAAAGCATGTAGCTAAGAATATGTAGCAACATGTCAAAGCGGTTGAGCGCCTCGCTCGGGAGAGTTCGGAGCTAGCGGCCGCCCGAAGGTCACTGGAGGAGTTGCAGAGCTCGAGGGCAACTGAATCCCTGATCGTATGGGATTTTCTGGGACGTGCGGACAGGGCCCTTGTGCCTCTTGGCTTCAGTCTAGTACGCCTGGAGAACCCAGCACAGGAGCTGGACCATACGCTAGTGGTGCTTGGCTCTGCTGGCAGCAAACTCGACGCAATGGGTAATGTCATCGCTGATCAGCTGGAGACAGAGGGGAAATCTCTGGCCAAAAACATCGTTGAGTATGTCTTGGCGTGTTACAGAAGCTGAGACCCCCAATTTTCTCTCGATCCAGTCTTTGAAGGACTCATTGCCGAAGAGGAGGATGCCGCCAAAGCTAGTGTCCAAGAGGTTGCTGAGAAGGTTGCTTTGTTTTTCCGCAGGACATAGATCCTCCAATAGCTAGGACATTTTCCTTTTGTCTTTTATTGTAACCCTGATTTTGTAAGCCAGTACTTTGAATGAATGAAATCCACTCTTTCTGCCATGAATTTCAATTTATCTTTGTCTTCAATATACAGTGCTTTGTCTTGTTGGCCCCCTGGTATATGTGCACAATTCGACTGTGAACATGTACAAAAGGTTTTGAAAGTATGTTGATGACTTGAATGCTTCAAATTTATAGATTTTAGGTCCGAAGTACTTATCTCCGATACCCTTCGCTACATCGACAGCGGGCCCCCTGGGGTTGTCGGAGCTTGGTAGGTTTGACGGCACCCACTATCAACGCGTAGAACGCCGACGGTAGGCCCCTGGGGTTGTCGGAGCTTGGTAGGTCTGACGACACCCACCATTAATCGTAGATAATGTTGGGTGATTATGCCATCTTCACTTGAATTGTACTTTATGTCAATGTCTGGCCCTCATGGAAGTTATCGAAGCTTGTTAGCTCTGGTGGTGCCCACTTTCAATGTCCGAAAACATCGACGGCGGGGCCCCATGGATGTTGTCGGAGCTTGATAGCTCCAACATCGTCCACCATTGTTGTGTTTTTCCTGTACATTAAAGATAAGAAAAAGAATAAAACTCGTCCTCTTGTCTATAAATTGTTTGTGACTTATCATTCTTATTTCAGTTCTAGATCCAAAGAAATTCAATAGGATAACAAGTATATTGATGTAATCTTTCCAGATCCGTATGCTTTTTTAGTACTCACCCTACTGAGGCCCGCCGGGGCGTAGGTAGAGTGGTGTACTTAGGGTGCAGGACCAGGCTAAGTCGATAGCACACTCCGAACCTATGTTGGCTTGGCGTTCAGGCAAGTAGACTATGCAGCAATGTTAAGATCCAAGAGATCATCAATATAACTTGTGACGCACATGAATAACTTGGACTAAAACTTAAAAAGAATTGCACAACTTCATTATAGACAGAAAGTACAAAAATAATAATTCGAAATACAAAGCCTTGTACAAAAATAAATGCACTTGAAGTCTGTTTTCACACAACAATGTTCTTCATTATAGGTCCGGATTACAGGGGATACAAGGACACACTTAGGGTACAGGACCATGCTAAGTGCGTTATACATCTTGTACTAGCCCAGGGCAGGTAGTTACACTTTTAATGTTGTGACTGTATCAAGTGTTACTTGAACTTCTCGGAACCTTCCAGAGGGGTCCGGATGCTCTCCCGAAGGACCTACCCGATTCTGTATCTTAACTCTATAACATACATCGTGTGTAATTACACACTCACCTCTGTGATTCTAAGTATAAAACTTACAGAGGTGCTCGATGTTCCAAGGATTAGGAAGCGGAGTTCCATCCTCGGTTGCCAAGCGAACGCATCCGGGACGGGATACTTTGATCACTCGAAAGGGACCTTCCCAACTGGGGGAAAGTTTGTTCATCTCTTCACGAGTTAGTATTTTCCGAAACACCAGATCACCTTCTTTGAGCTGTCAGTTGCGCACATGTCTTTGATGATAGCGCTGGAGCACTTGGCGATAGCGTGCATTCTGAACAGCTGCTTGTCACCTTCCCTCATCGACGAGGTCAAGGTTTTCCCGTCGGAGCTGTTCCTGCGCGGCTTCGTCGAAGGTCTAGACCCGGAGCGACCCCATGGTGATCTCTGGAGGAAGGACTACTTCAGCTCCGTATACCAGGAAGAAGGGTGTCTCCCCAGTTGACCGGTTAGGTGTTGTCCTGTTCGCCCAAAGTGTAGACAGATGCTCTTCAATCCAGTTGGCTCCATGCTTTTTCAGTCGCTCATATGTGCGCGTCTTGAGTCCTTCTAAAATTTCTGCATTTGCTCTCTCGGCTTGACCATTGCTTGCTGGGTGAGCTACTAATGCGTAGATGACTTGAATGCCGAGGTCTTCACAATATTCTTGGAATGCAACACTTGTAAATTGGGTTCCATTGTCAGTTATGATTTTGTTTGGAACTCCAAATCTGCATATTATGGACTTCAAGAACTTGATTGCTTATTGATTGTCACAATTGGAGTAGCTTCCGGCCATTTGGTGAATTTGTCGATGGCAACGTACAATAACCTGTAACCTCCGACGGCTTTTGGGAACGATCCTAATATTTCCATACCCCACACAGCGAATGGCCATGTAGGAGGTATCAATTGCAGTGATTGAGCCGATGTGTGAATTTGTTTTGCGTGGAACTGGCACGCTTCACACTTTTTCACTAGCTCGACTGCGTCCTAAAGTGCTGTAGGCCAGTAAAAGCCATGCCAGAAGGCTTTACCAACCAATGTGCGGGAAGATGCGTGGTTCCCACACTCGCCTCCATGGATCTCCGCGATGAGCTTGCGACCTTCTTCCCTTGCAATGCACCGCATTAGAACGCCATTGGCACCGCGCCGGTAGAGATCCCCTTCTACTAGTGTGTATCTTTTAGCCAATCTAACGATCCGGTCAGCGGATACATCGTCTTCAGGAAGGATGTTGTCTTTCAAGTAGCTCCAAATCTCTGAGATCCATGCATCAGAGCTAACTTGAGCTTCTGAGTCTTGCGTGTTGGGTTGCTTGGAGCTTCCGATAGCACCTACGACCCTTGGTTGATGCCATGGTAACAGGGTCACCGAGACCGCCAGCTTCGAGGTGCTAATATCGCCCCCTTTGCTCAGTTCGGCAGACTGAGTTGTTGGTCTTGACAACCTCTGGATGAAGGTTCCGTCGGGAGCCGGAGCTCTTGTTGAGGCCTTCGTCGAGAGTTCGTCAACTTCAGCATTATGGAGACACTGAACATGATGGAGATCCAGGACTTCGAAGTCCTTCTGGAGCTTTTGGACTTCAAGGAGATAAGCGGCTAGCTGGGGGTTGTTGCAACATCATTCACCTTTGACTTGTTTTATGATGAGCTGCAAATCACCCCTCACCAACAGCTGCTTGACACCATAGGATAGTGCCACCTTGAGCCCGTAGATGAGAGCTCCATACTCTGCCATGTTGTTGGTTGCCTTGAAGTCAAGGTGAACCATGTATTTGATCTTCTCCCCGGTTAGAGCGAGGAGAAGGATTCCAGCTCTGGCCCCCTGCTTCTGCACGGAACCATCGAAGTAGAGAGTCCGGTGAGGTTCGGTGAAGACCAGGATCTTGGGTTCTGACTTCTGCTCACTGGGGCCCCCAGAATTTGATGGAGAGGGAGTCCACTCTGCCACGAAGTCATTCAAAGCCTGACTCTTGATTGCTTGTCATGGCAAAAATTTGAGATCAAACTTAGCCAACTCTGTTGCCCACTTTGCGATGTTCCCAGTTGAATCAGGGTTATGCAATATGGCATGCATTGGATAAGAAGTTACCACTGATATCTTGTGGGTTTGGAAGTAGTGATGAAGCTTCCTTGAGGCAATAAGAACGGCGTAAAGTAGCTTATGCACCTCGATGTAGCGTGTCTTGGCGTCGTGGAGTACTTCGCTCAGGAAGTACACTGGATGCTGGACTGTCCGAACTCTTTCGGAGGAGCTCAGAGTTTCCTTTCCATCGAATCGGACCCTCCCGGAGGGGTACAAGCCTTCTTGTTGAGCTTCCCGGACCCTCTGTGAGGGGTCCGGAACTTCTTCTTATTCGACCTGGACCTTGTTGTAAAGGTCTGAACCATCTTGGTCAGCCAGGTGAACCCCCTCAGGCGAGAGGGGTTGATCTTCTAGCATTCTGCCTTGAGGTTCCGAGTCGGGGGGCTGGGACCCAGACTCGCCTTCAGGTAGCTCCGGACCCTCGCGGAGGGGTCTAAGATCCTAATATTGATGTGGCTCCTGTCTTTCCGCAACCAGGACCATGATTACAACTTCCATAGTTGCAGAAATGTAAAGCAGTAAAGGCTCACCAGGGTTCGGAGCTACCAATATTGGTAGGGTGGTGAGGAGATGCTTCAGCTCTTGAAATGCCTTTTATGCTTCTTCAGATCAATGGAATGGTCCGATCTTCCTCAATAGCTTGAAGAAGGGAAGTGCCCGCTCTGCCAATCTTGAAATGGATCTGCTGAGCGTAGCTAGACACCCAGTTAGCTTCTAGATGTCCTTGATGCGGGCTGGAGGCTGCATATCTTCTATAGCCCTGATCTTCGCCGAGTTTGCTTCAATTCCTCGGTGAGTCACCAAGAAACCAAGGAGTTTCCCGAAGCTAACCCCGAAGACACACTTATCCAGGTTCAGCTTGGTGCGCGTGATGTGCAGCTTGTCGAAGACGGCTTGTAAATTGTCAAGGAGTGACTCCTTGTTCTTGATCTTCACAACGATGTCATCGACATACACCTCCACTAAGTCTCTAATTAGCTCTCCAAATGTTTTGTACATAGCTCGCACAAAGGTTGAAGCAACATTTTTAAGACCAAAGGGCATGGCAATATAACAATATAATCCATCTACTGTTATGAAGGCAATATGCTCTTCATCTTCCTTAGACATTTGGATCTGATGATATCCAAAATATGCATCTAAGAAACACGATAGGTCGCACCCTGAGGTGGATTCCACTATCTGATCTATCCTAGGTAGTGAAAATGGATCTTTTGGACATGCCTTATTTAAGGTGGTGTAGTTGATACACATCCGAATCCCGCCGGCCTTGGGTACAACGACTGGGTTTGCCAGCCATTTTGGATGAAAAACTTCCCGGATGAAGCCTGCTTCGAGCAGCTTTTTGCTCTCTTGCCGGATAAAGTTTTGTCGCTCGATGGAATGCTTCCGGGGATTCTAGTGTACAGCGTGTGCGTCAGGATAAATCTTCAGATTGTGCTCAATCACCTCCCTAGGTATCCCAGGCATTTGTGACGGTTGCCAGGCAAACACGTCAATATTCGCCCAGGGGAAAGTGATGAGTGTGAGTTCCTATTTGTTGTTCAGACCTCCCAATATACGAGAGGTCTGAGCAGTAAATAGGAACTCACGCTCATCACTTTCCTATACGAGTGGTCTAAGCAGCATCAGAACCAATTTGGACGACTTTGACGGGAATGTAGGTGTCGCCACTTGGTTGCACAAGTGGTGCAGAGGTTGAGCCTCGATGACGAGTGCTCGGAGGTAGAACAGCTTGCTCTTTGTTGGATGCCTCCTCTTGTACTATTGCAAGCCTGTGGAGTTCTTCCAGCGCGGTCACTGCTGCAGTACGGTCCCCGCGGATGCGAAGAACGCCGGAGTGTGTTGGCATTTTCAACACCAGGTAGCCGTAGTGAGCTGCAGCCATGAATCTATACAAGGCAGGCCTGCCCAGAATGGCGTTGAATGGTAAGCTGATCTACGTGATGTCAAAGAGCAACTTTTCGGTTCTATACTTCTCCCGAGTTCCGAATGTCACCGAGAGTGTAATGGATCCAAGAGGGCTGATGGACCCTGGACCTACCCAAGAAAAAGGTCGTGATGGGTGAAGGTCCGAGGCTTGGAGCTGGAGCATGACGAAGGCTTTGTAGCTTAAAAGGTTCAGCCCCGCTCCTCCGTCCACCAAAACATGGTAGAGTTGGACATAGTTGATGGTAGGTGACACCATCAACGGCAATTGGCCAGCTCCGATCATGTTTTGGGGGCAGTCTGTAGCATCGAAGGTGATGGGAGTGTCCATCCACTTTCGATGATGTTCCGCCCTGGCAGTCAGAGCTGCGGCAGCCATGTCCCGCCGCATTGTCTTGAGGACACGGCGATAAGTAATGTCCGAGGAATCACCATAAATGGTGTTCAGGGTCTTCCGACGCTCATTGTCAGAGACGTCGGAATCATCATCAACGGTGTTGCACACAACCTTTAGGACCTTCTTGGGGTCCTGGAAGCCTAGCTCCGGCACAGTCGGAGCATCGTAAACTTTCTGTTTTCCTTCCCATTGACGAAAAGGAGCTTCTTCTTAGCGCTTGTTGTAGCGCTCGACAAGGTTTTGGACCTCTCGACAATCCTCCAGACTGTGCTTATCTGTCTTATGGATTGGACACACCATTTTAGAGTTGCTGCTGTCTTCTGATGAAGGACGAGGTTGTTTTTCGGTGCGTGGCCCCCGGCCACCCAGAGCTGCAGCAGCCGCAGCACTAGGTGCACCAGCCGACGACTTCTTCTTGCCGTTGGACTTGTTCCTCTTTTTGCGACCTCCGGAAGTAGTGGCTTCAGCTTTGGAAGGTTTTTGTTAACCTCCAGAGCTATCTTTGAGTGCATTTCCCGGCCCTCTACAGCCCGGGCGCACTTGTCAGCCAGGCTGAACAACTCTGTGACGCTAGTGACTTCTTTAGTCGCCAGCTTCTCCAACATTTTCTTGCCTCGGATGCCTTGTCTGAATGCAATAATAACAGAAGCATTCGAGATAGAAGGGAAGGTATTGCGTACCTGAGAAAACCGCTGTATAAAGGATCGCAGCTGTCGAAGTGTTTGATACGACATTTCCCCCGGACCCACTGAGAAGCAGTCCGCGGAGGTTCTTTTATGGTTGGGGTATGCAGAGATCAAGATCAAGATGATAACACCAGAGATTTACGTGGTTCGGGCCGCTTGAGCGTAACACCCTACTCCATGGGATTCGTGTTGTTGTATTGTGCGAGTATGTTCGCTAGTATATGGGTCAGCTCAGCTGGGATCAAATCGAATCCCCCTGAGTTCGTGCGGTACAACCGTTTTATAGTTCTAAGGTCAAATCGTTACAAAGCTTGCCTGGCTCGACATGTGGCCCTAGCATATTTAATGGCCTAATACAGTGTCTAAAGAGTATTAAGCATGATTAATAGTGTGATAACATGCCTTAATGGCAGCGTTACCCCCATTAACAGTGCTATTGATTGCGTGTCATTAATACAACATTAACGACACATAATTACATCTTGTAACTGCCACTTTAATCACACTTGATGGCTCATGCTGAAGGAGATCTGCCAGTGTACACGTCGATGGAGGTCCAAAGGCTCCATACGTGGAAGCTTTGGAGCTTTCCCTTATGGGAGGTTAGGTCTGGGGCTACTGTGCATGTGTCGGCACCGGAGCTCCTCTCTGCTGAGGGTTAGCTCCGGGACTGTTGTATACATGTGGGCACCAGAGCTTTCCTTTGTTGGGAGCTTAGTTCCGGTTTTCCTTTACACGTGTTAACCCAGGAGCTATCCATATGAGTGGAGCGAGTCCGGTGCAATGTGACATGTGGGGCCCGAGGAGTGCTTCAACTCTAAGAGGTAGAACTCCCTTGTACTCTTCGCGGTATCGCGGGGTATCCAGTACGCAGGGTACCGACAGTGGCCCCCAGGCCCATCTCTGGAAGGAACCCTTTGGGTTAAGTTATTCTGCCAGGGGTGGGGCCATTCTCGATTCCCGCACTTTGATTTTCAAAAGCCCTCTGATGCACTGACAGAGTGATGATCCGGGAGTGAACCTTCGACGCGTGGCTTGTTATGAATGCGGCAGATGAGATCTTTGAGTGCATATCTCATGCATTTGAAGGTCGCTGGTTCCCAATACGAAAACCGTATTGGTTCCGCGCGCCTTGTCAGAGCGTCGACCTTGGGTTTCCGACCGCTCATCATGGCAACGGTTCGCCGTGGGTAAGAACCTCAATCTCTTCGTGGGGGTGACCCCAGGCCCACTCATCATTGACAGGTAGATTTTTGAAAAGTGCCTTCGATCTCACTGCGGTTTCCATCCAAGCGTCGCGGAGGCTTACTTAAGAGGGAAAGTGTGCACGGTTTGAGGACACTTTACGCCTTCAATCATATTTGCGCCCAGAGCCTCCCAAACTCCGCCTAGCTTCCCTTCCTTAGCTCCGCTTTGCCGCGATGGAGTTGAGTCTCCCCAAGAGCCGCCTCAAGAGTGATGATGATCTGAAGAAGGTCCGGACCTACATGGGGTGGTCCAGCAACTCCTTCAACCATTTGGTCCGCGCTGGCAAGCTCCCGTTCAAGAAGGAGCGCAATGACGATATGGTGTACTTCACAGCGTACGCCATGGTGGGATTCATTCCACCTTTCTCTTCTTTTCTTTTGATGCTGCTAGACTTTTATGGTCTGCAGCTGTATCACCTTGGCCCCCATTCTTTTCTACTCGTGGCGACATTCGTCCACTTTTGTGAGATGTCGGTGGGTATTCCCCCTGCGTCGAGCTATTCCGCACCTTCTTCACCATCCACACCACCTGCAAGGGGAGTGAGCTTCTTGGCTTCTACTATTTTGTGAAGCGCAAGAACTGCCCCTTCAAATACTTGAAGTCGTTTCCTTCCGGCAAGTGGGACGATTGGAAGAAAGATTGGATCATCATTGCAGCGGAGGAGCACGAGAAGTTGGAGCTACCCGAAGGTCTCCCCAATGTTGACACCGACGCCTAGAGTGTAGTTCCAGTGCTGTCAGATGCCTTCAACTCCATCTTGACCAGGATCCGCGAATGCATGGAAGGTGGAGTGACTCCTCGGATGGTCTTCTGCAACTTCCTGGTCAATAGATGGGCTCCGTTGAAGAAGAGGGAGAAGCTCGCATGGGCCCTCAACAGTGTGATGGATGACGACCGGATTGAAATCGGTCTGAAATCCAATTTGGATGATGAATCCTTGAAGTTTCATCTCAAGAAATTCCAGCATGGGATAAGTGTCAACGGTGATGACTTAGTTACGCCGGCAGCTTTCCTCCCTCTGAACATGGAGGCGCAGTTCAGTAGGGAGCTCCGGAGGAGTATGCCAGTGCTTGACGACCTTGGTGAGGTAGAAAGGCGTCCGACCACCAGGTTGGTGATCCCCGGAGCTTCTGAGGGTGGTCCTACCTCCGCCCCGAGCCGGAAGACTGAAGACACCGGCAAGGGCAAGGGTAAAGAGTCGGCTGAACCCTCTAGCCGAAAGAGGAAGTTGAAGCATGCTGATGGGAGGTCCGTCATACCCGCTCCTTCCACCACGGCTCCTTCTCCACGGCGGGGGAGGTCTTATGGAGCTACTCCTACTCTGGTGCAAGCATCTTCAAGAGGCGTCAGCTCCCCGCAGTCGACCCCGGCCTTAGTACCGACTAAAGGCTCCAGGTCTGGGAGTTCTTCCCAGCCCAGGGAAGCTCCGGCCGAGAGGACTTCGGCTGCTGCGAGTGGTCCTCAACTAAGGTCCGAAGCTGTAGTCTCACCAGACTTGGTGGGCTCTAGCTCCGGGCCTCAGAAGAAGAGGTTCTGAGGCGACTGGGATGGTAGCATCCCTAGGTAAGCATTGATTGCTCACCCGAAATGCTAGTGTTGTTTTTGACGTGTCTTTAATCTTCTCTTCCCTTTATTTCTAGGGTGTCGAAGAAAGGGCCGGGAACTTCAGCGCCTGTTACAGCGGCTGGGGCTGCACCTGCCGAAGTTCCGGCTTCAAGCGCTAAGCCTCCTCATCAAGTGGAGGCAGAAGTTGTGACAGCTCCGGCACCAGCTGTCGTGAGCTTGGACTCGGAGTCCTCACCCGAAGCTCTTGTGGTAGCGCCAGACCACAGGGGAGAAGTCGAAGATACACCCCTGCCGACGGTGACGGAGGCTGATGCTCCAGTGTCAGTGATGCCAGAAGTTCCCACTTTTGGGTCGGAAGTTGTCGAAGCCCTAGCTGTTGAGCCAGAGGTAGTTGAAGCCTTGGCTATTGAGACGGAAATGGTTGAAGGTCCGGCGGCTGAGCCGAAAATGATTGAAGGTCTGGCCTTTGGGTCGGATGATGTTGAAGATCCGGCAACTGGGCCGGAAATGGTTGGAGCTCTGGTCGCTGTACCGGAAGCAAGTGACGTGCCAACGTCTAGGCCAGCTGCGCCAAGGGCGCCGGATGAAGCCCCAACTGCTGCTCCAGAGGTAGTTGTCCCGGAGGTGCCTGGGCCAGAGCCGGAGCAGCTTGAAGAATTGGCGACGGGTCCTCCGGTTTCGGAGCCGGCGGCTAAAGACCCTGAAGCAGCGCTTTCAACTGCTCCGGAGGTGGAAGTTCCCCCACTGGGTTCTTCTACTGTCGCTGAAGGGCTCTCGAAGAGCGGTCCCAGTGCCGCAGAAGTTCAAGGGTCCTCTCTTTGTAGAGTGGGACCCTATTTTTGTGATGGAAAACCCTCTGGAGCATACATAAATGACTCCAGCAGGTCCGGAGCCTATCCCTCTGGTGTTATCCATTGACAACGCCTGCTCGAGTCTCCGACAGGTCCAGCTTGCCTTTGATCATGAGTGCAAATCCTTGGAGGAGGAGCGCCACACCTTGAGGCGTTGGCGCAACAAACTCCATTTTTAGACCAAGCTTGCCCACACGAGGCTGACTGACCAGAAGGAGTGGATTAAGAGGGAGAAGGTCCGGTTAGAATATTGGGACAAGCTGATGGAGGAGAAGGAAGCCGCCATCCGGGTGCTTGACGCTAACTCCAGGGAGATCCTTGAGCAAGCCAAGGAGAGGCGTGATGCTGCTGACGAGCATCACGAAAAACTCACTGAATTGAATGAGGTTCTCCTGAAGTGTCGGTTGGACTTGGAGGCGAGGGAGGAGAAGCTCTTTGAGCAGCAGGGGGATGTCATGAAGAGGGAGGTGGAGGTCACCTAGAAGTTGACTCTGGGTGAACAGAATTTGGCAGATCGCTCAAAGAAGTTTGAGCAGTGGAGTGAAGATGAAAGGAAGAAGTACTGGAAGATGGGGCAAGAGCTCTAAAAAATAGAAGCTGATGTTGCCATTAGGGAGGGGAAAGTGAGAGGCGGGGAGAAAGACCTGGCGGAGAGGCGGAACCGCATCCACCTCCGGGAGTCGAAGTTGATCGACGCGAGAAGAAGGTTGCTGAAAATATGCATCAACATGCCAAAGTGGTGGAACACCTTGCTCGGGAGAGTTCGGAGCTAGCGGCCACCTGGAGGTCACTTGAAGAGCTGTGGAGCTCGAAGACAACTGAGTCCTTGATGGTATGGGACTTCTTGGGACATGCGGACAGGGCCCTTATGCCTCTTGGTTTCAGTCCAGTACACCCGAAGGACCCAGCGCAGGAGCTGGGCCAGATGCTAGTGGCACTTGGTTCAGCTGGCAGCAAGCTCGACGCGATGGGTAATGTCATCGCCGATCAACTGGAGACGGAGGGTAAATCCTTGGCTAAGAATGTCGCCGAGTATGTCTTGGCGTGTTACAAAAGCCGAGACCCCCAATTCTCCCTTGATCCGGTCTTTGAAGGAATCATCGCCGAGGAAGAGGATGCCACCAGAGCTAGTGTCCAAGAAGCTGCCGAGAAGGTTACTTCATTTTTCCACAGGACTTAGATCCTCCAGTGGCCTGGACTTTACTCCTTTTGCCCCTTGTAACCCCAGTTTTGTAATGCAATACTTTTGATTAATGAAATCCTCCTTTCCATCTTGAATTTCACTTTGTCTTCAATATACTGTCCCGTATCTTGTTGGCCCCCTGGTACATGTGTACAATTGAAGTGTGTACATGTACCAAAGGTTGTGGCAGTATATTGACTACTTGAATGCTTCACACTTGTAGATTTTAGGTCTGAAGTCTTCAATTCTAAGGCATCGAAGATAGGCCCCCTAGGATGGTTGGAGCTTGGTAGCTCTGACGTCATCCACTGTCAACATATTGAACGTTGACGACGGACCCCTCTTGGAGGATGTCAGAGCTTAGTAGCTCCGGCGTCGTCCACCATCGCTATGAATTTATGCTTTTCATGCACATTAATGACAAGAGAGAAAGTAAAATTTGTCATCATGTCTATAAATTAGTTGTGACTTATTGTTCTTATTTGGACTTTAGGTCCGAAGAAACTCAGCATGATAACGAGCGTTTTGATATAATCTTTCTAGATCTGCATGCCTTTTTAGTACTCACCCTATTGAGGACTGCCGAGGTGTAGGTAGAGCGGCGTACTTAGGATGCAGGACCAGGCTAAGTCGATAGCACACTCCGGACCTATGTTAGCTTGGCGTTCAGGCAAGTAGTCTATGTAGCAATGTTAAGATCCAAAAAGACTATCAATAAGGCTTGTAATGCATGTGAATTACTTGGAACAAAGCTCAAAATGATTTGCACAACTTTATTATAGACAAGCGGGGTGAAAATAATTTGATATATTGAACCTTGCACAAAAATTAAATGCACGTGGAGTCTGTTTTCACACAACAATGCCTTTCATTATAGGTCTGGATTATAGGGGAGACAAGGACACATTTAGGGTGCTGGACCATGCTAAACGTGCTATATATCTTGTACTAGCCCATTGCATGTAGTTACACTTTTAGTGCTGTGACTGTCTCAAGTGTTACTTGAACTTCCCGGACCCTCCCGGGGAGGTCCGGATGTTCTCCCGGAGGTCTTGCCATTCTCTGTATAATGAATCTACAACATGCATTGTGTGTAATTACTGACTCACCTCCGTGATTCTAAGCATAAAACTTATGGAGGTGCTCAATGTTCCAAGGATTAGGAAGTGGAGTCCCATCCTCAGTTGCCAAGCGAACGCATCCGGGTCGGGACACTTTGATTACTCAAAATGGACCTTCCCAGCTGGGGGAAAGTTTGTTCATTCCTTCCCGAGTTAGTATCTTCCGAAGCACCAGATCGCCTTCCTCGAGTTGTCGGTTGCGCACATGCCTTTGATGATAGCGCCGGAGCGCTTGGCGATAACGTGGATTCCAAACAGCTGCTTGGCACCTTCCCTCGTTGACGAGGTTAATGTCTTCACGCCGGAGCTGGTCCTGCGTGGCTTTGTCGAAGGTCCGGACCCGGAGGGACCCCAAGGTGATTTCTGGAGGAAGGACCGCTTCAGCTCCGTACACCAGGAAGAATGGAGTTTCCCCGGTTGACCAGTTTGGAGTTGTCCTGTTCGCCCATAATGTGGATGGAAGCTCCTCAATCCAATTAGCTCCGTGCTTTTCGAGCGCTCATATGTGTGCGTCTTGAGTCCTTTTAAGATTTCTGCATTTGCTCTCTCGGCCTAGCCATTGCTTGCTGGATGAGCTACTGAAGCGTAGCTTAGTTGAATGTCGAAGTCTTCACAATATTCTTGAAATGCAACACTTGTAAATTGAGTTCCATTGTCAGTTATGACTTTGTTCGGAACTCCAAATCTACATATAATGGACTTCAAAAATTTGATTGTTGATTTCTTGTTGATTGTTACCACTGGAGTTGCTTCCGGCCACTTGGTGAACTTGTCGATGGCAACATACAGGAACCTCTAACCTCCGATGGCTTTTGGGAAAGGTCCTAAGATGTCCATTCCCCACACAACAAATGGCCATGTAGGAGGTATCATTTGTAGCGATTGAGCCGGTGTGTGATGTTTTGCGTGGAACTGACATGCTTCACATTTTTTCACTAGCTCAACCGCATCCTGAAGTGTTGTAGGCCAGTAAAAGCCATGCTGGAAGGCTTTACCGACCAGCGTGCGAGAAGAAGCATGATTCCCGCACTCACCTCCATGGATCTCCGCAAGGAGCTTGCAACCTTCTTCCCTTGCAACGCACTGCATTAGGATGCCATTGGCACCACGCCGGTAGAGATCCCCTTCCACCAACATGTATCTTTTAGCCAATCTGATAACCCGGTCAGCGGATACAGTCTTCAGGAAGGATGTTGTCTTTCAAGTAGCTCTGGATCTCCGAGATCCATGCATCGGAGCTAACTTGAGCTTTTGAGTATTGCATGTTGGGTTGCTCCGAGCTTCCGACAACACCTACGACCCTTGGTGGTCGCCATGGAAACAGGGCCACCGGGACTGCCAGCTTCGAGGTGCTGGTCTCGCCCCCTTCGCTCAGTTCGACAGGCTGAGCTGTTGGTTTTTACAACCTTTGGACGAAGATTCCGTCAAGAGCCGGAGCTCTGGTTGAGGCTTTCGTTGAGGGTTCATCGGCTTCAGCGTTATGAAGACGTTGAACATGATGGAGATCCAGGACTTCGAAGTCCTTGCGAAGCCTCTGGACTTCAAGGTGATAAGCAGCTAATTGAGGATTGTTGCAGGAACATTCACCTTTCACTTGTTTGATGATGAGTTGTGAACCTACCTTTACCAACAACTGTTTGACACCATAAGATAGTGCCACCTTGAGTCCATAGATGAGGGCTTCATACTCTGCCATATTGTTGGTTGCCTTGAAATCAAGGTGTACCATGTACTTGACCTTCTCTCCAGTCAGAGCTAGGAGAAGGATTCCAGCTCTGCCCCCTGCTTTTGCACGAAGCCGTCGAAGTAGAGGGTCCAGTGAGGCTCGGTGAATACTGGAACTTTGAGTTCTAGTTTCTGCTCACTGTGGCCCCCTGGGTTTGATGGAGATGGGGTCCACTCCGCCACAAAGTCAGCCAAGGCTTGACTTTTGATTGCTTGTCTTGACACAAATTCTAGATCGAATTCAGCCAGTTCCGCTGCCCACTTTGCAATGTTCCCAGTAGAATTAGGATTATGCAAAATAGCACGCAGTGGAAAAGAAGTTACCACTGATATTTTGAGGGCTTGGAAGTAGTGATGAAGCTTCCTTGAAGCAATAAGAACTGCGTAAAGCAGTTTATGCACCTCAATGTATCTTTTCTTGGCGTTGTGGAGTACTTCACTGATGAAGTACATAGGGCGTTGTATGGTCCGAACCCTATCAGAAGGACCCGGAGCTTCCTCTCCATCGACCCGGACCCTGTTGGAGGGTTCCGGACTTTCAAGTTGTGCTTCTTGCACCCTCCTGGAGGGGTCAAAAACTCCTTCTTGTTCAACCCGGACTTCATTAAGAAGATCCAGATCATCTTGATTAGCTAGGTGAACCTCCTCAAAGGTATGAGGTTGGACCCCTTGCATTTTGTTTGAGATTCCGTGTCTGGGAGCTTAGACCCAGTAATGTCTTCAGGTGATTCCGGACCCTCCCGGAGGGGTCCAAACTCGTGAATTAGTTGTAGCCCCGGTCTTTCCGCGACCAGGACCATACTGACAACTTCGGTGGTTGCCGAAATGTAAGCAGTAAAGGCTTACCAGGATTCGGAGCTACCAAGATTGGTAGTGTGGTGAGGAGTTGTTTCAGTTCTTGAAACGCCTTTTCTGCTTCTTCAGACCAATGAAATGGTCCAAACTTCCTCAAGAGTTTGAAGAAGGGTAGCGCCCGTTCTGTCAGTCTTAAGATAAACTGGCTGAACGCAGCTATGCATCCAGTTAACTTCTGGACATCTTTAATGCGGACTGGGGGCCGCATATCTTCTATAGCATTTATCTTTGTTGGATTTGCTTCAATTCCTCAATGAGTCACCAAGAACCCCAGAAGCTTCCCGGAGCTAACCCCGAAGACACACTTGTCCGGGGTTCAGCTTGGTGTGCGTGGTGTGCAGCTTGTCGAAGACGGCTTGCAAGTTGTCAAGGAGTGACTCCTTGTTTTTGATCTTCACAACGATGTCATCGACATACACCTCCACCAAGTCTCTAATTAGCTCTCCAAATGTTTTGTACATAGATCGCACAAATGTTGAAGCAACATTTTTAAGACCGAATGGCATGGCAGTATAACAGTACAATCCATCTACTGTTATGAAGGCAGTATGCTCTTCATCTTCCTTAGACATTTGGATTTGATGATATCCAGAATATGCATCTAAGAAACACAATAGCTCACACCCGGAGGTGGATTCCACTATCTGATTTATTCTAGGTAGTGGAAATGGATCCTTTGGACATGACTTATTTAAGGTGGTGTAGTCAATACACATCCGAAGTTTCCCATCGGCCTTGGGTACAACAACTGGGTTTGCCAGCCATTTTGGATGGAAGACTTCCCGAATGAATCCAGCTTCGAGCAACTTCTTGATTTCCTGTCGGATGAAGTTTTGTCGCTCAATTGATTGCTTCCGGGGCTTCTGGTGTACATGTCGTGCGTCTGGGTAAATCTTCAAAATGTGCTCAATCACCTCCCTAGGAATACCTGGCATTTGTGACGGTTGCCAGACAAACACGTCGACATTAGCCCGGAGAAAGGTAATGAGCACGAGTTCCTATTTGTTGTTCAGACCACCCGATATACAGGTAGTCTAAGTAGCATTGGAGCCAATTTGGACGACCTTGAAGGGAATGTCGGTGTCGCCGCTTGGTTCCACACGGGGTGCGAAGGTAGAGCCTTTATGACGAATGCTTGGGGGGTTCGGAGCTGGCTCCTTTCCAGATGCTTCCTCTTGCGCTGTGGTAAGCGCATAGAGTTCTTCTAGAGCGGTAACTCCTGCGGTGTGATCTCCACGAATCCGGAGAACACTCGTGGGTGTTGGCATCTTCAACACCAAGTAGCCATAATGGGCAGCAGCCATGAACTTGTATAAAACTGGCCTGCCCAGAATGGCATTAAATGGCAGACTGATCTGCGCGACGTCGAAGACCAATTTCTCGGTTCGGTAGTTCTCCCGGGTCCCGAAGGTCACTGGGAGTGTGATGGAACCGAGAGGAGTAATGGTTCCCGGACCTACTCTAGAGAAAGGTCGGGATGGGCGAAGGTCCGAAGGACAGAGTTGAAGCTTAACGAAAGCTTTGAAGCTTATGAGGTTTAGCCCAGAACCTTTGTCCACCATTACATGGTGGATTTGAATATTGTTAATGGTGGGTGACACCATCAACGGGAGTTGGCCAGCCCCGATCATGTTTTGGGGGCAGTTCGAAGCATCGAAAATGATGGGAGTATCCATCCACTTCCGATGTGGCTCCGCCTTAGCAGTGGGAGCTGCCACAGCCATGTCCCGCCACATTGTCTTGAGGATGCGGCGAGAGGTGATATCCCAAGAACCACCATAGATGGTGTTCAGGGTCTTCCGACGCTCGTTGTCAGAGGAGTCAGAGTCGTTGTCGACAGTGTTGTAGATGACTTTCAAGACCTTTTTGGGGTCCTGGAAACCTAGCTCCTTTTCGGGCGGAGCTACGTCGACTTTTTGTTTTCCTTCCCTTTGATGGAAAGGAGCTTCTTCCCGACGCTTGTTATAGCGCTCGGCAAGGTTCTAGACCTCCCGACACTCTTCCAAGTTGTGTCAGTTTGTCTTGTGAATCGGACACCATGCTTTGGAACTATTGCCGTCTTCTGATGAAGGACGAGGTCGCTTCTCGGGGCGTGCCCCCCGACACTAGGAGCTGCGACAGCAGCAGCGGCTGGAGCGCCGGCCGATGACTTCTTTTTGCCACTATCGGAGGTAGCGGCTTCAGTTTTGGAGGACTTCTGGTTGGCCTCCGGAGCTGGCTTAAAATGCATTTCACGGCCCTCCGTAGCTCTAGCACATTTGTCGGCTAGACTGAAGAGCTCTATGACGCTGGTAACTTCTTTAATGGCCAGCTTCTCCAACATCTTCTTATCTCGAACGCTCTGTCTGAATGCAATGATAACAGAAGAGCTCAAGATTGAAGGGATGGTATTTCGTACCTGAGAGAACCTCTAGATGAAGGATTGTAGCAATTCCCCCGATATTTGCTTTACGACAAACAGGTCTAATTCAGTGTTGGGCCGGGTGTAGGAGCTCCCGAAATTGGCAGTGAATTGTTGGCATAGCTCCGCACAACTATTAATGGAGTCGGGTGGAAGACTCATGAACTAGGAACTTGCAGTCCCAGTTAAAGCCACCGAAAAGTAATTGACCATTACAGCCTCATCACCCCCTGCTGCCAGTATGGCAGTGGAGTAGATTTGAAGAAATTCGGCGAGATTGACAGTACCGTCGAATTTTTCCAATAGGTGAGGCTGGAACTTCTGTGGCCATCTGACCATGCACAAATGCATGGTCAGGGCAGAACAACCTCCTCCTACTCCTTGAGGAGCAGGGTTGTCCCGAGCCTCTCGCCTCTCACTAGCTCGCTCGATGTGGACACGGCCATCCTGCTGCCGGTAACAGCGATCTAGTTCCGACCGCAGGTCATGAGTTGGGATCCTGGTGATGGTATGGGTGCGTCGTGCCCCGGAAGGCAACGAAGTCACATGATGAGATGCAACACGTCTCCTCTACTGCGAAACTTGAGGACCAAGTCGGCCAGACAAGGTCCGTCATTGTGATGGTGCTCATTCTGAAGGGGGGGGGACCTTGATTGCTGATGCGTGCAGCCGCAACTGCAACCAGATGGTCAACATCAGCTCTCCACTGCTCCATAGCACCCTGGGGTGCACCTGGAGGCGGTGGGTGTTGTAGGAGAGCTCGCGCAACAATGAGCGCGTGCTCAGGGTTGTTGTTTGTCGATGCAGTGATCGACGCGGATGCCCCATCTTGTTGACCAACATTGTTTGCCGGAACAGATGTTGGTTGTGGTGTCATAGCGCCTGCTGGAACAATGGCAGCTGCTGGTTGTTGGACGTTGGAGGGATTGCCTCCAACAGGTTGTCCAGCTTGGTTGCCATTGGAAGATCCAACAACTAAATTCACCATCTTGTGATCTCGGGATTGTTCCCCCTACCTGGCGCGCCAAATGTCGAAGTGTTTGATACAACACTTCCCCCGAACCCGCTGAGAAGCAGCCTGCAGAGGTTCTTTTATGGTTGAGGTACGCAGAGATCAAGATCAAGATGATGACACCAGAGATTTAAGTAATTCGGGCCGCTTGAGCGTAACACCCTACTCCACGGGATTCATGTTTTTGTATTGTGCGAGTATGTTCGCTAGTATATGGGTCAGCTCAGCTGGGATCGGATCGAATCCCCCTGAGTTCGTGTGTTACAACCCTTTTATAGTTCTAAGGACTAACTGTTACAAAGCTTGCCTGGCCCGACATGTGGCCCTGGCGTATTTAATGGCCTAATACACTGTCCAAAGAGTATTAAGCATGATTAATAGTGTGATAATGTGCCTTAGTGGCAGCGTTACCCCTATTAACAGCGCTCTTGATCGCGTGTCGTTAATACAACATTAACAACACATAATTACATCTTGTAACTGCCGCATTAATCACACTTGATGGCTCATGCTGAAGGATATCTGCCAGTGTACGCGTCGATGAAGGTCCGAAGACTCCATACGTGGAAGCTCCGGAGCTTTCCATACGGGAGGTTAGGTCCAGGGCTACTGTACACGTGTCGGCACCGAAGCTCCTCTCTGCTGGGGGTTAGCTCCGGGACTGTTGTATACGTGTTGGCACCGGAGCTTTCCTTTGTTGGGAGCTTAGTTCCGATTTTTCTTTACACGTGTTGACCCAGGAGCTACCCATATGAGGGGAGTGGGTCCGGTGTAATGTGACATGTGGGGCCCCAGGAGTCCTTCAACTTAGACAGGTAGAACTCCCTTGTACTCTTCGCGGTATCGCGGGGTATCCGGTATGCAGGGTACCGACAGCAGCGATTCCCCCATTGTTTGCTTCACAGCAAATAAGTCTAGTTCAGTGTCGGCCAGGTGTAAGAACTCCCGAAGTTGGCAGTGAACTATTGGCATAGTTCCGCGCAACTATTGATGGAGTTGTGTGGAAGACTCATGAACCAGGACCAAGCGGTCCCAGTCAGAGCCACCAGGAAGTAGTTGGGCATTACGGCCTTGTTGCCTCCTGTTGCTAGTATAGTAGTGGAGTAGATTTGAAGGATTTCGGCGGGGATGACAGTCTCGTCGAATTTCTCCGGCAGATGAGGTCAGAACTTCTGTGGCCAATAGACCATGCGTAGGTGCATGGCCAAGGCAGAACAACCT
Source organism: Tuctoria greenei (assembly GCA_036927565.1). Lineage (NCBI taxonomy): Eukaryota > Viridiplantae > Streptophyta > Magnoliopsida > Poales > Poaceae > Tuctoria > Tuctoria greenei. The sequence goes on from JAYESD010000002.1 coordinate 184,206,072, forward strand.
CCTCCTACTCCCATTGGAGCAGGGTTATCCCGAGCCTCTCGCTTTTCGCGAGCACGCCCAATATGGACATGGTCGTACTGTTGTCGGTAGCGGTGGTCAAGCTCTGACCGCAAATCGTGTGTCGATAACCTCGACATAGTGTGGGTGTGACGCGCCCCAAAAGGCAGTGATGTCACCTGTTGAGATACAGCACACCTTCAGTGTTGTGACACGTGAGGACCAAGTCTTCCAGACAAGGTCCTACGTTGAGCTGGTGCCTGCCCTGAAGTGGGAGGACCTTGATTGCTGATGGCATCGGCTGCGGCTGCAACCAGATGTTGAACATCAGCACGCCACTGCTCCATCGCACCCTGAGGTGCTTTGAGCGTTGGTGGGTGCTCCAACAGAGTTTGCACAGCAATTAGTGCATTCTCAGGATTGTTGTTTGCCAATGCTGTGACCGACATAAGTACCCCATCTTGCTGTCCAACATTGTTTGCCAGAGCAGATGGTGGTGGTGGTGCGATGCCTACAGGGACAACAACGTCCGCTGATTGTTGCATGTTGGAAGGATTCCCTTCAACAGGTTGCACAACGTTGTTGCCGTTGGATGATCCTGCGGCAGAGTTCACCATCTTGTGATCTCAGGCGCCCCTTGCTGGCGCGCCAAATGTCAAAGCATACGAACGACACTTCCCCCAGTACTACTAAATTGTAGCCCGCGCAGGTTCTTGTATCGGTTTGGGCGCACAGAGATCTAGAACAAGATGATGAAAAAAGAATTTACGTGGTTCGGGCTGCCTAAGCGTAATACCCTACTCCACGGGGTGTGTGTTATTGTATTGAGGGTTTCAACTGTGTTGGTGTGCGTATGATCTTAGATGTCCATGTACCGTGTGGCGCAGTTCTTTTATAGTTTTAGGACTGGCGGTTACATCACTTTCCTGACCCGACATGTGGTCCTAGCATATTTAATAACTTAATACTTGGTCTACGAGTATTAAGTGTGATTAAATGTGTGATAACGTGTCTTAATGGCTGCGTTACCCCTATTAACAGCTCACTGATCGTGTGTCATTAATATAGCATTAATGACATTTAATCAGGTCTTGTAACTGTCGCTTGAATGTCCGTGCTGTTTGAGATCCGTCAATATCCTCGTTAGTGTAAAGTCAAAAGGATCCACACGTGGCAGCTCTGGAGCTTCCCCTCGTGGGGAGATAGGTCTGGTGCTGCCATACACGTGGCGGCACCGGAGCTCCCCTCTACTAGGGGTTAGGTTCGGGGTCATTATCCACCTGTCAACCCTGGAGCTTCCCTATGTTGGGAGTTCAGCTCTGGTCTTACATTACATGTGGCAGTCCCGAAGCTACCTATCTGAGGGAGGCGGGTCCAGTGTCGTGTGACATGTGGGGTCTGAGGAAGCCTTCAACTCTGATAAGTGGAACTCTCTTACACTTCTTGCGGTATCATGGGGTAGCCAATACGCAAGGTACCAACAAGGATGATTCGAGCATTCATGCCTTGAAACGTCACTCTTTGCTCATTAATTCGTGAGAGTCTGGGATTCCACAGGATGACTCTCGAAGAAGTACTAGGGAGGATCATCAACCATGAGATGATGGATCAAGAAGCTATGTTCTGCAATGACCTTCAAAAGCTCTCCTCCTCCAAGAAAAGGGATGTTGCATTCAGGACAACATCCTCAAGATCTCAAGAAAAGGGAGAGAGTGATGAAGAGAGCCCTAACACTGATGAGGAAGAGGCACTCTTCATCAACAACTTCAAGAGGATGTGGAGAAGAAAGAGGGGGAGCCACCACTGTGAAGGCAAGAGCAAAGACAAGCCAAAGACAAGATCAAAGAGGGCTTGCTCCAATTGTTGAGAATATGACCACTTCATTGTGGATTGCCCACATGAAGAGAACAAGAAGAAGAAGGAGGTCAAGTCTCAAGATAAGAAATACTTCAAGAAGAAGAATCAATCGGGACATGCCCACCTTGAAAAGGAGTGGGATTCAAATGAAGAATCTTCCTCCGATGAAGAACAAAAGATAGGAACTGTTGCTATGAAGAAGATAACCATGGAGAACAAGCTCTTCCCCAACTTGGAGAACTCAAGGCAAACTTGCCTCATGGCCAAGGAGGGAAGAAAGAAGGTCAAATCTAAATTCTCTTCTTCAATTTCTTCGCATGATAATTTTAATAGTAATAGTGTGAATGAACATATGCTTAAGGATATGAGTAAGAGTACTTTGAAAAGATTGAGATTGTTGACGGATGAGATATTTGAGAAGGAAGAGCTCATTAACCATCAAGAGGACATACTCATCCAACAAAAGGATAGATGTCAAGAGTTTGAGGAGCTCTTGGAGCTTGAAAGATAGAGAAGCAATGCACTTGAGTGTTCACTCACTTTGAGCAAGGAAACGTGCTTAAGTATGAACTTGTTAACTTGACAAAAGTTAACAAGATCCTTGAAACACAAGTGGAGTCTCTCAAGGTCAATTCACCTTCTACCTCTACAAGCTCGTCTTCCACAAATATCAAAACCGAAACAACTCAACCTTGCAAATGCTCTAACTTGATTATAAAACTTAAAGATGATCTTGAGTTGGCACAAACCAACCAAGCACCAAAGGGTGGCATCTTTGACAAGGAGAAGATGGCATATGCATGTAGTGCATACACCAACACAAGACATCCCCTTGTCAAGGATGGTCTTGGCTATTCTAGAGAGAGGAGGCAAAACGCCAAAACTCCCAAGAATAGCAAAGACTTGATTGTTTTTTTCAAAAGAGGTTCATATAACTACAACAAAGGAAAGAATATTGCTACATCTCTTAAAATGTCTAAGAAGGAACCTCATCCATTATTCCATGACTTTGATGCTTCATATGTGTTATTAAGGAACAAGTTTGGTAAAGCTTATGCTAGGTATGTTGGGCCACACTGCAAAAGTCTTAAACCTTGTGTATGGATGCCCAAGTGCCTCTTGACTAACATCAAAGGATCCAACACCGCTTGGGTACCTAAAGACAAGGCTTAAATCCTTTTTGTAGGCATACTCCTTCGATGGAACCAAGTGGGTTCTTGATAGCGGATGCACTAATCATATGACTGAAGAGAGTAAGATGTTTGTAGAGTATGAGCAAAATGAAGATCCAAGTGAAGGGATCTACTTTGGGGACAATAGCCAAGGAAAAATACTTGGCACCGGTAAAATTTCTATATCCCCTAATCATACTCTTTCAAATGTTTTACATGTTGATTCACTTGATTATAATCTCTTGTCCATATCACAACTATGTGAGAAAGGTTATAATTGTTTATTCACTAATGAGGGTGTGACCGTCATAAGAAGAAGCAATGACTCAATTGCTTTTAAGGGTGTACTCTAGGGAAAGCTCTATCTTGTGGATTTCTTCGCAGATAGAGCTCAACTTGATACACGCTTAATTGCAAAAACTAACATGGGATGGCTTTGGCATATAAGGCTAGCCCATGTTCGGATGAGGAATTTGCAAAAACTCCTTAAGGGCGAGCACATCCGAGGTTTGAAGAATGTTGTGTTTGAAAAGGATAGGTCATGTAGTGCATGCCAAGTCAGAAAGCAAGTTGGAGCCCAACATCCATCCAAGAACATCATGACAACAGCAATACCATTGGAGCTTCTACACATGGACCTCTTCGGTCCAATCGCCTACATTAGTATTGGCAGTAACAAATATGTTCTTGTAATTGTTGATGATTTTTCATGTTTCACTTGGGTGTTCTTTTTGCATGATAAGAGTGGGACTCAAGGTGTCCTCAAGAAATACTTGAGGAGAGCTCAAAATGAGTTCTCCTTAAGTATCAAGACCATAAGGAGTTACAATTGCACCGAATTCAAGAACACTCAGGTTGAAGAATTCTTGGATGAAGAAGGCATCAAGCATGAGTTCTTGGCCCCCTATTCACCTCAACAAAATGGGGTGACCGAGAGGAAGAATAGAACTCTAATTTAGATGTCAAGAACCATGCTTGATGAGTACAAGACGTCAGACCGGTTTTGGGCGGAAGCGGTTAACACCGCTTGCCATGCCATAAACCGGTTGTATCTTCACCGCATTCTTAAGAAGACGTTTGTCGAAGTGTGCGACCGACACTTCCCCTGGTACTACTAAAGTGTAGTTCACGAAGGTTTGTATTCGGTAGGGGCGCGCGTAAGATTAGAACAAGACAGTGACACGAGGAGTTTTACGTGGTTCGGGCCGCCTGAGCGTAATACCATACTCCACGGGGTGGTTGTTGAGTGTGTGTGTTTGCTTGTGAGCGTATGAGCTTGCCTGATTGGGCTTGGTTTCTACTGTGCGGTGCAGTCTTTTTATAGTCCAAGAACGTCCATTAAAATGGTAGACTGGCCCGACATGTGTCCCTGGCGGTCTTTAATTATCTAATACACGATCTATATGTATTAAGCATAATTAACAGTGTAATAACGCGCCTTAATGGCGGTGTTACTGGTACTAAAGGTCCTCTGATCGTGTGTCATTAACATCACATTAATGACACATAATCAGGTCTTGTAATAGCTTCTTTAATTGCCCCTTGAAGGTCCGTGCCGTTAGAGATCCGGCAGTCTTCCTGTTGCGCCTTAGGTTCGAAGGATCGACACGTGGCAGCTCCGGAGCTTCCCTCTATGGGGAGGCAGGTACGGAGCTGCTATACACGTGGCAGCACCGAAGCTTCCCTCTACTGGAGGTTAGGTCCGGGGTCATTGGACACGTGGCATGACCGGAGCTTCCCTATACAGGGAGTTAGGTCCGGCCTTGAGTTACACGTGGGGGTGTTGGAGCTACCCAAACGAGGGAGGCGGGTCCAATGCTGTAGGACACGTGGATCCTTTGGAAGTCTTTAACTTGGACAGGTGGAACTCTGTAGCTTTTCTTTCGGTATCACGGGGTACCCGGTAAGCAAGGTACAGACAGTGGCCCCCGAGCCCACCTCTGGGAGAAATCCTTTGGGTGAATTTATTCTGCTAGAGGTGGGGCCATCATAGATTCCCGCACTGCAGCTTCAAAGGTCTTTTCATGGGCCGTTGGGGCGACGGTCTGTAGTTAAACCATCGCCACGTGGCTCTTCTTGACGCAGCAGGTGAGATCCTGGCGTTGAGATCTCACGCAATTGAAGGTCGTTGGTTCTCAATATGAAAATTGTATCGGTTCTGAGCGCCCTGTTAGGTCGTCGCCCTCGGGCTTCCAACTTCCCATCATGACAAAGGTTCACCTAGTGTGATAACTGCGACTCTTCCGTCAAAGTGGATCCGTGCCCATTCGTCATTGAAAAGGTAATCTTTTGAAATGAAATCTTTATCCTGATGCAGTTTCCGTCCAAGCGTTGCAGAGGCTTACTTAAGAAGAAAAGCTTGCACGGTTTGAGGACTTTTTACGCTTTCCACCGAACTTGCGCACATAGCCTCTCAACCTTTGCATAGCCCTTCCACCCTTTGCTCTGCTTTGCCACGATGAAGTTGGGTCTTTCTCGGAGCTAGATCAAGAAGGATGAAGATTTGAAGAGAGTCCGCACCTTAATGGGGTGGTCGAGCGACTCCTTCAACAACTAGATCCGTACCAGCAAGTTCCCCTTCAAGAAGGAGAATCCCGGCGAGATAGTTTACTTCCTGTCATATGCTATGGTGGGGCTCATCCCACCATTTTCAAGTTTCCTGCTGATGCTGCTGGACTTCTATGGTCTACAGCTTCACCACCTCGACCCCCACTCCTTCTTGCTAGTGGCGACCTTCGTCCACTTTTGCAAGATGTGGGTGGGAGTGCCACCCTGTGTCGAGCTCTTTCGGACCTTCTTCAAGATCCACGCAACTGGGAGGAGCAATGAGTACCTGGGCTTCTACTACTTCATGAAGCACAAGAACTCATCGCTCAAGTACCTGAAGACATTTTCGTCCGAGAAGTGGGACAGCTGGAAGAAAGATTGGGTGGTGATCATGGTGGAACACCACGACATGCTGGAGCTACCCGAATGTCTCCCCAACATCGACACTAACATCTGGGAAGTGGTTTCGATGCTGTCTGGGGAATACAACCCAATCCTGACAAGCATCCGGGAATGTGTCGAGGGAGGGGTGACTCCTCTCATGGTCATCGCCAACTTCTTCACAAACCGGTGGGCTCCACTACAGACCAGGGAAAGGCCTGCCTAGGCATTTGGTGGAGAGCACGACCACAATCGGATCGAGACTGGCTTTGGGACTCCATCTTCAGAAGTTACAGCACGGAGTCATCCGCCCTGATGATCTAACTCCTCTGGTGGATTTCCTGCCGTTAAACATGGTACCAAAGATCAGAAGAGAGCTCCAAAAGAAGATGCCAACTCTTGATGACTTGGGCCTCATGGACAAGAATCAAAGCGTTCCTCCGCCCGTAATTGCTATCCCGAGAGCTCCCTGCTCCCATGAAAGCTTCAGGCCTGCTCCGGTCAGCGGCAAGGGCAAAGGTCCCGCCACTTCCCCTTCAAAGAAATGTACCTCCGACAAGGGCAAGGAGAAGGCTCCTGTCAAAGTTCCGAGTCACAAGCGGAAGCTGACGAGGAGCGATGGAATCAAAGTAAGGGAAGTTCCGGTGGAGGTAACCCCTAAACCTCGGCTTAGGTCCGTGGTGATCGTGCCTCCAGCTTCGGCTAATTCTTTGGCTCCAGCATCAGGATAAGGCGCTGGCTCCAGCAAGTCAACTCCGACCCCGGTGCCAACTGGTGACTCTGGGCCCGGGGTACAACCTGTGACGGTAGAGGTCTCAAATGTGGCATCTCCTGCTACCGCCACAACTTCAAGTTCGGGCCCCGGAGCATCTGCCTCGCTGATGACTATGGGCTCTAGCTTCCAGCACCCAAGGAAGAGGATTTGCGCCGACTGGAGCGGCGATACTCCTAGGTGAGGATTGGCTCTTTAACTTCTGTTTTGATTTTGCTCTTTCCTTATTCTTGAACTCTCTACTTTTCATTTCTAGAATTTCCAGAATGAGCACAACATCTCCAGTGCCTACTGTGGCTCCGGTGCCTACTGCAGCCCTGATGCTTGTGGTTGCACTGGAGGTTGCATCACCTGAAGCTCCCCTCCAAGTTTCTACTTCTTCCCCAGCGGTGGTGGTAGATGACACGATAGCTCCAACGCCAGCTGTCGTGGATCTGGATTCAGTGACGACACTAGAAGCTCACGTGGCAGTGCCGGACCATGCGGAGGAAGATTTTGTGGAAGCTTTGGCAGTTCTAGAACCTTCTTTGGAGGCTCCGGCATCTATGCCAGTGGTGGTGGAAGCTTCGGGTAGCACTTCATTGCCAGCTCCAGAAGTGGCGGCTCTAGAGGTGGCTATGTTCGAGCCAGGGCAATCAGAGGATCCACCTGCAGGTCCTTAATCTTCAGAGACAATGATTGAAGATCTGGCTGAGGGACCTTCTTCATCAGCCCTAGAGGTCGGAGCTCCTTTGGCAGGTCCTTCTTCTGCTGTTGATATTGATGAGCTCCCGGAAGCCGGTCCCCGCGATGTGGAGCTGTTGAATAACATGCTTGCGCCATGGGATCCGGTTGTAATTTTGGAAGACCCAATGGAGCCTGTCAAAGCGCCTCAAGCAAGTTCGGAGCATATCCCCCTGGCATTGTATATTAACAACGCTTGTTCAAGTCTCCGCGAGGTCCAGCTCGCCTTTGACCATGAAAGCAAGGCTCTTGAAGAAGAGCGCAACACCTTAAGGCGTTGGCACAATAGACTTCCATTCGAGACAAACTTACACAGTCTAGGCTGGCTGACCAGAAGGAGTGGGTGGCCAAGGAGAAGGCTGCCATCAAGGCTCTCAACGAGAAGACTCGAGAGATTTTCAAGCATGCTAGAGAGACCAATGAGGCTGCTGATGATCGTCAAGACAGCCTCAAAGAACTGAATGAAGTACTCCTCAAGCGTCGTGAAGCTCTTGATGAAAGGGAGGATAAACTCATGGAGAAACATGAAGATCTCTTGAAGAGGGAGGAAGAACTCGCCCCGAAGCTGACACTAGGCAAGCAGAGTTTGGCTAACCGCGCCAAACAATTTGAGCAGTATTGCGCTCTAGAAAAGGAGAGGATTTGGCAGGTGGGGCAGGACGTCTCCAAAAGAGAGACTGATATCTCCACGAGGGAGGACAAGGTAAAAGCCAAGGAGAAAGACTTGGCAAATCGAAGGAACTGTATCTACCTCCGGGAAAAAGAGCTCAGCGACCAGGAAAAGCGGATGGTTGAAAGTATTCAGCAGCACGCCAAGGAAGTCAAGCGCTTCTCCAAGGAAGGTTTTGCGGAACTTTCGGTTGCCAGGAAGTCACTGGAGGACCTAAATGGGTTGAGAGAAGCTGAGTCCCAGCAAGTCTGGGACTTCTCAGGGCATGCCAACAAGCTTTGGTGTCGTTTGGTTTCAGCTCGATACGTCCGGCTGACCTAGAGCCAGAGATGGAGAAGGCGCTGGTGGCATTGACCTCCGCCGGCAAAAAACTTGATGCCATGGGTGACGTAGTCGTCGACGAACTAGAGACTTGAGGAAGGACCCTGGCCTGGAACATTGTTGAATACGTCCTTGCATGTTTCAAGAGTCGGGACCCTCATATGTCTTTACATCCGGTGTTCGAAGGACCCGTTGTCGAGGAGGAGCAAGCCGCCAGGGCCAGCATTCGAGATGCTACCCATACAATTGCCTCATTCTTCAATACGAACTCCAGTAATTAGGACTTTTTTTTGCCTTTGACTCGTAATCCTCATTTTGAATCAATGAAATCCAGTCTTTTGAATGAATGAATTCCATTTTGTTTGTGTCTTTAATGCATTGTCCTTTATATTGTTGGCCCCCTCATAAATGTACACAATTTGATTGCGAACATGTACCAAAAGGATTTGACAATGTCTTGATGACTTCACTCCTCGCTCGTAGCCAAATTGATAGCTCCAAGTTTTGAAGTTTACCTCCAACATCTCTAGGGACCCTTTGTGACATCGACGGTGGGCCCCCTGGGAGATGTTGGAGCTAGGTAGGTCCGACAGCACCCACTATCAATGCTTAGGAACGTCGACGGCGGGCTCCCTGGGGGTTGTCGGAGCTTCTTAGGTCCGACAGCACCCACTATCAACGCTTAGGAACGTCGACGACGGGCCCCCCTGGGAGTTGTTGGAGCTTGTTAGGTCCGACGGCGCCCACTATCAATGCTTAGGAACGTCAACGGCGGGCCCCCTGGGAGTTGTCAGAGCTTGTTAGGTCCGACGAGGCCCACTATTAACGCTTAGGAACATCGACGGCGGGCCCCCTAGTGGTTGTCGGAGCTTGTTAGGTCCGACGGCACCCACTATCAACGCTTAGGAACACCGACAGCGGGCCCCCTGAAAGTTGTCGAAGCTCGTTAGGTCCAACAGCGCCTACTGTCAACTCTTAGAAACGTCGATGGTGGGCCCCCTGGGGGTTGTTAGAGCTTGCTAGGTCCGACGGCACCCACTGTCAACGCTTAGAAACATCGACGACGAGCTCCCTAGGAGTTGTCAAAGCTTTGATAAGTTTGACGGCGCCCACTGTCAACGCATAGAAACGTTGACGGCAGGTCCCCTGGGAGTTGGCGGAGCTTTGGTAGGTCCGTTGGCGTCCACTATCAACGCTTAGGAACATCGACGGCGAGCCCCCTGGGGGTTGCCGAAGCTTTGGTAGGTCTGACGGCGCCCACTGTCAATGCGTAGAATGTCGACGGCAGACCCCCTGGGAGTTGTCAGAGCTTTGGTAGGTCCGACGGCACCCACTGTCAATGCATAGAGCATCAACGGTGGGCCTCTGGGATCGACGGAGCTTCTCGGCTTCAATGGTGTCCACTATGAGCGCATAATATGTCGACGACGAACCTCCTCGGGGTGATTTTTCCACTATCTTCGTTTAGATCACTGTTAATTCTTCACGTCAACGGCTGGCCCCCAAGGGTGTTTTTGGAGCTTGGTAGCTCCGAGGACGCCCACTTTCAACGTATAAAATGTCGACGGCGATCCCCCTGGGGGTCGTTGGAGCTTAGCAGCTCTGGCATCGACCACCATTGCCATGAGTTTCTCATTTTCCTGCATATTAAAGACAAGAAAAACAGTAAAATTCGTCCACTCATCTATAACTTGTTTGCGACTTACCGTTCTTATTTGAATTTTAGATCCAAAGGAACTCAACATAATAACAAGTATATCGATATAATCTCTTCAGATCCGAACGCCTTCTGGACCCGCCCTACTGAGGCCTGCCAAAATATAGGTAGAGTGGCGTACTTAGGGTGCTTGACCAGTCTAAGTCGATAGCGCACTCCGGACCCGTCATTGGCTTTGGCGTTCGGGCGAGTAGACCATCTAGCGATGCTAAAATCCAAAAAAGATCAACAATATAACTTGTATATCATATGAATAACTCGAACTAAATCTAAAAAAGAATTGCACAACTTCGTTATAGACAAGAAGGAAAAGATAATAAAAGAAATGAGTCTGTACAAAATTAATGCACATGGAATCTGTTTTCACACAACAATATCTTTCATTATAGGTCCGAATTACAGGGGAGACAAGTACACACTTAGGGTACAGAACCAGGCCAATTATGCTATTCATCTTGTTCTAACCCCAGGGTAGGTAGCTACACTTGAAGTACAATGACCAAGTTAATTGTGCTTGAACTGTCCGGACCCTCTCGGAGGGGTTCAGATGTTCTCCCTGAGGACCTATCTGACTCTGTTCATAGACTCTATAATTTACATTATGTGTAACTACAGACTCACCTCCGTGAAACTAAGCATAAAACTTACGAAGGTGCTCGATGTTCCATGGTTTGGGAAGCGGAGTCCCATCCTCTGTTGCCAAGCAAACGCATCCGGGACGGGATACTTTGATCACATGGAAGGGACCTTCCCAACTGGGGGACAATTTGTTCATCCCTTCACGAGTTAGTATTCTCCGCAACACCAGATCGCATTCTTCAAGCTGTCAATTGTGCACATGCCTTTGGTGATAGCACCGGAACGCCTGGCGATATCATGCATTCCAAACAGTTGCTTGGCACCTTCCCTGGTTGATGAGGTCAAGGTCTTCACATCAGAGCTTGTCCTGCGCGGCTTGTCCAAGGTTCGAACCCGGAGTGACGCCATGGTGATCTCCGGAGGAAGGACTGCTTCAGCTCCGTACACCAGGAAGAAGGGTGTCTCTCCAGTTGACCGGCTAGGTGTTGTCCTGCTCGCCCAAAGTACAGACGGAAGCTCCTCTATCCAGTTGGCTCCATGTTTCTTTAGGCGCTCATATGTGTGCGTCTTGAGTCCTTTTAGTATTTCTGCATTTGCTCTCTCGGGTTGGCTATTACTTGTCGGCTGAGCTATTGATGCATAGCTGACTTGAATGCTGAGGTCTTCACAATATTCTTGGAATGCTGCACTTGTGAATTGGGTTCTGTTGTCAGCTATGACTCTGTTCGGAATTCCAAATCTGCACACTATGGACTTCAAGAACTTGATAGCAGATTGCTTGTTGATAGTCACAACTGGAGTAGCTTCCGACCACTTGGTGAACTTGTCGATGGCAACGTACAGGAACCTGTAACCTCCGACGGCTTTTGGGATAGGTCCCAAAATGTCCACCCCCACACAGCGAATGGCCATGTAAGAGGTATCATTTGCAGTGACTGAGCCGATGTGTGAATTTGTTTCGCGTGGAACTAGCACGCTTCACACTTTTTTACCAGCTCAACTGCGTCCTGGAGTGCTGTAGGCTAGTAAAAGCCATGTCGGAAGGCTTTATTGACCAGTGTATGGGAAGACGCATGGTTCCCACACTCGCCTCTATGGATTTCCACGAGGAGCTCGTAGCCTTTTTCCCGGGCAATGCACCGCATTAGGACGCCATTAGCACCGCGCCGGTAGAGATCCCCTTCTACCAGCATGTATCTTTTAGCCAATCTGATGATCCAGTTAGCGAATGCACCATCTTCAGGAAGTATGTTGTATTTCAAGTAGCTTCGGATCTTCGAGATCCATGCATCGGAGCTATCTTGAGCCTCCGGATCTTGCGCACTGGGTTGCTTAGAGCTTCTTGCAGCGCCTGCGATCCTTGGTGGACGTCATGGTAACAGGGCCACTGGGACAACCAGCTTTTGGGTGCTGGTCTTGCCCCGTTCGCCTAGTTAGACAGGCTGAGCGGTAGGTCTTAACAACCTCCTGACAAAAACTCCGTCGGGAGCTTGAGCTTCAGTTGAAGCCATCGTTGAGAGTTCATCAACTTCAGCGTTGTTGAAACGCTAGACATGACAGAGGTCCAGGACATGGAAGTCCTTCTGGAGCTTCTGAACTTCAAGGAGGGAAGCAGCGAATTATGAGTTATTACAACTGCATTCGCCTTTGAATTGCTTGATAATGACTTGCAAATCACCCTTCACTAGCAACTGCATGACGCCATACGATAGCGCCACCTTGAGCCCGTAGATGAGAGCTTCATACTCTGCCATGTTGTTGGTTGCCTTGAAGTCAAGGTGTACCATGTACTTGACCTTCTCTCCGGTCGGAGCGAGGAGAAGGATTCCAGCTCCGGCTCCCTGCTTTTGCACATAGCCATCAAAGTAGAGAGTCCAATGAGGCTCGGTGAAGACCGGGACCTTGGGTTCCGGCTTCTGCTCACTGGGGCCCCCTTGATTTAATTAAGAAGGGGTCTGCTCCGCCACGAAGTCAGCCAATGCCTAACTTTTGATAGCATGTCGAGGCAAGAATTCGAGATTGAACTCTGCCAGCTCTGCTGCCCACTTTGCAATGTTTCCCGTAGAATTGGGGTTATGCAGTATAGCACGCAGTGGATAGGAGGTTAACACTGATATCTTGTGGGCATGGAGTAATGATGAAGCTTCTTGTTGACGTCTCCTAAGATATACTAACAAATCATCCCCGCAATGGTGCCAGAAATGCTTGCTGGTATTACTCATGCACCATTAACTAGACATCTCCAACTGATGTATCATAAATGCTTGTTAACGGTTCTATTGGATCACAGAGTGAATTATGCAAGCGCACGGAGGTATCATTGTAGCATTTCCCCTTAAGATCATTCCCAAGGGTGTCATTTATTTGATCCCAAAGGAAGGCGGGGTAGAGATATAACAATCATCAAGTGGAAAGGGTAGAAAGGTCTAGGTAAGAATCTAGTAAGGATGGATAAAATAATAGTGGAGGTAGTGTGACACACACAAAAGCTTTCAAGTCTAAGGGGGATAAGAGGATCCTAGAGGTTAGTTAATGTTGAGTGTTATGGAGGTACTCCTAATATGCTCTATTGTACATATACATAGCCTAAACTAATTATCCATAAGCTAGATCAATAGTGAATACTTATGCTATGTGGATCAACACATCGGGCACGGGCTTACCCCTAGCAATACTAGGGCGACTCCCACCAAGAGCCTATGGCATAGCCGAACGTGGAGGATTACAAAGGACACATAGGGTTGTCACCACCTACTGCCTACCTCTTCAATCTGTGGGTCTACGAGATATCCAATACTACTTAGCTATCCTAGCACCATGCTAGCATATTAAGTAATTACCTTAAGAGCCTAGGCACAATCCATCCTAAGGCAATGAATTGAATCATCATTTAACCAATGTTGATACACAACATAATTATCCATACTAACCTAGTTATGTTAAAAATTAACTAGACTATAGTGGGGGTCTATAGGTTCTATGATAATGAGATATGTTCATGATGAAATAGTCATAGAAGCTATACCTTCCACATGCATGGACTGCACAATCAAACAAGAAACGCTTTGCCCAAGTATATGTATAAGTAGAGACTAAAGATACTATCTTTATTATGCATAAAGTCACAAATACAAAAAACAATACATGAGTCATACCTTTCTCAATGTAGGATTGGGAAGAGAGAGACTCCTTACTCCTTTCCCAATTTGTACTTGGGACTAGAGACTCTCCTCTCTACAACCAAACTCCTCTAAGACTATGGATGGTGTATACAATAGAGATGAAGCTCAAGTGGTGTGTGTTGAAGTGAGTGGTAGGGTTCCTATTTATACTAGTGTTGAGGTTGGTTCGCGGCACCAAAAGCGCGCGAATCAGTCACCATTGACTCCAGAAAGCCGGGAGGAGCCAACACGTGGAGGCTGACCGAGTTTGGTGCAGAGACCAGGTCGGTCGACCCCCTGGTTCGGCCGACCTGGTCATTGCACTAATTCTCGTGTGCTTTCTCCAGGTGGCTGCCAGGTGGGTCCCATTGATGTATATGAGTGATACACCGTTGGATCTCCTCGGATACTTCTGTTTGTGGGCCATTTGATCCATGGGATGCCACGTGTCATCGCCTGATTGGCTGGGATGATATTTTATAGGATTGATCCCTCTATATTTCCTCATTTCTTGCATAAAATGTTGCATACACATATTTCTCCAAGTACAAGTGGAATTGGGTTAGGTATAAAGGTGATGTGTGCAAGAAATGAGAAATCCTTCACAAAATTGAGTTAAATTGACATATGAAATTGGTATATAACAATCGTCAACAAACTCTCCCAAGCTTATCCTTTGCTCGTCCCGAGCAAAGTCAAGACTTTAGCTTGATGATAAGAAGTTGCTACAATGTCTTATTTTCAAAAGTATCTAATGCACAACAAGATACTCTACCTAGTATTGCAAAAATTGGTTATGATACTCTACCCTTCTTAAGTTATCATGGGGCTTATGCTTTCTCATATTCATGAGTAGTTGAAAGGTAGAATAGCAAATGGAGCAAACATAGCCTAGAAAACAAGTTCCACTTAAATCCCGTAGAATTCAATTTAGATATTAAGTACCTCAATTTGATTCTCTCAGTCACTCCTTTGTGGATAGTGGAAATATTTCCTCACCAAAGTATTGTGCCTCTACTATTCCTACTCATTGGATATGGCTTGTATGTGGAGCTTGGTAAGGAAAGTAAGTAGGAATATTTGCATCACATATATTGCTAAGTCAAAAGAGTAAGCCTTAGGAGAATTCAATTCAAAACTTTTTGATTCAAGACTAGTGCATGTGTGATGGAGTGGAAGTGGATGTGGATACTTGAGATAACTCTTTTTTGGTATAATCTCTCTTTCTTTTGCAGGGATGAAACATGGCTATTTTTTTCTCACGCTTATGATGTAAGCATGCCTCTTTTTTTTTCATTTTCTTTTTGTAGCCATGTCTTCTACTCTCTTTCTTTGCAATGAATTTTGAAGAGAGTGCTAAACATGAATAACATGGAGTTTCTCTTTTTATTGTGGTATGGTGGATATGATGGACGTTTTGCTTACTTCTAGTGTAGAAGTATAGCATGTGCAAGTGAAGTCTTGAATTCAAAAAGAGTTGAATGATTTCTCACATGGGTTTATACTAGTTTGACTAGGCTCAGTGTGAAAGCAAATAGCATATGCATAAGGTTTTGTCTATGTATGAACATCATATGGCTTTGGTAGGTATTTCCAATCAATTGAGGGAAACTTAAATCTTTTTAGAATTTCTTCGGAATTCTAAGTTTTACTTTCAAGCTAGGACTAGCAGCCCTATTACCAATTCTAGTCTTGCAACAATCTAGAATTAGATTAAGCTTTTGCTACCCACGGCTTCTAAATTAAGGTAAAAGTATTTCAAACCAATGAAAGCAATATTCGGAGAGTAGCAAGTTGTAAACTAGAGACTTAGGAAAATAAAACATAGCAACTATTCATCATTTCATCTATGTGAATTCTAAATCATTCTTACCGCACATCTTTATTTGATGAAAGCAAATCTAACCTATTTTTTTTTAAATGCAAGGTGGATGATGGATGGATGGAAAATAAATATGCAAGGAATGTGATACATGTTACCTCAAGTGGGGGTCCTCCCCCAAGCTTGTTCTTCAACTACCTCCGTGATAAGGGTTGAACCCTTGATGACGGAAGTACGCTGCAAGATCGGCTTGTTGTTGTTGTAGCATCGTGTTGAAGTTGGTGAATTGAGCATCCATGTGTTGTTGCCGATCCTGGGTACCTTGAACATGCTCCTGGAGTGTGCTGTAGATGTCACCCATTCTCACTTCAAGTTCTCCCATATGTCTAGTGAGGTTCGTCATTCCTTGGCTATAGTCATGATGACTTCTAGCCGAAAAGGAACGACGTCCTCTCATGGACGTTGGGGGGCAAGCTGCTAGAGCTTGAAGAGGATAAGGGTGGATCCCTTTGCCATTCTTGCGAATATGATCCCCCAGTCTCATACGTCAGAGGTTGAGTCCATCCGGGCGCATAACCCGTTGGGTTCTCTTCCTCTTGGTATTCATGGACCGGAGAGATTATCGGTGGCATGCCTGTGGTTGCAGCCCTCGCACGATTCCTTGTTACCCTACCAGAGACATTACTTCTTCTTGCTTCCTCAAGGGGAAGAAGATTAATGGTTAGCCTCTGACATTTGTACGAATGAAAATCTGGGTTAGGTAACCGAATTTTATTGACAAAGCCGGGACAAAAAAAATATCAAGGACCCATCTTGATCATGCTTAAGGGTATGTCCTTGCACTAAATAGTCTTCATCAATTAATTCTCTTTTAGTTTCAATATATTCAAATGAAGAGTATTTAAGTGCTCCTACCCTATCAGCAATATGAGTAATCAATGAAGTGCATTCAATTGGACCTGATTTTGAAATGTAATCTAACCATTGTGTCATCATGGCTTTGACTGGAGCAACTTTTATCTTTTTAGTCATGGCAAACAAAATTTTCAATTCATCATCTCACACAACCCTAACATCTCCCCTAGGGAACATAGTCATAGCCACCCATCTATGCATGAAGCGTAAGGTAGGGTTTTGGATGTGGCTATTCCTAGGAGCCCTACATGTGACCTCACTAGTTAGCTCATGCCAAAAGCTTTGTTTGTTAAACTTAGGCAAATTGTCTAAATCTAGCAAACACCGTTTATGGAAGCCTAGGATGCTACCTAATTCTTTCCATAGGATGTTGTATTCTTTTTGAAATAATCTCAAAGAAATACCATCAAGTCCTATTCTTAGCGTGCAAAGGAATTGGATAGTGAGAAGGCGTGAACCTTTCTCCTCTATGTGAGCAAAGTCATCAAATCCAATTGCGTGCCAAATGGAAAGAAATTCAGAGTCCATACCTATCTTGGAGATCAAATGTGGATCGTAAGCCTTGGTGTGGCGGAACTCACGATCTTGGAGAAGCCTGCGTGCTTGATCTTCAACTTCGCTTCGTATGTCGAGGTTGTTGTCATGAAGAAGTTGGTGCGGGTTGCCTCTCTCTTCCATGGGAGTGTCCTCACACACACTTCTCCTCCTTGGGCTTGTACCCATGGAAGAGAGGCATGCACTAGAACCTTCACCATGGCTTGAGCTTGCAGCCTCCTTCCTCTTTCCGAACAACTTCTTCATGTCTTTTTGAGTTCAACAAGCAAGAACAAAACAAGGCGAGAAAAATCTGAAAAGAAGCGATGTTTGGAAAACAAAACTCTCAATGAATTTTCTCCTCTTGAAAGCTTGAGTGTAAAATGCAAATGCAAAAAAATCTTTTTGGGGATGGATTTGAGCAAGAGTGTTGCAATGAAGAGCAAAAAAACAAGGTGAGCTAGAGAGTGACTTGGGGCGGTGTAAAATGAAGTGGTGTGTGATGAGAGGTGCTCCTCACAACCACAATTTATAGGGTGCACCCTCCAACAGTCACTTGGGGTTCAAAATGTAGCCGTTGGAGGAAGGGGAGCCAAATTGGCTCCACTCCCTGTTCGGCCGACCAGGGGTTCGACCGACCTGACAGGTGCCCCCCCTGGTTCCCCTGTTGGCAAGTGGCTCCCCAACGGCTATAAAGTTAGCACGTTAGTGAAATGCCACATGTGCAGCTCAGAAAAAATTGTTTTTCAAATAAAAACCTTTTTTCAAATCCAATAAAAATTTTCTTTTGAAAAGAAAGAAAGAAAAATGATAGTTGAGAATATAATATTCTCAACTTGCTATGTAAAATCAAATATGCAATGGGAAAAATCCAAATGGGGTGGAAAAAGAAAGAAAGAAAAATAGAGTGGGATAACTACCTATTTAACCTATTGGCGTAGGTCTCACCACCGTCTGATGAGATGGACATTCCTGTCTTCATTTTACATCTGGGCCCAGAGGGATGGGCTTGGACGGCTTGTCTTGCTTCTTCCGCCATTCCTTCTTTGGCGGCTTGGTGGACTTGGGCCTTCGGAAAGGTCAAGACGATTCCGTCGCCTTTGGATATTTGCATGGTCAAAACAACGGATTCGTAGATTAATCTTCTCATGAATGCAATGAGTGAGTCCACCTTTGGAGGGGTGACTTCGACCTCTCTAATGTGTTTATCAATCAGCCCATACTTGATTCGAATCATGGAGCATTGCTCTAATCTTGGCCGAACGTTAAACTTTTCCTCCTTGCCATTGATATGGAAGTGGATTTCTCCAGCTCCCACATCTATGCGAGCTTTTGCAGTGCTTAGGAATGGACGCCCAAGAATGAGTGGTGTATCTTTCTTAGTGTCCATGTCTAGCACCACAAAATCCATGGGTATGAAGCAGTTCCGGATCTTCACCGGGACGTCTTCAGCAATACCCGCTGGATAACGGACTGAAGAGTCAACTAGTTGTAGCTACATTGGTGTTGGAGTCAGCTCTGTGAAGTTCAGCTGGTCGAACACAACCTTGGGCATCACACTAACACTTGCTCCCAAATCACAAAGTGCCTTGTCAAAGTGGTGAGACCCAATTGAGCATGAAATGGTAGGACATCCGAGGTCCTTTTGCCAGTTGCTCTCTCGTACGGAAATCATGTTGACATTTTCCGTCGGAGGTTCTAGCTGGCCTGGCATCTTGCCGTTCTCCATCGAAGGAATAGCAGCTGCCAGCTGAGCCAACTGAGTCTCGAGCATCTTGTTGAAGCTCAGTTGATTCTTGAAGGCTGAGGATATCTTGAGCTGGCTAATGGCAAGTTCTCTCAAGTTGGGCTGATTTCCAGGGTTGCCATTGTTGTTATACCCTCCTTGAAAGAATGGGCGTTGTTGACCCCACCCTTGACCTCCTGGACGATAGCCATTGTTGTTGTTGAAATTTCCGTTGTTGGTGAGGTATAGGGCATCATCACGAGTTTATGGGCAATCATTGCCCATATGACCCGTGTTGCCACAGACTTCACACGTGATGTGAGAGTCCAGGGCATAGACATTGCCACACACTTCACCACCGGCTTGTCCATCAATTTTCTTCATTAGGAGGTCCAATTTTGCAGTGATCATGTCCACCTCCTTCAAGGTGTGCATGCCTCACTATCGGGTATGGAGACGCTCATCGTTCCATCCCATGTTGGACACCATCTTCTCTATAAGATCTTTAGCTTTTGGCACCGTCAATGAGAAGAAGGCTCCTCCAGCAGCAGCATCCAAATAGTCACGAGTTGATGGGATCAACCCATTATAGAAGTTTTGAATAAGGAGCTAGTCATCCATCCCATGGTGAGGACAGGCTAGGATGTACTCCTGAAGCCTTTCCCATGCCTCGGGAATAGATTCCTTGAGCTCTTGCTGAAAGCTGGAAATCCTTCCACGTAGGGCATTGGTTTTGCCCAACGGGAAGAATTTGGCGAGGAATGCCGTAGAACACTTCTCCCAAGTATCTATAGCACTTAGGTTTGCGTAGAACCACTGTTTTGCTCTCCCAAGGAGAGAGAACGGGAACAGTCTCAGACGGACCGCATCTGGAGATACGTCCTTGATCTTAAAAGTGCTACTGATCTCGAGGAATTGTTGTAGGTGAGCACTTGCATCCTCATTAGCCTTCCCACAGAATGGGTTGGATTGCACCATAGTGATAAGGTCAGTTTGATCTCGAAGTTCACATCTCCCATGTTAACAGTGGGCCCAATAGGCACATTGTTAGCAGAGGGAGCTGAGAACTCACGAAGGGTCTTCTGAGCGATTGGCGTTTGGATTGTTGGTGCAGAAATGTTGGCCTGCCTTGCCGCTTGAATCTTCTAAGGAGTAACGACACGGGGTCGGTCTCTCAGAAGAGATTCGGGATCTTCAACAAAGTTTTCCGGCAGGCAGAAACCAGACATACACTACCCTGTTTTCACATTTAAAATGCAAAAAAAAGAATGGTTATCCTACAAAAATCCTACCTAGGGTTTTATCCTATTCACTCAGTCATGTTATATATCTATTTGCCTTCCCCGGCAACGACGCCAGAAATGCTTGTTGACAGTTCCTAAGATATACTAACAAATCATCCCCGACAATGGTGCCAGAAATGCTTGTTGGTATTACTCACGCACCATTAACAAGACATCTCCAACTGATGTGTTAGAAATGCATGTTAACGGTTCTATTGGATCACAAAGTGAATTCCGCAAGCGCACGGAGGTATCCTTGTAGCATTTCCCCTTAAGAGTATTCCCAAGGGTGTCATTTATTTGATCCCAAAGGAAGGCGGGGTAGAGATATAACAATCATCAAGTGGAAAGGGTAGAAAGCTCTAGGTAAGAATCTAGTAAGGGTGGATAAAATAATAGTGGAGGTAGTGTGACACACACACAAAAGCTTTCAAGTCTAAGGGGGATAAGAGGATCCTAGAGGTTAGTTAAGTTTGAGAGTTATGGAGGTACTCCTACTATGCTCTATTGTACATATACATAGCCTAAACTAATTATCCATAAGCTAGATCAATAGTGAATACTTATGCTATGTGGATCAACACATCGGGCACGGGCTTACCCCTAGCAATACTAGGGCGACTCCCACCAATAGCCTGTGGCATAGTCGAACATGGAGGATTACAAAGGACAGATGGGGCTATCACCACCTACTGCCTACCTCTTCAATCTGTGTGTCTACAAGACATCCAATACTACTTAGCTATCCTAGCACCATGCTAGCATATTAAGTAATTATCTTAAGAGCCTAGGCACAATCCATCCTAAGGCAATGAATTGAATCATCATTGAACCAATGTTGATACACAACATAATTATCCATACTAGCCTAGTTATGTTATAATTAACTAGACTATAGTGGGGGTCTATAGGTTCTATGATAATGAGATATGTTCATGATGAAATAGTCATAGAAGCTATACCTTCCACATGCATGGACTCCACAATCAAACAAGAAATGCTTTGCCCAAGTATATGTATAAGTAGATACTAAAGATACTATCTTTATTATGCATAAAGTCACAAGTACAAGAAACAATACATGAGTCATACCTTTCCCAATGTAGGATTGGGAAGAGAGAGATTCCTTACTCCTTTCCCAATTTGGACTTGGGACTAGAGACTCTCCTCTCTACAACCTAACTCCTCTAAGACTATGGATGATAGTGTATACAATAGAGATAAAGCTCAAGTGGTGTGTGCTGAAGTGAGGGGTAGGGGGTCCTATTTATACTAGTGTTAAGGTCGGTTCCCGCCACCAAAAGCGCGCGAATCAGTCACCATTGACTCCAGGAAGCCGGGAGGAGCCAACACGTGGAGGGTGACTGAGTTTGGTGCAGAGACCAGGTCGGCCGACCCCCTGGTTCGGTCGACCTGGTCATTGCACCAATTCTCGTGTGCTTTCTCCAGGTGGCTGCCAGGTGGGTCCCATTGATGTATATGGGTGATACACCATTGGATCTCCTCGGATACTTCTGTTTGTGGGCCATTTGATCCATGGGATGCCATGTGTCATCGCCTGATTGGCTGGGATATTATTTTATAGGATTGGTCCCTCTATATTTCCTCATTTCCTGCATACACATATTTCTCCAAGTCCAAGTGGAATTGGGTTAGGTAGAAAGGTGATGTGTGCAAGAAATGAGAAATCCTTCACATAATTGAGTTAAATTGACGGATGAAATTGGTATATAACAGCCATCAACACTTCCTTGAGGCGCTGAGAACCGCATAGAGCAGCTTATGAACCTTAATGTATCGAGCCCTTGCATCATGGAGTACTTCACTGCTGAAGTACACTGGTCGCTGGACAGTCTTGACCTTCACAGAAAGTCCCGAAGCTTCTTCTTCATCAGCCCGGACCCTCCCGGAGGGGTCCGAACCTTCTTCTTGATCTTCCCAGACCCTGCCGGAGGGGTCCGGAACTTCTTCTTCTGCCGTGAGAACTCTCTCGGTCGAGAGAGGTTGATCCCCTATGAGCTTACCTTGAGGATCTGCGCCTGGGGCTGGGATCCAGACTCGCCTTCAGGTAGCTCCGAACCCTCCTCGAGGGGTCTAGGCTCCTGAATTGTAGTTGGCTCCAGTCTTTCCGCGACCAAGACCATGTTGACAACCTTCGTAGTTGCCGAAATGTAAAGCAAAAGAGGCTCACAAGGGTTCAGAGCTACTAGGATTGGTAGTGTGGTAAGGAGTTGTTTGAGCTCTTGGAACACCTTTTCTGCTTCTTCCGACCAGTGGAATGGCCCGGACTTCCTCAATAACTTGACAAAGGGTAGCGCTCATTCTGCCAGTCTTGAGATGAACTGGTTGAGTGCAGCTAGACATCCAGTTAGCTTCTGGACATCCTTGATGCGGGTTGGGGGCCACATGTCTTCAATAACCTTGATCTTCACCGGATTTGCCTCAATTCCTCGATGAGTCACAAAGAATCCGAGGAGCTTTCCGGAGCTAACCCCAAAGACACATTTGTCCGGGTTTAGCTTAGTCTGAATCACACGCAGCTTGTCAAAGACGGCTTGCAAGTTGTCAAGGAGATATTCTTATTCTTCACCTTCACGACGATGTCATCGATGTCGACCTCCACTAAATCCCTGATGAGCTCTCCAAATGTTTTGTGCATGGCTCACACAAAATTTGAAGCAACGTTTTTCAGACTGAAAGGCATGGCAGTATAGCAAAACAACCCACCTACTGTTATGAAGGTATATGCTCTTCATCTTCCCTAGACATTTGGATCTGATGATATCCAGAGTATGCATCTAAGAAACACAATAGTTCGCACCCAGAGGTGGAGTCCACTACCTAGTCTATCCTAGGTAGTGGAAATGGGTATTTTAAACATGCCTTATTCAAGGTGGTGTAGTCGATACACATCTGAAGATTCCCGCTGACCTTGGTACAACGACTGGTTTTGCCAACCATCGTGGATGATGAACCTCCCGGATGAAACCAGCTTTGAGCGGCTTCTTAATTTCTTGTCGGATGAAGTTCTTCTTCTCGACTGATTGCTTCCAGGGCTTCTGGTGTATTGGTCGTGTGTCGGGATATATCTTCGTGTTGTGCTCAATCACCTCCCTAGGTATCCCAGACATCTGTTACGGTTGCCATGCAAACACGTCAACATTCGCCCAGAGGAAAGTGATGAGCGCGAGTTCCTATTTGTTGTCCAGACCTCCTAATATACGGGTGGTCTGGGCAGCATCAGAACCAATTTGGACGACTTTGACGAGAATACCGGAGTCGTCGCTTGGATGCATGCGTGGTGCAAAAGTTGAGCCTCAGTGGCGAGAGCTCGGAGGTTGAGCAGCTTGCTCCTTGCCGGATGCTTCCTCCTGCGTTGTTGCTAATGCATGTAGTTCTTCCAGCATAGTGACTCCTGCAGTGCGATCCCCGCGGATCCGAAGAACGCCTGAAGGTGTGAGCATCCTCAACACCAAGTAGCTGTAGTGAGCTGCGGCCATAAACCTATACAGTGCTGGCCTACCTAGGATGGCGTTGAAAGGTAGGCTAATGTGTGCCACATCGAAGACCAGCTTCTCAGTCCTGTAGTTCTCCCTAGTGCCAAAGGTCACCGAGAGTGTAATTGATCCAAGAGGAGAAATAGCTCCCGGATCTACCCCAGAGAAGGGACGTGAGGGGCAAAGGTCCGAGAGCTTCAGTTGGATCTTCACAAACACTTCATAACTGAGGAGGTTGAGCGTCGCACCTCCTTCCACCAAGACATGGTAGAGCTGGACGTTATTGATGGTAGGAAAAACCATCAACGGTAGTTGACCAGCTCCAATCATGTTCCTTGGGCAGTTAGAAGCATCGAAAGTGATGGGCGTGTCCATCCACTTCCGATGGGGTTCTTCCTCGGCGGTAGGAGCTGTGCCAACCATCTCCCGACGCATGGTCTTGAGGATGCGGCGGGAGGTGATATCCCAGGACCCTCCATAAATTGTATGAAGAGTCTTCTGACGCTCATTGTCAGAGATGTTGGAATCATCGTTGACAATGTTGTAGATAGCCTTCAGGACCTTCTTGCTGTCCTGGAAGCCTAGCTCAAGATCAGTCGGAGCTTCGTTGACCTTCTGTTTTCCTTCCCACTGGCGGAAAGGAGCTTCTTTTCGGTGCTTGTTGAAGCGCTCAACAAGGTTCTAGACCTTGCTGCAATCTTCAAGATTGTGAGTGTCCGTTTTGTGGATCAGACACTACATCTTTTGACCGCCGCCGTCTTAATATGATGGTCGAGGTGTTTTTCAGAGCGTGCCCCCCGACCACCCGGAGCTGCAGCTGCAGCAGCAGTAGGCATGCCGACCGATGGCTTCTTCTTGCCGTTGGACTTTTTCATCTTTTTTTCCACAGCCGGAGGTAGTGGATTCATCCTTGGAGGAGTTTTTACCAGCCTCAGGAGCTGGTTTGGAGTGTATTTCATGACCCTCTGCAAGCCTAGCACATTTGTCGGCTAAGCTGAAGAGCTCCATGACACTGGAAACTTCTTTAGTCACCAGCTTCTCCAACATCTTCTTGTCTCTCACCCTGTCGAAATGCCACAACGATAGTCGCGTTGGATATGGAAGGAATGGTGTTCCGTACCTGAGAAAATCGTTGGATAAACGATCGCAGTGACTCTCCCATCTGTTGTACAATGAATAGATCTAGCTCTATGTCAGGTCGGGTGTAGGAACTCCCAAAGTTGGCGGTGAACTGGCGGCATAGCTCCACCCAATTGCTGATGGAGTCAAGCGGAAGACTCATGAACCAGGACCTGGCTGTCCCAATCAGAGCCATAGGGAAGTATTTGGCCACCACGACCTCATTGCCTCCAGCCGCAATGATGGCAGTGGAGTATATCTGGAGGAACTCGACGGGGTTGACAGTCCTGTCGTACTTCTCTAGCAGGTGAGGTCAGAACTTTTGCGGCTGTTGAACCATGCAAAGGTGCATGGCCAGAGCCGAACAACCGCCCCCTGCTCCCAAGGGAGAAGGGTTCTCACGTGCAGCTCACCTCTAGCGAGCACGCTTCATGAGGACGCGGTCGTCCTGGTGCCTGTAACGGCGGTCAAGCTTCGACCTCAGATCCGGGGTTGAGAGCCTCGACGCCATGTGAGTACGGTGTACCCAGGAGGGCAGTGACGTCACTTGTTGGGAGGGCGCACGCCTCCGGTGCCGTGACACATGCGGGCCAAGTCTGCCAGACAAAGCCCTTCATTGAGAAGGTGTCTGCAACTAGATGCTCAACATCAGCACGCCACTGCTCCATTGCACCCTGAGGTACCTCAGGCGCTGGAGGACGCTAAAGTAGAGTATGCGCTGCATTGACCGCGTTCTCAGTGTTATTTTGCTTCAATGCAGTGACCGACGCGAAGACACCATCCTGTTGTCCGGCATTGTATGGCGGAGCAGTTGGTGGTGGTGGTGGAATGACGCCCGCCGAGACAACAACACCATTTGGCTACTGCACGTTGGAGGGATTTCCTCTAGCAGGTTGCTCAGCGTGGTCGTTGGACGATCTTGCGGTGGAGTTCACCATCTCGAAATCTCTGGCGCCCCCTATCTAGCGTGCCAAATGTCAAAGTGTGCGATCGACACTTCCCCCGGTACTACTAAAGCGTAGTCTGTGGAGGTTCATATCTGGTTAGGGCGCGCACAAGATTAGAACGAGACAGTGACACGGGGAGTTTTACGTGGTTTGGGCCACCTGAGCGTAATACCCTACTCCACGGGGTGGTTGTTGAGTGTGTGTTTGCTTGTGAGCGTATGAGCTTGCCTGATTGGGCTTGGTTTCTACCGTGCAGTGCAGTCCTTTTATAGTCCAAGGACTGCCGTTACAATGTTAGCCTGGCCCGACATGTGGCCCTTACAGTCTTTAATTACCTAATACACGATTTGTATGTATTAAGTATAATTAACAGTGTAATAGCGCGCCTTAATGGCAGTATTACTGGTACTAAAGGTCCTCTGATTGTGTGTCATTAACATGGCATTAATGACACGTAATCAAGTCTTGTAACGGCTTCTTTAACTGCCCCTTGAAGATCTGTGTCATTGGAGATCCGACAGTCTTCCCGTTGCGGCTTAGGTCCAGAGGATCGACACATGGCAACTTTGGAGCTTCCCTCTGTGGGGAGGCAGGTTCGGAGCTGCTATACACGTGGCAACACCGGAGCTTCCCTCTACTGGAGGTTAGGTTCGTGGTCACTAGACACGTGGCATGACTGGAGCTTCTCTATACAGGGAGTTAGGTCCGGCCTTGCATTACACATGGCAGTGTCGAAGCTACTCAAACGAGGGAGGCAGGTCCAATGTTACGAGACACGGGAGCCTTCAGAGGTCTTTAACTCGGACAGGTGGAACTCTATATCTTTTCTTACAGTATTGCGGGGTACCCCATACACAGGGTACCGACAACATCTTATGAGCTTCTAACCGGTAACAAACCCAACATTTCTTACTTTTGAGTCTTTTGGAGCAAATGCTACATTCTTAACAAGAAGCTTAGGACTTCAAAGTTCGCTTCTAAGTCCGATGAAGGTTTCTTGCTTGGTTATGGCTCAAACACTTACGCCTATCGTGTCTTGAACAAATGTTTCAGAATTATTGAAGTAGCACGTGACGTAGTGTTTGATAAAACTAATGGCTCCCAAGTGGAGCAAGTTGATCTTCATGTGCTAGATGAAGAAGAAGCTCCACAAGTGGTGATAGGAAGGATGGCACTTAGATACATTCGATCACAAGAACAATCTCAAGACCCAAGTGATCATCCTATGCATCAAGCAAGCTCTTCCTCAAATAATCAAGCTCAAGACCCCCAACGTGCATTCCAAGAAGATGAAAATGGAGGCATCAATCAAGGGGGAGACAATGAAAATGAGGAAGATGAAGATGAAAATTCAAGACCTCAAGCACCACACCCAAGAGCACATCAAAGCGTTCAATGGGGTCATCTTGTTGACAACATCCTTGGAGACATATCCAAGGGGGTAACTACTCGATCTTGTGTTGCAAAATTTTGTGAACATTACTCTTTTGTTTCTTCTTTATAGCCTCACAAGGTAGAAGAAGCACTACGAGACTCGGATTGGGTTATGGCCATGCAAGAAGAGATCAACAACATTGAAAGAAACCAAGTTTGAGAGCTAGTGAAGAGGGCTAACGCGAATGTTGTGGGCACCAAGTGGGTGTTCCACAACAAGCAAGATGAACACAGGGTGGTTACAAGGAACAAAGCAAGACTTGTGGCCAAAGGGTACTCATAAGTCGAAGGTTTGGATTTCGATGAAACCTTTGCTCCCGTAGCTAGGCTTGAATCAATTTGTATATTACTTGCCTTTGCTACTCACCATGATTTTAAGCTATATCAAATGGACGTCAAGAGTGCATTCCTTAATGGTCCAATCAAAGAAGAGGTGTATGTGGAGCAACCCCCGGTTTTAAAGATCAAGACTTCCCAAACCATGTCTACAAATTGCGTAAGGTTCTCTATGGCCTCAAACAAGCTCCTAGAGCTTGGTATGAGTGCCTTAGAGATTTCTTAACTCAAAATAATTTCAAAATTGGGAAGGCCGATTATACCTTGTTCACTAAGCATTTTAATGATGATTTGTTTGTTTGCCAAATATATGTCAATGACATTATATTTGGTTCTTCTAATAAAGCTTTTTGTGATGACTTTTCCAAGATAATGACTGAGAGGTTTGAGATGTCCATGATGGGAGAGTTGAATTTCTTTCTAGGTTTTCAAGTGAAGCAACTCAAGGAAGGCACATTCATTAGTCAAACAAAGTACACACAAGACATACTCAAGAAGTTTGACATGGACAAAGTCAAACCCATCAAGATTCCAATGGGAACCAATGGGCATCTCGATCTCAATGAAGATGGTCCAAGTGTGGAACAAAAGGTATATCACTCCATGATAGGTTCATTGCTTTACTTATGTGCATCTAGGCCCGATTTCATGCTTAGTGTTTGTATGTGTGCTAGATTTCAAGCTGCTCCTAAGGTGTGTCATTTGACACCATTAAGAGAATTATTAGATATTTGGTTCACACACCAAGCCTATGACTTTGGTACCCCAAGGGCTCTAAGTTTAACCTCATTGGATATCCCGATGCGGACTATGCGGGGTGCAAAGTTGATAGGAAGAGTACGTCCGGAACTTGTCAATTCCTTGGTAGATCTCTAGTGTATTGGTCCTCAAAGAAACAAAACTCCATTGCTCTTTCCACAGCCGAAGCGGAGTATGTCACAGCCGGAAGTTATTGTGCACAACTTCTTTGGATGCGACAAACTCTTAGGTATTATGGCATAAACTTGTGTCATATCCCCCTCCTATGTGACAATGAGAGTGCCATCAAAATAGCTCACAATCCAGTTGAACACTCAAGAACCAAACACTCGATATTCGCCACCACTTCTTGAGAGATCACTCCATCAAAGGAGACATTACAATTTCCCATGTGAGAACCGAAAAACAATTGGCCGATATTTTGACCAAGCGCCTAGATGAGAAAAGATTCTCGAAATATGGCTTGAGTCTTGCACATCTGATTGTTACTTATATGTGCTTTAAAATTCACACATGCTTGCGAAAAACTTTTTCTCCTCAATTTTCTACAAATTATTTTGAAATGATTGAATCTTTGTGAATTATGGTCATAGTTTGATTGTTGATTGCTTACTGACCATGTTTACAAAGATCTTTTGTGAAAATATAGTTCAAAAGGATCAAATCTCTGTTGAAAATTCAATATACATGAGTTTTCAGCCTTTAAACCGGACTAGTCCGCCTCAGTGGACGAACTAGTCCGACACATCAGAAATGTCCAGACGCAGTCCGTATGCCGGACAAGTTCGGACCCCCACCGGACTAGTCCGACCTCTTGGGGACTTAAACTCCCCAAGAACCCTCGAACGGTCACTCCCATTCAAAACACCCTCTCTCCTCAAACGCACGAAAACCGCCCCGAAATCGGCGATTTCACTTCCCTCTGCCAAAAATCATTTCCAATCCGTGCGTTGAAGCCCTAAGGTGCGTGGGAACTCCCCCCCAAGTATCCTAGGCCGATTCTTCGTCCACATTTCGACGATTCGAAGATTTGAAGAGGTATTCTTGACCTAGCTCTAAATCCTTCAAAATTCAATTCTTCTAGGTCTTATGACAGAAACTTCTTCACAAAAGTTGTTCTCTATGTCATTGTGATCCTATACCTTGAATATTGTGGCTAGATCCGTAGATTTTGTGAAAATCCTCAAGATTGGGGTTCTTGTGTAAATCGGACTAGTCCGGCCGTAGAACGGACAAGTCCGGCTTGTACGGACTAGTCCGGCTCCTGGACGGACAAGTCCGGGTTACACAACAAAAACCCTAACCTTGATCCTTTTTCTGAAATCTAACGCAATATTCTACATCCTTGTACTCACACACTCTCCTTGTGCACCACTTCTCAGGGACAATGTCACACTCTGACTACACACCCTATCCGATCCTGAAGCTGAGGCAGAGAGGCAAGCATTGCATCATCAGAATCGTGAGGAGCGAGAGCTTGCTATAGCTCTTCTTGAATCCCATCGTAGGCAAGAAACACTAAGAAAAAGAAAAGGGAGGCACATAACTCAGCTGCAGCCGAGGCAACCTCAAAGAAGAAGAAGAGACTTGTCACCATGGGAGAGAAGACAAGAACTCAAGAGGCTAGAAGTTCCAAAGACAAGGGAAAGGCACTGGTGGCTAAAGCACCCAAGAAGACGGCAACCACTATAAAAAATCTAGCAAGCAAGACTAAGAAGGGACCCTCCCAACCTATTGGTCCTTTGAGGATGTCCTCACCGGCCTAGAACCCCAATCGCCAAGCTGCTTTTAGCGCTAACATTTTCAAAGGCAAAGGGGCTGAAAAGGCGAGGAAGTTAAGGAAGGTCAATGTGTATCAAAGGGATAGACGCACCGCCGACCCTCGGTTTTGGTGTGACTTTTATTGTGACTACTACCGGACTATCTACATGACAAAGCAAACCCCGATGACGGATGCCCAATAGATCGATTGGAACTACGTGGCGCAAAAGAATCATGTCGCATTCAATGCCGTGATTGAAGCCATTGAGCGACATGGTTTGAAGAAGCTTATGGCTTTCCAATATGATTGGAATGTGGAAGTAATTGCCCAATTCTACTCTACCATCTACTTCCACACCGATGGGGATTGTCGAATAACTTGGACGACCCATGGAGAGCAATACTCCACTACTTATTGAGAGTTCGCTCTATTTCTTGACTTGGAAGATCAACTTGAGAATGAGATCATCATTTCCAACCTCAAGCCAGTTGATCGAGATGTATTGGACTACATGTATCCAAGTCATGCAATCTATGAGGCCGGGCACATTCGCAACATCAAACCTTTCTATAGTGTCCTCAACCGTGTGCTCCGGAAGACAATTGCCCCCAAATATGGAGATGCGGGCATCATTCAAGGAATATGAGACACTTAATGGTGCTCATTGATGGATATGTGGGTTTCAACGTGGTGGGCTATATCTTCGATGACATATTCAACATCTCTCACACACCCAACCGATCTTGTGGCTATGCTCCATACATTATGTTCATGATCGAGAAGGTGTCAGGGCTCACTTTCAAGAAGGACATCATTCATAGAAGACTCTGTCTACACATACCTCCTCCGGAGCCAGCTGCACCTCAAAGGAAGAAAGCGGATCCTCCTGCCTCATCCTCTCACTTTGTGCTTTCACCACCTCCACCTCCTCCATCACAATCCAGCAGTGGCTTCTTCAAGGCTATTTTCACCTCTTGCCGGAAGGTGGAAGTTCGACAATGTTGGATGAAGCGTCGCTAAGAGAAGTATCTAAAGGCGATGTGCGACAAGCTCGAAGTCCCCATGTCTCCCACCGCCGAGTGTCATGGAGAGCTGACTCCATTTCCGGATTAGCTCAATTTGGTGATGTTAGCACCTCCACGGCGGCTCCATCCGAGGAAGAGTGTGATGATGAAGATGCAAATGATCCGGAGGCCACGGAGAGTGATAGTGAGCGGCACCAAGGTGGAGACGACTATGATGAAGAATAGATCTGAGAGCTCTCCTTCTCTCTTTTTCGTTTTTGGTGTCTTGATGCCAAAGGGGGAGAGATTGGAAGGGGGTACTTAAAGTTTTAATAGTTGTTGTCTATATTGATAGTCTATGGACTTGTACTATGTTTTAAAACTATCATTTCAATTGATTTAAGACTTAATCTACATTTCACATGTACTATGCTTAATTGTGATGTTATGCTTGACTTGACATTTTTATCTCGCATATTTATTGTCACATGTACTATGCTTAATTTGATGTTATGCTTGACTTGACATGTTTATCTCGCATGTTTATTGTCTTATCACAATTTATGAGCACATCACTTAGGCACCCCACCATAACATGTATATGTATGATAACTCTCTCAATTTTTCTTACTCTTGATGCATACATTGAGAGGGAGTTACTTATAAAAATACATGTTATGAAAACAAATTATTATCTTTTTGTTGAAGCTTAATGTTTTGTCATCAATCACCAAAAGGGGGAGATTGAAAGTGCATCTAGGCATCCCCGTGGGTTTTGGATGATTGATGATGATAATTGAGAGACTAATGGGATGAGTTGATCTTAAGCACAGGTGTGATGATTGAAATGAAATAAAATTCCTCAAAAAGGAAAAGGTTGAAACAGGCGTCGAAGACTCAAGCATAGAAATTAGGGTTTTTATAGAAATTATGGTTTCTATTGTGTTGAGTTTAGACTAGCTGTATCATGTGTGAGGGTGGCTGTATCATGTGCATTGAGATCATCCAAGAGGGCTCAAAGTGGTGATTGAGATAAAAACCTAAGTGAGAAGCAAAAAATGAGAGAAAACACAAAGGCCGGACTTGTCCGGGCTTCGTGTCAGACTAGTCCGGTCAGCACGTTTAGTTTGTTTTGGATCGGACTAAACGTCTCTGGATGGGTTCGAATTTTTCTGTAAGGGTACAGACTAGTCTGTTCTTCTCTTGGTGAGTGAACTGGGAGCTAAGTCTTGGGAGGTCGGACTAGTACGGAGACCCCCCCCCCCCCCCCCCCCCAAGAGTTGTCCGTTTTGGGACGGACCAAAGCATTCTGAATGAGTTCGGACTTGTCCATCGGGACACAGACTAGTCTGTTTGAGATTTAGTGGGAAAACCTAGCCAAACCTTAGAAGGCCGGACTTGTCCGCCCTTGTGGTCGGACTAGTTCGAGCCTACCCAGTTTAGTCCATTTTCAGCCGGACTAAACCTTTCTGATTTACTTCAGACTAGTCTGTTGTTGGTCGAACTAGTCCGGGTTGCCATGACCGTTTGAAATGCAAACATTTGTCGCGCACGTCATCTTTTTTGTCGATCGATGACGTGAAATTGTCAATGGTCCCAAGAGGCTGCACTAGTCTGTGGTACAGGGCCGGACTAGTCCGGGTTTGGGCTGTTTGCAACGGTTAGTTGCCGGGACCCCTATAAAAAGGGAACCTCGACCCCTATTTGATAGACTGGAACCCTAGCGCCGCCACAACATTTCTTAGGCCTTCCAAAGCCTTCTACTCGTCCTACTAGCCCCCTAAGACCAAATCTTGAAGAGATTAGGTTTTGAAAAGGAGAGTGAAAGAAGATCATCGTGCTTTGACTCTCGGTTTGATATTTTGCACTTGTGTTGTATTTTATGGCTTGTGTGAGTTGAGCTTCAAGTGCTCCTTGCTGTATTGATTCGTGGGAGCTTCAACTTGTGAGCAGCCCCAATCAAACTTGGTGATTACCCTTTGATATAGTGGAAACCAAGCCGACTATTGTTGTGGCTTGGTGAGAAGAGAGTCAAGTGAGATCCGGTCCTTGTGTGGACTTCTCAACGTGGATGTAGGCTTCTTCGTGGAGCTGAACCATGAGATAAATCTTGTCTCACTTGTCGCTTTATATTTTATAATCACTAGAATTGCTATTAGAATTCATATTGTTCTTCATCTTGATCTTCATTGAAAACTTGTAACCTAACTGCTTGCACTTGTTAATCTAAGTTGTATTAGGTTGCTAAACATTGCATATACCTTTGGTGAGTCTAAATTCCGCAAACAACTTATAGAAATCCAGTTTTTAGGTTTTCACCATATGTTGAGCGGACTAGTTAGGCCTTGTCCAGACAAGTCCGGTTTTAGAAATTTAATCTCGTTTGATTAAGCCATTCCAAATCATATTGACTATTGAACCCCTTCTAGGCGACTTTCAGGATCAGCCTAGGCTCGGTCCCAATCGGACGTGCCAAGTTCGGACCATGCTTTATTACCGGGCTTTCAGACTGACCCGTGATCCATTTGACCACCTATATTAAACATTAAATATTAGATCCATATGAAAAAAATATCTTAGATGATACCCATTCTACCGTTAGTGGCAGTAGCTAACAGTCGAGATCTACGAAATAATGGGGATAGCGAGGGGACTGGGTTTGTTTGATATATTCATTAATTATGTATTACTAATAGATTTTGATGGATTTTCAGTTAGTGATAAGCTTTGCTCGTGGAGAAAATATCTCCGATTATATGATTATTTAATTAGGCAGGTGGATTGCATGATTTGTTTTGGAAGAGACGAGCTGCAGTTGTAAGTAGCAGCAGAGTGAAAATGGCGCACTGAATAACCGGTTGGGCCCACGAGTCATTCTCAGTGCCGCGCCACAGCGTCGTGTTCTTCTCCGCAGAAGTCGTCGGCGCTCGGCTTCACACTACAGGGTGACTGTTTCTCGATCTGGTGGAGGACTGGAGGGCTTGGAGAAGAGAGTCGTTGGGATCATCATCAGAGCAATTAATGAAGGCGAGGCCATTAATCAACGGCTCGTGAGCTGACTTCTCCTCTTAGACCGGGAGGAGCAGTTTTCTCCCAGAGGGAAGAGGAGGAGACCGAAGCTCAGGAAGGCTGCGCAGCGGCGCTATGGACGCGGAGAGTGGAAACGCCCGGTCGCCCCTGCTGCACCAATCGCAGGTGATCCAATCTTCCACCCCCCATCGTTAACGGGCACTGTTATTAGCTCTTATCGTTTCTTTGCTCATCGGAATGAAACGTCTTGTTCACCTACCACGGCTTAATTGCTTCTTAGTCTCCCAATGAAATGAATCAAGCAAAATTCAGAAAATGTTAACAGCTCTGCACTCGGCTTGCTTAAGTACTATTGCTGCTCTTCAAGGTCGCTGATTATTGAGAAAGCATGTCGACTCTGCATGTTCTTTTATCCTTTTCGGGGTGTCCCAGTATTAATCAAGTTCATATGCGTTCCTGCAGGATTCCTCGGCGAATGAGCACAATAAAGAGCCCTTGAACTGGAAGGCCCCTGCCATTGTTTTGGGTACGAAATACCATATCTCACATGGTTGATGCAAAGTAACATTACCGTATTTTAACCACCACTCTTACCTTATGTTCAATTTGTACCTGCCATGTTTTACTATTGCTATCAACTGACCTTCTTCTGTTCTGCTTCTCTAAAACACTCGTTTGCAACCACAGCCTTTGAATTCTTGGAGAGCATTGCCTACGCTGGTATCGCGCTCAACCTGGTCGTGTATCTTGGAACCGTCCTACATGGAAGTACCGCCTCCAACGCAGCCAATGTTGATGCCTGGAACGGTGCCACGTTCCTCACGCCGGTTCTTGGAGCATTTCTTGCTGATACATACTGGGGAAAATACAAGACCATAGCCATCTCTATAATATTCTATCTTGTTGTAAGTGCAGCCAGTACCAATTTCCTTATAGTATGTGAAAATGTGTATGTTTATTTAGTTTGTTTATGTTAGCACCTCATACTTCACTGTCCACATGTAGGGGTTGCTGGTCATTACCGCCTCTGCCGTCATTCCATCTCTAAGGCCTGCCTCATGTGAAGGAACATCTTGTCCTCCTGCAACAGGGTTCCAGTATTTTGTGTTCTTTGCTTCATTATACATTGTTTCAGTTGGGACCGGTGGGGTCAAGTCGGCTTTGCTTCCCTTCGGAGCTGACCAATATAATGATTCTAACCTGGAAGAGAGTAAACAAAAGCAATCATTCTTCAGTTTGTTCTTCATTGCTGTCAACCTTGGAGTGTTCATCTCCGGCACTGTTGTTGTCTGGATACAGCAAAATGTTGCTTGGTCTCTTGGATTTGGTATCTCCTCAGTATGCCTTGTTATTGCCACAATTGCCTTTTGTATAGGAACACCAACCTATAGGGTTCAACTTCCAAGTGGAAGCCCACTGAAGAGTATCATAATGGTATTTATTGCTTCATTTAAGAAGAGAAAAGTTGAGGTTCCTGCTGATAGCTCACTGTTGTTTGAAGTGGAGGGTACTGACTTAAGCAACACAGTGCCAAACAAATTAGCACATACCGATGAATTCAGGTATGTTTATCACCTTTTCTCGATATGGAATCAGAATTCCAAGCTAGCTAACATTACAGGGAACTTAGGCTAATTAGCTTCCGTTTGATTCTGTAGCTTGATTCCTTGATTGCCAACAAAGCCGCTCATAGAGATCCCTTTCTTTAACAACTCCCCCCTGCACATGAGGGGTTAACTCACATTGGACCTGAGATAATGAATTGTAATGTGACTAAAGTGCAATATGGGCTCTTTTTTCTCGAAAGCTCGGAAGATGGAGCTCCCGCGTAATATCATATAAGAAGAAAAATGACCCAGTATATATAAAAAATCGAACCTAAAGACCGTACAATAGAGGACGATGCCACATCTTACACCCGATGACACAAACCTCACTAGCTCTGTGGATATCTAAAGATGAACAACTCATCACAGACCTAGTTATTGGTTAGAGAGAACAAAGAGATTCATACAGTGCTCATCCTCCAAAAATGATGCCTCCAAGGAGGGATACGACATCAGGATGTCATTGTCGCTATCAAAGTTTTCACCCGGAGGATCTAAGAGAGGAAGCAGGTACCACAATAACACCTCAACATGACACAACGCTCGCACACGTCGTTGTTGTCAGCTCGACTTTGCGTCGAAGCTAGGTTTTCACCCGTACTCAAGCCCCCCACCCCGACGGACAATTGTATGTGTCTCTTGTCATCTCTACCAACGTCTAGAACCAGCGATCGCTCGACTCAAGACACCATCGGGCAGAGCTGTCCGTGACTCACCCACAACCACCATGACACAAACCAGACACACGTTGACCTCCGGGATACACCTACTCTGCTCGGCTCCAAATTGCTACGCCACAGAGGCCGAGGCACTAACTCCCTTCCTGACCAAGGTTGTCACCATCGGCTAACGCCGGCACCCGTGAGCTCCGCCACTCAGATCTACCGTTCCAGGTGCCCCGCGACCCTACCACCCATATCCGCCGTCACAGGCACCCGCCCTGCTCCCCAGATCCGCTGTCGCAGGAATCCACGAGCCCCACCACCTAAATCCGTCATCGCGACTGTTGACGGCTGTTATATACCAATTCCATCCGTCAATTAAACTCAATTATGTGAAGGATTGATCATTTTTTGCACACATCACCTCTCTATCTAACCCAATTCCACTTGGACTTGGAAAAATATGTGTATGCAACATTTTATGCAGGAAATGAGGAAATGTAGAGGGACCAATCCTATAAAATATCATCCCAGCCAATCAGGCAACGACACGTGGCATCCCATGGATCGAATGACCCACAAACAGAAGTATCCGAGGAGATCCAACGGTGTATCACCCATATACATCAATGGGACCCACCTGACAGCTACCTGGAGAAAGCACACGAGAAACGGTGCAATAACCAGGTCGACCGACCTAGTCTTTGCACTAAACTCGGTCAACCTCCACGTGTTGGCTCCTCCCGGCTCCCTGGAGTCAATGGTGACTGATTCACGCGCTTTTGGTGGCGGGAACCAACCTCAACACTAGTATAAATAGGACCTCCTACCTCTCACTTCAACACACACCACTTGGGCATCATTCTATTGTATACACTATCTTCCATAGTCCTTAGAGGAGTTAGGATGTAGAGAGGAGAGCCTCTAGTCCCAAGTCTAAATTGGGAAAGGAGTAGAAGGAGTCTCTCTTCCCAATTCCACATTGGGAAATGTATGACTTATGTATTCCTTCTTGTATTTGTGGCTTTGTGCTCAATAAAGATATTATCTTTAGTCTTCTTTTATACGTATACTTGGACAAAGCGTTTTTTGTTTGATTGTGGAGTCCATGTATGTGGAAGGTATAGTCTTTATGATTTCACTCTCATGATCACATCTTATGGTCATAAACACTATAGACCCCCACTATAGTCTATGTAGTTACGATATGATTATGTTAATATGAATGACTATGCTATGCAATCAACATTGGTTCAACAATGTTTAGGTTAGTCATTGCCTTAGGATGGCTTGTGCCATGGCTCCTAAGGTATTTGCTTAGTATGCTAGCATGGTGCTAGGGTATTTAAGTAGCGTTGGATGTCTCGTAGACCCACGAATTGAAGAGGTAGGCAATAGGTGGTGATAGCACTATCTCTCCTTTGTAATCCTCCATGTTCGACTATGCCACAGGCTCTTGGCGGGAGTCACCCTAGTATTGCTAGGGGTAAGCCCGTGCCCGATGTGTTAAATAGCATTGCATAGGAATTCATCATTGACATGACCATTAGTATCTACCTTAGGCTATGTATATGTATTAGGAGCATTGTAGGAGCAACTCTCTAACTCTCAATCCAATCTCCCTCTAGGACTCATTTTACCCTTTAGAATAGATTGCTTAGGTGCGTGTCACACTACCCCTATTATCAACTTACCCCTGTCCGGATAATGGATTAGTATCCCATAGCTTGACCATAAGAGTAGTATATACTTTACTCCATTGCCTTCCTTTGGGATAAATACGATACCCTTGGGAATACTCATGGGTGAAATGCTACAACGGTATCTTCCGTGCGCTTGCGGATCTCATCTCTTTACCGGAGATGATCTGTGGTGTTAA
Organism: Tuctoria greenei; assembly: GCA_036927565.1. Taxonomy (NCBI): domain Eukaryota; kingdom Viridiplantae; phylum Streptophyta; class Magnoliopsida; order Poales; family Poaceae; genus Tuctoria; species Tuctoria greenei. The sequence goes on from JAYESD010000002.1 coordinate 184,244,285, forward strand.
GAAATACCAACAAGCATTTCTGGTGTCGTTGTCGGGAATGATTTGTTAGTATATCTTAGGAGCCGTCAACAAGCATTTCTGGCACCGTTGCCGGGAAAGGCAAAAGAAGTGAAGGATAGCTATCACTTGTGATTAAGCTATAGGTACTGATAGTAATTAGACAGAATTACCCTTGTTTGTTTTCTCCTTTGTGTGAAAATAGGGTAGTGTTGGCCAACCCATTGTATGGGATGGCTAACGAGGATGCAAGTGCTCAATTGCAAGATGATTCAAGGCGTACCTCAACAAATGTCCGCTAGGCAACACCATTGCCTTTTGTGGGAGAATTTCAGCTTTCAGTAGGAGCCAAAGTCATCCATACCCAAGCTTGGGGAAGGCTCCAAGAAGTTCTTCTTGGTTTGCCAACACCATGGGGTGGATATTTGGCTCTTCATCCAACACTCGTGTCATGGGTTGACTCCACCAATCCATGACCATATTCATGCTGGAGCTGAAGGAGTCCTATTCTCATTCATCATGGATGAGAAGAAGGTCTCCACTCAAGGGGTGAATTGAAGAATGCTCGAGTTCCCATAACTTGTCATGCACACCACTTCACAAGGTAGACATGTTAGTTATAGAACTACACCTCCCATTGAAGTATCATGAATACCAAGTCAATGGAGATTTTTTTGGATAATCCAAGTCGTGGATATTCACATGATTTGTGAAAATCCATGTCAACATGGAAGGTCTGAGAATTATTTCTCTAAGACCCATGAGGACCTTTTTCAAACAACAACTCCAATGGCTACCTTTCACAAGGAGGTCAAGGATGGAATCAACATCACCCTTGTATTCAAGGAGGCTATGGCTTTCAAGGGATTTAAGTTCAACTAGCCTACCTTGAAGTATCTTGGCCAAGTAGAAATCAAGACAACATTCACATGAAGATCTTGGCCAGTGACAAGAACTTAAGGAGCATTCAAAGTCCAAGATACCCCACATCACTTGTTGGGATTCCCACACTTCAACCAAACCCATTCAACCTAGGGCAAGTGACATTGTGCATGAAGCGTTTTTTGTTTGATTGTGGAGTCCACATGTCATCATACCCAAGGAAGCCTTTGATCCATGATCAAGGTATGAGTTGATTCAATGGAATATCAAAATGGTCAGAGTGGCACCCCTAAGAAGGACAAAGCCTCACCATGCTCATGAAGGAATACATTCAAGAGGGAGAATCCGTTGCTATAACAACATGTCTATATCAATACAGCGGGGAGAGGCTAGGGCCACCATGTGGCCCACATGTCCAAATGACAACCAAATGAGTTTGGCATGTCAAAACAGAAGAAATCGTCCACATCTTCAACTCTGGGATTGGACAATAAATCATCGCGCTGAACAGAATGGAGGTAAGTCCTACTCAACGGACTTTGAAAATTCGGTGAGTCCTTGCCAATAGGTTAATTGGTAGTTATCTCATATTTGTTTTCCAAATTGCATCAACTCTTGCATTTGCATGTTTGAAATTTCACATTTGCATGTTGGAAAGTAAAATTTCCAACCATCATAAAACTAAAAATTTGAATTAGGGGAGAAATTTAATTGGATATGAACTACGTGGATGACCACTTGAATTTATCTTTCTAGTTCAAACCAAAAAGATTTGCTTTGACCCTCATTGCATTTACAAGTTATTTCAAGCTGGACAAGACAATTTGAAAATTGGGTTCAATTTGCTTTTGGCTAAAGTAACCCGTTTTCGAGTTGTTTTGTGTGTTTCTGATTAAAGTGCAGCTAGGTCAACATTGTGAAGAGGTGGTTTGGCCAGAAAGTGGAAGGTTTCATCAAGCTCAAGTCACCATTGAGGGGATTTGAGAATATTTCTTTTCTTCAAACTCATTTTGAGTTTGAGGAAAAGAAATGTTCAAGAGGATGACCCAATGGAGGAGCCAGAACCAAATCCATCGCCAAATCCAACCTCAACTTGGCATTTGACATCAACAATTAAGCCTACGCCAAAAATCAAGGTTGTGAGTTTCTCACACAAAGACCTTCGTCACCAACTAATCCCCAAATGAGGTATGAGTTTAGAATTTTCCATTGTTTGGTTTGCCATAGAATTGAATGTATTTGCTTGCATTTGTAAGGAAGGTTGACACTTCTTCATCATTCAATTCTCAAGCATCCTCACAAGAGTAAGCGTAAGTATTGACTTTTGGATCTCCAAAAAGAAATCCCACCTTACTTGGAAAAATCTCAAACAAGTACCTAGAATCCTTTAAGAATTGTTTTGTAAACTTAGTCATTTTTGTCGAGGTTTAGAAAACAAAACTTTTAGGCATGACTTGATTGGTGAATTGGCATATAGAAACTTGGGCATAGTGACAACCATAATTTTTAATTGAGCTTCATGCATAGATGGTGTCACTAGATTTCAAACTCTTAGGAATAAGTGATATCATTGCTTTGAAATTGAATTGCATTTTTAGGAGGAGTCACTAAATTTCAAATTCCTAGTGAGGTTCAGGAGGATAAAATTGAGAGTCTTGTTTGTCATGGTCTAAATGATAAAAATTTGCTCTTGAAAGCTAAGATGGTTAGAGACTTTAAAAGGTGTAGTGATCCATATAGTGTATTTCTATCATATGCATTGCTATGAGTAGGAGTTTTAGAAAATATGCAACATGAATTATCTATAAAGCTCCACTCTTATCAATGAATAACACATTGATCATAGATACACTTGACATTGGATCCAATGCATATTTGATTTTGTCCTTCCCCGTATGTACAAATGAAAGTTCGGTTACCTAACCCGAATGTTCATTTGTACAAGTATCGGAAGCTAACCATCCCTCTCTATTCAAGAGAGGAAGTTTGCAGGAGTAATATTGCTATGCAGACATTCAAGAAGCTGATTGTTGGGATCCCTAGAGGATCCTATTTCAACATCTCTTGGCCAAGGAGTAAATGAGGATGGTTGCTACCTATCGGAAATTATGCCCGAAGGTCAATCATAACTATACGAGGCTAGAGATTTGAAATGGAAACCCTCCATGAGCAACCAATGAGCTGCCACGAATGGGTGAGAGCATTATGCTCTCAACTATTTTAAGCACTCATTCAAGCTCAAGGGATTTGGCACCATCATTGGGTACAAGTTATTCCTATGTGGCTAAGAGTTATGATGTACCATAACCAAGGAATGACAAGATCACACCCAATTTATATTAGGTGCAAGTTGTTCCTATGTGGCTAGAAGGTATGTCATGCCTTAGCCAATGAACAACATATCACACTCAACCCATGTTGAGTGCATGTCATTCCTTTGTGGTTCTAGGTATGTTGTACCTTACTCAAGGAACAACTGATCACACCCAATGCATGTTGGGCACATGTCACTCCCTCCTGGCAAAAAGATATGATACATCTTAACCAAAGAATGACGAACATACTCAATGTATGTTGAGTGCGCATCATTCCTTTGGATCTAAAGGTTATCATTATCCTAGCCAAAGAATGACAAATCACACCCAACACATGGAGACCCTGATGTGTGGATGATCAACATCGAAAACACTCTATTCAACCACTCATGGTGTCCATAGGAGGCAACACAACAATCAACACTCAACCCTCCATTGTCAAAGCCACACTGCAACAAGGATAGGCCAACTCATGGCCTACCTCCGTCGTTAGGGTTTCAACCCCTATCACGGACCTTGATCAAGAATAAGCTTGGGGGAGGACCCCCACTTGAGGTAACATGTATCACAACCACTACATTTTTATTTCAAATCATCCATTGCATATTTATTTTTCATCCATCCATCATCCACCTTGCATTTAAAAAAATATATATAAAAATAGGTTAGATGTGCTCTCCTCAAATAAAGATGTGTGGTAAGAATAATTTAAATTTCACATAGATGAAATGATGAATAATTGCTCTGTTTTATTTTCCTAAGTCTCTAGTTTACAACTTGCTACTTTCCGAATATTGCTTTCATTAGTTTGAAATACTTTTACCTTAATTTCGAAGTTGTGGATAGCAAAAACTTAATCTAATTCTAGGTTGTTGCAAGACTAGAATTGGTAATAGGGCTGCTAGTCCTAGTTTGAAAGTAAAACTTAGATTTCCGGAGAAATTCTATCAAGACTTAAGTTTCCCTCATTTGATTGGAAATACCTACCAAATTCATATGATGTTCATACATAGACAAAACCTTATGCATATGTTATTTGCTTTCACAGTGAGTCTAGTCAAACTAGTATAGACCTATGTGAGAAATCATTCAACTCTTTTTGAATTCAAGACTTCACTTGCACATGCTATACTTCTACACTAGAAGTAAGCAAAACGTCCATCATATCCACCATACCACAACAAAAACAGAAACTCCATGTTATTCATGTTTAACACTCTCTTCGAAATTCATTGCAAAGAAAGGGAGTAGAAGACATGATTACAAAAAGAAAAAAAAGAGCATGCTTACATCATAAGCATGAGAAAAAAAAAGAGAAAAGAAAAGTAGCCATGTTTTATCACTGCAAAAGAAAGAGAGAATATACCAAAAAAGAGTTATCTCAAGTATCCACATCCACTTCCACTCCATCACACATGTACTAGTCTTGAATAAAAAAGTTTTGATTTGAATTCTCTTAAGGCTTACTCTTTTGACTTAGCAATATATGTCATGCAAATATATTCAATGAGTAGGAATAGTAGAGACACAATGCTTTGGTGAGGAAATATTCCCACTATCCACAAAGGAGTGATTGAGAGAATCAAATTGAGGTACTTAATATCTAAATTGAATTCTCCGGGATTTAAGTCGAACTTGAGTTCTAGGCTATGTTTGCTCCATTTGCTATTCTACCTTTTAACTACTCATGAATATGAAAAAGCATAAGCCCCATGATAATTTAAGGTAGGGTATCATAGCCAATTTCTACAATACTAGGTAGAGTATCTTGTTGTGCATTAGATACTTTTGAAAATAAGATATTGCAGTAACTCCTGATCATCAACCTAAAGTCTTGACTTTGCTCGGGACAAGCAAAGGATAAGCTTGAGGGAGTTTGTTAACGGCTGTTATATACCAATTTCATCCGTCAATTTAACTCAATTATGTGAAGGATTGATCATTTCTTTCACACATCACCTCTCTATCTAACCCAATTCCACTTGGACTTGGATAAATATGTGTATGCAACATTTTATGCAGGAAATGAGAAAATGTAGAGGGGAATCCTATAAAATATCATTCCAGCCAATCAGGCAATGACACGTGGCATCTCATGGATCAAATGGCCCACAAGCAGAAGTATCTGAGGAGATCCAACGGTGTATCACCCATATACATCATTGGGACCCACCTGGCAGCCACCTGGAGAAAGCACACGAGAAACGGTGCAATGACCAGGTCGGCCGAACTAGGGGGTCGGCCGGCCTGGTCTTTGCACCAAACTCGGTCAACCTCCACGTGTTGGCTCCTCCCAGCTCCCTAGAGTCAATGGTGACTGATTCGCGCGGTTTTGGTGGCGGGAACCGGCCTCAACACTAGTATAAATAGGACCCCCTACTCCTCACTTCAACACACACTACTTGGGCATCATTCAATTGTATACACTATCTTCCATAGTCCTTAGAGGAGTTAGGATGTAGAGAGAAGAGCCTCTAGTCCCAAGTCCAAATTGGGAAAGGAGTAGAAGGAGTCTCTCTTCCCAATTCCACATTGGGAAAGGTATGACTTATGTATTCCTTCTTGTATTTGTGACTTTGTGCTCAATAAAGATATTATCTTTAGTCTTCTTTTATACGTATACTTGGACAAAACATTTCTTGTTTGATTGTGGAGTCCATGTATGTGGAAGGTATAGTCTTTATGATTTCACTCTCATGATCACATCTTATGGTCATAAACACTATAGACCCCCACTATAGTCTATGTAGTTATGATATGATTATGTGAATATGAATGACTATGCTATGCAATCAACATTGGTTCAACGATGTTTAGGTTAGTCACTGCCTTAGGATGGCTTGTGCCATGGCTCCTAAGGTATTTGCTCAGTATGCTAGCATGGTGCTAGGGTATTTAAGTAGCGTTAGATGTCTCGTAGACCCACGGATTGAAGAGGTAGGCAGTAGGTGGTGACAACCCTATCTTTCCTTTGTAATCCTCCACGTTCGGCTATGCCACAAGCTCTTGGCGGGAGTCGCCCTAGTATTGCTAGGGGTAAGCCCGTGCCCGATGTGTTGAATAGCATTGCATAGGAATTCATCATTGACATGACCATTAGTATCTACCTTAGGCTATGTATATGTATTAGGAGCATTGTAGGAGCAACTCTCTAACTCTCAATCCAATCTCCCTATAGGACCCATTTTATCCTTTAGAATAGATTGCTTAGATGGGTGTCACACTACCCCTATTATCAACTTACCCCTGTCCGGATAATGGATTAGTATCCCATAGCTTGACCATAAGAGTAGTATATACTTTACTCCATTGCCTTCCTTTGGGATAAATATGATACCTTTGAGAATACTCATGGGTGAAATGTTACAACAGTATCTTACGTGCGCTTGCGGATCTCATCTATTTACCGGAGATGATCTGTGGTGTTAAGAAATACCAACAATCATTTCTGGCGCCGTTGCCGGGAATGATTTGTTAGTATATCTTAGGAACCGTCAACAGCGACCGCCCATGGGCCTAACCGTCGTCGCTCCAGAAGATTGCCCCTCCGGACAGGAAGCGGATCACCACCCTCAGGCTCCCTGTGACGAGCAACCCACCTAATCCGGTCACCTTCACCCCAGAAATCATCGTCATCACCACAGTCACCCTCGCTGGCTCACCACACGTCGGGAGGGGTTCCCCAACGCATCAGGTCATCAGGTCACCTCGTCATCGAGCTCGCAGCGTCCACACCTCACTGTCGAGCTCAAGATGTGCGCGCGAAGGAGGGAGAGCACACCGGCGTAGATCCGGCAAGCCACGTCGTGGATTCGACGACGCCTCGATCTACCTCGTCGTTCCTCCTCACCATCGGCACCCCAATCCGCCTCGTCGATCCTCCTCGCCGCCCTCCCACCTCAATGTCGTTCCGTTCGTCACGCGTTCGCGTCTTGCTGGACCTCCACTATGTTGAGCCATCGACGCCTCGACACTAGCGACCACCATGGGTTTCGTGGTTGAAGAGAGTCAATCGCTGATTATTCATTGATGCGGAAGTGTGATATATACAAAGGCCAGCGGCATGCGTAGTGCGAGGGCGCGATCCTAGAATGTAGGAGCACAGGCGAGTGCGTCTACGGCTGATGCAACAACCCGTGCATGGCAGCGCATGCACATGCACACGGTACACGTACATGGCCTCTGGATAACAGACTTTGAACACCCCCCTTAGTTTACGGTGCATTTTTTATGACACAAACTATTATGAAAATCAATGAAGACGCTTGACAGCAACCCCTTGGTCATTATGTCTGCGAATTGAAGTGTCGTTGAAACCTGTTGAACTCGAAGATCCCCCGCAGCCACCTTCTCTCGAACAAAATGAATATCGAGCTCGATGTGCTTTTTGCGGCGATGATTCATTGGATTCTTGGTGAGGTACACTGCTGAGATGTTGTCACAATACAACAATGTAGCTTTGGAGATATTAATGAGAAGCTCATGGAGAAGCTGACGTAGCCAACAACACTCAGCTGTAGCGTTAGCAACTGCTCGGTATTCAGCTTCGACACTTGATCTTGAAATTGTTGATTGATGTTTGGATGACCAAGAGACGAGTGAATCACCGAGAAAAATGCAATACCCGGATGTAGACCGACAAGTGTCGGGGCAAACAACCCAATCTGCATCGGTATATGCTGTCAACGTGCCTGATGGAGACGATTGTAATTGCAAACGGTGTGAGATGGTTCCTTTGATGTAGCGCAAAATTCTCTTGACAAGTGTCCAATGAATATCCCTTGGTGCGTGCATGTGCAAGCAGACTTGATGCACGACATAGACAATATAAGGACGAGTAAGCGTCAAATATTGGAGAGCTCCCGTAATACTCCGAAAAAAGGAAGCATCCGCAAAAGAAGTTCCCCCAGAAGATGAGATCTTCGGCTTTGTATCAACAGGAGCAGTAGAAGGCTTGCAATTGAGCTTACCGGCTCTTTGAAGCACATCTTCTGCTTGCAATTGAGCTTGCCGGCTCTTTGAAGCACATCTTTAGCATATGATTCTTGATTAAGGAAGAAGTCCTTACTGGTTCGACGTACGTGAATCCCAAGAAAACAATGCAAGGGACCCATATCCTTCAGAATATGTTGTTTAGATGATGAACAATGTCCTTGAGAAGAGCTAAAGAAGACACAACAAGGACAATATCGTCCACGTATAAAAGCAGATACGCCATGGAATTGGAATCTCCCTGTTTGTAGACAAACAAAGGGGTGTCGGACTTAGCAGCTGTGAAGCCGAGCCCCATCAAGTGCCCTTCGAACGTCTAGAACCAAGCTCGAGGTGCCTAACAAAGGCCGTAGAGGGACTTGGAGAGGAGGCAGATGTAGTTCGGATGATCACGGTTGACGAAGCTTGTTAGTTGATTGGCGTAAACACGTTTAGAAAGTTTGTCGTGCAGGAAGACAATTTTTACGTCCAGTTGATGGACTGGCCACCGTCTTGACGCTGCAAGGTGCAACACCGTGCGGATTGTGGCCGGCTTGATGACAGGGGATAATGTTTGGTCGAAGTTGATACCCCTGACGTTGATGGAAGCTCGAGGTGCCTAACAAAGGCTGTAGAGGGACTTGGAGAGGAGGCAAACGTAGTCCAGATGATCACGATCGACGAAGCCTGTTGGTTGATTGGCGTAAACACGTTTAGAAAGTTTGTCGTGCAGGAAGGCAATTTTTACGTCCAGTTGATGGACTGGCCACCGTCGTGACGCTGCAAGGTGCAACACCGTGCGGATTGTGGCCGTCTTGACGACAGGGGATAATGTTTGGTCGAAGTTGATCCCCTGACGTTGATGGAAGTCGTGCACAACCCAGTGCGCCTTGCGGCGCTCGAGACTCCCGTTGTCTGCACTTTGTTTCTGAACACCCATTTGTCGGAGATGATGTTGACCCCAGGCGGCCGAGGAACAAGTGTCCATCTGTTATTGTCGCAAAGAGCACGATACTCTTCCTGCATTGCTTCAAGCTAAGCCGGGTCACGCAGCGCGGCGCGAACAGGCGTGGGAGGCGGTGGTAGTGGCGGTGTGTGCATATCTTGGGTTTGGTAGGAAAATACCTGCGCGGGCACGAGTGGTCATGGGGTGTAGTGCTGGTGCAGGCGCATGGGAGAGTTGCGGTGCAAGCGAATTGTTAGCAGAGGGGATGTGGGTGCAACGGCGCTGGTTTCTTGTGGCATAGGAAGTGCAGCGTCATGCATGGTTCTGGATGGAGATCTTGACTCCCGAGGATAAGCACCGGGTGTGGCGCCAGATCTGAGGATTGGGGGAAGCAGCGGCGCAGGCGAAGATGGCGCCCAGTACGCGACCACATTGTTTGCATGGGAATGGGGGGTTGGCGGGACCCACGTTCTGTTGCGGTAGATCCGTCCTAATCCTCGCGCGACAAGGCACAGGGAGGTGGGTCCCGCGCATTGGTGCCACAGCTGACGGTTGAATTGTTGGTGCAACGCCTTAGGATCGACGAGGATTCTCTGCAGCTGCTGGCAGGTGAATCAGCATGGGATCCTGCGCACAACAAGTTGGCGTGCGAGGGTTGGTTGATCCATGATTTGCTGCGGGCTCCCTGAAAAGAAACACATCTTCAACAAAATTAATGTGATGTGAGGTAATCACGCGTTTTGTGGCCGGGTTAAAACACCGGTAGCCTTTGCAGCCAATTGGGTATCCCAAGAAAATGTACGACACAGAACAGGGTGCAATGTTGGAAATCCCTTGAGTTTATTCCTCGGGTAAACCCGAATATTTATAGCTACTACACATAAGACTCCATCCTAAACACGACTTGGAGTCTCTTAATCTTTAACTCGGACTCTATCTCCACCACCTCTCACGAATTTCACAGATCTCCACACCCCCTAATTTTTGTTTATCTTCTAGAAAACGTGATTCACCTTACAATCACCCCTTTAATCACGTTTCTAGGACACACTCACACTAATGTAGGATGAAAACACACATTCCATCTTACACACATTTAGGATGGACACTACACCCCAGGATGTTCACTTCATCCCGCACACACTATGGGATGGGCACTACATCCCGCCGAGATGGGCACTACATCGCGGACACAAATTTGGGTTGGGCACTACAACCCTTTTTGGTTGGGCATTATAACCCTTTTTGGGGTGGGCACTACACCTCAAACACACACCTTTGATCATAAGAGATCAAAACAACTCTCCTTCAGATGCAAAAGGCACCTTCTCATCTTCCTTGCCCTTGGAACGCTCATCAGCAAAATGTCCATACTTGTGACAATTGAAGCACTGAATCTTCGATTTGTTCAATTTCTTCTTCTCCTTTGACTCTCTTGCTTTCCACTCCTCTTTTGCCAAACAGAGATTTTCCTCATCCTTTGCCTCTCCTGCCTTCCACTCCTTCCTTGTTAAATAGAGTTTCTCTTCATGCTCTTGGTTGTTGAAGCCAAGTACTTGTTCTTTATGTGCCTTGAATCTATCAACGAGCTCCTCCACAATCATCGTCTTTAGATCAACAAACTGCTCAATGGTAGGTGCATTATGGAGAAACTTCGAAGGTAGAGCACACAATAATTTCTTCACAATATAACTTTCTTCAACTTCTCCACCAAGACTATGGATCTTTGTCACAATTATCATCACTTTTGTAGCAAAGTCGTTGATGGAGTCTCCCCCGTTCATGCGCAACACATCAAGTTCATTCTGGAGGGTCTGAATTCTGGCTCCCATCACATGTTCTTCACCCAAAAACTTTGTCTCAATCATCTCCCAAGCATCTTTTGTTGTCTTCTTCTCTGAAATTCGCATGAGTGTGTCTTCATCAATAGCCTGATAGATGGCTGCAAGAGCCAACTGATCCACTTTTAGATCAACATTGTCCTCCTTTTTCGCATCCACAACTTTCCATACCCCTGCGCTTTCAAAAATACCTCCATCTTTATAGCTAAATGTTGGAAATCCCTTGAGTTTATTCCTCGGGTAATTCCAAATATTTATAGCTATTACACATAAGACTCCATCCTGAACACGACTTGGACTTTCCTAATCTTCAACTCGGACTCTATCTCCACCACCTCTCACGAATCTCACGGATCTCCACACCCCCTAACCCTTTTTTTATCTTCTATAAATCGTGATTCACCTAACATGCAAGTTTGTGTGGTGCTGTGGAAGCGATGTTGGGATAACAAAGGCAGCCAAAGACATGAAGATGATCATAGGAGGGTGCTTGGCCGAGGAGTATCTCGTGTGGTGTAATGTTGCTTCAGACACGACATGGTCGGCGATTAAGGAGGTAAGTGTCCGTGGATAGTGCCTCAAGCCAGAAAGACGGTGGAGCCACGACATGATGCAACATGGTGCGCATGCTATCATTGATTGCAAAAAACACGTTCAGCGCGTCCATTTTGTTGGGATGTGTAGAGGCATGTGAGACGTAGCACAATACCGTGGCTAGCAAGGAACGACCTTGCCAACATTATCAAATTCTTTCCCGTTGTCTATTTGAATGGATGCAATGGGTTGGCGAAATTGGGTGTTAACAAATGCATGAAATGTGATGAGCGTTGGCAACACGTCTGACTTATGAGGAAGTGGGAAAGTCCAAGCATAATGCGAGAAATTGTCAAGGATGACCAAATAGAAACGAAAACCAGAATTGCTTGGAATTGGAAAGGTCCATACATCACAATGCAATAATTGGAAAGGAAAAGTGGACATGCCACATGCACTAGAAAATGGTTGCCGTACATGCTTTCCTAATTGACAGGAAGCGCATGTATGAATGTCAACTTTAGTGCAACGAGAATCAAAGGACGAAAGCATGCGCCAAAGCTGCTCGTGACCAGGATGTCCCAACCGACTATGCCAAAGTGGTGTCGTCAACATGGCCACCAGTGATGTGGTCCGCATTGATTTATTCTTGGGCTGGTGGATGGAGTAAAGGTCGCTGGTGGAGTCACGACGGAGTAGAATCGTCCCCGAACGAAGATCCTTGATGGCAAAACCAAAAGAGTCAAAAATGACAGCAACATTGTTGTCATGTGTGAGAGCACGAACATAAATAAAGTTTTTGACAAGATTTGGTGAGAGAAGCACATTGTTCAGTTTGAGTTGTGAAACAGGTGTGGAAAGTGTAGCATGCCCAACTCATTGAACGGGCAAAGAAGCACAGTTGCCAACGACGATGGTTTGTGAGGTATCAGGGGTGTAGGAGGAGAGGATACCCAAGTTATTGACCATGTGGGAGCTTGCACCAGTGTCAAGTACCCAGTCATTGCCTGGGTACTGACTTGGATGCGGCACACCTTGGAGCGCGGTGAGGAGACCATGTGGTGTCCTACCTTGCTGGGAGCCAGGAACGCTCACGTCGTGGAAGTAGTTGGAGGCTGTGGCATTCAAGGCTTGCTGAGGTGGCACACCCGGCCAAGGGCCGAGCAAGCCAGAAGTGGTCGGACGCCAGAACGCCATTTGCCAGGCTTGGACAACTCCAGTCCAAAGGCTATACGCCTGTGTCCATCCCGGGTGCGGAGCACCAGGGCTTGCAGTGTTGGTGCCGGTTGCACCTGAGGAGCTGCTAGTGGGCGCGTTGGAGTTGCGCCCGTTATTCTTGTCGCGACGGCGACGACGATCACCGCCGTTCTTGTTGCCGGAGTTGTTCACCGTCGTGTGCGCGACGCTAGACGAGTCTGTCGTAGATGTGGCCGAAGGTGCATTAGATTTGCCCGTCGCCAATATTGGCCTCCATCTTGGCGGTTTGCGCTTGACGATACTCGTCCTGCAAAAGGTAGTCTCGAACCGACAAGAACTTCGGCAGCGGCTTGGTCGCCGTGAGAACAGAGATGGCATGACTGAATTTTGAGGACAAGCCGCGAAGAGCATTGATGATCATCGCCGACTTGGAGATGGGATGACGAACATCTCGTAGAAGATCAACGAGCTCTTTGAGGCGGCTGAAGTATGCGGAGACAGTGAGGTCGCCTTGGTAGAGCCCGTGAAACTCCTGGAGGGCGTAGAAGGCGCGGTGATCGGCGTTGTCGAGGAAGTGGCCGCGAATTGCCGACCAGAGCAAGTATGCTATCGGCCGTGACACATGAATCATCTTCATCAAGTTGACGTAGATGGAATTGTAGAGCCAAGACACGATGCACTGGTCTACCTGGAGCCAGTCGGCATTGTGCCACATGCTCTGGCGCCAATAGTGCCGTCGACGTGGTCAATGAGCCCAAACTTGCGGAAAGTCGCGTCGAAGAGCGCGCTCCAAATAGAGAAGTTCGACTCGCCGTAGTCGAGGACAATTGGAACATGGGAACGGATGTTCAAGTGTTGAATTGTTGCGATGGCAACGGGAGCATTAGTAGACGAATCGAAGAAAGGATTCAAGTTGGAGGAGGCTGTGGATCCAGCAACAGAGAAGGTCGGACTGGACACCATGGTGGGGTAGAAGAGCGGAGTGTGGATAGAGGAAGGACTAAGCTGATACCATGAAGAGAGTCAATCGTTGCTTATTCATTGATGCAGAAGTGTGATTTATACAAAGGCCTATGGATAACAAGACTCCCAACAGAGGCGCCACCTCCACCGAGACCTCAAGCACCACCGCCGCACCATCTCATCCTTCTCCGAACATCGACGCCACACCACCCAACAGCATCGTACCCAGCCTGCCGGGTACGTCACCTACCGGCTCTCAGGATGCCACTGCGCCAGATCCGAATTTTCGTTTGTCGGACCCGCCCCTCGCCAACCCGAGGACGCTGCTGCCCGTTGCCGGCCTTGTGCCCCTCCGTCGGCAGGAAGAGAGCCGCACCACCATCACAACATTTGCGCCGCCATCAAGCCGGAGAGGGGGCGCCGTTGATGGCTCAACAACAACTCCCTGGACGATTCGAAGGAAGCACATGAGCTACCCCCGCTGCCGCCATCCTAGCGTGCGCCCAGGACGCAAGCGACACGTTCCGGCAGCAGCGAGGTGGAGAGGATGGAGGAGGGGAGGGCCGTTGTCAGGGGCTAGGGTTTGACCGCTCGTGTCGCCCGTGTATGGGCCCTTTGTCTCTAAATGTTATGCTAACAGATTGAATTAACTTGTTACCATTAAGAATTTTTTTGTTGTTATGTTACATTGAGTCTAATGCTCCTTTGTATGTTAAGTGTATCCTTAAACTACAAGTCGTCTCTGTACATCTTTCCGAAGATGTAAGGCTGGAACCATGTTTCCATTATCTAAAGACATCTTAAGGTCCTGTTTGGCACAACTTCTGCTGCAACTTCTTCATAAAAATAAGATGAAGGTGTGCCAAACAGGAAGATTCTATAATAGCTTATTAGTTCAGCTGCATCTCAGAATGAACTAAAAGCTGGATATAAGCAGAAACTGCTTTCCACCAGCTTTTTAAATAAGCTGCTTTTGTAACAAGTTCTAGCTGTGCCAAACAGGGCTTAAAACTACAAGTTTTATGAGCTGGTCAACTGCATTTTGTCTAAATGTTTTATTTAACACCATGATGCAAACTATCTTTTGCAAATTGAGTCCTTTTTGACATCCTTTTGTTGAAGTTACGTTTGAACACTGGGTATTTGAATCATTCAGGTGCTTAGACAAAGCTTCCGTTTTTTTGGAGGACCAAGAGATAAAGGATGGCCATCGTCCATGGCTACTATGTACAGTAACTCAGGTGGAGGAAGTGAAGATTCTGATACGGATGCTTCCGATATGGTTTACCTGTGTTTTCTACTCAGCTGCAATGAGCCAGACAGCCACAACTTTCGTTCAACAGGGGAATGCAATGGACACCAAGATAGGATCCTTCTCCGTGCCTGCTGCGTCTTTGAACTCTGCGGAGGTGATCTTTATGATTGTTTGGGTTGCATTTCAGGACAGCATTGTGATCCCATTAGCCAGAAGATATACTGGAAATCCTGCAGGACTTACGCTCCTGCAGCGGATGGGTATTGGTCGGTTTCTAGCGATTCCAGCATTGGGTGCAGCTGCACTAGTTGAGATGTGGAGATTGCGCAGTGTCAGGGCTGGCCACAATTTAAGCATCGGGTGGCAACTCCCGCAGTTTGTGATCCTGGCCTGCTCCGATGTATTCTGTGGCATAGCGCAGCTTGAGTTCTTCTACTCTGAGGCACCTGCTTCAATGCGTAGCCTGTGCTCTGCATTCCAGTTCCTTGCAATATCACTTGCTTACTACGTGAACACGCTTGTTATCTCAATCGTCGCTGTTGTGAGTAAGGCAGGTGGTGGGCAGGGCTGGCTTCCTGCTGATCTGAACAATGGCCACCTCGACTACTACTTTTGGTTCTGGACAGGAATCAGTGTTGTGAACTTTGTAGTGTACACGGCATTTGCAAAGAAATATACAGTCAAGAAGGTCGTTCCTCAGTAACAGTAAGCCCACTGCCACTGGTTCAATAAGCTCGCTGTTTATGAATACGCTGTATCCTGCTGTACTATACCTCTCGGGAACCATGGATATATATGGCATTTGCCAGAATTGATGTGGTTCTGCTCGTATGGATAGAGTCCTTGTACTATGAATATGATGATTCATCCTACTCTTTTTGTTGTGCAATCTGCATAAACGTAGGTGCACGGAGGTTGAAGTCAGTCCATTTGTTTGATGATTGCCGCTTTGGTGAGTCCATTTGTTTATGTTTTGAGATAAAAAAAATGTTAATGTTCCCTCGGGTTTGTTTGTTGGTACTCGAGTCTGATCCAGTCAGATGCAAACAACTGAGCACCTTGCCTTGTTGGACCCAAGTTCTGACTCAGGCATGTCGCTCCTGTTAAAATGAGCAGCACGTTCTCTGCTTATTTTTCTGCTTCGTCAGGTCATCGCTAACGGTCAGGAATCAGTCCAAGGTTATCACCGATTCATGTGCGTTGTGGCCGTTGTTCAGTTTGCTATATACGCAGCATGCGTCGTGTGAGTCGTGGATGTAATCTCTCGGGCTTTGTTATGCCGCTGTTGGCCTATATAATGAAAACACGATCCTTAGTGATCGTTAAGTTTGCCTACAACACTCTTTATATGGTACCCGAGCCAATGATCCATTTCAGCCATGAGTGGAACTGACGATGCCCTGACGAACTTCACTGCATCGTCGTCAAGCAGTACAACAACTTCCTCTTTTGGATGACGCAGCTCTTCTTATCTTAGAAGCCAGAAGCTCATGGGCTTCATCAATGGAAGTGTTGTGCAATCGGCGGCAACCATCACAACGACTGGTCAAGATGGAGCTCCTCGCACCATCACCAACCCTGAATTTGAGTCCTGGTATCAGCAGGACCAACTGGTAATGAGTGCAATAATCTCTTCCCTGTTTGAAGGAGTGATGTCGCAGATTGTAGGATGCACCACTGCACGAGAAACATGGTGTGCCATTGAGCGGTCGTTTGCAGCCAACTCACGTGCACAGGTGATGCAGATAAGGATGCAACTCGCAACGATCAGGAAGAAGGATCTCAACATCACTGAGTATTTCCATAAAGTGAAGAATCTGCGATTATTGGTAAGAAACTTGAGGATGACGAACTTATTGCCTATATGTTCCAGGGTCTTGGATCAGATTATGATCCTCTGGTGACCAGCATTGCCACACGTTTAGATGTGGTAACTGTTAATGATCTTTATGCACACATGATGAGTTTTGAACTTTGTCTTGATCGCAACAATGGAGGAGAATATCAGGGGAATCAAGCTAGCAGGACCTCTGGCAGAGGTAGAGGCAGAGGCCGTGGAAGGTCTTCAGGTGGATGCACCAACAATGGTGGTCGTGCCCCAGGAGGGCGTGGCAATGGCAGAGGGTCATATTCAGGTCCAAGCCATCAGAATCAAGAAATGCCCAAGCAACTGTGTCAGATCTGTTTTCATGACAATCATGATGCATCAAAGTATTATCATCGTTTTGATCATAACTATGTGGCTAATGATCAACATGTTGCAGCTGCAACGACCGTCAGCAGTGGCTATACTGTCGACCCCAATTGGTATGCTGATTCAGGGGCGACAAATCACATTACTCATGATTTTGATCGCCTGACTACCACGGAGAAGTATTCAGGGAATGATCGAGTCCAAGTTGCTAATGGTGCATGTACATCTATTGATCACATTGTAAATTCATTAGTTGCCACTACAAAATATCCATTAGCTCTGAAAAATATTCTTCATGCCCCCATGCAAATCGTCACCTTATCTCTGTTCCTAAGCTCGTCTCTGATAATAATGCCTTTATTGAATTCCATCCTACTTGTTTTCTTATAAAAGATCGAACAACGAAGACCACACTCCTTAGAGGGATCTGCAGAAAGGGACTCTACTAGTTTCTAAATAATATTCCCAAGCAAGTCCTCTCCACTACTAGAAACTCTGAAGATCTCTGACACCAGTGTTTAGGGCACCCAACATCTGCAGTCACCCATCAAGCTTTAGCTGAGAGTAATATTTCCTTCACCACAAACAAAACACATGTTGTATGTAATGCATGTCAGCAGGGAAAATCCCATCCGTTGCCTTTGTCTGTCAACTCATGTTGTTTCCAGTCCATTAGAACTTGTCCACAAAGATGTTTGGGGACCTGCTATTTCCTCTGTAAATGGGTACAAATATTATGTAAGCTTTGTGGACAAATATAGCAGGTTTACTTGGTTATATTGTCTTAAGCATAAATCTGATGTAGAGTCCACTTTTCTGAAATTTTAGTGTCACACTGAAAGACTACTAGGGAGAAAAATACTGACAGTGCAATCTGACTAAGGAGGTGAGTATCATCACCTCCACAGATTTTTGGCAAGATTGGGATAAGACACCTCATTTCTTGTCCTCACACACATCAACAAAATGGACTAGTTGAGAGGAAGCATAGGCACATTTTAGAGACAGGCATAACTCTCCTTGCCCAAGCCTTTATGCCTATTCGGTTTTGGGATGAGGCCTTTCAAGCTGCTTGTTTTCTCATAAACAAACAACAGAGCAAGGTTATCAACAATGAAGCACTTGTCACACGCCTATTTGGAAGCAAGCCTGACTATTGAAGGTTTTTGGTTGTGCTTGCTGGCCACATCTGAGGCCTTATAATGCAAGGAAGCTAAGTTTCAAGTCTAGCCAGTGCACCTTTGTTGGTTCCAGTTCTGACCACAAAGCACATAAATGCCCTGATAGGAAAACTAGAAAAAATGTACATCTCACGCAATGTAGTGTTTGATGAAAATGTTTTTCCATCCCCTGATCATCCTAGAACCACAACAGAAACCACTCTCCAATCAAGCATGCTACTACTGCCCTTCAACATCTATTAGTCTCATCCTGGAAGCATAACTTCCATACAACTATGTCACTTCAATGTAATAGATTCCCAACCCCCATCAAAACTTGTACTCAGCTGTGGCTATCGGCCATAAACCAAATCATTCCCACCTCGGGAATATGATTTGGTTTATGCTGATATCCTCACCTGCCTGCATTGCAACCCTCGGATTGCAAACTATATATTAATATAACACAGTCGGGGCATCCCCTACTGTTTGCCTTCAAAAAAAAAATGGGATGATTTCAAAACCAGAATAGGATGCACAAATGCTACAGCGTTATGGGAAGGACTGCAAAACATAATCACACCACATCCAAACCTCCAATCCCTCATAGAGCCCATATCGACCGAGGAGATCGACAACATAGTTAAACATATGCCACCCGACAAAGCGCCGGGCCCAGACGGGTTCAACAACAGATTCTATAAAAAATTCTGGGACATCATCAAAAACGATATATACAACCTCTGCAACGCATTCTTCAACAACGGATGCAGCCTACAACCTATCAACAGCTCCATTATCACACTCATCCCAAAGAAACCAACCCCGGAAACCTCGGCCGACTATAGACCAATTTCCCTACTTAACTCAAGCATCAAAATCATAAGCAAAATCATGGGAGAAAGGATACAGACCATCCTCAAAGATATCCTACACGTCAACCAATACGGCTTCATCAGAACGAGAACAATCCAAGACTGCATTGCATGGAACTATGAGTTTATACATCAATGCAAGAGATCAAGGAGGCCCTTAGTGATGCTGAAACTAGACTTTGAAAAAGCCTTCGACATAATGGAACATGATGCCATCCTCACGGCCTTAACCAACAAAGGGTTCCCACAGCAATGGGTCAACTGGACAAGCAACATACTATCTACAAACACTTCAGCAATCTTACTCAATGGAGTACCAGGTAAATTCTTCCACTGCAAAAGGGGGGTCCGACAAGGATGCCCACTCTCGCCAGCTCACTTCGCAATCGCAGCAGACCTACTCCAACACCTCACAAACGACGCCAAACAAAGAGGCTTACTGATACCCCCACTACCACACCTATCCAATCACGACTTCCCGATAGTCCAGTATGCCGATGACACAATCATCACAATACAAGCGTCCCAACAACAAATATTCTTCCTAAAAACCTTACTCTCAGCCTTCACAGCCGCAACAGGCCTCAAGATTAACCTAGAAAAAACATTCCTAATCCCACTCAACCTTACCCCAGATCAAGCAACCACCATGTCGGCCACCTTTGGGTGCCAACTAGGCACACTACCCTTCACCTACCTTGGAATACCTCTAGGAAACACAAAACCAAAGAGCACTGACTTCCTACCACTTACCACTAGAATTGAGCGTACACTCAACACCACATCCACTTACCTGTCCATGGCAGGAAGGTGCACAATTGTAGACTCCCTACTATCATCAATGCCAATATACACAATGTGCACTATCAAACTACATACCAAAACAATCCAACAAATAGACAAGTACAGAAAAACCTGCCTATGGAGAGGCTCGGACATCATGGCCAAGGGGAAACCCTTGGTGAAATGGGAAGACACCACAACACCAAAGAAAAAGGGCGGAATTGGACTCAAAAACCTACACCTCATGAACCAGGCCTTCATACAAAAATTCCTCTACAAACTCTACAACAAAAAGGACACGCCTTGGGTGCACCTCATCCTCGACTCATATTGCGCAGATGGCACCCCACCCCATCAACTAACAAACAGGGGTTCCTTCTGGTTCAAGGACATCATGAGCCAGTGGGAAAGTTTCAAACAACAAACCAAGGTAAACATCGGAAAGGGAGACACGGTTTCCATGTGGCACGACAAGTGGTATACAACGGAACTATTTTTGACTTTCCCCAACCTCTATACACACGCAAGACACCAAAATGTGTCCATAGCCCAATACATTACAACAACGGACATACATGCCAACTTCCACACCCCAATTTCGACACAGGCCCTACAGGAACTAAACCTTCTCACCAACATCATCCAAGGCTTACAAGACACCAATGACACATGGTCATACAAGAATAACATCAAAGGCTTCTCATCCAGTTACATCTACAACAACAACTTCAGCTTTAACACAACACCGCCTCCACCATTGAACTGGATCTGGAAGACGAAGCTCACAAAGAAGCTCAAAATATTCTGCTGGCTCATGTTCTTGGACCGCCTGAACTCCAGAAATCTACTCAAAAGAAAGAACTTCAGCATCGAAAATGACGACTACTCCTGTGTCCTATGCACAGCGGCTCCAGAGGAACTGACATATCACCTATTCTTCCAATGTGAATTCAGCACCGCATGCTGGGCAGCCATACAAATCAACTGGAACCACAGTGTACCATTCTTCACAATGATTCAAGAAGCAAAAAGAAACTGGACCGGTCCACCGTTCATGGAAATATTCATCACGGCAAGCTGGGAAATTTGGAAACAACGAAACGAATTCATCTTCAGAAGCAACGCTCCATCACTCTCATCCTGGAAGCATAACTTCCATACAACTATGTCACTTCAATGTAATAGATTCCCAACCCCCATCAAAACTTGTACTCAGCTGTGGCTATCGGCCATAAACCAAATCATTCCCACCTCGGGAATATAATTTGGTTTATGCTGATATCCTCACCTGCCTGCATTGCAACCCTCGGATTGCAAACTATATATTAAGATAACACAGTCGGGGCATCCCCTACTGTTTGCCTTCAAAAAAAAACATCTATTAGTCTGAACAACATTTAACTGAAAACAGACATTCAAATTGTCGAGTCTCTGAAAATTCAGTTTCTGAAAATTCAGACTCCACACCTTCACCTGATCCTCATGCCAATACTCCACCTTTGGCACTTCTGAGTCTCCACATGATCATGGACATACTGACATCACTAATGACTGTTTAGATCATTCTATGTCTCAAGATGTAGGTCTGCAACAGAATGTTCAGATTGAAATAGACAGTGAGTGAACATTCAGGCCCAACTCAAGAACAACCAATTGGTCATACCAAGAGAACAAGATTAAAATACAATATAGTGAAGACCGAGGAATTCAAGGCTGGTACAATTAGTATGCTGTAGGTGCCAAAACTCATGATTAGTCAGAACCCAACAGCCTAACAGAAGCACTTGCACACAAGAAGTGGAAGCAAGCCACAGATGTAGAGTATTCTGCACTTCTGAAAAACAGAACATGATCACTTGTTCCACCCAAGAAAGGGATTAACATGATTGACAGTAGATGGGTTTTCAAGGTCAAGAGAAAGGTTGATGGATCTGTTGAGAGGTATAAAGCTAGTTTGGTAGCCAAGTAGTTTAAGAAAAGATATGTCGTGAACTACCTTGATACATTGAATGTGACCTGGGGGGGGGGGGAGTGAATAGGCTTTGATAATTTCCTGCACACTTAATCAAATCGTCAAATACCAGAGAGACCGAACTTGTCCGGTTGATGATACGGACTAGTCCGGTTGTTCAGATCAGGTGAAACTAGTAAGCGATTATGCAGGAATCTCGAATGAAACTGCAGCGTAATGTAATTACTATTCTTTCAAATTGAACAAGAGATAAGATTTCTTAATGTTCACGTGGATCACATAATATTTTATTGATCAATTCTAATGCCCTAGATAATCAAACTTAAAAAATTAAAAGAGTAAAGCACACGAGACACGGATTTTTACCGAGGTTCGATCTCACCAAAGAGATCTACTTCTCAATGAGGAAGCTCACACAGAGCCGGGTCTCTTCAAACCCTTTCCCTCGTGAAGTCACCACATAAGGCCGACTTGATTCCACTATCATGGGTCATCACCGAGTTGATAGGGCAACCTCACACGTTGAGAGCTCCCACAAGAATTACAACAAAAAGATGATCAAATACACTCAAAAAGATTACAAGTAATTGCAAGAGTGTAAAGAGATCAAACCCTAAGACCTCAATGATGCGTAGACAACAATCTCCCAATCCCAAATCTGAATACTCAAATAATTTTCACTTTTGAGGACTTTAGATACATTGGGAGATGTGTTTTTGTGCTCTTGGGACAGGTGGCGGCGCTAGGGTTTCAGTGCTTGACCGTAGGATTCGAAAGTTCTATTTGTGGGTTCATGGATCTCCTATTTATAGTGTTTCCAAAATTGTCAATGTTAGGGACCCCGACAGCCGGACTAGTCTGTACTGGGTACCAGACTTGTCCGGTGTGCTGTGTAAAGTCGACGTGAAATGTGCAGCACACTAGAAACTCTAAATTGTGTGAGGCATAACGAACTAGTCCGGTAGGTGTCCGGACTTGTCCGGTTCCCTTTGAATTGGAACATCAAAAACTTTCTCGGACTAGTCTGGTCTATAAACAGACTTGTCCGGTGTGATGTGTTATGGAACATCAGAGAGTTTAACGGACTAGTCCGGTCCTTGAGCGGACTAGTGCACAGTGTATTGAGTTTACATAAAGTTGAATGGACTAGTTCGGTCCATAAACGAACTAGTCCTATGCACTGTGAAGTTAGGTTCCAGAAAGTTGATCGGACTAGTCCGGTCCATGAACGGATTAGTCCGATGCACCGTGAAGTGAGACAACAGAGAGTTGAACGGACTAGGTCGGTCCATGAACGGACTAGTCCGGTGCTCAGTGAGTTTTAAGATTGATTTTAAGCCCTTACCCCTACGCAAAGATTTGAGCTCTTGAGATGTGTCTCTCACACACATCCTATACAATTAAGTCTAATTTGTCCTTCATTCATCAGTTGGACTTTTCTCTTTCTTCATCACTTCATTTTTCACTTTTTGAGTGCACCAAACTATCTTATTTGAGTTGACCTGCATTCATCTCAACAAGTTCATTAGGATCTCAATTCGTTTGTCATCAATCATCCAAAACCCACAAGGGATTGCCTAGATGCACTTTCAATCTCCCTCTTTCTGGTGATTGATGACAACCAATTGAGATTTCATAATTAAGATTAAAAATTGATTTTCATAAAGTGTGCACATATGATAATGACAAATGAGTAACAATAACTTCTCACATATATGCACTCTTTATGGTGGGGTGCCTATAGAGTGTGTGATCAAATGATGTGATGAGTAAAAGATAAGAACTTAACAATTATAGTAGCAATCATCACATTAACGTTAAACAAAGCATCACACATTAAGTAAAGCAGGTACATCCAAAAAAATTATAATAATTTGAAATTAAGATACATGTCCTCGATCACAAGTCCTTAAGGCTACAAAATAAGCTACTAGTTCAATCTCTCCCACTTTGGCATCAAGGCACCAAAACAGGAAAAATTGAGTGGAATCACTCATCGCCACTGCCTCCCTCACTCTCAGTCCTATCTTCATCCTCTTCTTCATCTTTAGGTACTTGCTGAGGAGGAGCGGGGACGCCGGCTAGTCCAAATGAAGCCAACTCTTGCTCTGAGAGTGGTGCCATCTCTGTGATATCCTCTTCAGAATCTTCATAAATCTGAGGTGACCCCATTGGCTCCATCTCTAGCTTCTCACAAATGGCCTTAATGTTGGTCTTCACATATCTCTGATGTCTTTTCCTAGCCAGACTCTCCTTGTGCTGTTTAATTTCCACTTTGCGGCAGGATGCAAAGATGGAGGAAATCATTTTCAGCACACCGCTGGAGGACTCTCTACAGGGTGGAGGAGCAATAGTAGCAGCTTGAGTCCTTGTGCCTTCATGAGCCCTCTTAGCTCTTTGTTCCTCTGCAGGTGAGGTAGGAGCAGAGGGAACAGTGTAGATTGTAGGCTTCTGAGGCTTGAGACCAGTGTGAGAAACATCCTTGACAAACTCAAGTTCGGTCACCTTCTCAATCATATACATGATATAAGGTGCATAGCCACAAGACCTGTTTGGAGTAATGGAGATGTTCACAATGTCATTGTAGATGTATTCAAAGACATTGAAGGTCCTTCTCTTGCTTATCACCTTCATCAAGGTCCTTAGAGTCCCTTGGATGGTTCCTGCATCTCCTTCCTTGGGAGCTATTGTCTTCCTCAGAATCCTGTTCAAGACTGCATAGAATGGCTTCAGATACTTGGTAGTTGGAGACTTTTAAGGCATTCTTGTATCATAGAGGAAGTCAAGCTCATCTTTCTCCAGAGGTTTCAAGTTGTGAATGATGATGTCATTCTCCAAAGAATCTTCAAGATGAAGAACTCTGGCAAATTCCTCATAAGTGACACTGTACTTTGCTCCATGTGTCATCCACACCATTTTGTCACCATCATCACGAGCAAAGTATAGAGTGGAGTAGAATTGAGTTATGACCTCAATGTTCTAGTCCCACTGGAAGGAAATGAGATCCTTAGTCCATGTCTCTCCAATGCCTCCAGGACTTCTTCATAAGCTTGGCATTTCTTGGACTGGAGGTAGGTGATGTTGACCTACTGACTTTCAATCCCTGGGTTCCTCGTCTTCATATACACATGCTCATAATAGTCAGCATGGAAGTTGCTCCAGAATCTTGGATTAGCTGACTGTTTGGACTACTCATAGACTTCTATCCTTCTGAATTTGTCAGTCAGTTCATTCCCTTTCCCAGTAAAATCATCACTTGATGGATGCCTGTTGCGGCGAATAGGAGCCTTCATCTTCAAGGGGCAATAGGACCACTAGCCAGTCCTTTCCCTTGTTAAGACTTCTCTTGGGTGCCGATGAGCTGCCAGCACCTTCCTTGCTCAGTGGCTTCCTCACTACCACTCTCCTCTTCTTAGGAAGAACATCGTCGGGAGCAGAAGAGTGAACATTGTGGTCATGCCTTTTCTTCACGACTCGTTCTTTTGCTCTTTGCACTCTTGCCCGATCACGCTCTTCGTCATAGTCAAATGAGATGTCTTCGGAACCCGACGACATCGTGCCTGACAGAGGAATTCAAGGATTGATAAGAATTGATTGTAGACTATGTGCAAATAAGAATTTAGAGGTTCAAATTGTCAGGGTACCGGACTTGTCCGTTTTCAGAGTGCGGACTTGTCCGGAGAACCGGACTTGTCCGCACTTGAATACTCGGACTAGTCCGGTCTGGCATAAGAACCCTAATTTCCTATTTTCAACAAATATAGTTCGAACCGATACAAAGCAAGTAGGAATACATTAGGAATCCATCTAGAGAGGTAATGTATGCCCTAGGAATCAAGAAAAATAAGCAAGATTGGTGAAAAGGTGAGAACTAGGGTTGAGTGAGATTTTACCAAAAAATTTGAAGATTGCGGAGGAGGGTCCGGATTTCCAGAGTAGACAAGCTCCGTGCCGAGGAGAAGATTTCCCTTGGAAAAATCTTCGATTTTGGTGGCTAAATAAAAAAATCGCCTTGGTAGCTCAAACTCGAGGAGAGAGAGAGAGCAAAAACGATTGTGAGATGTGGAAGAAGGGGTCCTAGCGGCAGGCTAGGGTTAAGCCCGATAAATACGGACTAGTCCGGTAGGGATCGGACAAGTCCGGTAGGCCGGACCAGGGCCGAACTAGTGTGGGATAACAGACTAGTCTGGTGCTGATGTCAGACTAGTCTGGTGTCAGCTGGACAGAACAGAATTGAACAACATGATTTTGGGTGTTTGATCTAATAGTGATCTAAAGGATATCATTTCACAGATAATCTTGATGAACATGACCAGTAAGCAATCAACAATCATACAATGACCATAATTCATCAAGATTTTCTAATTAGAAAATTGAGAGAAAAGGGGCAAATTTTTGCAAAAATGAGTAAATTTTGAAATCACAACCAAGTATGCAGTGTTTCAAGCCACATTTCGAGAGTCAAGTATATTTAGCTCATTTCTTAGCTCACAAAATCTCTTTTCATCTAATGGCTTGGTGAAAATGTCTACAAGTTGTTTTTCAGTCCTAACATATGAGATTGCTATATCACCTTTTAATGAATGATCTATTAAGAAATGGGGACGAATATCTACGTGCTTAGTTCTTGAGTGCTCTACTGCGCTGTGTGCAATTTTTATAGCACTTTCATTATCACATAGGAGTGGAATATGGTTCAAATTGTAACCATAATCCCTTAGAATTTGTCGCATCCAAAGTAGTTGTGCGCAGCAACTACCGGCTGCAACATACTCTGCTTAGACTGTGGAAAGAGCAATGGAGTTTTGCTTTTTAGATGACCATGAAACTAGGGATCTGCCTAGAAATTGGCAAGTTCCTAATGTGCTCTTTCTATCGACTTTGCATCATGCATAGTCGGCATCAGATCATCCTATTAAGTTAAACTTGGATCCTTTGGGATACCAAAGGCCCAAGTTGGTTGTGTGCACAAGGTATCTTAAAATTCTTTTTACAGCTATTAAATGGCACTCTTTAGGTGCAGCTTGAACCCTTGCACACATACAAACACTAAGCATGATATTTGGTTTAGATGCACATAAATACAGTAATGAACCAATCATAGACTGATATACCTTTTGATCAACATTTTGACCATCTTTGTTGAGATCGAGATGTCCACTAGTTGCCATGGGTGTCTTGATGGGCTTGGCTTTGTCCATATTGAACTTGAGGATGTCCTGCGTGTACTTGGTTTGACTTATGAAGGTTTCTTCTCTTAATTGCTTCACTTGGAATCCCAAGAAGAACTTTAATTCGCTCATCATCGACATCTGAAACATGTCTGTCATAATTTTGCTAAATTCTTCACAAAAAGACTTATTAGTAGAACAGAAAATGATATCATCAACATAGATTTGACATACAAATTGATGATCATCAAAATGTTTTGTGAACAAACTATAATCAACTTTTCCAATTTTAAAGCCATTTTGAGTTAGAAAATCTCTAAGGGACCCATACCAAGCCCGAGGAGCTTGTTTGAGGCCATAGAGAGCCTTATGCAGTTTATACACCTGGTTAGGGTACTCTTGATCTTCAAATCTCGGTGGCTGCTCCACGTACACTTCCTCCTTAATGGGGCAGTTGAGGAAGGGACTTTTGATGTCCATTTGATATAGCTTAAAATTATGGTGAGTAGCATATGCCAATAAAATACGAATGGACTCAAGTCTAGCTACGAGAGCGGAAGTTTCATCAAAATCCAAACCTTCGACCTGTGAGTAACCCTTCACCACAAGTCACGCCTTATTTCTTATTACCACTCCATGTTCATCTTGCTTGTTCCGAAAGACCCATTTGGTTTCTACAATGTTTGCCTTTGGTCTTTCTACAAGCTCCCATACTTCATTTCTTTTGAAGTTTTCAATTCTTCTTGCATTGCAATCACCCAGTATGGATCCTTTAATGCTTCTTCTCCTTGTATGGTTCCAGAAAAGAGACAAAAGAGTAATATTCACAAAAATTAGCCATGCGAGATCTAATGGTTACTCCCTTAGCAATGTCTCCAATGATTTTGTTGATGGGATGATCTCTTTGTATACTCTGATGTACTCTTGGTTGAGGAAGTTGTGAAGTTGTTTGCACTTCATTTTCTTCATTGTCAATGTCTCCCCCTAGATAATTGCTTCCTTGATTGTATTGATCTTTCTGACATCTTGTGCATGAGCCCCCCCTATATCATTGCTTTCTTGTTGAGGTTCACCTTGAGCACTTGAGTCTTGTGGTTGCTCTTGAGGTTGAATATCACCAAGTGCCATCCTACTCAGTGCTTGGTATGGGACTTCTTCTTGATATAGCACACACTTATCAACTTGCTCAACTTGGGAGCCATTATTTCATCGAATACTACATCACGTCCGACTTCAACTATCGGATGTTGGTTCCGGTAATTCCCCCGGTACTACTGTTAGTAGCCCGTGGAGTTTCTTAGTTCGGTTAGGGCACGCGGAGATTCAAAACAAGATAGTGACTTAAGACAAGAATTTACGTGGTTCGGGCCGCCTGAGCGTAATACCCTACTCCACGGGTGTGTTGTTGTTGTTGTATTGAGTGTATGAGCGTGATAGTGACTAAAAGATCAGATCAGCTAGAGAGTCTGAGAGCACGAGAGAGAGAGAGAGGCCCAGAGTCTCCGAGCAGGTCCTAGCGTGTCCCGTGTATTGCTCGACCAGTCCTTGTATAGTACAAGGGCTGGCTGTTACATCGTTAGCGTGGTCCGACATATGGCCCTGGCGGTTACTGATGCATAATACACAGTTTAATGTACTTAATTCCCCTTAATAGCGTGGTAACGCACCTTAATGGTGGCGTTACTAGTATTAAGGGTCTTCCGATCGTGTGTCATTAAGATAGCATCAATGACACATAATCAGGTCTTGAAGCCTTAAATATCCCTTGAAGGTCCGAGCCGTTGGAGGTCCACCAATCTGCCTATTGAGGTTGAAGGTCCGACGGTTGGACGCGTGGCATGTTTGGAGCTTACCATCTGGGACGAGTAGATCCGGTGCCGTTGTACACGTGTCGGTACCGGAGATTCCCCCTGTCGGGGGTTAGGTCCGGGGTTGCCACACAGATATCCAGTCCGGAGCATTCCCATGTATGGATTGTAGCTCCGGTTTTATGATACACGTGGCGGCACTGGGATTAACCATATGAGGGAGGCAGGTCCGCTTACGAGTAACACGTGGGGCCTTTGGAGGTCTTCAACTTAGATTGGTGGAGTTCCTTTACACTCTTTGCAGTTCCAAGGGGTATCCGATACGCAGGGTATCGACAGTGGCCCCCGGGCCCACCTCTGGGAGAGACCCTTTGGATTAAGTCATTCTGCCGGAGGTGGGTGCATCTTTCGATTTCTGCGCTGTGTCTTCAAGGGTTTTTGGATGTACCGTTGAGGTGATAGTTTGCAGTTAAACTATCGTCGCGTGGCATCTTCTGGACATGGCAGGTGAGATTTGCGCGTGCGGATCTCACACAATGGAAGGTCGCCGGTTCCCAATACGAAAACTGTATCGGTCCCGCGTGCCCTGTCAAGCCGCCGCCCTTGGGTTTGCCGCCACTCATCATGAAAACTGTTCGCCTGGGGTAAGGATCTCGACTTGATCGTCGGGGCGGCCCCGGGCCCCTTTGTCATAGACAGGGTGTAATTTTTGAAATGTATCCTTGGCCATTTTGCGATTTCCATCCAAGCGTTGCAGGGGCTTACTTAAGAGGGAAAGCGCACAAGGTTTGAGGGTTCCTTACGCCATCATTTGAACTTGCGCTCGAATCCTCCAAACCTTCACTTGCTTTTTCTCTCTCGCCCCGCCGTGCTGCGATGGAGTTGGGACTTCCCAAGAGCCGCATCAGGAGCAAGGAGGAGTTGTCAAGGGTCTAGACCTACATGGGGTGGTCCTGTGACTCCTTCGACCGTGACATTCGCTGCGGCAAGCTCCCCATCAAGAAGGAGCGTGCCGGAGATATGGTGTACTTCCTTGGGTACGCCATGGCGGGTTTGATCCCGCCTTTCTCTACTTTCTTCTTGATGCTGCTAGATTTCTAAGGTCTGCAGCTCCACAACTCGCGGAGTTTCTTAGTTCAGTTAGGGAGCACGGAGATTCAAAACAAGATATTGACTTGATATAAGGATTTACGTGGTTCGAGCCGTCTGAGCGTAATACCCTACTCCATGGGTGTGTTGATGT
Source organism: Tuctoria greenei (assembly GCA_036927565.1). NCBI lineage: Eukaryota > Viridiplantae > Streptophyta > Magnoliopsida > Poales > Poaceae > Tuctoria > Tuctoria greenei. Next base: position 184,274,392 of record JAYESD010000002.1, read on the forward strand.
TGTATTGAGTGTATGAGCGTGATTGTGACTAAAAGATCGAATCAGCTAGAGAGTCTGAGAGCACGAGCGAGAGAGAGGCCCAGAGTCTCTGAGCAGGTCCTAGCGTGTCTCGTGTATCACTCGACCAATCCTTTTATAGTGTAAGGGCTGGCCGTTACATCGTTAGCCTGACCCGACATGTGGCCCTGGCGGTTACTGATGCCTAATACACAGTTTAATGTACTTAATTCCCCTTAATAGCGTGGTAACGCGCCTTAATGGTGGCATTACTAGTATTAAGGGTCTTCCGATCGTGTGTCATTAAGATAGCATTGATGACACATAATCAGGTCTTGAAGCCTTAAATGTACCTTGAAGGTCCGAGCCGTTGGAGGTCCACCAATCTGCCTGTTGAGGTTGAAGGTTCGACGGTTGGACGCGTGGTATCTTTGGAGCTTACCGTCTTGGACGAGTAGATCCGATGCCGTTGTACACGTGTCGGTACTGGAGCTTTCCTCTGTTGGGGGTTAGGTCCGAGGGTGCCACACAGGTGTCCAGTCCGGAGCATTCCAATGTATGGATTGTAGCTCCGGTTTTATGGTACACGTGGCACTGGGACTAACCATATGAGGGAGGTAGGTCCGGTTACGAGTAACACGTAGGGCCTTCGGAGGTCTTCAACTCAGATAGGTGGAGTTCCTTTGCACTCTTTGCAGTTCCAAGGGGTATCCGGTACGCAGGGTACCGACATCAACAATGCCAGAGACTTTGTTGAAGACACGATAGGCATAGGCATTAGAATCATAACCAAGCAAGAACCCTTCATCATATTTTGAAGTGAACTTCAAAGTCCTTGGTTTCTTGTTCAAGATAGAACATTTGCATCGGAATACTTTGAAATATGAAACATTTGGTCTGTTACTGGTGAGGAGCTCATATGGCATTTTCTTCGAAAGTCGATGATGATATAGCCGATTTGTGGCGTGACCAGCGGTGTTTACCGCTTCAGCCCAAAACCGGTCCGAAGTCTTGTATTCATCCAACATTGTCCTCGCCATCTCGATGAGCGTCCTGTTCTTCCTTTCGGCCACCCCATTTTGTTCAGTGGAGTAGGGTGCCAAAAATTCATGCTTTATTCCTTCTTCATCTAGGTACTCCTCAACTTGTGTATTCTTGAACTCCGTTCTGTTGTCACTTCTAATGTTCTTCACAGTTGAGGATAATTCATTTTGTGCCCTTTCAGGAATTTCTTGAGAATTCACTGAGTTTCTGATTTATCATATAAGAAAAACACCTAGGTAAATCTAGAAAATTTATCAACAATAATTAATCCATATTTGTTACCGCCAATGCTTATATAAGCAATTGGACCGAAGAGGTCCATGTGAAGAAGTTTCAGCCGTCTTGGGGTAGTCATCACGTTCTTGGTGGAGTGTGGTGCTCCAACTTGTTTTCCCGCCTGGCATGCGTTGCACGGCCTGTCTTTTTCAAAAACAACATCTTTCAAAACTCAGATGTGACCACCTTTTAGAACTTTCTGCAAATTTCTCATCCCAACATGGGCTAGCCGTCTATGCCACAACCATCCCATGTTAGTTTGCAACCAAGCAAGAGTTGAGTTCAGATTTATCTTCGTTGAAGTCAACAAGATAAAGCTTTCCCTTCAACATTCCCTTGAATGCAATCGAGCCATCGCTTCTTCTAGAAACAGTCACACCCTCATTAGTGAATAAACAATTATAACCTTTGTCGCATAATTGAGATATGGACAAAAGGTTATAATCTAGAGAATTGACATGTAAGACATTTGAAAGAGTATGTTGAGAAGAAATTTCAATTTTACCGCTGCCAAGGACCTTTCCTTTGCTGTTGTCTCCAAAGTATATTCCTTCGCTTGGACCCGCATTGCGCTCATACTCCACGAACATACTTCTCTCTCTGGTCATGTGATTAGTGCATCCACTGTCCAGCACCCATTTCGATCCACCGGAGGAGTAGGCCTACAAAACAGAGTTATTTATTGGTTTTAGGTACCCAAGCTTGCTTGGGTCCTCACAAGTTAGTCACAAGAGTCTTGGGCACCCACACACAAGTTTTTGAGTTCTTATAGCATGGCCCTGTATATTTAGCAAAAACATGTCCGAATTTGTCTTTCATGAGTACATAGGAAGCATCAAAAGTACGGAATAGTATTTGCAATTCAGATTCATGTGGTGTTTCTTTGACAAAAGTAATTTGTTTCTTAACTGGAACATTAGTGTACATGTGTTTATTTCTAGTAAACCCAAGACCATCTTTGACGTTAGGAGGTCTTGTGACCATATATGCACTACGTGCATACTTAATCTTTTCCTTGTCAAAGATGCCATTTTGGAATGGATGTTTAGCATGTGAAGTAGAAGCATCATGTTTAACAATATTTTTCTTACTAGAGCAGGTGTAAATTACAGTTGTTGTCGAATTTACATCTTGGGAAGGTGAGCTCTTGGAGGAGGATGAGTCACTTTGCTTGAGTGACTCAACTTGCATTTCAAGGATTTTGTTAACTTCTGACAAGTTAGCAAGTTCATCCTTGATTGCAATGTGTGAGTCTTCTAGTTTTGAGTAAGTTTCTTTACTCAACGCTAGCTCATGCTCAAGTGACTTGCTCTTCTCCTTCTCAAGCTCAAGTAGTTTCTCAACCTCTTGATATCTCTTCCTTTCGCGGATGAGCATATCTTCTTGTCGGTTGACAAGCTCCTCCTTTTCAAAAACTTCATCCGACAACATTTTCATTTTCTTTAAAGCGGTTTTACTTAAACCTCTAAACATTTCTTCATTTTCACTAGAGCTATCAAAATCATCAATAGAGTAATTAAGTGAGGGAGGTGTGAGTCGAACCTTTTTCTTGCCCTCCTTAGCCATGAAGCAAGTGTGATTATGAGACTCCCGTCCTCCCATGCTCGAGAAGAGCGTAGACTTCTTGGTAGGCTTCTTGATGGCTATGGTGGCCATCTCTTCTTCTTCATCAGAGGATGACACGTCGTTTGAGTCCCACTCCTTGCCAATGTGCGCTTGATGAGCTTGCCTCCTTTTTTTGAAGGTATTCTTCTCTTCATGCTTCACTTCCTTTTTCTTTTTGTTTTCTTCATATGTGCTGTCAACCATAAAGTGACCATACTCGCCACAGTTGTAGCAGGTACGTCGTGCCTTGGATTTTCCCCTTTCTTTGCTCTTCCCATCACTAGAGTTGCTGCCCTTCCTTCTTCTCATCATACGCTTGAATTTCTTGATGAAGAGCACCATCTCTTCATCATCCATATTAGTGATCACATCACTTGTGTCTTCGTCATCTTGTGCTTCACAAACTTTCCTTCCTTTAGGCTTGCAAGTTGCTTTGAGAGCAACGTTCTTCTTTTTGGAGGAAGTAAGTTCAGCCAAGTGCTTTACATATTGGGCCTCCTTCTCCAACATCTCATGGTTGATAATCTTGCCCAAAAGTTCATCCGGAGTCTTTTTGTGAAACCACGGGCTTTCACGGATCATGGAGCACAGGGTGACATTTCTTGGCATAAATGCTCTTATCATTCTTTTAACCACCTCATGCTCAGTCCACTTTTTGCTTCCATGGGCACAAATCTTGTTGATAAGCACCTTCATTCTATTGTACATGTCTTGAGGTGATTCACCCTCTTCAATGGCAAACCTCCCTAGTTCTCCTTCAAGCATTTCAATTATTGCTTCCCGGACTGACCGATTTCCTTCATGTGCGGTCTTGAGTGTATCCCAGATTTCCTTGGCACTTTCTAGCCCATCAATCTTGGTGAACTCTTCTCAGGTTAGAGATGAAGTGATCACTGCAACAGCTTGTGCGTTGAGCTGAATTTCTTGTTATTGTTCTGGAGTGAGTTCATCGCCTGTATCCGGGATATCTACACCTGTACACACAATGTGCCAAAGGCTGGGGTTCAAAGAGATTAGATGCATTTTTCATGTTGTACTTCCACATGGTATAATTGTTTCCATCGAACTGTGAAGGTTTTCCCATGGAAATGGAAAGATAATGATTATTGGAATTGAGACGATTGTAATTGTAAGGATATCAGGAGTAGTCATAATGACCACTCCCTGTCGTCTTCTCATCTTCTTTTCCTTTTTTGGCTTAGGAGTTTCTTCCTTAAAAGTGCCTTGAGTTGACGCACTTCTTCATCATCGTGTATATTCTCCTTGAGTACATCGAATGACTTTGAGTCTTGCTCTTCTTCAGTGTTGGGCACCTTCGGGATCTCATTGTTCTTCTCTAAGGCCATTGATCTCTCCGAGCGGTAAGTCTTGTAGATGGAGAACCTGCTCTGATACTAATTGAATGTGGCCTAGAGGGGGGATGAATAGGATTTGCTAATTTCCTGCACACTTTATCAAATCGTCAAATACCAGAGAGACCAGACTTGTCCGGTTGATGATACGGACTAGTCCGGTTGTTCAGATCAGGCAAAACTAGTAAGCGATTATGCAGGAATCTCGAATGAAATTGCAGTGGAATGTAATTACTATTATTTCAAATTGAACAAGAGATAAGACTTCTTAATGTTCACGTGGATCACAATATTTGATTGATGAATTCTAATGTTCTAGATAATCAAACTTGCAAAAGCAAAAGAGTAAAGCACACAAGACACGGATTTTTACCGAGGTTCAATCTCACCAAAGAGATCTACTCCTCGTCGAGGAAGCCCACACAGAGCCGAGTCTCTTCAAACCCTTTCCCTCGTCAAGTCACCACACAAGGCCGACTTGGTTCCTCTATCATGGATAATCACCGAGTTGATGGGGAAACCTCACACGTTGGGGGCTCCCACAAGAATTACAGCAAAAAGATGATCAGATACATTTGAAAATATTACAAGTAATTGCACGAGTGTAAAGAGATCAAACCCCAAGAGCTCAATGACACGTAGACAACAATCTCCCAATCCCAAATCTGAATAGTCAAATGATTTTCACTTTTTAGGACATTAGATGCGTGGGGAGATGTGTTTTTGTGCTCTTGGGACAGGTGGCGGCGCTAGGGTTTCAGTGCTTGACAGTAGGATTCGAAAGTTCTATTTTTGGTGTCGTGGATTTCCTATTTATATTATTTCCGAAATTGTTACCTTTAGGGATCCCGACGGCCGGACTAGTCCATACTGGGTACCAGACTTGTCCGGTGTGCTGTGTAAAGTTGGCGTGAAATGTGCAGCACACTAGAAACCCTAAATTGTGTGAGACATACCGGACTAGTTCGGTAGGTGTCCGGACTTGTCCAGTTCCCTTTGAATCGGAACATCAAAAACTTTCTTGGACTAGTCTGGTCCATAAACGGACTTGTCCAGTGTGATATGTTATGGACCATGAGAGAGTTTAACGGACTAGTCCAATCCTTGAATGAACTTGTTTGGTGCACATTTTATTGAGTTTACAGAAAGTTGAACGGACTAGTTCGGTCCATAAACGGACTAGTCCGGTGCACTGTGAAGTGAGGTTCCAGAAAGTTGATCGGACTAGTCCGGTCCATGAACGGACTAGTCGGGTGCACTGTGAAGTGAGACGACAGAGTGTTGAACGCTCTAGTCCGGTCTATGAACGGACTAGTACGGTGCTTAGTGAATTTTAAGATCGATTTTAAGCCATTAACCCTAAGCAAAGATTTGAGCCCTTGGGATGTGTCTCTCACACACATCCTATACGATTAAGTCTATTTTGCGCTTCATTCATCAGTTGGGCTTTTCTCTTTCTTCATCACTTCATTTTTCACTTTTTGAGTGCACCAAACTATCTTATTTGAGTTGACTTTCATTCATCTCAACAAGTTCATTAGGATCTCAATTCATTTGTCATCAATCGTCCAAAACCCACAAGGGATTGTCTAGATGCACTTTCATACATTTTGTCCAGTGATCAAACTAACAACCATAAGAGTAATCCTGTCACTTGCTGTTTCACGAGGTTGGAGCTTAAGATAAATTGACATCCAAAATGCCTTCCTTCATGGATTCTTGCAAGAAGAGGTTTACATGCGTCAACCACCAGGATATGAGTCAGCCAGTGTTCTCTCAAGTTACATTTGTAAATTGCATAAAGCATTATATGGTCTTAAGCAAGCTCCAAGAGCTTGGCATTCTAGGCCGATAGAGAAGCTGCAAGGTTTGGGTTTCACAAGCTCACAATCTGATAAGTCTCTCTTCATATTAAAACAGAAGCAACTGACTATGTATATCCTTATTTATGTCGATGACATAATAATTGTGAGCTCTTCACCCACTGCAACAGACAGTCTGATCAAGCAGCTAGAAGAGGACTTTGCAGTAAAAGACTTAGGCAATCTTCAGTATTTCTTGAGCATTGAAGTTATATCAGACAGAGAAGGTCTAACCATTTCTCAAAAAAAAAGGTATGCTGAGGATTTACTTGCAAGAGCCAATATGAACAAATGCAGAACTATATCTACTCCAATGACATCAATAGAGAAGTTGTCCAGAGAGTCACGTACATCACTAATTGGGACTTCACAGTTTCAATATAGAAGCACTGTCGGTGGATTGCAATACCTGACAATTAAAAGACCTGATCTTTCTTTTATTGTAAATTGAGTATGTCAGTTTATTCAGAGTCCTACGGATCAACACTGGGCAGCAGTAAAAAGGATCCTTCGTTATGTCAGAGGGACTAGCAGCCAAGGTCCGAAATTCTTCAGAAACTCTAACAGTGAACTGAATGCTTATTCAGATTCAGACTGGGCTAGATCACCTGATGATGGGCGATCAACCAGTGGCTTTGCAGTCTTACTAGAATAAAATTTGATCTCCTGGAGCTCAAAGAAACAGACCACAGTCTCTCGATCGAGCACTGAATCAAAATATAAGGCTATTGCCAATGTGAGTGCAGAACTCATTTGGATTCAGTCACAATTAAAGGGGCTTGGTGTTGTTCAAAGGTCTGCACCTATATTATGGTGTGACAATTTAGGTGCCACATACCTAGCTTCTAACCCGATTTTTCACGCTCGAACAAAACACATTGAAGTTGATTTTCATTTTGTTAGGGTACAAGTGGCAAGACGGGCACTGAAGGTTCATTTCGTTTCATCCAAAGATCAGCTAGCTGACATTTTCACTAAAGCACTTCCGAAGGCACCGTTCAATGCTATTTGTGTCAATCTCAACTTGGTTAACCAACGTTGTGATTGAAGGGGGCTGTTAAAATGAGCAGCACGCTCTCTGCTTATTTTTCTGCTTTGTCAGGTCATCGCCAACGGTGAGTTATCAGTCCAAGGTTATCGCCTAGTCTTGTGCATAGGGGCCGTTGTTTAGTTTGCTATATGCACGATGTGCGTTGTGTGAGTCGTGGATGTAACACGTTGTCATCTCTTGAGGTTTGTTATGCTTCCGCTGGTCTATATAATGAAAACACGATCTTTAGTGATCGTTAAGTTCACCTGCAACACTCTTTACAGCTCCTACCTTGGTGGTCGGGGCTCGGTTCGCTGATCCATGCCTTCTAGTAGCCGGGGTACATAACTCCATCACATACCTTTCCGAAAGTGGACTTGGGAACTAGAGAGACTCCTCTCTACAGTTTAAACTCACCTAAGAGCTAGAAGAAGTGTGTATACAAGAGAGTGATGCTCAAATTGTGTGTGAGAGAGTAAGTGATAGGTCCTATTTATACTAGTCCTAGAGGTGGTTTGCACCACAATTCATGTGAGAATCATTCTCCACTGCCTTCAGGGCACCACCGGAAGTTGACACATGAAGGCAAACCGCGTTTGAGAGTAAGTCCAGTTCGGTCGAACCCTTGATTCGGTCGAACCGGCACGTAGCCTTCGTGTGGTGTGCTTCCTTCAGGTGATTGGTATGTGAGCCTCTGTTGACCTTCTGGATGAATTATTATGGGGCTCCCTTGGACACGCCTGGAAATGGCCCTTTGATCCATGCACCACCACATGTCATCCCCTGATTGGTTAGGGTTGGTATTTTCAGGATTGCTCCCCTTAATTCACTTCATTCCTGTATAAAAGTGTTTGCATGCACAAGTTCTCTAAGTACAAGTGGAACTGCATTATTTGTAAGTGTAATGCGTGTAAGAAGTGTTTACTCCACATATCTGAGGTAAATTGCCGATAAAAAAATGGTACTTAATGATCGTCAATAGTGCCCACAACTAATGCATAATAAGGTGTATGCGTTGACAAAAAGAAAAGATAGAGCTGCTCAGAACTATTGTACCTTGCGATCACGTTCTGTTTGTCCCAATCTTCCACGAAAAGACCAAAATGGTCGAATTTGATAGAAACATTATTGCCAGTAGTGAAATGGTGAACATAAACCAATTTTTTGATAATGTGAGGAGACACAAGAACATGATGCAAATGTAAAGGGTGAGCTGAAGTAAGAAACAGAGTATGATCATTGGAGGTAACGGGCAACAATGACCTATTACCGACAACGAAGGAATAAGGAGTTGACAAAAAGGAGGTGGGAGGAAATAAGGTTACCTGAAGAGGAGCTTATGCGATTGTGGGTGCATAAACTTAGGTACTATTCAACAGGTGGTGGTGGCATGAGCAATATGGTCTTGAACGAGTTGGCGAGCTCGTTCTGATCGCAACGGCTTTGGGAGAAGAGAGTGGCCCATAGGTGGAAGGAGCATCATACAGAGAGCTCACAGTCTAACCACCGCAGAGGGCCGCACTCTGACCACCGCTGGGCATGGTCGGACCACTTTAGACTTCATTCTGATCCCTATAGAGCATCATCGTCTAACTGCCAGACATACAAAACCCTTGTGGTGGTATGCATAGGGGCCCCTTATCCAAGTAGAGCCTACTAAGGAGAGTGTTGGGAAGCCGGAAAGAGGGTTGAGGAGGCCAGGACGAACTGCAGTGGCTCCAACCCAAAGTTGGAGAGTCCCTTCCATGCTTGATTGGGTGTAGGACACCGGTCGTTGCATTGGTTTTAGTTGTTACTTTGATTATAACCCTAGTTGGAGGATGGTGCGATGGAAGCAATGTCACAAAGAGTAGGATTGCATGGATCAGGAGGTCCATACCAAATAGGTGGGCGGTGGCGCTCGACCAGCGCCCGCTGTGGTAGCAACCAAGACAATAGCGCTCCCTGGTTTGGATGCCATCTCGATCTCCTCGAGTTGTAGACTGCTATGGACCTCGAAGAAGGTGGGGAAGGGATGCTACCGCTTGAAGAAAGACGCCTTGCGAGAAAAGAGTCCACTGCAGCCATGAAGCATCGTGAGCATGAGGCTTCGGTAGGGGACGACCTCACCAAAGTCACCAAGCGTGTCGGACATCTACTAGAGGCAGCGACAATTGTTGAAGATGTAGTGGTCCCACTGTACTAACATGCGGAACTAGGCATCAAGGATGATTGCAGCAGTGGGATGAGGCATCGAGACAACCTCCAAGACTTTGGGGGAGACGATGTCGTAGAGCCACAAACGGGGTGTTGTAGTCCATGTTGTACCAATGCGGGTCAATAACATCATTAGGGTACAGTCAGTAAGAACATGGCCGAACGGCTCGTACATGCTGAGAGTGTTGAGGAAGAGGACTTCCCATCAATTGTATTTTGGTGAGAGGTTGTTGAGGGTGACATGGATCAACTTGTTGAGAGGTTGTTGAGGATGGAAATGGCATGCGCGTGAAGGTATCCACCACAACAAAGTCCTGAGACTGATGTGGTTGGAGGCATTGTTCGCTGTCGTTTGAGGAGGATCAATGACAAGGGATTCCACTCTGACACAATGTGCTTATTGTGCCACTAACGAGCACATACCGCTTTGGCTGTCGGATGATCGGCTTCAGTAGCTAGCCAATCAGCCTCAACGAGGGTCACAACATGCGGGACAGAGTTTTCTTTAGGAGGAGGGGCGATGCCATTCATCTTCATAGCACGTTGAGAAGATGGTGGCACTGAAGTGGCGACTGAAAGTGCAACTAGGTATCCCCGTGGGTTTAGATAAATCAAGAGACTAATGAGCTTAGTTGATCTTAAGCACAAATGTGAAATTTTTAAATGGATAAAAAACCCTCAAAAAGGAAAAGATTGAAACAGGCGTCAAAGACACAAGAGTAGAAATTAGGATTCCTTATGTGTTGAGTTTAGACTATCCTAGTGTTTGTGAGAGTGTGCGTGTCAAGTGCATTAGATCATAGAAGAGGGCTCAAAGTCTTAATTGATAGAAAACCTAAGTGAGAAGCCTTCAAGAGAAAACCCTAGTCAGACAGACTTGTTTGGGTTCCAGGCCAGACTAGTCTGGGCGTGTCGGCTTAGTCCGTTGTACTTAATACTTGTCCATTTGGGGATGGACTAGTCCGTTGTACACTTGGTGAGAGTTTTTGGGCTAAGTCTCGGGGGCAGGACTTGTCCGTTTTTAGCTGAATAAAAGGTTACTATTGTACTTCGGACTAGTCAGTTTTGAGCTGGACTAGTCCATGGTTGTGTGAGAAGGGGGTTTCTGAGGATAAGTCCTGGTGGTCGGATTTGTCTATCCCTGTAGGTCGGACTAGTCTGGTGTGGCCAGACTAGTCCATTTTTAGACAAACCAAGACATTCTGTTGTAGTTCAGACTAGTCCATTTTTGGCCGGACTAGTCCGGGATGCCATAACCATTTGAAATTCAAATGTTGGCGAGTACGACACACTTTTGCAGAGTGTGACGTCGAGTGGACCCAGTAGGCCGGACTTGTCCGGGGTCCTGATCGAACTAGTCTGCACTTTAGTTGGTGGCAACGGTTGGATATCAGGACCCCTATAAAAAGGGATTCCTCGGCCTCCATTCCACTTCTCTTGAACTCTAGAGCTGCCACAAGCATCCTTGAGCCTTCCAAAGCCTTCTCACCTGCCTACATGCCCTCTAGAAACAAATCTTGAGTGGATTAGTGTTTGGGATAAGGGAAGAAGGAAGAACTTTGTGCTTTTGCTCTCGGTTTGATCTCTTGGACTTGGTGTTGTGTCTTTGTGACTTGTGGCTGTTGAGATTCGTGTTTTTACTGTTGTTGATCATTTGTGAGAGCCTTAACTTGTGAGAATCCCCAAGAACATTGTAGTTACCCCTTTGTGATAGTGGAAAGCCAAGTTTTCCTCGGGGCAACTTGGAGAGGGATGGGTTGAGCAACCCGGCCCTTCGTGGGCTCCTCAACGGGGACATAGATTCCTGTGTGGGATCGAACCTCAGGATAAACAACTTTTCTCTTGTGTCGCTTTACTTTCCGCTCATCACTAGAATTACTTGGTTCAACTTGTTCTTCATATTGTTCATCATTGTAATCTTGCAATCTAATCTTCCATACTTGTCAATCCTAGTTGTATTAGGTTGCTAGATTGTGTATTCACTTTTTGTTCTACTAAAATCCAAGAAAAACTGATAAAAATCAAGTTTATAGAGTTTTACTGTGCACTGTCCGGACTAGTTCGCCCCTGAGCAGACTAGTTTGGCACATGAGATTTAATCTTGTTTATTAAGTCATTTCAGGTCATTTCATCTATTTACCCCCTCCAGGCAACTTTAAATTGGTACCAGAGCAGGTCTCTCCATCAACGGTTTAACCACTCGGAGAGAAGATGGCCGGAAAGGGTGCAAATGAGGTTTCGGTGATCATCGATAGAGAAGACAAGACAAAGAATGTCAACGTGCTTCAAGATGATACCAATGATGACGAGGAAGTCCGCCAACTCAAGGCACGACTTCACGAGAAGCTAGGTCACCCCAAGAAGGAGACCAAGGAGACCAATGAGACCAAGGACGTCTATGGGAGTGGTCCATAAGACTACTCCCAATATCCTTTCAATTATGAGCACTTAACTTCTAACAATCATTACTTGTCTATTCCCATGGGGAAACCTCCTCAATTTGATGGAAATTATTACACAATGTGGAAGCATAACACGAAGATGCACCTAATTTCCTTAAACCCTAGTTTGTGGCAAATTGTGTTGACAAGTGTGCATCTTCCAAGGAATGAGGAGGAGATTACCCCAGAGCAAGCCGTCCTACTCCACCGCAATGGTCAAGAGGTTGGAGTAATGATCTTATCCTTGACTAGAGAAGAATTCAATCGAGTCAATGGATTGGAGGTGACCAAGGACATTTGGGACACACTCAAGACGGTGCATGAAGGGAACCGAGTCATACGGGAGGCGAAGATTGAGATGATCGAAGGAGAGCTTGGGAGGTTTACCATCATGGATGGTGAGACTCCCCAAGACATGTACAACCGCCTCAAGGTTCTCATCAACAAGAGCCGTTCATATGGATGCACCCGATGGATGAACCATGAAGTGGTGAAGAGAATGATTCAGGCATTCATGCCTCAAAATGTTGCTCTTTGCTCCATGATCCGTGAGAGTCCGGAGTTCACCAAAATGACCCCGAAAGAAGTGCTTGGAAGAATCATCAACCACTAGATGATGGAACGAGAGGCCATGTTCCACAATGATCTTCAAAAGCTCACCTCCTCGAAGAAGAAGGATGTTGCATTCAAAGTAACATCATCCAAATCCCGAGAACAAGAAGAAAGTGATGATGAGAACCTCGACACGGATGAGGAAGAAGCACTTTTCATCAACAAGTTCAAGAGGATGATGAGAAGGAGGACAGGGAGCTACCATCATGACAACAAGAACAAAGAGAAGTCCAAGACAAGAACAAAGAGGGCTTGCTATAATTGTGGGGAATATGGTCACTTCATTATGGATTGCCCACGTGAAGACAATAAGAAGAAGGAGAGTAAGTCCCAAGAGAAGAAATTCTTCAATAAGAAGAAGCAATCGGGACAAGATCACCTTGGAAAGGAGTGGGACTCAAATGATGATTCCCCCTCCGAAGATGAAGAGAAGGTGGCAACAATTGCCATGAAGAGGTCATCCACGAAGAACAAGCTCTTTCCCAACTTGGAGAGCTCAAGGTCAACATGCCCCATGGCCAAGGAGGTAAAAGAAGGTTAACTCTAAACCATCTTCTTCAATTTCATTGCATGACAACATTGATAGGAGTAGTGAAAATAAACATAAGCTTAAAGATTTGAGTAAGAGAACCTTGAGAAGAATGAAGTTGTTGTCGGATGAGATATTTGAGAAGGAAGAGCTCATCAATTGTCAATAGGACATGCTCATCCAATAAAAGGAGAGGTGTCAAGAGTTTGAGGATCTCTTATAGCTTGAAAGAGAAAGAAGCAAGACACTTGAGCTTGAACTCGCTTTGAGCAAGGAAACTTGCTCAAATCTTGAGGACACAACAATTGTGCTAAAGGATGAACTTGTCAACTTGACATAAGTTAAAACACAAGTCGAGTCTCTCAAGATCAATGCACCTTCTTCCTCCAAGAGATCACCTTCCACAAATGTCACATCTGAAACAACTCAAGCTTGCAAGTGCTCTAACTTAAGTCTCAAACTAAAGGATGGACTCAAATTGTCACAAAACAAGCAAGTACCAAAATCTAACATCTTTGGCAAGGATAAGATGGCATATGCACGAAGTGCATATACTAACACAAGACATTCTCTTGCCAAAGATAATATTGGTTGTTCTCGGGAGAGGAAGCAAAATGCTAAGATTCCAAAGAATGGCAAAGACTTGATTGTTTTTGTCAAGGAAGGTTCGTACCAAAATAACAAGGGAAAGAACATTGCTACTTCACTTGACATGCCTAAAAATGAACCTCATCCATTATTCCTTGATTTTGATACTTCATATGTTTTTTTGAGAAACAAGTTTAGCAAGCCTTATGCTAGGTGTGTTGGACCACTCCGCAAGAGTCCAAAACCTTGCGTGTGGGTGCCCAAGTGCCTCTTGACTCACACCGAAGGACCCAACACCGCTTGGGTACCTAAAACCAAGGCTTAACTCAATTACGTAGGCATACTCATCCGATGGCACAAAGTGGGTCCTTGATAGTTGATGCACAAATCATATGATCGGAAAGAGGAAAATGTTCGTGGAATATGAGTAAAATAAAGATCTAAGTGAAGAAATTTACTTTTGGGATAATTGCCAAGGAAAAAGCTTAGCACCGGTAAAATTGCTATATCACGTAATCGTACTCTTTCTCATGTTTTACATGTTGATTCTCTCGATTATAACTTGTTGTCCGTATCACAATTATGCGACAAAAGTTATAATTCGCTTTTCACTAACGAGGGTGTGACCGTCACAAAAAGAAGCAATGACTCAATTGCCTTTAAGGCATGCTCAAAGGAAATCTCTATCTTGTGGACTTCTCCGTGGATAAAGCCCAACTTGACACGTGCTTAATGGCATAAACTAACATGTAATGGCTTTGGCATAGAATACTAGCCCATGTTTGGATGAGAAACTTGCAAAAACTTTTTAAGGGCGAGCACATCCGTGCCTTGAAGAATGTTGTTTTTGAAAAGGATAGGCCATGTAGCGCATGTCAAGTCGGAAAGCAAGATGGAGCTCAACATCCATCCAAGAACATCATGACGACAACAAGACCATTGGAGCTTCTACACATGGAATACTTCGGTCCAATCGCCTACATAAGCATTGGCGGTAATAATACAATCTTGTAACTGTTGATGATTTTTCACGTTACACTTGGGTATTCTTTTTGCATGATAAGAGCAAGACTCAAGGTGTCCTCAAGAAGTACTTGAGGAGAGCACAATATGAGTTTACCTTGAGAATCAAGACTATAAGGAGTGACAACGACACCGAGTTCAAGAACACTCAAGTTGAAGAGTTCTTGGATGAAGAAGGCATCAAGCATGAGTTCTCGACCCCCTACTCCCCTCAACAAAATGGGGTTGCCGAGAGGAAGAATAGGACTCTCATTGAGATGTATAGAACTATGCTTGATGAGTACAAGACATCGGATTGGTTTTAGGCTGAATCGGTTAACACCGCTTGCCATGCCATAAACCAGTTGTATCTCCATCGCATATTGAAGAAGATGTCTTATGAGCTTCTAACCGGTAACAAGCCTAACATTTTATATTTTTTTTTTTGTTTTTGGGATCAAATGCTATATTCTCAACAAGAAGCCTAGGACTTTGAAGTTTGATTCAAAGTCCAATGAGGGTTTCTTGCTTGGTTATGACTCAAACACCTATGCTTATCGTGTCTTCAACAAATTCTCCAGAATTGTTGAAGTAGCACTTGACGTGGTGTTTCATGAGACTAATGGCTCCCAAGTAGAGCAAGTTGATCGTTGTGTGCTAGATCAAGGAGAGACTCCACAAGTGGCGGTAGGGAGGATGACACTTGGAGACATTCGTCCACAAGAACAATCTCAAGGCTCAAGTGACCATCCCGCAAATCAACCAAGCTCTTCCTCACATGATCAAGCTCAAGACCCTCAATATGCATCTCATCAAGATCAAGATGATCAAGATCAAAATGGAGGCATTTATCTAGGGGAAGACGAAAAAATGAGGAAGAAGCTTATGAAGTTCCAAGAACTCAAGCTCCACACACAAGAGTGCATCAAAGCATTCAACGGGACCATCCCGTTGACAACATTCTTGGAGACATCTCCAAGGGAGTAACTACTCGATTTCGTGTTGCAAATTTTTGTGAGCATTACTCTTTTGTTTCCTCTTTGGAACCACACAAGGTTGAAGAAGCACTACAAGATCCGGATTGGGTGGTGGCCAAGCAAGAAGAGCTCAATAACTTTGAAAGAAACAAAGTATGGGAGCTCATGAAAAGACCAACTGCAAATGTTGTGCGTACCAAGTGGGTGTTCCGCAACAAACAAGATGAGCACAGTATGGTTACAAGGAGCAAAGCACGACTTGTGGCCAAGGGGTATCACAAGTCAAAGGTTTGGATTTAGATGGAACTTTTGCTCCCGTAGCTAGGCTTGAATCAATTTGTATATTACTTGCCTTTGCTACTACCATGATTTTAAACTATACCAAATGGACATCAAGAGTGTTTTTATCAATGGTCCAATTAAAGAAGAGGTATGTGTGGAGAAACCCCCCCGGCTTTGAAGATCAAGACTTCCCAAACCATGTCTACAAATTGCGTAAGACTCTCTATGGCCTCAAACAAGCTCCTAGAGCTTGGTATGAGTGCGTTAGAGACTTTCTAACTCAAAATGGTTTCAAAATTGGGAAGGTTGAATATACTTTATTCACTAAGCATTTCAATGATGATTTTTTTGTTGCCAAATATATGTCGATGACATTATATTTGGTTCGACTAACAAAACTTTTTGTGATGAGTTTTCTATGATCATGACTGAAAGGTTTGAGGTTTCCATGATGGGGGAGTTGAAGTTCTTCCTATGATTTCAAGTGAAGCAACTCAAGGAAGGCACATTCATTAGTCAAACGAAGTACACACAAGGCATACTCAAGAAGTTTGACATGAAAAAAGCCAAACCCATCAAGACTCCAATGGGAACCAATGGACACCTCGACCTCAATGAAGATGGTCCAAGTGTGGACCAAAAGGTATATCACTCTATGATTGGTTCATTACTTTACCTTTGTGCATCTAGGCCCAATATAATGTTAAGTGTGTGTATGTGTGCACGTTTTCAAGCTGCTCCCAAGGTGTGTTATTTGATCATCGTAAAGAGAATTTTTAGATATTTGATTCACACACCAAGCCTAGGACTTCGTTACCCTAGAGCTCCAAGTTTAATCTCATTGGATATTCCGATGCGAATTATGCGGGGTGGAAAGTAGATAGAAAGAGCTCATCCGGGACTTGCCAATTCTTGGGTAGGTCCCTAGTCTCTTGGTCCTCAAAGAAACAAAATTCCATTGCACTCTTCACAGCCGAAGCAGAGTATGTCACCGCCGGAAGTTGTTGTGCACAACTTCTTTGGATGCAAAAAACTCTTAGGGACTATGGCATAAACTTGCGCAATATCCATCTCCTATGTGACAATGAGAGTGCCATCTAAATAGCCCACAACCCAATTGAGCATTCAAGGACCAAGCACATAGATATCCACCACTATTTCTTGAGAGTTCACTCCACGAAAGGAGACATAGTGATTTCCCATGTGTGAAGCGAAAAACAATTGGCCGATATTTTCACCAAGCCCTTAGATGGCAAGGGATTTGTGAACTTAAGAGTGAGCTCAATATCTTATATTCTCGAAATGTGGCTTGAGTCCTGCACATCTAATTGTTACTTGTATTTTCTTCAAAATTCATGCATGCTTGCAAAAACCTCTTCCCTCTAAGTTTTCTACAAAACTATTTGAAATTATCGAATCTTTGTGAAATATGGTCATAATTTGATTGTTGATTGCTTACTGACCATGTTTGCAAAGATCTTTTGTGAAAACTAGTCCAAAAAGGATCAAATCTCTCAAGAAAACTCAATATATATGAGATTTCACCCTTTGAACCGAACTAATCGGCCTCCCTGGTTGGACATGTCCGGACTCCAACTTCTCCGGGCTCAGACGCACAAGTCCCTAACAGACTAGTCCATCCCTCATGCCGGACAAGTTCGACCCTCCGAGTAGTCCAGATTGGGTCCGTGGACTGGACTAGTCTGGGCTTCTTGCCATATAGGTCTGACCCTTCGGGACTTAACCTCCCTAGTAGGGCCCCGAATCCTCACTTGCCCTCACTTCACTCTCTCTCTTCCACCACAAAAACCGCACCCCCAAACTGGCAATTTTTTGTTTCGTCCAACAAAAATCAGTTTAAATCCGTGGAGTGAAGCCCTTAGTTGTTTGGGAACTCTTCCCCGCGCATCATTTCTCTCTTCTTCACTCGCATTTCATCGATTGGAAGATCTGGAGAGGTATTCATGACATAACCCCAAATCCCTCAAAAATCAAAATTTTTAGGTCTTTTGGTAGAAACCTCTTCAAAAATGTTGTTGCTCATGCTATTGTGATCCTAGCCTAAGGAATATTGCGCCCCAATCCATAGATTTTGCGAAAAACTTCGAGATTAGGGTTCTTATTGTGTGCACCAGACTAATCCAAGCACAAGGCGGACAAGTCCGCCTCATAAGGACTAGTCCAACCCTAGGGTAGATAAGTCCGGGGTTCACAGTACTAAACCCTAATTTTGATCATTTTAGGGAATCTTAACGCAGTATTCCACTTCCTTTAGCTCATATACTCTCTTGTTTATCTCTTCTCAGGGACAATGTCGAACCACGATAGCGACTCTCCCTTATCCAATCCGGAGACCGGGGTGGCGAGGCAAGAGACCTATCGCCATGCCCATGAGGAGCGAGAGCTCGCTCAAGCTCTCCTCGAGTCGAGGAGTGAGGCAAGGAAAGCCAATAAACAACAAAGAGAAGAGCATAACTCAACTGCTGCCGAACAAGCCTCGAAGAGGATGAGGCTTGTGATAGTTGGTGAAAGGAGAGAACCGAAGCGGCTAGAGCATCAAAGGACAAAGGCAAGGCACTGGCGGATGAGCCGCCAAAGAAGAGAAGGACAATTGCAAAGAAGCCTGCTGGCAAGAAGCAAGTTGGAATCACTATAAGAGAGAAGGGTCAAAAGGGGTCCTTCACAACCCATTGGCCCATTGAAGATGTCATCTCCCGCAAGTAATCCCAACCGTCAAGCCACAGTTGATGCTAATCTATTCAGAGGAAAGGGGCAGAAAAAGCAAAGAGTTCGATGATGGATGATGTTTATTGATATGAGAAGCTCACCACTGACCCTTGATTTTAGTGTGACTTCCATTGTGACTACTACAGGATTGTGTACATGAAGATGAAGATGCCAGTGACAGATGCCCAATTGATTGATTGGGACTACATGGCTGAGAAGAACCACTTGCTTTTAATGTTTTCATAAACGTTGTAGAGCGTCATGGTCTCAAGGACCTCATGGCCTTCAAGTATGATTGGAATATTGTGGTCATTGTGCAATTTTACACTAGGTGTACTTCCACAAGCATGGAGACCGAAGAATGACTTGGCTCACAAATGGTGAGCAATACACGGTTACATATTCAGAGTTTGCTCAAATACTTGACTTGGAGGATCAACTCAACAATGAGATCATCATTTCAAATCTCAAGGACATTGACACAGATGATTTGGACTACATGTATCCAAGTCATGCAGTCTATGATGCGGGACACACAAGAAACATAAAGCCATTCTACAATGTGCTCAATCATGTTTTGAGGAAAATCATAGCCCCCAAAGATGGCGATCGGGGGTCATACAAGGAAACTTGAGACACTTGATGGTGTTGATTGATGGGGAGAAATGGTTCAATGTAGTTGACTATATCTATGACGATATTTTCAACATCTCACACACTCCCAACCGGTCTTGTGGCTATGCACCTTATGTGATGTGCTTGATTGAGAAGGTGTAGGGGATCACATTCAAGAAGGATGTCACCAATAGGAGACTTCGTCCTCAGATTCCTTCTCCAGAGCCTCCTACCTGAAGAAGGAAGAATGACGACACTCCTACCTCCTCCTCTCGCCTCGTGGCTCCTTCACTACAGGAACCGCGACAATAGACGACGGCCAAAGTAATAGACGACGGGGCCGTCGTCTTTTAAATAATTGATGACGGCTTAATATAACCATCGTCAATTAGCCCTTAATTGACGATGGTTGACCTAGGACCATCGTCAATAACTTAAATATGATGGTTGACCATCATCAATAAAGGCCTGTCATCAATATGGGCCGAAATCAGGCCCACTCGAGCCGTTATAGACGATGGTCAAACTTAACCGTCGTCAATAGTGGATTATCGATGACGGTTAACCTACACCGTCGTCGATAAAAAAAATTTAGGTATATCCTCCGCCCTGCCCAGCCAACTCATTTCCCATCCGCAGCACCCAATGCAGCGCCCGTGACCTGATCACCTTCTGGAAGGTGGCCTTAAAGAGGGACATGACGAGCGCCAACACGGCGGAGGCGACCAGCATGAGGACGAACCCCATCGGGTACTTGCCGCGCGGCATGTTGCTGGCTATCTCATCGGAGGAGGAGCCCATGCCAAGCAGCACGATAGAGAAGGTGAGCACAACCACGGAGTTGGCGACGAGTGCCTTGAACCGCTGCGCGTTGATCATACGCGAGGTGACAGCATTGAAGGCCAGCTGCATCGCGGCCACAAGCAAAAAGGTGGACACAGCGAATGTCCTTCTTGTAGCGGCCATAGTGAAGTAACGAATGTACTTGATGGCAGCCATAACAAAGTTGAGTCGAGGATGGCGAAGGAGGGGTCGGAAAGCACGGCGGCAATGGCCTTTATGTGCTGGACGGACATGGGCACGCTGTAGATGAGACCGATGACACCAGCATTGTAGATGCCGGTGAAGATGAGGGTGCTGCCAAGGTCCAGTTGGCCTTGCCCTTCTAAATCAGTGTCGACGGGGTTCAAGGGGTGGCCATGGCTCTTGTGTTCTCTCTTTTCTTCATTTAGTCTCTCTCCTCTCTCTCCCTCTCTCCTCATCTCCCTCTATCTCACTCTCCCTCTACCATTACCTCTCTCCTCATCTCCCTCTCCCTTTCTCTTTCTCCTCATCCCCTCTACCTTTCTCTCCCTCTCCCTCTCTCCTCACCTCCGGACCGTACACCGATCATTATTTAGTTTCTTGCTCGCATCGAGGTGGAGCGGCTCAAGATCGATGTCCCGAGTGATCATTAGTTAGTTAGTTGATTATGTTGTTCATCAATGGTTGTTTATTATTTGTAATTGTTTTTTAGTTAGTTTATTATGTTGTTCATTAATTGGTACTTATTTTTCATTGATATTTAATGTTCTTGGGTAATTATTTAATATATGTACATAAAGGGATTTCAGGCCGATCCGGTCTGGCATGGCCCGACCCGACCCGACACGACACACAATATATGCATTCGTGCCGTATAGACAGTTGTATGCATCGAGACGACATGAAAGCGAACAACGATGTTGGGGACATCAATCACCCGCGATTGCGTGTATGGTGGATTTGGATGTCGAATTATCATCTAAGACCAACTTCCCTTCTTCTCTTTCTCTCGTTCTTTCCTCTGGTAAATGACTTGAAAATGAAAATGAGTAACATAACCTATAGCAATGTGTCACCTGTTTCGGATCGACACGTCTCACATGCTATTGGAATGTGAGATGTGAAGGTTGTAATTGTCCCTTTTTGGACATCCTGTGAGTGACCGAGGGGGCATGACTTGTGACGAGACGGGAGTCTGGATCTAGACAAAATTTCGACAGCATAACCCTGTTGTTCTCTGTTGCACCATTTTCGGGCGTGCAGTGGAGAACAACGGGGTTATGCTACTAAAATTTTGTCTGCATCCGGACCGCGCATCTCGTCATGAGAACGCTCCGCTCGGTCACTCTTGGGTTGGTTTAGGACCTATCTGCCTATGATACTCGGTTCCGAAAATGAACCAAGCGTGATGCATATGTGTGTCCAGGATGTTTAACACACATACACAAGTGACTCACAAACGATAAACAGATTATAACCATGTCTCGATTAATAATACTAATAATAGTACCTTATTACAAACCAAATAGTCTCAATTACATGTCTTAATGAAACTGTGGCGAAAAAACTACTCCAACTCTACAAGCAGGTTTGACGGCAAAACACATGACTAGAACTCCTCAAAGACCTCCTGGTACTCCACCTGGTCGCCTGCGTCTGGATTTGGTGGGGGAATAGCAAGGGTGAGCACATGTCGTACTCAACAGGCGTGGGAAAGTATGACATGTAGCTTAAATAAGGAATGACAATTATAATGGCTAAATTGCATAAAAGTACATTCAAAATAGTTGAAAATGCAATTATATGATCATTAAGTGAGGTCCTTCCCAAAATAACCCAATAACATCAGTTTCATATCCAATATCATATTCCCAACATAAATAACCAAAACCAGCAATAATGATCCATAATTAACTCATAACTGCTCATTTATCTCATTTTCATCAATTCCATATACCAAAACCAATTAATTAACCAATACCAATTTCCCAATTCATTACCACCCATTAAACTATATTAAAGTCTAAATTCTAATCATGTGAGGGTCTAGGTTGCTCATGATTGGGAGCACGACTATCATGATAGTTTTAAACACACTTTGCAGAGGTTGTACCACTTTACTCACAAGTTCGTGATTTCATCACCTTTCGATGACTATGGAATCTCAATTATGCTGTCTCACACTCCCTTAGGTGTGTGGCCAAGAGATCACAAAATAGCCTTTACAAAGTGATTACTAGCGTATTTAGACCCCACTAAGGTTTCACTGGTGGTGATGTCTCCAATTGATCCCATCCAACCAAGGGCCCCCTCTTGCGCCTTTCGGATTCCAGGGTAGTCCCACCAATATCTACAAACCCAATCCGACTACCCCTTCCCCGAGCATTCTTCATGGTCCAAATAGTACTGGCAATACACTAATTAGTCAGCTAAGCCGCACCCATACTTGGCCCTGTGGTGTGATGGCACTGTAAATCGTGGATGGTCGCTCCATGAACCGGTCCTTAGATCTAAAGCAAGCAAAACCACCAAAAACCAACCCATTCCACATAACCGGCTTGCTTAGATCCCTAGGCACCATGTTGCTAAAGGGTCATTAATATCAATCTCATCATTCATGTGTCCAATAGTTCACAATTAAGCCATTTGATTGTTTCCCAAACCCAATTGAGCATTGTGAAGTAAAAAGTGTAAAATACCCTTCCCGACTCTCTACATAGTGTTCAAGCGACAAGGGTGGTCATACAAAGCTAGTAAACTCCTACAGTTGGATTTTCCCATCAATTTTGACATAAGCATGCAATTTTGCAAACAAAACCTTTAAAACAGGATCAATATGGTCAAGGACACTTGTCTTGCTCCTGAGTTTGATTTGGATCGAAGGCTTCGAAATTCTGGTTCTACAGATCCTCGAAAGCACTCTCTATGGCAATTCCTTCTATTCTGAGTGACAAACATGCAAAACACATAATTCAATCAAATAATGCTCATATAGTACTCAATATGCCCTGATATGCATGATTAGTACAATTAAGAGGTAAAACTTGTTAATGAGTTGGTAATAATGTTTACTAACTAGTTACAATAGTTTCTAACAAGTTTGGATAGGTTTGGAATCGATTCGAGTCAATTTGGAATTAATTCGGTTCAATTCAGGAATTTTACGGATTCAGACACCGGACTAGTCCGCTCTCAGGGACCGGACTAGTCCCCTGTCAAGGACCAGACTAGTCTGCACTACGCAGACTGCAAAATTAGGGTTTTTATGATTTACGAGAATTGGGGTTGAATTTGCATGAAAACTTGAATGTAGAGGGTATACCACGTGTTTATAGATCCAAAGATCAAGATTTGGGCGTGAGACTTGAATGTTTGTGATTAGGGTTTATGAAGATGAGTTGATGAAGCTTGGGTGATGAAAATCGTCAATTCGTTGAAAAGTCGATGAAGATCGATCTTGGTTGGCCCTTCTCCCTCCTCTCCTTCTTCTCCTTGCTTCTGAACTTGATCTTGACATCGGCAACAAGGAAAAAGTGGCAACAAGGGTTTTCAATTGGGGTGGAGAAGTGTGGGGTGTTGGGTTATTTATATAGGGGTGGAGAATTAGGGTTTTTGGGGTGTCCAAGTAGAATTCGATGGGGGATGACTAGGGGCCATGGTGGGGTCCACTTGGGCTCCTCCGAGGTTGGGCACGAAGTTCTTGGGCCCAATTAAGGCAATTACCTAAAACAGTTTGTGGAGAAATAATGGAATCCGAGTTTATTCCCGAAGGTCGGACTAGTCCGCAGTAGGGACCGGACTAGTCGTTGGGTAACAGTGAAAAATCGGACAAGTCTGACCGGATAAGTCCGGGGAAACATCAGAGAAGAAAACGGACTAGTCCACACATTGTGCCGGACAAGTCCGGACTCCGAAGAATGCTGAATTTTTCTTAATGAAATCGATGACACCGGACTAGTCCGGGGTTTTGGCCGGACAAGTCCGCACTTCTGAATAAAACAATTTCTTCTCTGAAATAGAAAGGGAATATCGGACTAGTTTGGGGTTTAGACCGGACAAGTCCGCACCCTGACAGACTGAAACTTCCAATTTAAGCCTAAATTCATTTTAATTTTGTTCCTTTTTACATGGCTTAATGTGAAACATGTATGAGGATGTATGCAATGCATTATGCATGAAAATGAGGGTGTTAGACTGCCTAGTTGTAGGGCCATGACATGACATAACAATGAAACTAATAATGATTTGTCTGCTTTGAAGGTATACCCTCAAACATGGCTGAAGATCGCACTTGGATGTATACTATTTGGAAAGAATGGGAGGCACTCAGAGGAGTGGTTCACCAAGACGAATGATTTCATAGAACGAGCTTTCTCGTTCTCAAACAACAGCAAGGTGTGGTGCCCATGTATCAAATGTCAGAATGCTAAGTGTTTCGACAAAGTGATCTTGACATGTCACTTGTGTGGAAATGGTTTCATGCAACGTTATGAGTTGCGGACATTTCATGGTGAGACATCTTCTCAAGTCGTAGAAGATCGAGATGAGGATGATAGCACTGGGGTCGATAGGATGGGCGAGATGCTTGAAGCTATAAATCCTGAATTGACAGAGGATCCTCCTACAAAATAGGTTAAAGCGTTTGTGAGACCTATTTGTGCTGAATACATTGGCTTTGGCAATAAAAGTTTTGAATGCTGCCATAACATCTTGTTAGCAAGGTCCGACTCTAGCTCCGAGCTTCTGCAAGGTCCGAAAATAGGTCCGACTTTCTTTGTCTAGATCCGACATGTGTTTGGGTAGCTCTGGTGAGCTTTGTCTATAGCTCCAACATGTCTTTGATAGCTCCAACATGTCTTTGTTAAGCTCCGATATGTTCTGCTAGGTCCGACTTATGTTGGTTAGCTCTGACATGTTTTTCTAGCTCAGACTTTTGGGATGACTAGTTCCGACTAGTTTTGGTTAGCTCCGGCGCTAGGTCCGACTAGCTTTGGTAAGCTCCAGCGCTAGGTTGTACTAGCTTTGGTAAGCTCCGGCGCTAGGTTGTACTAGCTTTGGTAAGCTCCAGCTCAAGCTCCGGTTAGCTTTTTCTAAGTTCTGAGCTTGATCGTAATTTTACAAATTTTCATGTGAAATGTTTCGAACATACTTTATATTCTTGGAAAGATTGCTTAGTATTCATTTGCTAAGTTTTTGATGCATTTTGGTTGATATGGCTGATATCGTTTTGCTATGCTTTGCAACATGCTTATGTGAGGTGCTCACGTAAGGTGTTGTGTTTGGAACTGACTTGAGTCAAGTCGCGGACTTGGGCTCGTACGGATTGGTTGTTTGTTCATGTGCAAGCGTTGCTTGAGTTCAAGTCACGGCTGGTGACAGGATCCTTTGGACTAGTCTCAGGGAGGAGATGAGGTTCCAACAACCAAATTCAGGAGGAATTGTGGTTGAGCGGGTCAGGAGGTCGCACAAGATGATTGAATCAAGGGCAGTGCATATGAAGGTTACTGGACATCGAAGGAAGGTGTTTGCACGTATGCATGCGGTGCATGACGTGGCAACATGGTTCCGAAGATGGTTTATGGATGGGAAGATCTGGTTGGAAGGATCAGATCGTATCGGTTGATGACTTTGGCTGCGGCAGAGTCGGCTATGGCTCGGTATGGAAAGTATCGAGTTGGTTATGATAGGATTTCGTGTGGGTCACGAATTTGAGTTGTTTTAGGAATGTGGGATACGTTTCTAAGGTGTTTGGAAGTCTTAAGATTGCTTCTATCTACGTATAGAAGAGTCCTAAGCAGTTATGGAAAGTTTCGATTCGTGCTTTGAGTAGGATTAGAGTCCTAGTTGAGATTGGGTTGGCCTAAGGGCTGGTTATATAAGCAAGGGAGGACAGAGCTCATGGTGCACAACTTTGGGGATGTTCCTCTTGTGTTTTATTGAATAAAAATTCGTAGTTTGAAGGAACTTTTGTGCCTTGTTTGTCCGACTTGTTCCAGACAAGTTTTACTCGTCGAGTTTCTGGACAGCACTATCTTTCGTTGGTGGTTTTATCATAACTCGAGTTTTACAGATCTAATTGACATAATTCTTTTTGGGTTGTCTTCACAACTTGATTATCTATCATCTGTAAAAATTTAACGGTCATTGGATTTGTAGTTTATGATCTACACGAGTTTCTTTGCAGCGTTTCAGAACTGTTTTTCTCGGGTAGGACAGATTGACCTTTGTTCAATCTTTCGATCATAACTTGAGTTTCTCTCGACGGATTTGAGTGATTCTTATTGTGTTTTCTTCATGACATGATTCTCTATGATATATATCACTTTTGTCATGGTGAAACACGTTCAGATTAGTCTCACACATGATTTATTTAACAGATTGTTTTTCTGCCGAAGAGGTTAGGATTTAATTGTTTCCGCGGCGTAAGATTTTTTAAATCTACCATTCACACCCCCCCCCCCCTTGGTAGATTTTCACGTGCTCTTCGATCCTACAACGTTCTTCAAGCTTGTCGAAGCTTCTGTACAGTTGTTGTATGAACACACCAAAGTGACGATCCTCAGTTTCATGACTTGATTTATGGCAATTAAGTCTAAGTATTCCTTCTCCAATAACTGCTACAATGATATCGTCAAAATGATCAAGGGTGTCCTTCCACAGCCTCATAAATTGCCTAAAGATATGTATCATTCTTAGAAATTGATTTTTGGGCTTGGTATGGACTATGAGAAGATTGATATGTGCCCAGACAACTGCATGCTTTTCTGGAAAGAGCATGCCAATGAGAACAAGTGTTTAAAATGTGATAAAGCGAGATTTGTCGAAGTTGTTAATGACAACAATACAAAAGTAATGACCGAAGTCGCACAGAAGCAACTTCACTAATTGTCTGTCACACCTAGGTTGAAGCGCTTGTTTCCTTTGAAAAAAACAGCCAGACACATGAGGTGGCACAAATATGGTCGACGTGAGAATGACAAAATGATGGTGCACCCGTCCGACGGTGAGGCATGGAAAGCGCTTGACCGCTTCGATCCAGATTTTACCAATGACGTGAGAAATATTCGCATCGGGTTGGCGACAGATGGCTTCTCACCGTTCAGTACAAACGCACACCATACTCTTGTTAGCCCGTGTTCGCAATTCTGTACAACTTATCACCATCTCTTTGTATGAAGTATGAGTGCATGTTCCTTTGCCTTCTTGTACCTAGATCGGATCATCCTGGTTCACGACTGAACGTGGTGTTGAAGTCGATGATTAAAGAGTTGAAAATGTTATGGACAGAAATCGAAGCGTACGACTGTTACAAAAAACAGAAATTCAACCTTCAAGCTCCATACTTGTGGCCTGTCCATGATTTTCCAACTAACGGCATGGTTTCTGGCTGGAGCACTCATAGTCGTTTGACATGTCAGATATGTGCTTCAGGCACGAAATGTTTTCGTTTCAATCATGGTGGCAAGATTTTCTACTTCAATCGCCCCAGACGTTGGTTACCGCCCAATCACGTATTTAGGCAACAAAAAGATGCCTCCAGGAAGGACACCGTTGTCAAAAAAGGACCACCGCAACGTCTCAACGGGTCGGAGATTGCTGAACAGTTGAACAACTTAGTGCCAGATGAAGGTCGTCCTGGATATTTTGTTGGTTAAGGAGAGGACCACAATTGGACTCATATATGTGCACTATGGGAGCTACCGTATGTGAAGTCCTTGATCCTAATGCATACCATTGATGTCATGCACCAGGAACGTAACATGGGCGAATGCATCATAAGCACATGATTCGATCTGATGGGTAGAACAAAAGACAATATAAAGACTCCTAAGGAATTAGTGGAGGTTTGTAAATGTCCAAGTCTGAGCTAACCAAAGCTGGTGACAAACCACGTGCTTCTTTCTATCTTCGACCAAAAGAAAATAAATAAGTCTTTGAATGTTTGAAAATGTTGAAATTCCCAGACGTTTATGATGCTAGCCTGAGATGAGCCATAAATGTTAAGACTGGAAATATCACAGGGTTGAAAAGTCATGATTATCACATAATCATGGAAAGACTTCTGTCGGTTATGTTTCGGGGCTACATTGACGATGCAGTGTGGAAGGTGTTAGGTGAGCTTAGCTATTTCTATAGACAATTTTGTGCGAAATAAATCACATCAGAGATGATGGTGAAGTTGGAAAAGGAGATACCAGTGCTTTTATGTAAGATGGAAAAAGTTTTCCCTCTAGGGTCTTCAATCCAATGCAACATCTCCTAATCCATCTTCCATATGAATCTAAAGTGGGCAACCCTGTGCAATATATGTGGATGTATCACGTTGAAAGAGCACTTAGGTGTCTTAAACCAATGGTTCGCAATCGGGCAAGGGTTGAAGGATGCATCGCTAAAGCATACGCCATTCAGGAAATAGGATACTTTTCAAGCGTCTATTTTGCAGAAGAACACAATGTTAATGTTTATACGTTGCGGTACAATATGGATGAAGCACTCCCTTGTAGCAGCCTCTCCATTTTTAAAACGAGTGGCACCACTGTTGGTAGTGGCACGAGCTACAATGTTGAACCTGATGAAAAGACGGTTGCTTTGATGTACATGTACGCTAATATAGAGGGGATGAATGCATATTTTCAGTAAGTGTTTTTTTTAACATCTATAATAATTAGTGTGTTGTGTTATACATCTATGCTAATCAATCTGTTTTCCTTATTTAGTGAGTTTGATCAACAAAAGTAGATATCTAAGCAGCAACCTACGAGCAGACAAATAAAATCGATGCGATATTATGGAGTACATGGAGGGCCTAACTTCCCATCCTAGTTTGATGCACATGTAACATGTTCATGTCTTGTTTCTCTTAGTAATTATGTGTATAGCATAAAATAGTCTTCTAACTTCATATGTTGAACAATGCAAAAAACAAGTCAGCGTCCATGAAGAATTAATACAACTGTCCTACAGATCCATTAAAATTAAAAGCTATGGTCGATACGACGTCGATAAGTTTCGACTTCGCTCTATTGAATTTGAAGCTCAACGTCCTTTCAGAGAAACATGTAACACCGGAGTTGTGAATAGAGCAGTTGATGACCAAGGACGTGAAATTACTTATTATGGAATCATTAAAAACATCCTTGAATTCAGTTTTGCAGGGAATAAGGTTCTTAATGTAGTCTTCTTTGATTGCGGTTGGTTTGATCCTAACAATGGAACTCGACAAAACCAATTTGGCATGGTATAAGTCAAACACAAGGACCGCCTACGAGGCTGCGACACCTTCGTACTTGCACACCAAGTCGAGAAGTGTATTATCTACATTATTGTAGGATCGAAGAGCATGTGAAAAGCTACCAGAGGGGGGTGAATGGTAGATTTAAAAATCTTACGCAGAGGAAACAATTAAACCCCAAACCCTTCGGCAGAAAAACGATCTGTTGAAGAAATCATATGTGAGACTAATCTAAACGTGTTTCACCATGACAACAGTGATAGATATCAGAGAGAATAAAGTCACAAGACAACACAAAAAGAATCACTCAAATCCGTCGAGGAAAACTCAAGTTATGATCGAAAGATCAAACAAAGGTCAATCTGCCCTACCTGAGAAAAACAGTTCTGGAACGCTGCAAAGAAACTCGTGTAGATCATAGAACACAAATCCAATGACCGTGAAATTTTTACAGATGATATACAATCAAGTTGTGAAGACAAACCAAAAAGAATCACGTCAATTGGATCAGTAAAACTTGAGTTATGATAAAACCACCGACGAAAGGTAGTGCTGTCCAGAAACTCGACGAGTAAAACTTGTCTGGAACAAGTCGGACAAACAAGGCACAAAAGTTCCTTCAAACTACGAATTTTATTCAATAGAATACAAGAGGAACAGCCCTAAAGTCGTGCACAACGAGCTCTGGGCTCCCTCGCTTATATAACCTGCCCTTAGGCCAACCCAATATCAACTAGGACTCCAATCCTACTCAGATCACGAATCGTAACTTTCCATAACTGCTCAAGATTCTTCTACACGCAGATAGAAGCAATCTTAAGACTTCCAAACACCTTAGGAACGTATCCCACATTCCTAAACAACTCAAATTCGTGACCCACACAAAATCCTATCATAACCAACTCAAATCTTTCCATATTTGAGTCAAACCCGACTCAGCCGCAACCTGAGTCCATAACCTAGTTGGTTGGACCTTTCCGACCAATTCTTTACGTCCATATCTCTTCATCACGCCTCGGAACCATGTAGCCACGTCCATGCACTCCTTGCATACGTGCAAACATCTTCCAACGACATCCATGATACCTTCACATGCATTGTTCTTGATTCAATCATGCTGCGCAACCTCCTGATCAGCTCAACCACAATTCCTCCCGAACTTGGTTGTTAGAATCTCATCTCCTCCCTGAGACTAGTCCAATGGATCCCGTCACCAGCCATGTCTTGAACTCAAGCAACACCTACACATGAATAAACAACCAATCCATACGAGCCCAAGTCCTCGACTTGACTCAAGTCAGTTCCGAACACAACACCTTATGTGAGAACCTCACATAAGCATGTTGCAAAACCACAGTAACACATTATCATCCATATCAAACAAAACGCACCAAAAACTTAGCAAATGAATACTAAGCAATCTTTCCAACAATGTAAAGCAAGTACGAAACATTGCAAATGAAAAGCAGAAGTATTGCGGTCAAGTTCCGGACCAACCTACAGCAAGCCAGAGCTTGATCCGGAGCTTACCAAAACTAGTACAATGAAGCACCTGCTGGAGCTTACCAAAACTAGTAGAACCTAGCACCGGAGCTTACCAAAAACTAGTCAAAACTAGTCAACCCAAAACCGAAGCTAGACAAAGTACGTCGGAGCTTAGCAAAAGCATGCTAGAGCTATCAAATATATGCTGAAGCTAAAGATAAAGCTCACTGGAGCTAACCAAAGCTAGTCGGACCTTACCAAGAAGTCGAACCTAGCATCTAACGTAACCGGAGCTACCCAAAACAAGTCGGAGCTAGAGTCGGACCTATGGTCGGACCTTGCTATAGCTCGGAGCTAGAGTTGGTGATATTAAAAACTTTTATCATCAAAGCCAAGTGTATTCATTACAAGCCAATGTATTCAGCACACATAGGTCTTACAATCTCCCCCTTGATGAATGCATTGGCAACACCACTTAAAATCCGAACATTGGCTTATTCACATAAAAGTTTTGAAAACAATTTCTCCCCCTTTGTAAATCAAAAGTAAATGAGAAGAAAAATTATCCCATATTATCTCTCCCCCTTTATTATCTCTCCTTATGCACATATTCTCTTTCTCTTCATGCTTATCTCTCCCCCTTTGACAATGTATTCAACAATTCATGAGTATATAAACAAATTATCTCTCCTACTTAGGTTGTTATGAGCATATTATAGCATATACATATAAACAAAGCTCATCCAAGTCATACTATCAAGTACCTTACATTATCACATCAATGAAATACATAAAGTAGTGTAAGCCATGCTGGAGATCAAATGTAATTTTCAATTTAAGCAAGTCATGATCTCACAAACTTAACTATCTCAAAACCTGATAGCATGACACTAGTTGCTGCATTTTATTATTTTTCAAAGCATAAATTTAGATCATATGATATTTGCAAGAGATTATATGCGCATCTGCCTTATTCTAACCAACCAAGCCAAGGCTATGTCATTTGACAATCAGAAGCTTAAGGACATGGTTTTAGTCATACACAACTTTTTCCAAGTTCATATCTAAGTGCAATGACAAGCCATCTCAAAAGAAGAAGTGCGATGCATGCATATTTTCTTGATCTTTTCTCAATTTATATTTGTTCATAAAAACTCAACATGTGAGTTGATTACTTGATAAATTCTTAATGATTAAAAGCATTTGTGAGCATGCAACAAGTTCAAAACAGCAAGAAAGTTCGACCATGACCAAATTTAGTGTAAGTAATTATTCCAATTACTAGACATGGCAAAAACTACGAAATGTATAACACGAGTAATGTAGTAAGAACTTTCAGCATGTAAAAGGAATCACAAAGTCATATATGTATGAAATACTATGCTCATATTATTTTAATTTCAGATTCACACATAGACTTCCCAAGTTTCAAAAACTCCCCCTCAATTTAAGCCATGAGGATGCATAACCCCTATTTCACTACGAATGTAACAAAAACGAGTGAAATCCAAAGGTTTTGTAAAAATGTCAGCCAATTGTTGTTCGGTATCTACATGGTGAAGCACAATGTTTCCTTTTTCAACATTATCTCGGAGAAAGTGATACCTAATGTCAATGTGCTTAGTTCTAGAATGTTGCACGGGGTTTTTAGCAATGCAAATGGCACTAGTGTTATCACAGAATAGTGGAACACTATTTAGATCAACCCCATAGTCCTTAAGTGTTTGAACAATCCAAAGAATTTGTGAGCAAGCACTAGCAGCAGCTACATATTCAGATTCGGCTGTGGATTGTGCAACTGAATTTTGTTTTCTAGAGGACCAAGCAACAAGAGAATTACCAAGAAAATAACAAGCACCGGAAGTACTTTTCCTATCAATCCTACAACCCCCAAAATCAGCATCCGAAAAAGCTTTCAAAGTAACAGTTGAGAAAGAAGGAAGAAAGATGCCAAATTCTTGGGTTTCATGTAAGTACCTGAGAATCCTTTTGACGGCTTGACGATGTGAAACACGTGGGGAAGCTTGAAACCGTGCACAAAGACATACGCTTAATTGTATGTCCGGTCTTGATGCCGTGAGGTACAAAAGTGATCCGATCATGCTTCTATATTCTTTTTGATTCACGGGTTCACCATCTTCATCAAGTTCAAGTGTTGTTGCTGTTCCCATTGGTGTCCGAAGAGGCTTGCTTTTGTCCATTTTGAAGCGCCTTAGGAGGTCTTTGGTATACTTCGTCTGATGCACAAAGGTACCCTCCTTGGTTTGCTTGATTTGCAGCCCCAAAAAGTAAGTGAGTTCACCCATCATACTCATTTCAAATTCGGAACTCATCATTGCTGAAAACTTGGACACAAGATCATGAGAAGCACAACCAAAGATAATATCATCCACATACACTTGAACAAATAATGATTCATTGCCATGCTTAAGCACAAAAAGAGTTTTATCAACCTTTCCCATGGTAAACCCCTTGTCAAGTAAGAATGTTTTTAACCTATCATACCATGCTCTAGGGGCTTGTTTGAGACCATATAAGGCTTTGGACAGTTTGTAAACATGATTAGGAAAATCTGGATTTTCAAAACCCGGTGGTTGTTTGACATAAACCTCCTCATCTATGTAGCCATTAAGAAAAGCACTTTTAACATCCATTTGATATAGCTTAAAACCTTTAGATGCTGCAAAAGCTAACAAAATTCTTATGGCTTCTAATCTAGCGACAGGAGCAAAAGTTTCATCAAAATCTAGACCTTCAACTTGAGTGAAACCTTGAGCAACCAACCTAGCCTTATTCCTAACCACAACCCCATCCTCACTTTGTTTATTTTTATATACCCATTTAGTTCCAATTAAAGTGTGACCTTGAGGTGGAGGTACAAGTTTCCAAACTTTATTTCTTTCTAAATTTTCTAACTCTTCTTGCATGGCAATAATCCAAGATTCATTAGTGAGTGCGTGTGATATATCTTTGGGTTCAAAAGAAGCAACAAAAGCAGAATGAGCATGAGAGTTTGGATCGCAAAACCTGGACCGTGTGACTCGTTCGTGCAAGCATCCAATCATCTGTTTTGGGGGATGATCTTTGTAAAAACGTAGCGGAACAGATATCTCACAAGCTTCTTCTTCATTAGGTTCATCGTAGATTGATGAGCTTGTGACTTGTGGACAATCAGGACCAGCATAGGTGATAGCCGAAGCTTGTTCAATGTCCGGAGCTGGACACGTGTCAACTTCGGAACTACCAGGCAGTATCACCGGCTCTTCTTCATCTTCGAAAATACCCTCCCCCTGAGGATACGGATCTGGTCCTGCAACACCGGAGCTAGTACCTGGGCTAGCTTCATCAAAAGACACTTCACAAGTCTCCACAATTTTGTTAGTGTCAAGTAAAAGCACACGGTAGCCTCTAGTATGAGATGGATAACCAAGAAACATGCCATCAATGGATCTAGGTTCAAATTTATCAATATTACCATGTTTCTTAACAAAGCATTTGCAACCAAAGACCCAAAAGTGTGTAACACTAGGCCTATGTCCAAACCGAAGCTCATATGGTGTTTTACCTAGCTTAGCACACAAGAAAACACGATTTGAGACATAACAAGCGGTTGCTAATGCATCAACCCAAAATTTCCTAGGAGTTTGATATTCATCAAGCATAGTCCTAGCCATATCAACTAAGGTTCTGTTCTTTCTTTCTAGAACACCGTTTTGTTGAGGTACATATGGTGAAGAGAATTGATGATTTATTCCATTTTTAGCACAAAAGTGATCAAAAGATTGATTTTTAAATTCAGTTCCGTTATCACTTCTTATTCCTTTTAATGATCCTGGGTGTTCAATTGATAATCTAAGAAATAAAGTTCTAAAGTGACTAAAAACTTCATTCTTAGATACCATAAAGTAAACCCAAGAGTATCTAGAATAATCATCAACGATAACAAGAACATACCATTTACCTCCGAAGGATTGAACACGTGAAGGTCCTACGGTGTCAAGATGCAAAAGTTGACATGGTTCAGTTGTCATGATCATTGTGAGAGGAACCTGCAACCATCTTAGCATGTCTACAAGAAGAGCACACAATTTCTTTGTCCCCTTTAAGCTTAGGCAGCCCACGTATGCGATCAAGAGCACTAACACGCGTTAGGTGATCAAAGCCTACGTGACCAAGTCTACGATGCCAAAAATATAAGTCCTTTGAATCATTAGCAACTAGACACCTATGCTTAGAGGAAGACATATCAAAATCGGCTTTAAAAACTCTTCCAAACTGAGACATGTTAAAAATAAGCTCACTATTTGAACCTACAACTTTGCAGCAGTTTTTATTGAAAATAATTTCTAGATTTTCATCTAGCAATTGTGAAACAGAAAGCAAGTTTTATTTTAAATTTTTGACAAGTGCCACATCCTTCAAAGTGTAGTGATCATTTACACTAACCAAACCCTTAGCAATTATAGGAGTTGAAGAATTATCGGCAAAAGTGACATTCTCTACATGTGACACAAAAGAGAGGGAGGAGAACCAATCTTTGTTACCGGTCATGTGGCGTGAGCAACCTGAATCCACAATCCAAATGTTCTCCTTCCTCAAACGTGTAACCTACATAAAAGCACAATACGTCGATGACTCAATACTGGGGTTAGTCAAAAGGCATTTAGGAATCCAATACTGAGTCACGCGATGTGCAGCAGGAAAAACATGCAAAAGCTGAGACAAAACAACAGGTTTATGAGTCAAAGTTTGAGATTTTTTTATTCTTAACTACTGACCTATAAGGTGTTACTTGTGTAGCACAAAAATCAGTATCTCCGGAGGCAAAAACAGAAGGTCCGGAGGTAAACTTTGAATGTTTTTGACTCAAAACAGCAGGTTGTACATTCGGTTTAATGTGTGCAGCAAATTTTGCATGAAAGTTATGAGATCTAGCAACCATTCTTTCCCTTTTCTATTGTTTAGCTAGTCTATAACAGAAATCTATGACATGACCATCTCTACCACAGAAGGTACAATGAAATTTAACTTTGTGTTCATGTCTAGATGAGCAAGCAATATTTTTATTTGAAACCGAATGAGGCAACACTTCCGCAGATTTGAAAAACACTCCTTTTTGTTTAGGAACTGTTTGAATCAAACCACTTCCTAATGTCTTTACAATTTTAGGTGGATGTGCCTTAGCATGAGCATGAAAATCAAAACCTAAACCAGTTTTATCATTGCAAGACTTGGAAGAATTCAGTAGCAAGTTTAGGTTCTTATTCCCATTACAATACGGATCTAATGTCCTATGCATGTCATCAAGTTTGTTGGACAGATCAAGGCAATTTTCACATGAAGTTTTTCCTTTTAGTTTGCAATTGGAACAAAATTTAACTTCATGAGAACGTAAAGCATTGTTCAATATAGAAATTTCATTCATGGCATCCTGTAGTTTCTTATCAAGATCATCACAAGTAGAACAATGCAAATCAGTTGTAGAACAGCTAGCATCTTTCAAGTTTTTATCATTAAGTGCAGCAAGCTCTCTGTTCTTTTCAATTTCTTCATCAAGTCTATCTAGAGTGGAGGAGTGTGCACTTCTTAATGTGGACAATTGTTCATAGATTAAGTCACATGAGGGACATGCATCATCACTAGGACTCAAAGTTTTTAAATGGTTAATTTCAGATTCTAGTGATTCAATTTTAGCAGCATTATCCCTAAGCTTTTTGTCCTTTTTCTTGACAATAATAGTTGCACGAGAAATAGCATCACACATTTCATTGCAGGTAGAACATACCTCATCGTCTTCACTGTTGTGTTCTGCATCCTCCTGACTTGATTTTGATCTTGTTTTGCCCGCCATGAAGCATAAGTTGGCCAGATCGTCATCATCTTCATCACTTTCAAAGTCTACATCACTTGAACTAAGTTCTTGAAGCGCGGTGATGAAACTGTTGATCATCTTGCGTCCTATGGTACCTTTCTTCTTCTTGTTGGAATTTCCAGAGGAGGTCCGAACCTTGCTTTGTTTTTCTTCCCGGGTGGTCGGACCTGAAAGGTTAGGGCATTCTGTACGAAAGTGTCCTGTTTTACCACATTCAAAACAGCGTTGAGGTCCGGAGCTTCCTCTCCTTCTATTTCTCACATTTTGCAATGCTTTTGAGAATCTAGTAGAGATGAGTGCCAACTCCTCTTCTGGGAATTCTTCGATCTGCTTCAGGGTTAGTGAGGACAACAAAGCAAGAGTATTGCAGGATGATGATTGGCCGGAGCTAGACATATCACGTTGTGAGACAAATGCAATAGACTTGTTTGGGTTCTTACGTGCTAGGATGTCAATTTCATGAGTTTTTAGTTTAGAATAAAGTACATCTAATGTAAGAGAACTCATAACAGTTGATTCACGAATAGATGTTACTTTCATCTCCCAAATTGACATGTCTAATGAACTAAGAAGTTGCCTAGCATTCTCAGCATCAGAAAAATTTACATTGACACTACGTAAGTTGCTGAGAATTTTATTAAAACGAGCAAAGAGGTCATCGATAGACTCACCTGGTTGCATCTCAAAACGCATATATTCCTTTTTGAACATATCTTGTTTTACCTCCTTGATTATGTTGGAGCCTTCATGATAATCACAGAGAGCTCTCCAAACATCGTATGCTGATCGGAGGTGCGCGACACGATCAAAGTCGCTTTGAGTGAGTCCTTGGATGATCAAGTTTCGGGCTTTGTTGTTGTTGTCGATGTCCCGTAGGTTTGTGTCTGTGACTTGATCATTAGGTGGCACTTCATAAGGCTTATACACCTTCTCCCATATTGCAAAGCCTTGTGCCTGGATGAAAGCCTCCATGCGTGCCTTCCAAACTTGGAAATCAATACCAGCAAACACACAAGGTTTGGCGGAGTACTTCTCCATGATGATTAGTCAAAAACACGTGCAAATCACAAATATTAGAGCACCGTGGCTCTGATACCAATTGTAGGATTGAAGAACATGTGAAAAGCTACCAGAGGGGGAGGTGAATGGTAGATTTAAAAATCTTACGCAGCGGAAACAATTAAACCCCAAACCCTTCGGCAGAAAAACGATTTGTTAAAGAAATCGTGTGTGAGACTAATCTAAGCGTGTTTCACCGTGACAAAAGTGATAGATATCAGAGATAATCAAGTAACGAAAACAACACAAAAAGAATCACTCAAATCCGTCGAGAAAAACTCAAGTTATGATCGAAAGATCAAACAATGGTCAATCTGCCCTACCCGAGGAAAAAAACAGTTCTGGAACGCTGCAAAGAAACTCGTGTAGATCATAGACCACAAATCCAATGACCGTGAAATTTTGACATATGATATAAAATCAAGTTGTGAAGACAACCCAAAAAGAATCACATCAATTGGATCTGTAAAACTCGAGTTATGATAAAACCACCAACGAAAGGTAGTGCTGTCCAGAAACTCGACGAGTAAAACATGTGTGGTACAAGTCTGACGAACAAGGCACAAAAGTTCCTTCAAACTACGAATTTTATTCAATAGAACACAAGAGAAACAGCCCTAAAGTCGTGCACCACGAGCTCTGGGCTCCCTTGCTTATATAACCAGCCCTTAGGCCAACCCAATATCAACTAGGACTCCAATCCTACTCAGATCACGAATCGTAACTTTCCATAACTTCTCAAGATTCTTCTATACGCAGATAGAAGCAATCTTAAGACTTCCAAACACCTTAGGAATGTATCCCACATTCCTAAACAACTCAAATTCCTGACTCACACGAAATCCTATCATAACCAACTCAAATCTTTCCATATTTGAGTCAAACCCGACTCAGCCGCAGCCTGAGTCCATAACCTAGTCGGTTGGACCTTTCCGACCAATTCTTTACGTCCATATCTCTTCATCACGCCTCGGAACCATGTAGCCACGTCCATGCACTCCTTGAATACGTGCAAACATCTTCCAACGACATCCATGATACCTTCACATGCATTGTTCTTGATTCAATCATGCTGCGCAACCTCCTGATCAGCTCAACCACAATTCCTCCCGAACTTGGTTGTTGGAACCTCATCTCCTCCCTGAGACTAGTCCAATGGATCCCGTCACCAGCCATGTCTTGAACTCAAGCAACACCTGCACATGAATAAACAACCAATCCATACGATCCCAAGTCCTCGACTTGACTCAAGTCAGTTCCGAACACATCACCTTATGTGAGAACCTCACATAAGCATGTTGCAAAACCACAAACACATTATCATCCATATCAAACAAAACGCACCAAAAACTTAGCAAATGAATACTAAGCAATCTTTCCAACAATGTAAAGCAAGTACGAAACATTGCAAATGAAAAGCAGAAGTATTGCGGTCAAGTTCCGGACCAACCTACAGCAAGCCGGAGCTTGATCCGGAGCTTACCAAAACTAGTACAATGAAGCACCTGCCGGAGCTTACCAAAACTAGTAGAACCTAGCACCGAAGCTTACCAAAACTAGTCAAAACTAGTCAACCCAAAACCGGAGCTAGACAAAGTACGTCAGAGCTTAGCAAAAGCATGCCGGAGCTATCAAATATATGCCGGAGCTAAAGATAAAGCTCAGCGGAGCTAACCAAAGCTAGTCGGACCTTACCAAGAAGTCGGACCTAGCATCTAACGTAACCGGAGCTACCCAAAACAAGTCGGAGCTAGAGTCGAACCTATGGTCGGACCTTGCTATAGCTCGGAGCTAGAGTTGGT
The DNA here is from genome assembly GCA_036927565.1 of Tuctoria greenei. Lineage (NCBI taxonomy): Eukaryota > Viridiplantae > Streptophyta > Magnoliopsida > Poales > Poaceae > Tuctoria > Tuctoria greenei. The sequence continues at coordinate 184,313,781 of JAYESD010000002.1, forward strand.
GATATTAAAAACTTTCATCATCAAAGCCAAGTGTATTCATTACAAGCCAATGTATTCAGCACACATAGGTCTTACAATTATCCATGCGAAAAGCTTAAAGCTTGGTGGGTTGTACACAAGGTGAATCCTCATGAGTGGTTATATACACCAGATGATGTTGGATACCTTGATGATGAGGTTGATGTTGTTTACCAAGAACAAGCGTCGCCGAATTCTTTTGTCGTCAAACCTGATGTAGGACTCGATGACTTAATTGGAGATGCAGAAGACATAGAGACTAGTAAGATGTGAAAACGAAAACAGGCAACTACCACAACAGAAGATCGATGGTCCAGTTTACGTAGTAGAGTACATCATGATGCTGATGGATTTTAAAATTGAGTACAAGTAACGTTTCTTTCATCTCTTCTTTTCTTTTCTATACTTTCCAATGAATTCGTTAGAAAATTTTCCTTTAAATAGGATGTCATCCAACAGCAGCAGACGAGGAGGGACAGGGCCGCGGAGCTTTCTGCCACTGACGATCACGAGAGGAGATTAGGTCTTCCAAGGCAGTCAGCTTACCGGGGGTAGACGGGCTCAGTTGGTGAGCCATCTACCGGAGTCATGACGTGGACCTGTACAAAAGTCACGACAAGTAAAAACATTTAATTACATAAATAATATAAGTAATTCTTTGTTCTATAATATGAATCTTTAAAGTTGTCAGGACGACTCTACGTTCGAGGATATAGAGGCTAAGGTGCCTTCTGCTTTGGAGCCTCCTTCTGCCTTCTGCTTTGGAGCCAGTGCAATTGGGTGACCCCACTTCTGGGTCACTTGCTTTGGAGCCGGTTCCACAATGGCGGACTTGGAGGATCCACTACATGGCTCCTCCTCCTCCTCCTCCTGCAAACCCAAACGATCGGATCATTATTCGTCCGATTAGCGATAGGTAAGCAAATCTCTAACAATTCAATTTAGATACTTTTAGACTTATATATATATACTAATTGAGAATCATGTATCTGGACTTGGGAGGATCCTTCATTCACTAGCCAGGGACGCCACACACTGGTGAACGGTATCCTGGGTTGTCTAGTCCGTTTGCACTACCCCAGTGCAGTGAACAGATGCGCTGCCACGTCTTGGGATGACTACTATAGGGCCCAAGACGTTCTTCACGGCAACCACCAGGCTGTTTGGCAGGACTTCATGGTAAATATGAACAATACTTGTTTAATACAAATCTAATATAAGTTACATACATTTACTTGTATATTTCTTTTTTCAGCCACGATATCATTTGGAGAACGTGGCTAAGCAGACGGATCACACTCGTCTCGTCTTCCATAACTGCGCCAGGAAGATTGTGACACAGTCACTATCGGCGGCTCGTATTCAAGCTACAAATGCATACTTTAAGTTGCATCCAAACAAGCATGAGTTGGGGAAGGAATCGGCTGGCACATACTTGACGGAGGCGCTTTACGCAGATGTAAAGTTTTTAGTTTACTTTGCTTCATTATCTGAATGTGATCAATATTTTCATTCAATAATAAATTTGTGCAGGTCAACATAGCTTGGCTTGACAGCCGTCCAGAGCGTATCGTGCCTTGTGTGCTCTTTGGGTGAGCGACGACTTCCAGGCAGTTTCTAAAACCCGTCGAGAGAGTAGAGGGACGGAGGGAAAACATCGCTTGGGTGGGGATGGCTACATACGCCTCGCTAAACAGATGGTAAGTGCTACTCATATTATATTAAGTAATTTTATAATTTTCATTTGCTAACATGTATCGATAGGAGCACGAGAGTGGTCAGCAGCCGGCACCTATCGAGGTGTGGAAGAGGGGTCACTTGGGAAGTGACCCGTTGCAGCCTGACCAGCTGTCTTCTCAGATGGCGACACAAACTTTGGTGAGTTATTTTTTCAATTTAATTGAATTCTCTTTAATAGTTCTAATGACATTATTTTTCTGTATATTCAGGCAAAGTACGGGGAGGAGGCGCGGGATTCGAGGCGAAAAGTTCGATTGGCAGAGCACGCCAATCGTCCCCGAAGCCGCGTATGTAAGCGGTGGTGGGAAACCTCACGGACGGTGAGCTGTGTTATTTTTAATTTACTGTTACCAACTTCGAGATACAAACATTTAATAATCTTACTTTGTTGTGCAGGTTAGCCATCCTTGACCTGCAAAACATGGATAACATATGGTATCAGACAGATAGCAAGAAAAAGCTTGTACCCTTGCCATAACAATAGCCATTTGCATGTTTAGTGACTGCTTAACAAATAGTTCATAGTTGCACGGCTTGTAAAAGAAACCGTCATGCCAAGTCTCATTCCAAATGTGGCTGAATCCTTAAGACGGTTGAAACAAAAGAAGTTTAAAGAGGAGATGAGTAATATATTTTAAATAAATTTGTGGAACAGTGCAAAACATAAATAGTTTGCTTGTGCCAGGAAAACAGAACCATGTGACCCAATCAAGAATAATTTCAGCATGTAGTTTCAGAAATGTGCTTGAATCTCCATAATTTCAACATTGTAATGGAAACAACTTGCAAACTTTCATGTTACTTGTAGCATGTAGTTTGAGATAGGTGGTATCATAATTTCTTAGTTATTAATGTTTTTTATTGTTGCAGGTCTTCATATTGGCTATTGGGAAATTGCGGTTGTATTTTGCTTCTGTCTTTGTGGTTTTGACTTCACGAACTCGCAAAGTGTGCAGTGGCATGTGTATAGTGTTTTGACACTTATTGTGATCTATATGTTTGTCTGTTTGTATGCCTGTGTGATCTGGCCATTGAGCCAGGGCTGGCCTCGAAGCCAAGGTAGCATTTTCTGTTTGTAAAAAAAATTGCACACCTTATCGACGACGGTTTTATGGTGACCATCATCGATACTGGCAAGTTATAATCGCGGTTTCCTAAATCCTGTTGACGATAACGTCTATCGACGATGGTTTTCGCGCGATCGTCGTTGATACTGGCAAGTTATCATCGACGGTTCCGGAAGCCCATCAACGATAACATCCAGCATTGATGATAGTTTCACGTAAACCATCATCGATAAGCTCTATTATAGACGACGGTTCGTTATACCGTCGTCTATGAGGTTCCCCCGCTACCACGTGGAAGGAGTCACTTATTGATGACAGCAAAATTTGGCCATCGTCAATTAACTTATAGACGACGGTAACCATCGTCAATAAGCCTATAGATGACAAAAAATGTAGACAACTGGAAACCATCGTCTATAAGTATATACCGTCGTATATAGCTTATAGACGACGGTTTAGTATTTATCGACAATGGTTTCTGGTCGATGCTATTATCACGATTCCTGGTGCTCCTTCTCCTCCTCCACCATATTACTCGAGTGGATTCTTCAAGTGCTTCAAAGCACTTTTCGCTTCTTGTAGACGTGTGGAAGTTCGTACTCGTCGCATGGTGCAACGCCAAGAGAAGTACCTCATGACAATGTGCGACAAGTTCGAGATCCCCATGTCCCCTGCCAAGGAAAGTGATGGGGAATTGACTCCATATCCGGAGTTCATCGCCAATGAACTTGCTCTGTTTGAAGAAGATGACTCTATGAAGGCAGCACCGTCCAATTATGGAGACGGCGAGGAGGACAACAATGAAGTAGGGGTGGGAAAAAAAAACGGGACCGAAAAATTGAAACAAAAAACCGAGACCGGGACCGAAAAGACCAAAATATCGGGTATCGGATACCTATTCGGATAGCAAATCTAAATAACTGATATATTAATTTTGGGTTCGGGTATCACCCTTGGGTAGCCAAAGTACCCGAATAACCGAATAATGAAATCTCAAGTTAAATGATGATATATAAACTATAAACAATATGAATTTTGACATTTCATTTGTGAGTTATGATATGTAAAGTATTAGATTAAACTATTTATTTAGGATTTATTGTTAATGGACTAATAATTTATCATCTGTCGAGATTAAATTTATGAATGATATAAAACATATATCGATTGTTGTGAGCATGAAATGAGAATAATGTACGAATCGAATTTTTCGGGTAAGACCGAAGACCGAACTAAAATTTTGGTACCCAAAAATTTTGAGTACCTAATTTTTATATAACCATTCGGGTAGTGATTTTAAAAACCTGAAATTCCAAAAGACCGAAATAACCGAACTGAATTTACCGGGTAGATCGAACGCCCACCCCTACAATGAAGATCCGGAGGACATGGAGAGCGTCTACAAGCAAGAGTGGAGACGACGAGGATGAGGAGTAGATTGTAGGTCTATCTTCCTCTTTTCCTTTTTTGTGTCTTGATGCCAAAGGGGGAGAGATTGAAGGGGGTACTTCTTTTAGTGTTGTCTCTTTTATTGATCCTATGGACTTGTATTATGTTTTTAAAACTCATTTGAATTTATGTAAGACTCAATTTGTGTTAAGGGTTGTAAGTAATAGATGATGTTTGCTTTAACTTAATTTTGATGTGATGCTTATGTTCATATGCTTATCTCTCATGCATATTCATTGCTTTATTAATTCCTTATAAAAAATCATGGGCACAACACGTAGGCACCCCACCATAACATGTGTATGTATGATAACTCCCTCAATTTTTTCACTCATGGTGCATACATTGAGGGGGAGTTACTCATACACACACTTGTTATGAAAACCAATTTATATCATTTTTGTTAAAGCTTAATGTGTTGTCATCAATCACCAAAAAGGGGGAGATTGAAACTGCAAATAGGTATCCCCGTGGGTTTTGGATCAGTAATGATGAAAAATTGAGAGACTAATGTGCTTAGTTGATCTTAAGCACAGGTGTGAAATTGAAATGGATGAAAACCCCTCAAAAAGGAAAAGATTGAAATGGGCGTCTGTTGATACCCTGGATACCAGGTACCCCCTGATACCGCACTTAAAACCAAGGAGTTCCTAGGTCCGAGTTGAAGACTTCCAAAGCCAACACGCGTCCTGCAGTACTGGGCCTGCACGCCTCGTTTGGGTAGCTCTAGTGCTACCATGTGTCCAGCGGGACCGGACCTACCTCCCTTCTCAGGGAAGCTCCGGTACCGCCACATGTCCAACCCCGGACATAACCCCTAGTAGAGTGAAGCTCTGGTGCCACCATGCGTCAAGTGGCTACGGACCTGCCTCCCCACAAAGGGAAGCTCCAGAGCTGCCACGTGTTGGACCTCCAGACCTAAGACTGTAGCGGAAAGACTACAAGATCTCCAATGGCATGGACATTCAAGAGGCTATTAAATAGTCGTTACAAGACCTGATTAACGTATCATTAATTCAGTATTAATGACACACGATGAGAGGACTATCAAGATAGGTAATGCCGCCATTAAGGCGCGTTATCACACTGTTAATCACATATTATACATGTAGATCGTGTATAGGTGGTTAATTATAGCCGGGGCCACCTGTCGAGCCAGGCATATACTGTAATGGCCAGTCCTTAGCATATAAAAGGATTGCATCACACAGTAGAAGACAACCAAGCTCACACGCATACAAGCAACCACATACACTCGCTATACACACATACTCAATCAACAACCACCCCATGGAGTAGGGTATTACGCTCAGGCGACCCGAACCACGTAAAAACCCCCGTGTCATCATCTTGTTTGTGATCTTATGCGCCCCATCCGAATACAAACCTTTGTGGACTACACTTTAGTAGTACCGGGGGAAGTGTCGTTGCTACACTTTGACATCTAGCACGCCAGGTAGGGAGAGCTAAGTTCTCAAGATGGTGAATTCTAGCTCAGCTTCGTCCAACGGTTTGGCTGAGCATCCTGCTGGAGGAAATCCCTCCAATGTGCAGCTGTCAGCCAATGCTGTTGTCCTGGCGGGTGTTGTTCCACCACCACCTCCACCATCTCAGCAAGATGGTGTATTCGCGTCGGTCACTACATCGACGAACAATCCTGAGAATGCGCTAAACACAGCGCGGACTCTTCTTCAGCGTCCTCCAGTGCCCGGAGCACCTCAGGGCGCGATGGAACAGTGTCGCGCTGATGTGGAGCATTTGGTTGCAGCTGCAGCCAATGCCATCAGCAATCAAGGTCTGCCCCCTGCTGGGTAGGACCCTTTTAAGGAACAGGAACTTGTCTAGCAGACTTGGTCCTCAGGCATCACAGACAGGATACGTGCACCCTCCCAGCAAGTGACGTCACTACCCTCTGGGGCACACCACACTCATACGACATCGAGGCTCTCAACGAATGATCTCCGGTCGAAGCTCGACCGTTGAAACATGAGGCAGGACAACCCCGTCCATATCGAGCGCACTCGCGAGAGGCGAGAGGCTCGAGAAGACTCTTCTCCATTAGGAGTGGGGGCGGATGTGTAGGATCGAAGAGCACGTGAAAAGCTACCAGAGGGGGGTGAATGGTAGATTTAAAAATCTTACGCAGCGGAAAAAATTAAACCCCAAACCCTTTCGGCAGAAAAACGATCTGTTAAAGAAACCGTGTGTGAGACTAATCTAAACGTGTTTCACCGTGACAAAAGTGATAGATATCAGAGAGAATCTATTAACGAAAACAACACAAAAAGAATCACTCAAATCCGTCGAGAAAAACTCAAGTTATGATCGAAAGATCGAACAATGGTCAATCTGCCCTACCCGAGGAAAAAACAGTTCTGTAACGCTGCAAAGAAACTCGTGTAGATCATATACCACAAATCCAATGACCGTGAAATTTTGACATATGATATAAAATCAAGTTGTGAAGACAACCCAAAAAGAATCACGTAAATTGGATCTGTAAAACTCGAGTTATGATAAAACCACCGACAAAAGGTAGTGCTGTCCAGAAACTCGACGAGTAAAACATGTGTGGTACAAGTCTGACGAACAAGGCACAAAAGTTCCTTCAAACTACGAATTTTATTCAATAGAATACAAGAGAAACAGCCCTAAAGTCTTGCACCACGAGCTCTGGGTTCCCTTGCTTATATAACCAGCCCTTAGGCCAACCCAATATCAACTAGGACTTCAATCCTACTCAGATCACGAATCGTAACTTTCCATAACTTCTCAAGATTCTTCTATACGCAAATAGAAGCAATCTTAAGACTTCCAAACACCTTAGGAACGTATCCCACATTCCTAAACAACTCAAATTCCTGACTCACACGAAATCCTATCATAACCAACTCAAATCTTTCCATATTTGAGTCAAACCCGACTCAGCCGCAGCCTGAGTCCATAACCTAGTCGGTTGGACCTTTCTGACCAACTCTTTACGTCCACATTTCTTCATCACGCCTCGGAACCATGTAGTCCATGCACTCCTTGCACACATGCAAACATCTTCCAATGACGTCCACGATACCTTTATATGCATTGTTCTTGTTTCAATCATGCTACGCAACCTCCTGATCAGCTCAACCACAATTCCTCCTGAATTTGGTTGTTGGAACCTCATCTCCTCCCTGAGACTAGTCCAATGGATCCCGTCACCAGCCATGTCTTGAACTCAAGCAACACCTGCACATGAATAAACAACCAATCCATACGAGCCCAAGTCCTCGACTTGACTCAAGTTAGTTCCGAACACAACACCTTACATGAGAACCTCACATAAGCATGTTGCAAAGCATAGCAAAATGATATCAGCCATATCATACAAAACGCACCAAAAACTTAATAAACTAATACTAATCAAACTTTCCAACAATGTAAAGCAAGTTCTAAACATTTCACATTAAAAGCTAGAACATTGCGATCAAGCACCGGACCTTGCCAAAGCTAACCAAAACTAGTACAACCAAGCTCCCGCCGGAGCTTACAAAACTAGCAGGACCTAGCACCGGAGCTAACCAGAACTAGTCGGGACTAGTAATCCCAAAAGCCGGAGCTAGAAAAATCAACTTCGGAGCTTAGCAAAAACACGGTGGAGCTATCAAAAACATGTCGCAGCTATGAAAGACATGCCGGAGCTAAAGATAAAACTTCACCGGAGCTAACCAAAGCTAGTCGGACTTTGTTGTAGCTTGGAGCTAGAGTCGGACCTTGATAAAAAGGTGTTTTGGTGATATTCAAAACTTTTATCGTCAAAGCAAGTATATTCACTACAAGCCAATGTATTCAGCACACATAGGTCTTACAATCTCCCCCTTGATGAATGCATTGGCAACACCATTTAAAATCCGAACATTGGCTTATTCTCATTAAAAGTTTTGAAGACAAAAGAAAATCCAAAAAAAATTATCCCATATTATCTCTCCCCCTTTATTATCTCTCCTTATGCACATTATCTTTTTCTTCATGCTTATCTCTCTCCCTTTGACAATGTATTCAGCAAGTCATGAGCATATAAACAAATTATCTCTCCAACTTTAGTTGTTACGAGCATATTATAACATATACATATAAACAAAGCTCATCCAAGTCATACTATCAAGTAACTTACACTATCACATCAATGAGATACATAAAGTAGTGTAAGCCATGCTAGAGATCATATGTAATTTTCAATTTAAGCAAGTCATGATCTCACAAACTTAACTATTTCATAACTTGAAAGCATGACACTAGTTGCTGCATTTTATTATTTTTCAAAACACAAATTTATATCATATGATATTCGCAAGAGATTATATGCGCATCTGCCTTATTCTAACTAACCAAGTCAAGCCTATGTCATTTGACAATCAGAAGCTTAAGGACATGGTTTTAGTCATACACAACTTCTTCCAAGTTCATATCTAAGTGCAATGATAAGCTATCTCAAAAGAAGAAGTGCGATGCATGCATATTCTCTTGATCTTTTCTCAATTTATATTTGTTCATGAAAACTCAACATGTGAGTTGATTACTTGATTAATTCTTAATGATTAAAAGCACTTGTGAACATGTAACAAGTTCAAAACAGCAAGAAAGTTCTACCATGACCAGTTTTAGTGTAAGTAATTATTCCAATTACTAGACATGGCAAAAACTACAAAATATATAACATGAGTAATGTAGTAAGAACTTTCAGCATGTAAAAGGAATCACAAAGTCATATATGTATGAAATACTATGCTCATATTATTTTAATTTCAGATTCACACATAGACTTCCCAAGTTTCAAAAACTCCCCCTCAATTTAAGCCATGAGGATGCATAACCCCTATTTCACTACGAATGTAACAAAAACGAGTGAAATACAAAGGTTTTGTAAAAATGTCAGCCAATTGTTGTTCGGTATCTACATGGTGAAGCACAATGTTTCCTTTTTCAACATTATCTCGGAGAAAGTGATACCTAATGTCAATGTGCTTAGTTCTAGAATGTTGTACGGGGTTTTTAGCAATGCAAATGGCACTAGTATTATCACAGAATAGTGGAACACTATCTAGATCAACCCCATAGTCCTTAAGTGTTTGAACAATCCAAAGAATTTGTGAGCAAGCACTAGCAGCAGCTACATATTAAGATTCGGTTGTGGATTGTGCAACTGAATTTTGTTTTCTAGAGGACCAAGCAACAAGAGAATTACCAAGAAAATGACAAGAACCAGAAGTACTTTTCCTATCAATCCTACAACCCCCAAAATCAGCATCCGAAAAAGCTTTCAAAGTAACGGTTGAGGAAGAAGGAAGAAAAATGCCAAATTCTTGAGTTCCATGTAAGTACCTGAGAATCCTTTTGACGGCTTGACGATGTGAAGCATGTGGGGAAGCTTGAAACCGTACACAAAGACATACGCTGAATTGTATGTTCGGTCTTGATGCCGTGAGGTACAAAAGTGATCCGATTATGCTTCTATATTCTTTATGATTCACGGGTTCACCATCTTCATCAAGTTCAAGTGTTGTTGCTGTTCCCATTGGTGTCTGAGGAGGCTTGCTTTTGTCCATGTTGAAGCGTCTTAGGAGGTCTTTGGTATACTTCATTTGATGCACAAAGGTACCCTCCTTGGTTTGCTCTATTTGTAGCCCCAAAAAGTAAGTGAGTTCACCCATCATACTCATTTCAAATTCGGAAATTATCATTGCTGAAAACTTGGACACAAGATCATGAGAAGCACAACCAAAGATAATATCATCCACATACACTTGAACGAATAATGAGTCATTGCCATGCTTAAGCACAAAAAGAGTTTTATCAACCTTGCCCATGGTAAACCCCTTTTCAAGTAAGAATGTTTTTAACCTATCATACCATGCTCTAGGGGCTTGTTTGAGACCGTATAAGGCTTTGGACAGTTTGTAAACATGATTAGGAAAATCTGGATTTTCAAAACCCAGTGGTTGTTTGACATAAACCTCCTCATCTATGTAGCCATTAAGAAAAGCACTTTTAACATCCATTTGATTTAGCTTAAAACCTTTAGATGCTGCAAAAGCTAACAAAATTCTTATGGCTTCTAATCTAGCAACAGGAGCAAAAGTTTCATCAAAATCTAGACCTTCAACTTGAGTGAAACCTTGAGCAACCAACCTAGCCTTATTCCTAACCACAACCCCATCCTCACTTTGTTTATTTTTATATACCCATTTAGTTCCAATTAAAGTGTGACCTTTAGGTGGAGGTACAAGTTTCCAAACTTTATTTCTTTCAAAATTTTCTAACTCTTCTTGCATGGCAATAATCCAAGATTCATTAGTGAGTGCGTGTGATATATCTTTGGGTTCAAAAGAAGCAACAAAAGCAGAATGAGCATGAGAGTTTGGATCGCAAAACCTGGACCGTGTGACTCGTTCGTGCAAGCTTCCAATCATCTGTTGTGGGGAATGATCTTTGTAAAAACGTCGGGGAACATATGTCTCACAAGCTTCTTATTCATTAGGTTCATCGTACATTGATGAGCTTGTGACTTGTGGACGATCAGGACCAGCATAGGTGATAGCCGAGCTTGTTCAATGTCCGGAGCTGGACACGTTTCAACTTCAGAACTACCAGGCAGTATACCAGTTCTTCTTCATCTTTGAAAATACCCTCCCCCTGAGGATACGGATCTGGTCCTGCAACATCGGAGCTAGTACCTGGGCTAGCTTCATCAAAAGACACTTCACAAGTCTCCACAATTTTGTTAGTGTCAAGTAAAAGTACACGGTAGCCTCTAGTATGAGATGGATAACCAAGAAACATGCCATCAATGGATCTAGGTTCAAATTTATCAAGATTACCATGTTTCTTAACAAAGCATTTGCAACCAAAGACCTGAAAGTGTGTAACACTAGGCCTATGTCCAAACCGGAGCTCATATGGTGTTTTACCTAGCTTAGCACGCAAGAAAACACGATTTGAGACATAACAAGCGGTTGCTAACGCATCAGCCCAAAATTTCCTAGGAGTTTGATATTCATCAAGCATAGTCCTAGCCATCTCAACTAAGGTTCTGTTCTTTCTTTCTACAACACCGTTTTGTTGAGGTACATATGGTGAATAAAGTTGATGATCTATTCCATTTTCAGCACAAAAGTGATCAAAAGATCTATTTTTAAATTCAGTTCCGTTATCACTTCTAACTGCTTTTAATGATCCTGGGTGATCAATTGATAATCTAAGAAATAAAGTTCTAAAGTGACTAAAAACTTCATTCTTAGACGCCATAAAGTAAACCCACGAGTATCTAGAATAATCATCAACAATAACAAGAACATACCATTTACCTCCGAAGGATTGAACACGTGAAGGTCCTACGGTGTCAAGATGCAAAAGTTGACATGGTTCAGTTGTCATGATCATTGTGAGAGGAGTATGTGAACCTGCAACCATCTTAGCATGTCTACAAGAAGAGCACACAATTTCTTTGTCCCCTTTAAGCTTAGGCAGCCCACGTATGCGACCAAGAGCACTAACACGTGTTAGGTGATCAAAGCCTACGTGACCAAGTCTACGATGCCAAAAATATAAGTCCTTCGAATCATTAGCAACTAGACACCTATGCTTAGAGGAAGACACATCAAAATCAGCTTTAAAAACTCTTCCAAACCGAGACATGTTAAAAATAAGCTCACTATTTGAACCTACAACTTTGCAGCAGTTTTTATTGAAAATAATTTCTAGATTTTCATCTAGCAATTGTGCAACAGAAAGCAAGTTGTATTTCAAAATTTTGACAAGTGCCACATCCTTCAATGTGTAGTGATCATTTACTCTAACCGAACCCTTAGCAATTATAGGAGTTGAAGAATTATCGGCAAAAGTAACATTCTCTACACGTGACACAAAAGAGAGGGAGGAGAACCAATCTTTGTTATCGGTCATGTGGCGTGAGCAACCTGAATCCACAATCCAAATGTTCTCCTTCCTCAAACGTGTAACCTACATAAAAGCACAATACTTCGATGACTCAATACTGGGGTTAGTCAAAAGGCATTTAGGAATCCAGTAATGAGTCACGCGACGTGCAGCAGGAAAAACACACGAAAGCTGAGACAAAACAGCAGGTTTATGAGTCAAAGTTTGAGATTTTTTATTCTTTACTACTGACCTATAAGGTGTTACTTGTGTAGCACAAAAATTAGTAGCTCCGGAGGCAAAAACAGAAGATCCGGAGGTAAACTTTGAATATTTTTGACTCAAAACAGCAGGTTGTACATTCAATTCAATGTGAGCAGCAAATTTTGCATGAAAGTTATGAGATCTAGCAACCATTCTTTCCCTTTTCTGTTGTTTAGCTAGTCTATAACAAAAATCTATGACATGACCATCTCTACCACAGACGGTACAATAAAATTTAACTTTGTGTTCATGTCTAGATGAGCAAGCAATATTTTTATTTGAAACCGAATGATGCAACACTCCTGCAGATTTGAAAATCACTCCTTTTTGTTTAGGAACTATTTGAATTAAACCACTTACTAATGACTTTACAATTTTAGGTGGATGTGCCTTAGCATGAGCATGAGAATCAAAACCTAAACCAATTTTATCATTGCAAGACTTGGAAGAATTCAGCAGTAAGTTTAGGTTCTTATTCCCATTACAAAACCAATCTAATGTCCTATGCATGTCATCAAGTTTATTGGACAGATCAAGGCAATTTTCACATGAAGTTTTTCCTTTTAGTTTGCAATTTGAGCAAAATTTAACTTCATGAGAACGTAAAGCATTGTTCAATATAGAAATTTCATTCATAGCTTCCTGTAGTTTCTTATCAAGATCATCACAAGTAGAACAATGCAAATCAATTGTAGAAAAGCTAGCATCTTTCAAGTTTTTATCATTAAGTGCAGCAAGTTCTTTCTTCTTTTCAATTTCTAACTCAAGTTTATCAAGTGTGGAGGTGTGCGCACTTCTTAATGAGGACAATTGTTCATATATTAAATCACATGAGGAACATGCATCATCACTAGGAATCAAAGTTTTTAAACGGTTGATTTCAGATTCTAGTGATTCAATTTTAGCAGCACTATCCCTAAGCTTTTTGTCCTTTTTATTAACAATAATAGTGGCACGAGAAATAACATCACACATTTCTTCGCAAGTAGGACATACCTCTTCATTGTCGCTGTTGTGTTCTGCCTCTTCCATACTTGATCTTGACTTGCCCGCCATAAGGCACAAGTTTGCCAAATCATCTTCATCTTCATCACTTCCAATGTCCATGTCGCTTGAACTGAACTCTTGAAGCGCGGTGATGAAACTGTTGATCATCTTGCATCCTATGGTACCTTTCTTCTTCTTGTTGGAATTTCCAGAGGAGGTCCGAACCTTGCTTTGTTTTTCTTCCCGGGTGGTCAGACCTGAAAGGTTAGGGCATTCTGTACAAAAGTGTCCTATTTTACCACATTCAAAATAGCGTTGAGGTCCGGAGCTTCCTCTCCTTCTAGTTCTCACATTTTGCAATGCTTTTGAGAATCTAGTAGAGATGAGTGCCAACTCCTCTTCTAGAAATTCTTCGATCTGTTCAAGGGTTAGAGAGGACAGCAAAGCAAGTGTACCATAAGATGAAGATTGGCCGGAGCTAGACATATCTCGTTGTGAAACAAATGCAATAGACTTATTGGGGTTCTTACGTGAGATTATGTCAATTTCATGAGTTTTTAACTTGGAATATAGCACATCTAAAGTAAGTGAACTCATGACAGTAGATTCACGAATAGATGTGACTTTCATCTCCCAAATTGACATATCTAATGCACTTAGCAATTGCCTAACATTTTTAGCATTTAAAAAATTGACATTGACACTACGCAAGTTGTTGAGAATCTTATTAAAGCGAGCAAAAAGGTCATCAATAGACTCACCGGGTTGCATCTCGAAGCGCATGTATTCTTTCTTGAACATGTCTTGCCTTACCTCTTTGATCGTGTTGGATCCTTCGTGGTAGTCACAAAGTGCTTTCCACACGTCGTATGCAGATCGTAGGTGTGCAACACGGTCGAAGTCGCTTTGTGTTAATCCTTGTATGATCAAGTTCCGAGCCTTGTTGTTGTTGTCGACATCTCTCATATTTGTAGCTGTAACTTGATCATTTGATGGCACTTCATAAGGCTTGTATACCTTCTCCCATATTGCAAAGCCTTGTGCCTGGATGAAAGCCTCCATGCGTGCCTTCCAAACCTGAAAATCAATACCAGCAAACACACAAGGTTTGGCGGAGTACTTCTCCATGATGATTAGTCAAAAACACGTGCAAATCACAAAAATTAGAGCACCGTGGCTCTGATACCAATTGTAGGATCAAAGATCACGTGAAAAGCTACCAGAGGGGGGGTGAATGGTAGATTTAAAAATCTTACGCAGCAGAAACAATTAAACCCCAAACCCTTTCGGCAGAAAAATGATCTGTTAAAGAAATCATGTGTGAGACTAATCTAAACGTGTTTCACCGTGACAAAAGTGATAGATATCAGAGAGAATCAAGTAACGAAAACAACACAAAAAAATCACTCAAATCCGTCGAGAAAAACTCAAGTTATGATCGAAAGATCAAACAATGGTCAATCTGCCCTACCCGAGAAAAAAAACAGTTCTGGAACGCTGCAAAGAAACTCGTGTAGATCATAGACCACAAATCCAATGACCGTGAAATTTTGATATATGATAGAAAATCAAGTTTTGAAGACAACCCAAAAAGAATCACGTCAACTGGATCTGTAAAACTCGAGTTATGATAAAACCACCGATGAAAAGTAGTGCTGTCCAGAAACTCGACGAGTAAAACTTGTGTGGAACAAGTCTGACGAACAAGGCACAAAAGTTCCTTCAAACTACGAATTTTATTCAATATAACACAAGAGGAACAGCCCCAAAGTCGTGCACCACGAGCTCTGGGCTCCCTTGCTTATATAACCATCCCTTAGGCCAACCCAATATCAACTAGGACTCCAATCCTACTCAGATCACGAATCGTAACTTTCCATAACTGCTCAAGATTCTTCTATACGCAGATAGAAGCAATCTTAAGACTTCCAAACACCTTAGGAACGTATCCCATATTCCTAAACAACTCAAATTCCTGACCCACACGAAATCCTATCATAACCAACTCAAATCTTTCCATATTTGAGTCAAAACCGACTCAGCCGCAGCCTGAGTCCATAACCTAGTCGGTTGGACCTTTCCGACCAACTCTTTACGTCCACATTTCTTCATCACGCCTCGGAACCATGTAGCCACGCCCATGCACTCCTTGCACACGTGCAAACATCTTCCAATGACGTCCACGATACCTTCATATGCATTGTTCTTGATTCAATCATGCTGCGCAACCTCCTGATCAGCTCAACCACAATTCCTCCTGAATTTGGTTGTTGGAACCTCATCTCCTCCCTGAGACTAGTCCAATGGATCTCGTCACCAGCCATGTCTTGAACTCAAGCAACACCTGCACATGAATAAACAACCAATCCATAGGAGCCCAAGTCCTCGACTTGACTCAAGTTAGTTCCGAACACAACACCTTACATGAGAACCTCACATAAGCATGTTGCAAAGCATAGCAAAACGATATCAGCCATATCATCCAAAACACACCAAAAACTTAGTAAAAGAATACTAAGCAAACTTTCCAACAATGTAAAGCAAGTTCTAAACATTTCACATTAAAAGCTAGAACATTGCGATCAAACACCGGACCTTGCCAAAGCTAACCAAAACTAGTACAACCAAGCTCCCGCCGGAGCTTACAAAACTAGCAGGACCTAGCGCCGGAGCTAACCAGAACTAGTCGAAACTAGTAATCCCAAAAGCTGGAGCTAGAAAAATCAACTTTGGAGCTTAGCAAAAACACGGCGGAGCTATCAAAAACATGTCGCAGCTATCAAAGACATGCCGGAGCTAAAGATAAAACTTCACCGGAGCTAACCAAAGCTAATCGGACTTTGTTGTAGCTCAAAGCTAGAGTCAGACCTTGATAAAAAGGTGTTCTGGTGATATTCAAAACTTCTATCATCAAAGCAAGTATATTCACTACAAGCCAATGTATTCAACACACATAGGTCTTACAGGATGTTCGGCCCTTGCCATGCATCTTGTTGACGGCTGTTATATACTAATTTCACACGTCAATATAACTCAATTATGTGAAGGAAATATCATTTATTGCACACATCACCTTTCTATTTAACCTATTTCCACTTGTACTTGGAGAAATTGGTGCATGTAGGTATTTTATACAGAATTGAAGTGAAACAAGGGATGGATCCTATAAAATATCATCCCAACCAATCAAGCGCTGACATGTGGCACCACATGGATCAAATGGCCCACAAACAGAAGTATCCGAGGCCATCCAACAGTGTAGCACCCATATCAAGGGATGGTACCCACCTAGAAGTCACCTAGAGAAAGCACAGATCGTTTGGAGGACTTACCAGGTTAGCCGACCCCCCTAGTCGGCAGACCTGGTCTTTCCTCCAAACTCGGTCACCTTTCATGTGTTGGCTCCTCCCGGCTTGAAGAAGTCAGTGGTGACTGATTCGCGCGCTTTTGGTGGTGGGAACCGACCCTTCTCCAAGCTATAAATAGGACCCCTCATCCCTCACTTCAACACACACCACTTGAGCATCACTCTATTGTATATACTAGTTCTCCTAGTTCCATAGCGGAGGTTAGGCTATAGAGAGGAGCCTCTAGTCCCAAGTACAAATTGGGAAAGGTATGGCTCATGTATCTTCTCTTGTATTTGTGACTTTGTGCTTTATAATAATATCATCATTAGTCTTTATTTACTTATATACTTGGGCAAAGCATTCCTTGTTTGGTTGTGGAGTCCATGTAAGTGCTAGGTCTAGATGTTGCTATGATCTATACATAATTACATTATCATGCTATCATAAACATCATACACCATGACTATAATCTAATTAGGTAATAATATGATAATTTTAATATGAATATGTTAGTGCTTGGTCCCAACATTGGGTCAATGATGATTTAGTTCATTGCCTTAGGATGGCTTTTGTTGCAGCTCTTAAGGTATTTACTTAATATCCTAGCATGGTGCTAGGATAGTTATGTAGCGTTGGATGTCTCGTAGACACACAGATTGAAGAGGTAGGAAGTAGGTGGTGACAGTACTATCTGTCCTCTGTAATCCTCCACATTTGTCTATGCCACAGGCCCTTGGCGGGAGTCGCCTAGTATTGCTAGGGGTAAACCCGTGCCCGATGTGTTGGACCACTAAGCCCTAGTATTCACCATTACCATAATCATGTGTACTTTATTGGACTATGTATATGAGTAATTAGAGCATAGTAGGAGTATTTCTGTCTCGTAGTCTAACTCTCGCTAGGACAACCTTACCCTTAGAGTAGATTACTTAGGTGTGTGTCACACTACCTATATTATCAACTTACCCCTATCTTGATAACTTATTAGTATCCCATAGCTTGATCAAAAGAGTAGTATTTACTTTACTCCGTTGCCTGTTGGGTGAAATGCTACACGACAGTTTCCGTGCACTTGCGGACCTCATGTCTTTTGAGAGATGATATGTGACGTTAGTAGCCGTCAACACATCTCCACATGGACAACTAGCCATCTAAGTTCTGGCCTCATCTGCCGGAGAAGTACGATGGGACAGTGAACCCCGTCGAATTTCTTCAAATCTACTCCATCGCCATCCTCACGGCTGGAGGCAATGAGGTCGTGATGGCCAAGTACATCCCCGTGGCTCTAACCGGGACAACGAGGTCTTGGTTCATGAGTCTACCTCCTGACTCCATCTATAGTTGGGGGGAACTTTGTCGCCAGTTCACTACCAACTTCGGGAGCTCCTACACCCGCCCTGGCACAGATTCGGACCTATTTGCCGTACAAAAGAAGGCAAGAGAATCACTGCGATCATTCATCCAGCAGTTTTCTCAGGTACGGAACACCATTCCTTCAATCTCTAACGCTTCTGTCGTCATGGCATTCCGACAGGGAGTTAGAGATAAGAAGATGCTGGAGAAGCTGGCAACCAAAGATGTCAGCAGCGTCACAGAGCTCTTCAGCCTAGCTGACAAATGTGCTAGGGCTGCGGAGGGCCGAGAGATGCACTTCAAACCAGCTGCAGAGGCCGGAAAATCTTCCTCCAAGGTTGAAGCTAGTGCCTCTGGCAGTGGAAAGAAGAAGAAGAAGTCCAACAGAAAGAAGAAGTCATTGGCCGGCACACCTACGGCTGTTGCTGCTTTTGCAGCTTCTGGTGCCAGGGGCCACGCCCCAAAAAACGACCTCGACAATCGACTGAGGACGGCGACGGTGGGAAGATGTGTGTCAGATTCATAAATCGAACACCCATAACCTCGAAGACTGTCGCAAGGTCTAGATGCTTGTTGAACACAACAACAAGCGCCATGAAGAAGCCCCATGCCGCCAACGGGAGAGGAAACAGAAAGGTAGAGAAGATCCGCCAGAACACGAGCTTGGCTTCTAGGACACCAGGAAGTCCCTGAAGTTCGTCTACAACACTGTGGACGATGACTCCGACATCTCCTACAATGAGTGTCGGAAAACTCTCCATATGATATATGGAGGGTCCTGGGATATTACCTCCCAGCGTATCCTTAAGACTATGTGTCAGGAGATTGCTGTCGTAGCTCCCACCACCAAGGCTGAACCTCATAGAAAGTGGATGGATACTGCCATCACCTTCGATGCTTCGGATTGTCTGAAGAACATGACTAGAGCTGGTTAGTTGCCTTTGATGGTATCTCCTACCATCAACAACATCCAGCTCTATCATGTCCTGGTAGACGGAGGCACGATGCTTAACCTCCTCAGCTTCGAGACTTTCACGAAGCTCCAACTCAGCCTATCAGACATTAGGCCCTCACGTCCTTTCTACAGAGTAGGTCCGGGAGCTATCACTCCTCTCGGATCAGTTACACTCCTGGTGACTTTCGGGACTAGGGACAACTATAGGTCCGAGAAGCTGGTCTTTGATGTGGCAGACATCAACCTTCCCTTCAAAGCCATCCTAGGTAGGCCAAACTTATATAGGTTAATGTTCGTAGCCCATTACGATTATCTGATGTTGAAGATGCCGACTCTTACAGGCATCCTTTGGATCTATGGGGATCACACTGTTGGGATCACCGCGCTAGAAGAACTTCATGCACTCTCAACGGCGCAGGAAGAAGAATCTGGCAAGGAGCGACCAACTCTACAACCTTCGAGCTCACGTCAGCGTGGCTCAACTTCTGCACCTCGTGTGCAACCAAGCGGCGACACCGACATCCCCGTCAAAGTCGTCCAAATTGGTTTCGATGCTGCCCAGACCACTTGTATGTTGAGAGGTCTGGACGACAAATAGGAACACACACTCGTCGCTTTCCTTCGGGCAAATGTTGACTTGTTTGCATGGCAACTGTCACAAATGCCTGGGATCCCTAGGGAGGTGATCGAGCATATCCTGAAGATATACCCCGATGCACGACCAATACATTAGAAGCCCCGAAAGCAATATACCGAGCGGCAGAACTTCATCAGACAAGAAATTTAGAAGCTGCTCGACGCTTGTTTCATCCAGGAGGTTCACCATCCTCAGTGGCTGGCAAACCCAGTTGTTGTACAAAATGCCGACAGGAAGCTTCGGATGTGCATCGACTACACCACCTTGAATAAGGCATACCCAAAAGACCCATTTTCACTTCCTAGAATGGACTAGATAGTGTATTCTACCTCCGGGTGTGATTTACTGTGTTTCCTAGACGCATATTCAGGATATCATCAGATTCAAATGTCTAGGGAAGATGAAGAGCACACTGCCTTCATTACAGTAGATGGGTTATATTGTTACACTTCTATGCCTTTTGGTCTAAAAAATGCTGCTTCAACTTTTGTGCGAGACTTGCACGAAACATTTGGAGAGCACATCAGGGACTTGGTAGAAGTCTACGTCGACGACATCATCGTCAAGGTGAAGAACAAGGAGTCACTCCTTGACAATCTGCAAGCCGTCTTCGACAAGCTGCGCTTGACGCCTACGAAGCTCAACCCAAACAAGTGCGTCTTCGAGTTTAACTCCAGAAAGCTCCTTGGTTTCTTGGTGACTCACCAAGGAATTGAGGAAAATACGGCGAAAATTAAAGCCATTGAAGAGATGTGGCCCCCCAACCCGCGTCAAGGGCATCCAGAAGCTAACTGGGTGTCTAGCTGCACTCAACCGGTTCATTTCAAGACTGGCAGAGCATGCGCTTTCCTTCTTCAAGCTATTGAGAAAGTTCGGGCCATTTCATTGGTCCCAAGAAGTAGAGAAGGCTTTTCAAGAGCTCAAGGAGCTCCTTACGACACTACCAGTTCTGGTAGCCCTGATGCCTAGTGAGCCTCTTCTGCTTTACATTTTGGCAACTACAAAGGTTGTCAGCATGGTCCTGGCCGCGGAGAGACTGGAGCCATCTTCATCTGAAGAGCAACCCCTATGGGAGGGTTCGGAGCTACCTGAAGGCGAGTTTGGGTCCCATCCTCCAGGCACGGATCCTAAAGACAAGAGGCCTTAGGATCAACTTCTCTCAATCGAGGGAGTTCTCGCAGTAGAAAAAGAAGGTCTGGACCCCTCCGAGGAGGTCCGGGCTGATGAAGAACAAAATTCGGACCCCTCCAGGAGGGTTCGAGTTGCTCAAGAAGAAGATCTGGACTCCTCTAGGATGGTCCAGGTTGATGGAGAAGTATCTTCGGGCCCCTCCGGGAGGTGGACCGTCCAGCATCCAGTGTACTTCATCAGTGAAGTGCTACACGATGCAAAGACCCGCTACATTAAGGTGCATAAGCTGCTATATACAGTCCTTATTGCCTCAAGAAAGCTACATCAGTACTTACAGGCCCACAAGATATTAGTGGTAACTTCCTTTCAACTGCGTGCTATATTACATAATCCAAATTCTACTGGAAATATCGCCAAGTGGGCTGTGGAGCTAGCAGAATTTGATCTCGAATTCCTACCTCGACATGCTATCAAGAGTCAGGCGCTCGCTGACTTCGTGGCGGAATAGACTCCTTCATCAACTCCAGGGGGCCTCAGTGAGCAAAAGTCGGAACCTAAGGTCTCGGTCTTCACTGAGCCTCACTAGACACTCTACTTCAACAGCTCCGTGCAGAAGCAGAAGGCCCAAGCTGGAATCCTTCTCCTCGCTCCGACCAGGGAGAAGGTCAAATACATGGTACACCTAGACTTCAAGGCAACCAACGACATGGCGGAGTACGAAGCTCTCATCTACAGACTCAAGGTGGTGCTATCATATGGCATTAGACAACTACTGGTGAAGGGCGACTCGCAACTCATCATCAAGCAAGTTAAAGGTGAATGCAGTTGCAATAATCCCCAACTCGCTGCTTATTTACTTGAAGTCCAGAAGCTGCGGATGGACTTTCACATCTTGGATCTCTGTCATGTCCAGCATCTCAACAACGCTGAAGATGATGATCTCTTGACGAAGGCTTCAACAGAAGCTCAAGCTCCAGACGGAGTTTCTGTCAGAAGATTGTCAGGACCTGCCGCTCAACCCGCCGAACTGAGAGATGGGAGCAAGACCAGCACCTTGAAGCAGGCGGTCCCAGTGGCCCTGTTACCATTGCGCCCACCAAGGATTGTAGGCGCTGTAGGAAGCTCCGAGCAATCCAGAGCGCAAGATCCAGAAGCTCAAGTTAGCTCCAATGCATGGATCTCAAAGATCTTGAGCTACTTGAAGGACAATATCCTTCTTGAAGACAGTGCTTCTACTGATTGAATAGCCAGATTAGCTAAAAGATACACGTTGGTAGAAGGGGATCTCTACTGACGTGATGTCAATGGCGTTCTAATGCGGTGCATTTCCTAGGAAGAAGACCGTGAACTTCTCGCGGAAATCCATGGAGGCGAGTGTGGGAACCACGTGTCTTCTCGCACGTTGGTCGGTAAAGCCTTCCAGCATGGCTTTTTCTGGCATACAGCACTCCAGGATGCAGTTGAGTTGGTAAAGAAGTGAGAAGTGTGCCAATTCCACGTGAAGCAGATTCACACACCGGCTCAGTCACTGCAAATGATACCTCGCACATGGCCTTTCGCTGTGTGGGGGATGGACATTTTGGGACCTTTCACAAAAGCCATCGGAGGTTACAGGCTTTTGTATGTCGCCATCGACAAGTTCACCAAGTGGTCGGAAGCTACCCCAGTTGTAACAATCAACAATCAATCAACTACCAAGTTCTTGAAGTCCATAGTCTACAAATTTGGAGTTCCGAACGGAGTCATCACCGACAATGGAACCCAATTCTCAAGTGCAAAGAATTTCAAGAGTATTGCGAAGATCTCGGGATACAAGTCAGCTATGCATTAGTAGCTCACGTGGCAAGCAATGGCCAAGATGAGAGAGCTAATGCAGAAATACTCAAGGGACTCAAGACGCGCACATATGAGTGCCTGAAAAAACATGGTGCCAACTGGATAGAGGAGCTTCCATTCGCATTATGGGCAAGCAAGACAACACCTAGTTGGGCAACCAAAGAGACACCTTTCTTCTTGGTGTACGGAGCTGAAGCAGTCCTTCCTCCGGAGATCACCATGGGTTCTCTTTGAGTCCGGACCTTCAACGAAGCCACGCAGGACAAGCTCCAGCGTGAAGACCTGGACCTCGTAGACGAGGTAAGGTGCCAAGTGGATGTTCGAAATGCACGATACCGCTAGGCGTTCCAACACTATCATCAAAGGTTTGTGCGCAATCAACAGCTAGAAGAAGGCGATCTGGTGCTGCGGAGAATACTAACTCGAGAAGGGATGAACAAACTTTCCCCAAGCTGGGAAGGCCCCTTCCGGGTTATCAAAGTTTCCCACCCCGAATGCGTTCGCTTGGCAACAGAGGATGGAATTCCGCTTCCCAATTCATGGAACATCGAGCACCTCTGTAAGTTTTATGCTTAGCTACACGGAGGATAGTCTATTTGTATAAATTGTATCTCTAATAGTCCATGGACAGAGTCGGGAAGGGTCCTAGCGCACTTAACTTGGTCCTGTACTTTAGGTGTGTCTTTACCCTCCTTGGGTTAGATCAAGATAAATAGCACACTTAACTTGGTCATTGTACTGTAAGTGTGTCCTTGTCTTCCCCTGTAATTCAAACCTTAATGAGAAAACATTTTATACGAACAGACTCTACGTGCATTTAATTTGTACAAGCTCATTACATTTTGACCTTCTTTTCTATAACAATGTTGTACAATCTCTTTGAAATTTAGTCCGAGGTATTTATGTGATATATAAGTTGTGTCGGTAATCTACTTTTGGGTTTAGAATTGTTGTATGGTCTACTCGCCTAAAAACCAAAGCCAATGACAGGTCTGGAGTGTGCTATTTGAAAGTGCATCTAGGCATCCCCGTGGGTTTTGGATGATTGATGATGACAATTAAGAGACTAATGAGCTGAGTTGATCTTAAGCCCAGGTGTAATGGTTGAAATGAGACGAAAACCCTTAAAAAGAAAAGATCGAAACGGGCGTCAAAGACTCAAGCATAGAAATTAGGGTTTCTATGGTATTGAGCTTAAGTGAGACGTATCATGTGTGAGGGTGGATGTATCATGTGCATTGATATCATTCTAGAGAGCTCAAAGTAGTGGTTGAGAGAAAACCTAAGTGAGAAGCCAAATGAGAAAAAACCCTAGGAGGCCGGTCTAGTTCGGGCCTTAGGGCCGGACTAGTCCGGCCAGGCAGGGAAGTCCGCTTTGGGATGGACTAAAGGTCTCTAAATGAATTCGTACTTGTCCGTATGGGTGCGGACTAGTCCGTTCATCCCTTAGTAGAGTTGGAGCTAAGTCCCCGAAAACCAGACTTGTTCGTTTTGGAACGTACCAAAGCTCTCTGGAAAAGTTCAGACTTGTCCGTGGTGGTACGGACTAGTCCGTTTGAGACTTGGTGAGATAAACTGAGAGAAACCCCAAAGGGTCGGACTAATTCGGCCATACCCAGCTGTGTCCGTTCCGGGACGGACCAAACATTTATGTCCTACTTCGAACTAGTCCGTTTTGAACCGGACTAGTCCGTGTTGTCAGTGGCCGTTTGAAACTCAAATGTTGGCGCACACATCATCTGTTTTGTCGATCGATGACGTGAAATTGTCGGTGGTCCCAGAAGGCCTAACTAGTCCGTGGCACAGGGCCGGACTAGTCCGAGGTTGCCCTGGTGGCAATGATTAGTTGTCGGGACTCCTATAAAATGGGGACCCCCATCCCCTATTAGACAACTCTTGAACCCTAGCACCGTCACAAGTGACCTAGAGCCTTCCAAAGCCTTCCACTCGTCCTGCTAGCGCTCTAAGACTACATCTTGAAGAGATTAGGGTTTGGGGAGGAGAGTGAAGGAAGATCATCGCGCTTGGGCTATCGGTTTGATCTCTTGCACATTGTTTTGTGTTTTGTTGCTTGTGTTAGTTGAACTTCGTGTGCTCCTCATTGTATTAATTTGTGGGAGCCTCAACTTGTGAGCAGCCCCAATCAAACTTGGTGATTGCCCATTGATATAGTGGAAACTAAGCAGACCATTGTGGTGGCTTGGTGAGAGAAGGGTCAAGTGAGACCCGGTCTTTGTGTGGACTTCTCAACATGGATGTAGGCTTCTTCATGGAGCTGAACCACAGGATAAATCATGTCTCTCTTGTCGCTTTACATTTGATAATCACTAGAATTGTTTTTAGGGTTGATATTCTCTTCACTTTGATCTTGTTGAAATCTTGTAACCTATTTGCATACAATTGTCAATCTAAGTTGCACTAGGTTACTATACATTCTATACATCTCTAGTGAACTTAAATTCCGCAAATAACTTGTAGAAATCAAGTTTTTAGGTTTTCACCTTGTGCTGAGCGGACTAGTCCGGCCCTGTCCAGACAAGTCCGGCCTTAGTAATTTAATCTCGTTTGATTAAGAAATTTCAGGTCTTATTTCCTATTCACCCCCTCTAGGCGACTTTCAATTGGTATCAGAGCAGGCTTTCTCCACCAAGACTCTAACAACTCGGAGAAGAAATGGCCGAAAGGGGTGACGACGAGATTTCGATGATTGTTGATGACACTAAGACAAAGAACATCGATGTTCTTCAATATGATCCAAATGAAGAAGAAGAATTTTGTATGCTCAAGGCACGGCTTCATGAGAAGCTCAATGTGCCCAAGAAGGAGATCAAGCCAATTGCTCCGATCAACGTTGACAATGGGAGTAGTTCACAAGGCTACTCTCGGTATCCTTACAACTATGAGAAACTAACCGCGAGCAATCACTATTTATCCATGTAGGTTGAAAGAGCACGTGAAAAGCTACCAGAGGGGGGTGAATGGTAGATTAAAACTTTTTCAGCGGAAGCAATGAAAACCCCTCGGCAGAAAAACGATCTGTTAAAGAAATCATGTGTGAGACTAATCTAAACGTGTTTTACCATGACAAAAGTGATAGATATCAGATAGAATCAAGTCACGAAGACGACACAACAATAATCACTGAAATACGTCGAGAGAAACTCAAGTTACAATCGAAAGATTGAACAAAGGTCAATCTGTTGTACCGAGTAAGAAATAGATATGTAATACTGCAAAGAAACTCGTGTAGATCAAAAACCACAAATATAATGACCGTGAAATTTTGAAAGATGATAGATAATAAAGTTGTGAAGACAACCCAAAATGAATCACGTCAATTGGATCTTTAAAACTCGAGTTATGATAAAACCGCTGTAGAAACGTATTGCTGTGCAGAAACTCGATGAGAAAAACTTGATAGAAACAAGTCGGACGAACAAGGCACAAAAGTTCCTTTAAACTATGATCTTTATTCAATAGAACACAAGAGGAACGGCCCCAAAGTTGTCTCTCACGAGCTCTGGGCTCCCTTGCTTATATAACCAGCCCTTAGGCCAACCCAATCTCAACTAGGACTCTAATCCTACTCAAATCACGAATCGAAACTTTCCATAACTGCTTAGGACTCTTCTAAACACAGATAGAAGCAATCTTAAAACTTCCAAACACATTAGGAACGTATCCCACATTCCTAAAACAACTAAAATTCGTGACCCACACGAAATCCTATCATAACCAACTCAAATCTTTCCATATTTGAGTCAAACACGACTCAGCCGCAGCTTGAGTCCATAACCTAGTCGGTTAGACCTTTCCGACTAATTCTTTACGTCCACATCTCTTCATCGCGTCTCGCAACCATGTAGCCATGTCCATGCATTCCTTGCACACGTGCAAACATCTTCCAACGACGTCCACGATACCTTCATATGCATTGTTCTTGATTCAATCATGCTGCGCAACCTCCCGATCAACTCAACCACAATTCCTCCCGAACTTGGTTGTTGAACCTCATCTTTTCCCTAAGACTAGTTCAATGGATCCCGTCACCAGCCACATCTTGAACTCAAGCAACCCCTGCACATGAATAAACAACCAATACTTAGTATTCAAAACTTAGTAAGCATGTTGCAAACCATGGCAAAATGATATCAGCCTCAACCACCAAAACACACCAAAAACTTAGTAAAAGAATACTAAGCAACCTTTCCATAAGTGTAAAGCAAGTTCGAAACATTTCACAGTAAAAACAGGAACATTGCGATCAAGCTCCGAATCTTACCAAAGCTAAACAGAGCTTGAGCCGGAGCTTACCAAAGCTAACAGGACCTAGCACCGGAGCTAACCAAAGCTAGTCGGACCTTGATGATAAAGGTGTTTTGGTAGTATTTAAAACTTTTATTGTCAAAGCCAATGTATTCAGCACACATAGGTCTCACAATCTCCCCCTTGATGAATGCATTGGCAACACCATTTAAAATCCAAATATTGGCATGAAAAGTTTTGAGAACAATTTCTCCCCCTATTTGAAAATCAAATGAGATAGAAATAAATTTCTCCCCCTATACATATTTCTCCCCCTTGCATACTTATCTTTTAAAAATTCACATATTATCTCTCCCCCTTTGACAATGTATTCAGCAAGGTTTATAAGACAAATTTTAATTGTTATGAGCATATTATAACATATACATATAAAACAAAGCTCATCCAAGTCATACTATCAAGTAACTTACACTATAACATCAATGAAATACATAAAGTAGTGTAATCCATGCTAGAGATCAAATGTAATTTCCAATTTAGCAAGTCATGATCTCACAAACTTAACTATTTTAAAGCCTAAAAGCATGACACTTGTTGCTGCATTTTATTATTTTTCAAAGCACAAATTTAGATCATATGATATTTGCAAGAGATTATATGCGCATCTGCCTTATTCTAACCAACCAAGCCAAGCCTATGTCATTTGACAATCAAAAGGTTAAGTACATGGTTTTAGTCATACACAACTTCTTCTAAGCTCATATCTAAGTGCAATGATAAGCCATCTCAAAAGAAGAAGTGCGGTGCATGCATATTCTCTTGATCTTTTCTCATTTTTATTTGATCATAAAATCTCAACATGGGAATAGTTGATTGATTAATTTTTCATTATTAAAAGCACTTGTGAGCATGCAACAAGTTCAAAACAGCAAGAAAGTTCGATCATGACCAGATTTAGCGTAAGTAATTATTCCAATTCATAGTCATGGCAAAAACTACAAAATGTATAACATGAGTAATGTAGTAAGAACTTTCAGCATGTAAAAAAAATCACAAAGTCATATATGTATGAAATACTATGCTCATATTATTTTAAGTTCATATTCACACATAGACTTTCCAAGTTTCAAAACTCCCCCTCAATTTAATCCATGGGGATGCGTAACCCCTATTTCACTACAAATGAAACAAAAACAAGTGAAATCCAAAGGTTTTGTAAAAATGTCCGCCAATTGTTGTTCAATATCTACATGGTGAAGTACAATGTTTCCTTTTTCAACATTATCACGGAGAAAGTGATACCTAATGTCAATGTGCTTAGTTCTAGAATGTTGCACGGGGTTTTTAGCAATGCAGATGGCACTAGTGTTATCACAAAACAGTGGAACACTTTGTAGATCGACCCCATAGTCCTTAAGTGTTTGAACAATCCAAAGAATTTGTGAGCAAGGACTAGCAGCAGCTACATATTCAGATTCAGCTGTGGATCGTGCAACTGAGTTTCGTTTTCTAGAAGACCAAAGCAACAAGTGAATTACCAAGAAAATGACAAGCACCAGAAGTACTTTTCCTATCAATCCTACAACCCCCAAAATCAGCATCCGAAAAATCTTTCAAAGTAATGGTTGAGGAAGAAGGAAGAAAAATGCCAAATTCTTGAGTTCCATATAAGTACCTAAGAATCCTTTTGACGGCTTGACGATGTGAAGCACATGGGGAGGCTTGAAACCGTGCACAAAGACATACGCTGAATTGTATGTCCGGTCTTGATGTCGTGAGGTACAAAAGTGATCCGATCATGCTTCTATATTCTTTTTTATCCATGGGTTCACCATCTTCATCAAGTTCAAGTGTTGTTGTTGTTCCCAATTGTGTCCTAAGATGCTTGCTTTTGTCCATGTTGAAGCGCCTTAGGAGGTCTTTTGTATACTTTGTTTGATGCACAAAGGTACCCTCCTTGGTTTGCTTGATTTGCAGCCCCAAAAAATACGTGAGTTCTCCCATCATACTCATCTCAAATTCTAAACTCATCATAGCTGAAAACTTGGACACAAGATCATGAGAAGAACAACCAAAGATAATATCATCCACATACACTTGAACAAATAATAAGTCATTGTGATGCTTAAGCATAAAAAGAGTTTTGTTGAGGTACATATGGTGAAGAAAATTGATGATCTATTCCATTTTCAGCACAAAAGTGATCAAAAGATTGATTTTTAAATTTGTTTCCATTATCACTTCTAATTGCTTTTAAAGATCCTGGGTGATCAATTGATAATATAGGAAATAAAGTTCTAAAGTGACTAAAAGCTTCATTCTTAGATGCCATACAGTAAACCCAAGAGTATCTAGAATAATCATCAACAATCAAAAGAACATACCATTTACCTCCGAAGGATTGAACGTGTGAGGGTCCTACGGTGTCAAGGTGCAAAAGTTGACACGGTTCAGTTGTCATGATCATTGTGAGAGGAGTATGTGAACCTGCAACCATCTTAGCATGTATACAATAAGAGCACACAATTTCTTTGTCCCCTTTAAGCTTAGGCAGCCCACATATGCGATCAAGAGCACTACACGTGTTAGATGATCAAAGCCTATGTGACCAAGTCTACGATGCCAAAAAATATAAGTCCTTTGAATCAATAGCAACTAGACACCTATGCTTGGAGGAAGACATATCAAAATCAACTTTAAAAACTCTTCAAACCGAGGCATGTTAAAAATAAGCTCACTATTTGAATTTACAACTTTGCAGCAATTTTTAGTGAAAATAATTTCTAGATTTTCATATAGCAGTTGTGAAACAGAAAGCAAGTTGTATTTCAAATTTTTAACAAGTGCCACATCCTTCAAAGTCTAGTGATTATTTACTCTAACCGAACTCTTAGCAATTATAGGAGTTGAAGAATTATCGGCAAAAGTAACATTCTCTACTTGTGACACAAAAGAGAGGGAGGAGAACCATTCTTTGTTGCCGGTCATGTGGCGTGATCAACCTGAATCCAGAATCCAAATGTTCTCCTTCCTCAAGCGTGTAACCTACATAGAAGCACAATACGTCGATGACTCAATACTAGGGTTAGTCAAAAGGCATTTAGGAATTCAGTACTGAGTCACACGATGTCCAGAAGGAATAACACGCGAAAGCTGAGATAAATCAGCAAGTTTATGAGCCAAAGCTTGAGGATTTTTGTACCCAACTACTGTCCTACGAGATGTTACATGTGTAGCACAAAAAACAGTAGGTTTGGGAGCAACCATTACATGTTTTTGACTCATTACAACAGATTGCATGTTCCTATCATTCTATTTAGTAAGTGCAGCAAATTTTGCATGAAAGTTATGAGATCTAGCAATCATTCTTTCCTTTTTTCTGTTGTTTAGCTAGTCTATAACAAAAATCTATGACATGATCATCTCTACCACAGTAGGTACAATGAAATTGAACTTTGTGTTCATGTCTAGATGAGCAAGCAACATTTTTATTTGAAACCGAATGAGACAACGCTCCTGCAGATTTGAAAACCACTTCTTTTTGTTTAGGAACTGTTTGAATCAAACCACTTCCTAATGACTTTACAATTTTAGGTGGATGTGCCTTAGCATGAGAATCAAAACCTAAACCAGTTTTATCACCGCAAGACTTGGAAGAATTCAGCAGCAAGTTTAGGTTATTATTCCCATTACAAAACCGATCTAATGTCCTATGCATGTTATCAAGTTTATTGTACAGATCAAGGAAATTTTCACATGAAGTTTTTCCTTTTAATTTGCAATTTGAACAAAATTTAACTTCATGAGAACGTAAATCATTGTTCAATATAGAAATTTCATTCATAGCATCTTGTAGTTTCTTATCAAGATCATCACAAGTAGAACAATTCAAATCAAATGTAGAACAGCTAGCATCTTTCAAGTTTTTATCATTAAGTGCAGCAAGCTCTCTATTTTTTTCAATTTCTAACTCAAGTTTATCAAGTGTGGAGGTGTGCGCACTTCTTAATGAGGACAATTTTTCATGTATTAAATCACATGAGGGACATGCATCATCACTAGGAATCAAAGTTTTTAAATGGTTGATTTCAGATTCTAGTGATTCAATTTTAGCATCACTATCCCTAAGCTTTTTGTCCTTTTTATTAACTACAATAGTGGCACGAGAAATAGCATCACACATTTCTTCGCAAGTAGGACATACCTCTTCATTGTCGCTGTTGTGTTCTGCATCCTCCATACTTGATCTTGATTTGCCGGCCATGAAGCACAAGTTTGCCAAATCATCTTCATCATTGTCACTTCCAATGTCCACATCGCTTGAGCCAAGTTCTTGAAGTGCGGAGATAAAACTACTCACCAATTGACGTCCTGTAAAACCTTCTTTTTCTTCTTATCGTTTGCAGAGGAGTGCTTTGTCCTTGTTTGCTTTTCATCCCGGGAAGTAGGACCTGAACGGTTAGGGCAATCTGAACGAAAATGTATTGTCTTACCACATTAGAAACATCGTTGAGGTCCGGAGCTTCCTCTCCTTCTAGTTCTAACATTTTGCAATGCTTTTGAGAACCTAGTAGAGAGAAGTACTAGCTCCTCCTCTGGAAATTCCTCAATCTGTTCAAGGGTTAGAGAGGACAACAAAGAAAGTGTACCACAAGATGAATATTGACCGGAGCTAGGCATGTCACGTTGAGAAACAAAAGCAAAATACTTGTTGGGGTTCTTACGTGATATTATGTCAATTTCATGAGTTTTTAACTTGGAATATAGCACATATAAAGTAAGTGTACTCATGACAGTAAATTCATGAATAGATGTGACTTTCATCTCCCAAATTGACATATCTAATGCACTTAACAATTGCCTAGCATTTTTAGCATCTGAAAAATTAACATTGACACTATACAAGTTGCCGAGAATTTTTATTAAAGCGAGCAAAAAGGTCATCAATAGACTCACTGGGTTGCATCTCAAAGTGCATGTATTCTTTATTGAACATTTCTTGCCTTACCTCCTTGATTGTGTTGGATCCTTCGAGGTAGTCACAAAGTGCTTTTCACACATCGTATGCAGATCGGAGGTGTGCAACACTGTCGAAGTCACTTTGAGTTAATCCTTGTATGATCAAGTTATGAGCCTTGTTGTTGTTGTCAACATCTCTCAGATTTGTAGCTGTAACTTGATCATTTGACGGCACTTCATAAGGCTTGTATACCTTCTCCCATATTGCGAAGCCTTGAGTCTGGATGAAGGCTTCCATACGTGCCTTCCAAACCTGAAAATCAATACCACTAAAGACACAAGGTTATGCGGAGTATTTCTCCATGATGATTAGTCAAAATACGTGCAAATCACAAAGATTAGAGCACCGTGGCTCTGATACCAATTGTAGGATCCAAGAGCATGTGAAAAGCTACCAGAGGGGGGTGAATGGTAGATTAAAACTTTTTCAGCGGAAGCAATGAAAACCCCTCGGCAAAAAAACGATCTGTTAAAGAAATCATGTGTGAGACTAATATAAACGTGTTTCACCGTAACAAAAGTGATACATATCATAGATAATCAAGTTACTAAGATGACACAACAAAAATCACTCAAATACGTTGAGGGAAACTCATGTTACGATCGAAAGATTGAACAAAGGTCAATCTGTTCTACCGAGTAAAAAACAGATCTGTAATACTGCAAGGAAACTCGTGTAGATCATAAACCACAAATATAATGACCGTGAAATTTTGACAGATGATAGATAATAATGTTGTGAAGACAACCCAAAAAGAATCACGTCAATTGGGTCTTTAAAACTTGAGTTGTGATAAAACCACTAAAGAAAGGTATTGCTGTGCAGAAACTCGACGAGAAAAACTTGACAAAAACAAGTCGGACGAACAAGGCATAAAGCTCCTTTAAACTACGATCTTTATTCAATAGAAAACAAGAGAAATGGCCCCAAATTCGTCTCTCACGAGCTCTGAGGTCCCTTGTCTATATAACCAGCCCTTAGACCAACCCAATCTCAACTAGGACTCTAATCCTACTCAAATCACGAATCGGAACTTTCCAAAACTATTTAGGACTCTTCTATACGCAGATAGAAGCAATATTAAGACTTCCAAACACCTTAGGAACGTATCCCACATTTATAAAACAACTCAAATTCGTGACCCACATGAAATCCTATCATAACAACCTCAAATCTTTCCATATTTGAGTCAAACACGACTCAGGCGCAGCTTGAGTCCATAACCTAGTCGGTTGGACCTTTCCTACAATTCTTTACATCCACATCTCTTCATCACGTCTCATAACCATGTATCCACGTCCATGCATTCCTTGCACACGTGCAAACATCTTCCAATGACGTCCAGGATACCTTCATATGCATTGTTCTTGATTCAAACACGTTGTGCAACCTCCCGATCAACTCAACCACAATTCCTCTCGAACTTGGTTGTTGAACCTCATCTTTTCCCTAAGACTAGTTCAATGGATCCCGTCACCAGCCATATCTTGAACTCAAGCAACCCCTGCACATGAATAAACAACCAAAACTTCCGAGCACAAGTCCTCGACTTGACTCTCGTTAGTTCCGAAACTACAACATCTTACGTGAGCACCTCAAATAATCATGTTGCAAACCATAGCAAAATGATATCAGCCTTAACCACAAAAACACACCAAAAACTTAGTAACAGAATACTAAGCAACTTTTCCATAAGTGTAAAGCAAGTTTGAAACATTTCACTGTAAGAGCAGGAATATTGTGATCAAACTCTGAATCTTGCCAAAGCTAACCGGAGCTTGAGCCGGAGCTTACCAAAGCTAACAGGACCTAACACCAGAGCTAACCAAAGCTAGTCGGACCTAGAGTCGGACCTTGATGATAAAAGTTTTTTGGTAGTATTCAAAACTTTTATTGTCAAAGCCAATGTATTCAGCACACATAGGTCTCACAATCTATACCCATCGGCAAACCTCCTCAATTTGGTGGAAATGATTACTCTATGTGGAAGCATAATATGAAGATGCATATCATTTCCTCAAACCCTAGTTTGTGGCAAATTGTTATGACAGGTGTACATATTCCCAAGAATGAGGAAGACATCACTCCAGAGCAAGCTGTCCTCCTCCATCGCAATGCTCAAGCCGTTGGAGTGATTACTCCTCATTGACTCGAGAAGAGTTCAACTGCATTGAATGGTTGGAGGTTGCAAAGGAGATATGGGACACCCTCAAGACGGCACATGAGGGCAACCGTGTCATAAGGGAGGCCAAGATCGAGATGATCGAAGGAGAACTTGGGAGGTTCACTATCATGGATGGTGAATCTCCCCAAGACATGTACGACCGCCTCAAGACTCTCATCAACAAGAGTCGGTCTTATGGAAGCACCCGGTGGACCGACCATGAGGTGGTAAAGAGGATGATTCGAGCATTCATGTCTCGAAATGTCACTCTTTGCTCACTAATTCGTGAGAGTCCGAGTTTTCACAAGATGACTCCCGAAGAAGTGCTTGGGAGAATTATCAACCATGAGATGATGGAGCAAGAAGCTATGTTCTACAATGATCTAAAAAAGCTCTCCTCCTCCAAGAAAAGTGATGTTGCATTCAAGGAAACATCCTCAAGATCACAATAAAAGGAAGAGAGTGATGAAGAGAGCCCCGACACTGATGAGGAAGAGGCACTCTTCATCAACAACTTCAAGAGGATGTTTAGAAGCAGGAGGGGGATCTACCATCATGAAAGGAAGAGCAAAGACAAGCCCAAGACAAGATCAAAGAGGGCTTGCTACAATTGTGGGGAGTATGGCCACTTCATTGTGGATTGCCCACATGAGGAAAACAAGAAGAATAAGGAGGGCAAGTCCAAAGAGACGAAGTACTTCAAGAAGAAGAAGCAATCGGGGCATGCCCACCTTGGAAATGAGTGGGATTCAAATGAGGAATCCTCCTCTGATGAAGAGGAGAACATGGCAACCATTGACATGAAGAAGACAACCGCGGAGAACAAGCTCTTCCCCAGCTTGGAGAAATCAAGGCCAACTTGCCTCATGGCCAAGGAGGGAAGAAAGAAGGTTAAATTTAAATCCTCCTCTTCAATTTCTTCGCATGATGATTTTTATAGTAGTAGTGAGAATGGACATATGCTTAAGTACATGAGTAAAAGTACCTTGAAAAGATTGAGGTTGTTGACAGATGAGATATTTGACAAGGAAGAGATCATCAACCGTCAAGAGGCATGCTCATCCAACAAAAG
This sequence comes from Tuctoria greenei, assembly GCA_036927565.1. Classification (NCBI taxonomy): domain Eukaryota; kingdom Viridiplantae; phylum Streptophyta; class Magnoliopsida; order Poales; family Poaceae; genus Tuctoria; species Tuctoria greenei. Next base: position 184,349,001 of record JAYESD010000002.1, read on the forward strand.
GAGAGATGTCAAGAGGTTGAGGAGCTCTTGGAGCTTGAAAGAGAATGTCGCAAGGCACTTGAGCATGAACTCACTTTGAGCAAGGAAACTTGCTCAAACCTTGAGAACACCACAATTGTGCTCGAGGATGAACTTGTTAGTTTGACACAAGCTAACAAGATCCTTGAAACACAAGTGAAGTCTCTCAAGGTCAATGCCCCTTCTTCCTCTACAAGCTCACCTTCTACAAATGTCAAATCCGAAGCACCTCAACCTTGCAAATGCTCAAACTTGATTATGAAACTTAAAGATGAGCTTAAGTTGGCACAAACCAATCAAGCTACAAAGGGTGGCATCTTTGACAAGGAGAAGATGGCATATGCTCGTAGTTCATACGCAAACACAAGACATCCCCTTGTCAAGGATGGTCTTGGTTATTCTAGGGAGATGAGGCAAAATGCCAAAACTCCCAAGAAATGCAAAGACTTGATTATTTTTGTCAAGGGAGGCTCATACAACAATAAAGGAAAGAACATCGCTACATCACCCAGAGTGCCTAAGAAAGAACCACATCCCTTGTTCCATGACTTTGATGCTTCATATGTGTTATTAAGGAAAAAAATTGGTAAAGCTTATGCTAGGTATGTGGGGCCACACCGCAAAAGTCCTAAACCTTGCGTGCGGGTGCCCAAGTGCCTCTTGACTAACATCAAAGGACCCAACACCGCTTGGGTACCTAAAGCCAAGGCTTAAATCTTTCTTGTAGGCATACTCCTCCGGTGGAACCAAATGGGTTCTTGATAGCGGATGCACTAATCATATGACCGGAGAGATAAATATTTTTGTGTAGTATGAGCAAAATGAAGATCCAAGTGAAGGAATCTATTTTGGGCACAATATCCAAGGAAAAATCCTTGGCACCGGTAAAATTGCTATATCCACTAATCATACTCTTTCAAATATTTTACATGTTGATTCACTTGATTATAACCTCTTGTCCATATCACAACTATGTGACAAAGGTTATAATTGTTTATTCACTAATGAGGGTGTGACCGTCATAAGGAGAAGCAATGACTCAATTGGTTTTAAGGGTGTACTCAAGGGAAAGCTCTATCTTGTGGATTTCTCCGCGGATAAAGCCCAACTTGATACATGCTTAATTGCAAACACTAACATGGGATGACTTTGGCATAGAAGACTAGCCCATGTTGGGATGAGAAAATTGCAAAAACTCCTTAAGGGCGAGCACGTCCGTGGTTTAAAGAATGTTGTGTTTGAAAAGGATAGGCTATGTAGCGCATGTCAAGCCAGAAAGCAAGTTGGAGCTCCACATCCATCCAAGAACATTATGACGACAACAATACCATTGGAACTTCTACAAATGGATCTCTTCGGTCCAATCGCCTACATAGGTATTGGCGATAACAAATACGGTCTTGTTATTGTTGATGATTTTTCATGTTTCACTTGGGTATTCTTTTTGCATGATAAGAGTGAGACTCATGGTGTCCTCAAGAAATATTTGAAGAGAGCTCAAAATGAGTTATCCTTAAGTATCAAGACCATAAGGAGTGACAACAGCACTAATTCAAGAATACTCAAGTTGAAGAGTTTTTGGATGAAGAAGGCATCAAGCATGAGTTCTCGGCCCCCTACTCCCGTTAAAAAAATGGGCTGGCCGAGAGAAAGAATAGGACTCTAATTGAGATGTCAAGAACCATGCTTGATGAGTACAAGACGTCAGACTGGTTTTGGGCAGAAGCGGTTAACACCGCTTGCCATGCCATAAACCGGTTGTATTTTCACCGAATACTTCAGAAGACGTCTTATGAGCTCCTAACCGGTAACAAGCCAAACATTTCTTACTTTCGTGTTTTTGGGAGCAAATGCTACATTATCCGCAAGAAGCCTAGGACTTCGAAGTTTGCTTCTAACTCCGATGAGGGTTTCTTGCTTGGTTATGACTCAAACACCTACGCCTATCGTGTCTTCAACAAATCCTCCGGAATTGTTGAAGTAGCACGGGATGTAGTGTTTGATGAGACTAATGGCTCCCAAGTGGAGCAAGTTGATCGTCATGTGCTATATCAAGAAGAAGCTCCACAAGTGGTGATAGGAAGGATGGCACTTGGAGATATACGACCACAAGAACAACCTCAAGATGCAAGTGATTATCTCACACATCAAGCAAGCTCTTCCTCAAGTGATCAAGATCAAGTCCCCCAAGATGCGCTCGAAGAAGATGAAAATGGAGGCATCAATCAAGGGGGAGACAATGAAAATGAGGACGGCGAAGATGAAGATTCAAGACCTCAAGCGCCTCACCCAAGAGTGCACCAAAGCGTTCAGCGGGACCATCCCGTTGACAATATACTTGGAGACATCTCCAAGGGGGTAACTACTCGATCTCGTGTTGCAATCTTTTGTGAACATTACTCTTTTGTTTCTTCTTTGGAGCCTCACAAGGTTGAAGAAGCGCTACGAGATCTGGATTGGATAATGGCCATGCAAGAAGACCTCAACAACTTTGAAAGAAATCAAGTATGGGAGCTCGTGAAGAGGCCTAATGTGAATGTTGTAGGCACCAAGTGGGTATTCCACAACAAACAAGATGAGCACGGGGTGGTTACAAGGAACAAAGTACAACTTGTGGCCAAGGGGTATTCACAAGTCGAAGGTTTGGATTTCGAAGAAACCTTTGCTCCCGTAGCTAGGATAGAATCAATTCGTATATTACTTGTCTTTGCTACTCACCATGATTTTAAGCTATATCAAATGGACGTAAAGAGTGCATTCCTCAAAGGTCCAATCAAGGAAGAGGTGTATGTGAAGCAACCTCCCGGTTTTGAAGATGAAGAATTCTCAAGCCATGTGTACAAATTGCGTAAGGCTCTCTATGGCCTCAAACAAGCTCCTAGAGCTTGGTATGAGTGCCTTAGAGACTTCCTAACTCAAAATGATTTCAAAATTGGAAAGGCGAATTACACTCTATTTACTAAGCATTTTGATAAGGATTTGTTTGTTTGCCAAATATATGTCGATGACATTATATTTGGTTCTACTAACAAAGCTTTTTGTGATGAGTTTTCTAAGATAATGACGGAAAGATTTGAGATGTCCATGATGGGGGAGTTGAAGTTCTTCCTAGGTTTTCAAGTAAAGCAACTCAAGGAGGGCACATTCATTAGTCAAACCAAGTACACACAAGATATACTCAAGAAGTTTGACATGGAGAAGGTCAAACTCATCAAGACTCCTATGGCAACCAATGGGCATCTCGATCTTAATGAAGATTGTAACATCCTGATTTTCAAGCTTCGGCAAATTAAAAACTTAAATGAAAATTTAGAGTTAATAATAGGAAGAAATTGTTTTATAAAAAAATATAAAATATATGCATCTCATATTGCATTTTGCATTCATACTCAAGCATTGAAAATTTGTTACCAAAATAAATATACAAAAAGTAATTTATTTGCCATAACAATATGAGATAAAAGAAATAAATGAAACTAAAGGTATATATATAAATATAATAGTTTAATTATATGATGAATTCATGCAAAAAGAATTAAGTAGGATAAAAAACGTAAAAGAATTAGAAATAAAGATGCAACTAAAAATTGAGTCAGACACCGGATTAGTCCGGACAATAACAGACTAGTCCGAAAGCCTTTACTGGACAACAACAAACTTGTCCTGTACAATATCGGATTAGTCCGGTATGCACAAACTGTACGAACTTATTCAAAATTTCTCCACTTCGGACTTGTCCGGTATTAAACGGATTTGTCCAATATACCTTTCTGTACAAGAACAGACTTGTCCGATATACCTTTCTGTACCAGAACAGACTTGTCCGATATTAAACGGATTAGTCTGATACTCCGAGGTTTGGCGCATTTTAACAATTCACCACACTAGAGAAATGAATAACAAAAAGGAGAGAAAGAAATAAAAAAATATAATTAACTAATAATAGTAAATAAATAATATGAAAACAAAAAAAAGAGGAAGTTAACAATGGCTGAACCAGTCCTGGCCGCACAAGTAAAAAAAAAGGAAAAAGAAACCTAAGGTCAACCAGCAGCAATGGGCCCTGGACGCATACCCTAGCTGCATAAAGAAAAAAAAAGATAAAGAAGGGTAATCTAACCATCAGCCAGTGCAAAAAAAAGGTCAAACGCCGCCAGATGACCGAGCACCGCAAAGAAAAAAAGAGGAATAAACTACCATGCGCCAGGCAGAGCCCGAGCGGGACTCTACCGTGGCCACCCGCCCGTGCCCGGTACGTAATCGAGCCGGCCTCTGCAGCGCACCTCGCCTCCGGTTATAAAACGCGTCCCTGTCCTCAGTAGTTTTTCCCACGTAGAAAATCCTTAGGCTACGTAAGTTCCAGCCGGCGGTAGAGAGAAAAAAAAAGAGGAGAAGAAAACCCTAGCCGCCAGGGAAAAAAGGGCGGTCGCAGCAAGAAAAAAAAAGAAGAGGAAAAGAAGGAAGGGGCCGTCGTCCGCCGAAGATCGTCGCGTCGCCGTCGTCGTGCCGTCGGAGGACCGCTGCATCGTCTACTTCGTCTACGCTACGCCTCCGCCCCGCGATTTTCGAAGCTGCTACACCTGCGTTAGTATTACGATTTAAATCTAGACAACTATTTTAATCCTAATATTGAACTGAAATACGTGTAGGACGTATTTTGTTTTACGCAGTCACTAATCATCGCCAGATCATCTTAAAACACTTGAAAACTTGCAAGTTAGATTAAATCATACAAGATAAATCTGTTTTTTAGATTCGAATAAATTTATATTTTCAGTATTATTTAATCTGTTTTTCAGATTTAATATATAAGATTAAGCCTAGTTAATTCATAAAGTAACAAAATAAATCTATAAAAATTCCTAAAAATTTAGAATAAATTATAGAAAGTTATTAATAATATTTTCAGCATATTTAATGTTCTGAAATAATTATTTTTCCACTTAATAAATTCTAATTAATTCCAAACTTGCTCAAATAAACAGGAAATCATTATCGAAAATTATTAAAAAGCCATAGAAATTTATATAACATTAATACAAACATATTTTCTGCATGTATCCATATTTTTCATATTGATTAGTAGCTGCAATGCATTTATTATTGTGTATGTGGTTGATTGCGAGTAGACCGGTACGCTCAAGAGGTTACGATCGAGAAGCAAGTATGCGTGGATCTTCATGTGCATGCAAGATGTTGAATTGCTTGACCATCGAATTGCGGGATATAAAGGCAAGTGTCCTTGAAGCATATTGATCCTATTTTAAAATAAATATTTTGTTTGCAAAATTGCATGCTTGTGTCAATTTGATGGGAATCCTATGATAGGAAGTTTACTAGATTTGTTTGACCACCCTTGTCACCTGGAATACATGGTAGAGAGTCGGGATGGGCTTTTCACCTTTTTGCTTCACTTAATTAATTGGGTTGGGAAAACAACTATACCACTTAACTCAATTATGTATTTATAAGATTATGGTTAACATGAACTGGCTAATATGATATGGTAATGGGTGATCTAAGCAAGCTTGGTATGTGGATGGGTTGGATGTCATGGTGGTTTGCTTGCTTTAGATCTAAGGACCAATTCATGCGAGAATAAGCCAGAACTACAGTGCCACCATGAGGGCAAGTATGAGTGTGGCATAGCTGATTAATTAGGGTATTGCTGGTATTGCGCGGATCATTTGGCGCATCGGGGAAGGGGAGTCGGATTGGGTTTGCATTTGTGGCAGGGACTACCTGGGATCCGAATGGCACAAGAGGGGGGCCCTTGGTTGAAGATGTGCTCTGTAGGAGACATCACCACTGGTGAAACCTCAGTGGGTTCGTACATGCTAGTAGTCCCTTTGTAAAGGCTATTTTGTGATCTCTTGGCCATACACCAAAGGAAGTGTAATTGGCATGAGGGAGGTTCTTTAGTCGCCGACGGGTGATGAAATCACAAACACGTGGGTAAAGTGGTACAAACTTTGCAGAGTATTAAAACTATCATGATAGCCTTGCTCCCGATTATGAGCACCTGGACAACTTCCATGATTAGAGGGAACCTGGTATTGGGATGGTTTTTGGGAAGGTTATGGTTTGGTACTGGTTATGGGATGGTATTATGGTTTATAGCAACGGTTATGGTTAATGGTAATGTGAAATCTGGGATATGGATTGGAATTATGATGATTACATGGTTTATTATGGGTTTATTTCATATACATATAATATATTGCTTTTCAAATGTTTACTGTACTTTTTAGCACTTAGCCTTTATTACATTTCGTCATTTGTATCAGCTACATGTCATACTTTCCCACACTTGCTGAGTACGACATGTACTCACTCTTGCCACCCCCCCACCAACAGTTGTAGGTCAGGATTGGGAGTATAACGATGATAATGCGAAATTCTAGGCCGTGTCTACCGCTAGCTTTGCCTGTGGTGTTATTGGAGTTGCTCTACCCTATTTGCTTAGTTTGCATAGGCTTTATTAGATGATTTCGCTGCATTAGTTGAACTTGTCATTAATATTCATTAGAGCCTGTATTTGAGGATATTTTGAATTGTGTGATTAAAGTACTTATTTAATAACTTGAGTTGTGGTAATTATCTGTTTATCATTTGTGAATCACTTGTGTATGTGTGTTAAACATCCTGGACACACATATACTGCACTTGGCTCATTTTCGGAACCGAGTGTCACAAAGATGGTCCAAGTGTGGACCAAAAGGTATATCGTTCCATGATAGGCTCATTGCTTTACTGAATGTGGGCCTAGAGGGGGGGGTGAATAGGCCTTTTTGATTTTTCTCGGTTCCTGTAACACTCAACAACAAGGTCAATACCAGAGATATCGGACTAGTCCGGTAAAGTGCGGACTAGTCCGGTTTTCACGGGCTAAGTTGATCAAGTTCAGTCAATTTGATTGATTCGTTAAAGTTTGCAGCGGAAATATAAACTTAATGACAGTTTAATAGTTGTATGTCAAATTCTATAACAATTAAGCCTCTTGTTCAACAATTTAACTCAAATTGAACAAAGTGAATCAAACCCTAGATTAAGTTGATCAATTAAGATGAAGAACACAAAAGGACAAGACACAAGATTTATCCCGTGGTTCGGCTACCACGAAGGCAACCTACGTCCACGTTGAGGAGCCCACAAAAGGACCGGGTCTTCTCCAACCCTTCCCTCGTCGGATCGCCACGAAGGCCAATCCTCTTCCACTAATCACAAAGGGTAAATAACCAAGTTGAAGGGGCGTTCTCACACGTTGAGAGCTCCCTTGATTACAACTTACAAAGCCACCAATAACACACTCAAAAATTACAAATTGAAACGAAAGAGTGTGTTAGAGAATCAAACCAAGAGCTCAATGATGTGTGCCAAGTGTCTCTCCAATGATCTAGAAGTGATCTTCAATAGATTGATCGATTTTGCACTTAATTTCATGGAGAGAGGTGGTTTTTGAGTCTCTTGGGAGGTGTGACGGCGCTAGGGTTCGAGAGAGTGTAAAAGTGGGCCGTGCACCTCTATTTATATGGGGTTTCTAAAAGTGACCGTTAGGGTTCAGAAAGATCGGACTAGTCCATGGTGGTCACCGGACTAGTCCGGTGTGCTGTGTGTAGCAAACCCTAAGTGTCCAGGAATATCGGATTAGTCCGGTTGAAAACGGACTTGTCTGATTTCACTACTGGAAATCTTCGGACTAGTCCGATTGCCATCGGACTTGTCCGGACATATGAAACCCTAAGTGTTTAGGATGACAAGTCCACACTTGGAGGACTTGTCCGATTTAGATCAGTGTGTATATCGGACTAGTCCGTGTAGACACCGGACTTGTCCGAAGTGGATCAGAATGAATATCGGACTAGTCCGGATCACAACGGACTTGTCCGATTTTGTGTGACTTGTGCATTGTGTTGAGGACTAGTCCGCATTGGGAAGGACTAGTCCGAAGTGGATCAGAAAGATATCGGACTAGTCCAGTGGAGACCAGACTTGTCCGATCTAGTGCAGAATGTGATATCGGACTAGTCCGGCTGTTTTCGGACTAGTCCGGTCCTGTATAATTTTGTGCATTGTGTGTGTGTGCTTGAAAGTGATTGAGCTATTGGGTGTGTTTCCTTAACACACTCCATACATAATAATCTACTATTTTCTTCTCCTTGAGCTCAAATTCACTTTGCTTCTCATTTCCCTTCTTTTTGGCATTTTGCTCATTTTTCATCATTTGCCTGCATTCATCTCAACAAAAGGATTAGGATCCCAATTGCTTGTCATAAATCATCCAAAACCCACAAGGGAGTCCTAGATGCACTTTCAATCTCCCCCTTTTTGGTGATTGATGACAACCAATTGAGATTTCACAAAATAAGGCAAAAATTGAGATTTTCATAAAGTATGCACATATGACTCAAAAATACATCAAGCAACAAGAGAATTATCCATATGTGCATTCTTTATGGTGGGATGCTTACTAAGTGCATGAATACATTGAGAATGACAGAATTTACATTAACCAAGTGCATATGACATTCCAGGAGCAAAAATGCAGTTTTCATCACACACTTGCAAATAAATTGGGCAATTCGTCACAAGACCAAACTTAACATGAAAATAGTGTTAAACTGTTACAATTACAAATAAATGATAAAGAGAACTCTCTCCTCGCACCCTACCACAGCTAAAGCTAAGACCCCCCCTCAATCTCTCCCCCTTTGGCATCAAGACACCAAAAAGAAGGAGAGGAGGGTCCTAGGGTCTTCACTCTTCACTGTCGGTCCTCTCATCATCGTCTTCATCTTCTTCGCTTTCCGCTTTACGAGGAGGAGAGGGGGGAGGAGCGGAGCTGCTCGAGCCCCCAATGCCAAAGCAGGCAAGCTCGGAGGGGTTCAGAGGCCCGAGCTCGGTGATGTCAAGATCAGAATCTTCAGAAATTACTGGAGATCCAATGGGGTTGATCTCCAGCTTTTCACTCAGTTGCTTCACATTGGCTTTGATGTATCTCATATCCTCCTTCCTCTTCTGATTGAGTTTATGAAGCTTTACTTCAGTCTTCTTGCAGGAGGAGAATATGGCGGTCAGGTACTTGAGGATCCCACTAGCTGATCCTCTCTGAGGGGCTTCCCTAGAGGTAGGGACAGCCCTAGCACCGCTTCTTGATCTTGTCGGTGCCTCGGGACTGGAGGCCGGCGAAGGAGCAGCCTGGACACTCACTGGTTGAGGCTTCTGAGGCCTCAAAGGAGTGTGCTCCACATCCTTCACGAACTCAATACATGTGACTTTCTCAATCATATACATGAGGTAGGGAGCATAGCCACATGACCTGTTGGGCGTGCAGGATATGTTGACCATATCATTCCAAATGTATTCCGCCACATCAAATGGGCGGTCCTTGCTTATCACTCTCATTAGGGTTCGGAAGTAACCCTGCACGCTCCCAGCATCTCCATATTTAGGAGCAATAGTCTTCCTCAGCACTCTGTTGAGGACCACAAAGAATGGTTTCATGTTCTTTGTAGAGGGAGGGACATACTTTGAGTTTGGCTCATATAGGAATTTCATCCTATCCTTCTCCATGACACCTATGTTGTGGATGATCAGCCTGTCATGTTCAGAGGTGTCCAGATGGAGCAGATTATTGAAGTCCTCTTGAGTGATACTATACTTAGATCCGTGTGTCATCCAAGTAACACTCTCTTCATCCTCACTCGAGAAGTGGCAAGTTGCAAAGAACTGTGCAATCACCTCATCATTCCAGTTATGCCTGAAGGCAAAGAGATCCTTCAGGCCATGCCTCTCAGCTGCTGTGATGACTTCATCAAAAGCTGAGCACTTCTTCTTCTTAAGGTGTGCCCAGTCAATCCACTGACTGCGCACCACCGGTGTCTTCATTGGGAGATACACCGATTTGTAGAAGTCTGCATGGAAGTTGCACCAAAACCTGCCATCGACAGCTTGCTTTGGCCTGCCATACCAGTCAATGCTCCTGAACTTGGCCGCTGAATCACTGCCCTTGCCGTTGAACTTCTCCTCAGTAGGGTCCCGGACCCCTTCCCTGGGAGCATGGAGCTTCAAGGACCCAACTGGCCCCGTTGCTACTCCCTTGCCCTTTTCTTTTGCTTGACGAAGGCTGCTTGTAGACGCAGCAGCCTTCGAGGCGGGCTTCTTGACACAGACCTTCCTTCGAACCTGGGGAGGGAAGTAGCAGGCTCGGAAGGTCTTTCTTGGTGTTTCTTGCCAAGACCCGCCGAGGACCGAGGTGCCACCTCGTGGTCCAACTCGGCCTCAAAGTCGGAGATCTCGTTGTCGGAGTTCGACATGACCTGAGAAAGATTGAGCAAGAATAATGATAAGTTATACAAGGCATAGGTAAGGCAATATAGCAATGGATGGCATTAAGGAATTAAGGAATTAGGTTTCAGGTTCAGAAACATCGGACTTGTCCGGTGCTCAGGCACGGACTAGTCCGGGGTACCGGACTTGTCCGTGCATGGACCGGACTAGTCCGGTGTTCATCCTCAAAAACCTAACAGATTGGTCAAGGGATGATTCCTAATGCAAATCTAGTCTAGCATACACGTAGTACATCAAATAAGCATGTATCTAGTGAAGGATGCTAGGCTATATGATCAATAATGGAGAAAAACAAGATTTCTAGGGTTTTGAAGAAATTTACCGAAGAAATCGATGGAGGCTCAAAGTTTGGGGGGTTGGAGGTCGGACTAGTCCGATAGCTTCAATCCCCAAGAGGTCAAGCTTGTTCTCCGCCCAAATGTGGACTTTTTCGATGGAGGGAGGAGAAAATCGCCTTGGGAGCTCGAGCACAAGAGAGAGGAAGCGTGAGCAAAAGTGGGGGTGAGGAGATTAGGGTTTGGTGGCGGCTAGGGTTATGGACACGAAAAATCAGACAAGTCCGGACATGACCGGACTAGTCCGAAGTCATCCAGAGACCTATATCGAACTAGTCCGTGGTCTATCGGACTAGTCCTGCCTAACCGGCACTCTGCGGACTAGTCTGCATGGGCGGACTAGTCCGGGTAACCACGGACTAGTCCGTGGTCACTAGGAAAGAATTGCATAGCCCATTCATATATATTTGAAGGTTCAATAATAGAGAATAGAGAGGCAAAACAACTCAAGTAATCTTGATGAATTTGACCAGTAAGCATACAACAATCATACAATGATCAAAATTCATCAAGATCTAATAATTGACATAGTTTTTCGAGAGAAAAATGGAGAGGAATGATTTTCACAATTCAGTCAACATTTTGAAGCAATCATACAGGTATGCAACTTTTCAAGCCACACTCCGAGAATCAAGAATATTTAGCTCATTTCGGAGTTCGCAAAAACGCTTTTCATCAAGTGGCTTGGTGAAAATGTTGGCCAATTGTTTTTGGGTGTTGACATGTGAGATGGTTATGTCTCCTTTCATGGAATGGTCTCTCAAGAAATGATGTCTTATGTCTATGTGTTTAGTCCTAGAGTGCTCAACTGGATTTTGGGCTATTTTAATGGCACTCTCATTATCACAAAGGAGAGGAATACGGTTCATATTGTAACCGTAATCCCTTAGAGTTTGTCGCATCCAAAGGATTTGTGCACAACAACTCCCGGTTGCAACATACTCCGCTTCGGCTGTGGATAATGCAATTGAATTTTGTTTCTTAGATGACCAAGAAACTAAAGATCTTCCTAGGAATTGGCATGTGCCAGAGGTGCTTTTTCTATCAACTTTGCACCCGGCATAATCTGCATCGGAGTAACCAATGAGATTGAATTTGGAGCCTTTTGGGTACCAAAGACCAAGGTTAGGTGTATGAACTAAATATCTCAAGATTCTTTTTACGGCTGTCAAGTGACATTCCTTAGGGTTGGCTTGAAATCTTGCACACAAACATACACTCAACATAATATCTGGCCTAGATGCACATAAGTAGAGTAAAGATCCAATCATGGAGCGATATACCTTTTGGTCGACGCTTGGTCCATCTTCATTGAGATCCAAGTGGCCATTCGTAGCCATGGGAGTCTTTATGGGCTTTGCCTTGTCCATGCCAAACTTCTTGAGTATGTCCTGCGTGTACTTGGTTTGGCTTATGAATGTTCCTTCCCTTTGTTGCCGCACTTGGAATCCCAAGAAGTACTTCAATTCTCCCATCATTGACATTTCAAACATGTCTGTCATAATTCTACTAAATTCTTCACAGAAAGATTGGTTAGTTGACCCAAAAATTATATCATCAACATAGATTTGGCAAATAAAAAGATCATTATCTAGATTCTTAGTGAATAATGTATAATCTACTTTGCCAATTTGAAAACCATTATCAATTAAGAAATCTCTAAGACACTCATACCAAGCTCTAGGAGCTTGTTTGAGGCCATAGAGAGCCTTACGTAGTTTATATACGTGGTCGGGGAACTCTTCGTCTTCAAACCCGGGTGGTTGCTCCACGTACACCTCTTCCTTGATCGGTCCGTTGAGGAAGGCGCTTTTCACGTCCATTTGATACAGCTTGAAATCATGGTGAGTAGCATATGCAAGTAATATTCTAATTGATTCAAGCCTAGCTACTGGAGCAAAAGTCTCATCGAAATCCAAACCTTCGACTTGTGAGTAACCTTTGGCCACAAGTCGTGCCTTGTTTCTTGTCACCACTCCGTGTTCGTCTTGCTTGTTGCGGAAGACCCACTTGGTGCCCACTATATTTGCATTGGGTCTTGCCACAAGTTCCCAAACCTCGTTTCTCTTGAAGTTGTTCATCTCTTCTTGCATTGCCACCACCAAGTCCGGATCCTTCAATGCATCCTCAGTCCTGCATGGTTCTAAAAAGGAGACAAACGAGTAATGCTCACAAAAATTAGCTATACGAGATCTAGTGGTTACTCCCTTTTGGATGTCACCGATGATGTTGTCGATTGGGTGATCCCTTTGAATGCATTGGTGTACTCTTGGGTGTGGCACTTGGAGAGTTGTATGTTGGTGATCATTTTCTTCTCCCCCTGAGTGGTTGCCCTCGTGAATTTGTTGATCGTCTTCATATTCTTGTGATTGATCTTGTATCGAAGCTCCTCCTTGACTGTTGATTTCCTCTTGTGGTTCACTTTCCTCTTGTATTTTTGACAATGACTCTTGTGGTCGAACTTCGCCTAGAGCCATTCTCTTCAATGCTTGATAAGGAGCTTCTTCTTTACCTAATTCACATTGATCAACTTGCTCCTTTTGGGAGCCATTAGTTTCATCGAACACTGCGTCACGTGCCACTTCAACAAGTCCGGAGGCCTTGTTGAAAACACGATAGGCGTAAGTGTTCGAATCATAACCAAGCAAGAAACCTTCATCGGACTTCGAAGCGAACTTTGAAGTCCTGAGCTTCTTGTTCAAGATATAACATGGAGAGCCGAAAACTCGAAAATATGAAATGTTTGGTTTGTTACCGGTGAGTAGCTCATAAGGAGTCTTCTTGGGTAGTCGATGAAGGTAGAGTCGATTTGCGGCGTGGCAAGCAGTGTTAATTGCTTCCGCCCAAAATCGATCTGAAGTCTTGTATTCATCGAGCATTGTTCTTGCCATCTCTATGAGCGTTCGGTTCTTCCTTTCGGCAACTCCATTTTGTTGTGGAGAGTATGGTGCTGAAAATTCGTGCTTGATTCCCTCCTCATCAAGGTACTCCTCCACTTGTATGTTCTTGAACTCTGTGCCGTTGTCGCTCCGAGTACTCTTGATCGTTAGTGAGAACTCGTTTTGTGCTCGCTTGAAGAATTTCTTGAGTGTCCCTTGTGTTTATGACTTGTCATGCAAAAAGAACACCCAAGTGAAGCGGGAAAAATCATCAATAATGACTAAACCGTATTTATTACCGTTGATGCTTATGTAAGCAATTGGACCAAACAAGTCCATATGAAGTAGTTCGAGCGGTCTTGTCGTAGTCATGATGTTCTTTGCGGGATGATGTGCTCCAACTTGCTTCCCGGCTTGGCACGCGCTACAAGGCCTGTCTTTCTCAAAAACAACATCTTTCAAACCTCAGATGTGATTGCCCTTGAGGAGTTTTTGAAGATTCCTCATACCAACATGTGCTAGCCATCTATGCCACAGCCAACCCATGTTGGTTTTTGCAATCAAGCATGTGTCGAGTTCGGCTTTATCCTTGTTGAAGTCAACAAGGTAAAGCTTTCCCTTCAACATACCCTTGAATGCAACGGAACCATCACTCCTCCTTGAGACGGTCACACCCTCGTTAGTGAACAAGCAATTATAACCTTTGTCACATAATTGAGATATGGACAGCAGGTTATAATCTAAAGATTCAACATGTAAAATATGAGAAAGAGTGTGTTCAGAGGATATTGCTATTTTACCGGTACCGAGGACCCTTCCTTGACTATTATCTCCGAAGTAGATGCCTTCGTTTGGGTCCTCGTTTTCTTCATATTCCATGAACATCCTCCTTTCTCCGGTCATGTGGTTGGTGCATCCACTGTCTAGCACCCATTTGGATCCACCGGAGGAATAGGCCTGCAGAAACAAATTATGCCTTGGTTTTAGGTACCCAAGCTTGCTTGGGTCCTTGGAGGTTAGTTACAATACATTTGGGCACCCACACATGGGATTTTGTGTTCCCATGGCGTGGCCCAGCATAATAAGCATAAACTTTACCAAGATTGTTTCTCATTAATACATAAGAGGCATCAAAGGTTTTGAACAAAAGTTGCTGTTGTTTATGGATCGGACTAGTCTGGGTGACCGGACTCGTCCGGATGACCGGACTTGTCCGGACCACAACCGGACTAGTCCGGTGTTCATGAGAGTTCAGGTTCTTAATTTTCGAGTTACCAGATTGTGAGGGTCCTTCCTTCACAAAGGTAGTCCTTCCCTTGTTATTCTCATGACTTCCAGTATTTTGCTTTCCATCATAAGAGTAACCAATGCCATACTTGACATTTGGAGGTCTTTGGACCAAGTATGCACTACGTGCATAGTTGATCCTC
The DNA here is from genome assembly GCA_036927565.1 of Tuctoria greenei. Taxonomy (NCBI): domain Eukaryota; kingdom Viridiplantae; phylum Streptophyta; class Magnoliopsida; order Poales; family Poaceae; genus Tuctoria; species Tuctoria greenei. The sequence goes on from JAYESD010000002.1 coordinate 184,364,013, forward strand.
TCCTTGTCAAATATTCCACATTGGGTAGGATTTTTATCCTTTGTGGAGGTAGACTTTTCCTTCAAACTGGTGTTGATTTTACTACATTTGCACATATGAACAAGATTAGTTGAAGTGGGTTGAGAAGGTAGACTTGAAGAGGAGGAAGATTCACTTAGCTTGAGTGACTCAACTTTCACTTCAAGGATCTTGTTAACCTTGATCAGGTTATCAAGTTGATCCTTGATTGCAACATTTGAGTTGGTTAACTCCAAGCAAGTTTTCTTGCTTGAAGCTAGCTCAAGCTCTAGTGAGCTGTTTTTCTCCTTTTCAAGAACTAGAAGATTGTCAAGTTCGACATGCTTCTCCTTTTGGGAGATAATCATGTCCTCTTGACGATCAATTAGCCGTTCCTTCTCAACAAGTTGGTCAAGTAAAAATTTCATTTTAGCAGCAGTTTTTCTATCTAATCCAATTAACATATCTTCATCATCACTATCTAGTTCATCATTACTTGAGTAGGAATGCATGAAAGGAGTTTTGATGTTTACCTTGCGTTTACCTTCCTTTGCCATGAGGCAAGTGCCATGTCCCTTCTTTGTACCGAGCGTGGGGAAGAGTGTGGGTTTCTTGGACGTGCTTTCAATGGCTATGCTAGCCATCTCTTCTTCATCGGATGATGAGGACTCATCGTTTGAGTCCCACTCCTTTCCAATGTGTGCTTGTTCAGCTTGTTTCTTCTTCTTGAAGAATTTCTTCGGTTGAGGCTTGGCTTCTTTATTCTTCTTCTTGTTGTCCTCATACAGGCAATCGACTATAAAGTGGTTATACTCACCACAATTATAGCACGCCGCCTCATCTTCTGCTTTGTCCTCTCTTTGTACTTGCCTTCACTTGATTTTGTTCCCTGTCTTTTCTTCAATATTCTTTTGAACTTTTTCATGAACAAAATCATACCCTCTTCGTCCAGCTCACTACTTTCATCATCGCTGTCCTCCTCAAGCTGTGCTTCTCTTGCTTCCTTGGATAGTGGCTTGAGTGTGGACTTTAAGGCAACTCCCTTCTTCTTGGCCGATGTGAAGTCGGCTATTTCTTTGACGTGCTTGGCTTGTTTCTCCATCATTTCAAAGTTGATGATTTTGCCAAGCAATTCATCTGGAGTCATCCTCTTGTACTCGGGACTTTCTCTGATCATAGAGCATAGTGTGACATTGTGAGGCATAAAGGCTCCAAGGATGAGATTTACAACCTCGTGGTCATTCCACTTCTTGCTCCCATATGATCGAACCTTGTTTACAAGTGTCTTCAGTCGGTTGTACATGTCCTGGGGAGATTCGTCTTCCTCAATTGCGAACCTTCCTAGTTCGCCTTCGATCATTTCAATTTTTGCCTCCCGCACATGCCGGTCACCTTCATGGGCTGTTTGTAGTGTGTCCCATATTTCCTTGGCAATCTCCAGTCCGTCCACCTTTGTGAATTCATCTCGACTTAGAGAGGAGGTGATTACGGCTGCGGCTTGAGCATTTCTGTGGATGGCTTGCTCTTGACTTGGGGTGAGCTCTTCGTCGTCATCTGGGATGTCTATTCCTGTGCACACAATATGCCATAAACTTGGGTTAAGGGAAATCAAGTGCATCTTCATATTTTGCCTCCACATGGAGTAATCACTCCCATCGAAGTGTGGGGCTTTTCCAAGAGGAATAGATAGGTAATGGCTGTTATTTGAATTTGAACGATCATAGTTAAAAGGATATCGGGAGTAGTCGGTGTGACTACTCCCCTTCTTCTTTTCTTCAACTTTAGCTTTCCCTTTGGAAAGTGCTTTCTTTCTGAGGAGTGCTTTCAGCTCCAGCGTCTCCTCGTCATCATCATTGAAGTCTTGAATTGCTTCGAGATACTTTTCCAGCTTTTGGTTCTTGTCGTTGTTCACTTCTTCCTGGTTGTTGATTTTCTGAACTTCCTTCATGTCCGACATGATCTCTTCGAGTGGTTGCACTCTTTCTTGAAGAACCTGCTCTGATACCAATTGAATGTGGGCCTAGAGGGGGGGTGAATAGGCCTTTTTGATTTTTCTCGGTTCCTGTAACACTCAACAACAAGGTCAATACCAGAGATATCGGACTAGTCCGGTAAAGTGCGGACTAGTCCGGTTTTCACGGGCTAAGTTGATCAAGTTCAGTCAATTTGATTGATTCGTTAAAGTTTGCAGCGGAAATATAAACTTAAATGACAGTTTAATAGTTGTATGTCAAATTCTATAACAATTAAGCCTCTTGTTCAACAATTTAACTCAAATTGAACAAAGTGAATCAAACCCTAGATTAAGTTGATCAATTAAGATGAAGAACACAAAAGGACAAGACACAAGATTTATCCCGTGGTTCGGCTACCACGAAGGCAACCTACGTCCACGTTGAGGAGCCCACAAAAGGATCGGGTCTTCTCCAACCCTTCCCTCGTCGGATCGCCACGAAGGCCAATCCTCTTCCACTAATCACAAAGGGTAAATAACCAAGTTGAAGGGGCGTTCTCACACGTTGAGAGCTCCCTTGATTACAACTTACAAAGCCACCAATAACACACTCGAAAATTACAAATTGAAACGAAAGAGTGTGTTAGAGAATCAAACCAAGAGCTCAATGATGTGTGCCAAGTGTCTCTCCAATGATCCAGAAGTGATCTTCAATAGATTGATCGATTTTGCACTTAATTTCATGGAGAGAGGTGGTTTTTGAGTCTCTTGGGAGGTGTGACGGCGCTAGGGTTCGAGAGAGTGTAAAAGTGGGCCGTGCACCTCTATTTATATGGGGTTTATAAAAGTGACCGTTAGGGTTCAGAAAGATCGGACTAGTCCGTGGTGGTCACCGGACTAGTCCAGTGTGCTGTGTGTAGCAAACCCTAAGTGTCCAGGAATATCGGATTAGTCCGGTTGAAAACGGACTTGTCCGATTTCACTACTGGAAATCTTTGGACTAGTTCGATTGCCATCGGACTTGTCCGGACATATGAAACCCTAAGTGTTTAGGATGACAAGTCCGCACTTGGAGGACTTGTCCGATTTAGATCAGTGTGTATATCGGACTAGTTCGTGTAGACACCGGACTTGTCCGAAGTGGATCAGAATGAATATCGGACTAGTCCGGATCATAACGGACTTGTCCGATTTTGTGTGACTTGTGCATTGTGTTGAGTACTAGTCCGCAATGGGAAGGACTAGTCCGAAGTGGATCAGAAAGATATCGGACTAGTCCGGTGGAGACCGGACTTGTCCGATCTAGTGCAGAATGTGATATCGGACTAGTCCGGCTATTTTCGGACTAGTCCGGTCCTGTATAATTTTGTGCATTGTGTGTGTGTGCTTGAAAGTGATTGAGCTCTTGGGTGTGTTTCCTTAACACACTCCATACATAATAATCTACTATTTTCTTCTCCTTGAGCTCAAATTCACTTTGCTTCTCATTTCCCTTCTTTTGGCATTTTGCTCATTTTTCATCATTTGCCTGCATTCATCTCAACAAAAGGATTAGGATCCCAATTGCTTGTCATAAATCATCCAAAACCCACAAGGGAGTCCTTGATCCACTATGGACTTATGTTTTAAAACTCTCATTTCAAGTTGTTGTAAGACCTAATCTATGTTCTCATGTATTTTGTCTAAATTGTGATATGTTGCCTCAATTACATGTATATCTTGCATATTTGTTGCCTTATCACAATTTATGAGCACATCACTTAGGCACCCCACCATAACAAGTATATGTATGAGAACTCTCTCAATGCCTCTTACTCATGATGCATACATTGAGGGGAGTCACTCACACTTCACGAAAAAGGGGGAGATTGAAAGTGCATCTAGGCATCCCCGTGGGTTTTGGATGATTGATGACGACAATTAGAGACTAATAAGCTGAGTTGATCTTAAGCACAGGTGTAATGGTTGAAAAGAGACGAAAACCCTCAAAAAGAAAAGATCAAAAAGGGCGTCAAAGACTCAAACATAGAAATAGTGTTTCTATGGTATTGAGCTTAAGTGAGTCGTATCATGTGTGAGGGTGGATGTATCATATGCATTGAGATCATTCTAGAGGGCTCAAAGTGGTGGTTGAGAGAAAAACCTAAATGAGAAGCCAAAATGAGAAAAAACCCTAGGAGACCAGACTAGTTCGGGCCTCAGGGCCGGACTAGTCCGGTCATGCAGAGAAGTATGCTTTGGGACAGACTAAAGGTCTTTGGATGAATTCGGACTTGTTCGTATGGGTACGGACTAGTCCGTTCATCTCTTAGTACAGTTGGAGATAAGTCCTTGAAAACCGGACTTGTACGTTTTGGAACGGGCCAAAGCTCTTTGGCAAAGTTCAGACTTGTCCGTGGTGGTACGTACTAGTCCATTTGAGACTTAGTGAGATAAATCAAGAGAAAACCCTAGAGGGCTAGACTACTCTGCCCCTGTGGCCAGACTAGTCCGGCCATACCCAGCTGTGTCCGTTTTGGTACGGACCAAACCTTTCTATCATACTTCAGACTAGTCTATTTTGAACCGGACTAGTCCGTGTTGTCAGTGGCCATTTGAAATTCAAACGTTGGTGTGCACGTCATCTATTTTGTCGATCGATGATGTGAAATTTTCAGTGGTCCCAGAAGGCCGGACTAGTCCGTGGCACAGGGCCAAACTAGGCTGGGGTTGTCAGGACTCCTATAAAAGGGGGACCCCCGACCCCTATTTGACAACTCTTGAAGCCTAGCGCTGCCACAAGTGACCTAGAGCCTTCCAAAGCCTTCCACTCGTCCTACTAGCCCTCTAAGAGCAAATCTTGAAGAGATTAGGGTTTGGGGAGGAGAGTGAAGGAAGATCATCGCGCTTGGTCTCTTGATTTGATCTCTTGCACATTGTGTTATGTTTTGTGGCTTGTGTGAGTTGAGCTTCGTGTGTTCCTCATTGTATTGATTTGTGGGAGGCTCAACTTGTGAGCAGCCCTAATCAAACTTGGTGATTACCCATTGATATAGTGGAAACCAAACAGGCCATTGTAGTGGCTTGGTGAGAGAAGGGTCAAGTGAGACCCGATCCTTGTGTGGAATTCTCAACATGGATGTAGGCTTCTTCGTGGAGCTGAACCACGGGATAAATCGTGTCTCTCTTGTCGCTTTACATTTGATAATCACTAGAATTGCTTTTAGGGTTCATATTGCTCTTCACTTTGATCTTGTTGAAATCTTGTAACCTATTTGCATACAATTGTCAATCTAAGTTGCACTAGGTTACTATACATTGTATACATCTTTAGTGAACTTAAATTCCGCAAATAACTTGTAGAAATCAAGTTTTTAGGTTTTCACCCTGTGCTGAGCGGACTAGTCCGGCCCTGTCCAGACAAGTCCGGCCTTAGTAATTTAATCTTTTTTTATTAAGAAATTTCAGGTCTTATTGCCTATTCACCCCCCTCTAGGCGACTTTCAATTGGTATCAGAGCAGGCTTTCTCCACCAAGACTCTAACAACTCAGAGAAGAAATGGTCGGAAGGGGTGACGACAAGATTTCGGTGATTGTTGATGACACCAAGACTAAGAACGTCGATGTTCTTCAAGATGATCCAAATGAAGACGAAGAATTTTGTATGCTCAAGGCATGGCTTCGTGAGAAGCTCAATGTGCCCAAGAAGGAGATCAAGCCCATTGCTCCGATCAACGTCAACAATGGGAGTAGTTCAAAAGACTACTCTCGGTATCCTTACAACTATGAGCAACTAACCGCGAGCAATCACTATTTATCCATGTAGGATCGAAGAGCACATGAAAAGATACCAGAGGGGGGTGAATGGTAGATTAAAACTTTTTCAGCGGAAGCAATGAAAACCTCTTGGCAGAAAAATGATTTGTTACAGAAATCATGTGTGAGACTAATCTTAACGTGTTTTACCGTGACAAAAGTGATAGATATCAGATAGAATCAAGTCACGAAGATGACACAACAAGAATCACTCAAATCCGTCGAGAGGAACTCAAGTTACGATCGAAAGATCGAACAAAGGTCAATCTGTTGTACCGAGTAAAAAATAGATCTTTAATACTGCAAAGAAACTCGTGTAGATCAAAAACCACAAATCTAATGACCGTGAAATTTTGAAAGATGATAGATAATAAAGTTGTGAAGACAACCCAAAATGAATCACATCAATTGGATCTTTAAAACTCGAGTTATGATAAAACCGTTGTAGAAAGGTATTGTTGTGCAGAAACTCGATGAGAAAAACTTGACAGAAACAAGTCGGACGAACAAGGCACAAAAGTTCCTTTAAACTATGATCTTTATTCAATAGAACACAAGAGGAACGGCCCCAAAGTTGTATCTCACGAGCTCTGGGCTCCCTTGCTTATATAACCAGCCCTTAGGTCAACCCAATCTCAACTAGGACTCTAATCCTACTCAAATCACAAATCGAAACTTTACATAACTGCTTAGGACTCTTCTATACGCAGATAGAAGCAATCTTAAGACTTCCAAACACCTTATGAACGTATCCCACATTCCTAAAACAACTCAAATTCGTGACCCACGCGAAATCCTATCATAACCAACTCAAATCTTTCTATATTTGAGTCAAACACGACTCAACCGCAGCTTGAGTCCATAACCTAGTCGGTTGGACCTTTCTGACCAATTCTTTACGTCCACATCTCTTCATCACGTCACGAAACCATGTATCCATGTCCATGCATTCCTTGCACACGTGCAAACATCTTCCAACGACGTCCACGATACCTTTATATGCATTGTTCTTGATTCAATCATGCTGCACAACCTCCCGATCAACTCAACCACAATTCCTCCCGAACTTGGTTGTTGAACCTCATCTTTTCCCTAAGACTAATTCAATGGATCCCGTCACCAGACACATCTTGAACTCAAGCAACCCCTGCACGCGAATAAACAACCAATACTTCTGAGCACAAGTCCTCGACTTGACTCTCGTTAGTTCCGAAACTACAACATCTTACGTGAGCACCTCAAATAAGCATGTTGCAAACCATAGCAAAATGATATCAGCCTCAACCACCAAAACACACCAAAAACTTAGTAAAAGAATACTAAGCAACCTTTCCATAAGTGTAAAGCAAGTTCGAAACATTTCACAATAAAAGCAGGAACATTGCGATCAAGCTCTGAATCTTGCCAAAGCAAGACAACACCTAGCCGGGCAACCAAAGAGAAACCTTTCTTCTTGGTGTACGGAGCTGAAACAGTACTTCCTCCGGAGATCACCATGGGTTCTCTTCGAGTCCGGACCTTCAACGAAGCCACGCAGGACAAGCTCCGGCGTAAAGACCTGGACCTCGTAGACGAGGTAAGGTGCCAAGCGGCTGTTCGGAATGCACGATACCGCTAGGCATTCCAACACTATCATCAAAGGTTTGTGCGCAATCGACAGCTAGAAGAAGGCGATCTGGTGCTGCGAAGAATACTAACTCAAGAAGGGATGAACAAACTTTCCCCAAGCTGGGAAGGCCCCTTCCGGGTTATCAAAGTTTCCCGCCCCGAATGCGTTCGCTTGGCGACAGAGGATGGGATTCTGCTTTCCAATCTGTGGAACATCGAGCACCTCCGTAAGTTTTATGCTTAGCTACACGGAGGTTAGTTTGTTTGTATAAATTGTATCTCTAATAGTCCATGGACAGGGTCGGGAAGGGTCCTAGCGCACTTAACTTGGTCCTGTACTTTAGGTGTGTCTTTACCCTCCTTGGGTTAGATCAAGATGAATAGCACACTTAACTTGGTCATTGTACTCTAAGTATGTCCTTGTCTTCCCATGTAATTCAGACCTTAATGAGAAAACATTTTATACGGACAGACTCTACGTGCATTTCATTTGTACAAGCTCATTACATTTTGACCTTCTTGTCTATAACAATGTTGTGCAATCTCTTTGAAATTTATTCCGAGGTATTTATGTGATATATAAGTTGTGTTGGTAATCTTCTTTTGGGTTTTAGAATTGTTGTATGGTCTACTCGCCTGAAAACCAAAGCCAATGACAGGTCTGGAGTGTGCTATCTGAAAGTGCATCTAGGCATCCCCGTGGGTTTTGGATGATTGATGATGAAAATTAAGAGACTAATGAGCTGAGTTGATCTTAAGCATAGGTGTAATGGTTGAAATGAGACGAAAACCCTCAAAAAGAAAATATTGAAACGGGCGTCAAAGACTCAAGCATAGAAATTAGGGTTTCTATGGTATTGAGCTTAAGTGAGTCGTATCATGTGTGAGGGTGGATGTATCATGTGCATTGAGATCATTCTAGAGAGCTCAAAGTAGTGGTTGAGAGAAAACCTAAGTGATAAGCCAAATGAGAAAAAACCCTAGGAGGCCGGTCTAGTTCGGGCCTTAGGGCCGAACTAGTCCGGCCAGGCAGGGAAGTCCGCTTTGGGATGGACTAAAGGTCTCTGGATGAATTCGGACTTGTCCGTTTGGGTGCGGACTAGTCTATTCATCCCTTAGTAGAGTTGGAGCTAAGTCCCCGAAAACCGGACTTGTTCGTTTTGGAACGGACCAAAGCTCTCTGGAAAAGTTCGGACTTGTCCGTGGTGGTACGGACTAGTCCATTTGAGACTTGGTGAGATAAACTGAGAGAAGACCATAAAGGGCCAGACTAATTCGGCCATACCCAGCTATGTCCGTTCCGGGACGGACCAAACCTTTATGTCCTACTTCGTACTAGTCCGTTTTGAACCGGACTAGTCCGTGTTGTCAGTTGCCGTTTGAAATTCAAACGTTGGCGCGCACGTCATCTGTTTTGTCGATCGATGACGTGAAATTGTCGGTGGTCCTAGAAGGCCTGACTAGTCCGTGGCACAGGGCCGGACTAGTCTGGGGTTGCCCTGGTGGCAATGATTAGTTGTCGGGACTCCTATAAAAGGGGGACCCCCGGCCCCTATTTGACAACTCTTGAACCCTAGCGCCGCCACAAGTGACCTAGAGCCTTCCAAAGCCTTCCACTCGTCCTGCTAGCCCTCTAAGACTAAATCTTGAAGAGATTAGGGTTTGGGGAGGAGAGTGAAGGAAGATCATCGCGCTTGGGCTATCGGTTTGATCTCTTGCACATTGTGTTGTGTTTTGTTGCTTGTGTGAGTTGAGATTCGTGTGCTCCTCATTGTATTAATTTGTGGTAGCCTCAACTTGTGAGCAGCCCCAATCAAACTTGGTGATTGCCCATTGATATAGTGGAAACTAAGCAGGCCATTGTGGTGGCTTGGTGAGAGAAGGGTCAAGTGAGACCCGGTCTTTGTGTGGACTTCTCAACATGGATGTAGGCTTCTTCATGGAGCTGAACCACGGGATAAATCGTGTCTCTCTTGTCGCTTTACATTTGATAATCACTAGAATTGTTTTTAGGGTTCATATTCTCTTCACTTTGATCTTGTTGAAATCTGGTAACCTATTTGCATACAATTGTCAATCTAAGTTGCACTAGGTTATTATACATTGTATACATCTCTAGTGAACTTAAATTCCGCAAATAACTTGTAGAAATCAAGTTTTTAGGTTTTCACCCTGTGCTGAGTGGACTAGTCCGGCCCTGTCCAGACAAGCCCGGCCTCAGTAATTTAATCTTGTTTGGTTAAGCCATTTCAGGTCTTATTGCCTATTGACACCCCTCTATGCGACTTTCACTATCGACTTAGACTGGTCAGGCACCCTAAGTACGTCACTCTACCTATATCCTGGCAGGTCCCAGTAGGGCGAGTCCAAAAATATTCGAACCTAAAGATATTTCATCAATACACTTATGTTGTCATGTTAAATTCCTTAGGTTCTAAAAATTCAAAGAAGGATAATAAGTCGCAAACAAGCTATAGACAAGAGGACGAATTTTACTATTTTTCTTGTTTCTAATGCACAGGAAAAATGAATATTTGATGGCAATTTACTCGGTGATGGTGGATGCTGCCGGAGCACAAGCTCCGACAACCCCCAGCAGGCCCGACGTCGACGTTCTATGCGTTGACAGTGGGCGCCATCGAAGTTACCAAGCTCCGACAATCCCTAGGGGGCTCGCTGTCCGTGCAACAAAGGGTCCTGGAGATATCGGAGGCAATACTCGGAAATCGGAGCTACCATACTAGCTACATATTCGTAGCTATTGAGCTTTCCATACATTGTCTAAATCCTCATAGTAGATGCCTTCAATTCATTAAAGACATCTACCAGGGGGCAACAATATAAAAGGCAATGCATTGAAGACACAAAAAATGGAATTCAGAAGGATTTCGGATTTTATTCATTCAAAACAAGAGGATTACAAGATGAAGGCAAAAAAGGAAAAGTCCTAACTACTAGAGTTCATATTGAAGAATGAGGCAACTATTTGGGCAGCTTCTTGAATGTTGGCCCTGCTGGCTTCTTCCTCCTCTACAAAGGGTCCTTCGAACACCAGAGCTAAAGACATTTGGGGGTCCCAGATCTTGAAAAAGGCCAACACATATTCAGCAACGTTCTTGGCCAAGATCCTTCCTTCCATCTCCAGTTCGTCGATGACCACGTCACCCACGACTTCAAGCTTCTTGCCGGCGGAGGTCAATGCCACCAGTGCCTTGTCCATCTTCGGTTCCGGGTCAGCAGGACGTACCGAGCTGAAACCAAACGGCACCAGAGCTTCATTAGCTTGCCCCAAGAAATCCGAGACTTGTTGGGAATAAGTTGCTCTCAAGCTCCTAAGTTTCTCCAGTGACTTTCTGGCAGACGAAAGTTCTGCAGAACCTTCCTTGGAGAAGCGCTCGACTTCCTTAGCATGCTGCTGGATACCTTCAGCCATCTGCTTTTCTTAGTTACTGAGCTCTTTCTCTCGGAGGTGGATACGGTTCCTCTGCTCTGCCAAGTCATTCTCTTTGGCCTTCACCTTATCTTCCCTGGTGGAGATATCAGTCTCTCTTTTGGAGACGTTTACCGCCACTTGCCATATCCAATCCTTCTCTTGATTGCACCATAGATCGAATTATTCGGCGCGACCAGCCAAGCTTTTCTCTCCCAGTGACAGCCTCTGGGCGAGCTCCTCCTCCCTCTTCATGAGGTCTTCCTCTTTCTCCAGGAGCTTATCCTCCTTTTGATCGAGGGCTTGCTGGCGCTTGACAAGTTGCTCATTTAGCTCATTAAGGCTATCTAAGCGATTGTCGGCCACTTCACTGGCCTCCTTAGCATGCTCAAACAGCTCCCGAGTTTTATCATCAAGAGCCTTAATCATGGCATCTCTTTCACTGAGCACGCGATCTAACTGCGCCAGCCGAGCCTTCTCCTTGGCCACCCACTCCTTCTGGTCAGCCAGACGAGACTGCGTCAACTTCATCTCGAAATGAAGTCTATTGCGCCAACACTTAAGGTGTTCTGCTCTTCTTTGAGAATCTTGCTTTCATATTTGAAGGCAAGCTGGACCTGGCAAAGAATTGAGGAGGCATGGTCGATAGACAACACCAAAGGAATCGGCTTCGGGCCCGCTTGAGGTGCCTCTGCGGGCTCCATTGGGTCTTCCAACATTACTATCATATCCAACGACGCGAGCGTGTTCTCCAATAGCTCCATGTCACCAGGGCCAATCTCCGGGAGCTCATCAATATTTATCGCGAGAGAAAAAGGTCCCACCATGGGAGCTTCAACCTTCGGAGCTGATGAAGAGGGTCCCTCAGCTGGATCTTCAATCATCAGTTCAAAAGATGTAGGACCCGCAGCCCGATCCTCAGGTTGCGCCAGCTCAGACATAACCACCTCCGGATCTGTCGCTTCCGAAGATGGCATTGAAGCATTTGTTGGAGCTTCACCCACTTCTGGCGCCACTACCGGAGCTTCCACAGCAGGCTTCGAAACTGCTGGAGCTCCTACAAATTCTTCCTCTGTGTGGTACGGTCCTACCACGGGGTCTTCGGTTGCCAGCTCTGGACTCATCTCCATGACAGTCGGCGCCGGAGCTGTCGTGTCATCTGCCACCACCACAAGGAGAGAGGCAGGAGTCGGGGCAGGGCTTCAGCCGATGCAGCCTCTGGAGCCACTGTGCTGGTTCTCGACATTCTGGAAACAACAAGTAAGGAATTCAAGACAAACCAAGGAACAAAATCAAAACAAAAGTTAAAGAGTCGACTCTTACCTTAAAGTATTACTGCTCCAATCGGCGGGGATATTCTTCCTTGAACGCCTGGAACTAGAGCCCTCCGTCGTTGGTGTGGCGGACGCTCTGGGACCCAAACTTGGAGATGAGGTGGCAAATGGTGTTGCCACCTCTGGTACCTCCGCAGTCAGAGGATGTACTCCGGACCCAGAGCCACCAGTTGGCATCGGGGCAGGAGTTGACTCTCCGGAGCCAGCACCCCCTGCAGGCACTGGAGTCGAAGCACCAGCCGGAGCTGGAGGCACAATCATCACAAACCTAAGCCAAGGTTGAGGGGTCACTACTGTTGGAGCTTTCCTCACACTGCTCCCATCGCTCTTGTCAGCTTCCGCTTGCGACTAGGAACTTCAACAGGAGCTTTCTCTTTGCCTCGGTCGGAGGTTGAATTATGGGAGGTGAAGCTGTGGGACCTTTGCCTTTTCCACTGACTAGCGCAGGTCTGGAGCCTTTATGAGAGCAAGGAGCCTCGGGGATAACAATTCTTGTTGGAGGAGTGCCCCGACGCTTATTCACAAGACCCAGATCATCAAGTGATGGCATCTTCTTCCGGAGCTCCCTCCTGACATCTGGCACCATGTTTAGGGGCAGAAACTCTGCCGGGGTAGTCAGATCATCAGGGAAAATGTTCACATGCTGCAACTTTTGGAGATGAAGCTTCAAAGCCTCTTCATTCAAGTTGGATCTGATACCGATCTCAATCCAGTTGTCATCCATTTCTCCACTGAATGCCCATGGCGGCCACTCCCTCGTCTTGAAAGGACCCCACCGGTTAGTCAGGAAGTTGGCGATGACCATTAGGGGAGTCACTCCTCCTTCGACGCACTCTCGGATCCTTGTCAAGATTGGGTTGTACTCCTCTGATAGCGTTAGAACCACCTCCCAAGCATCAGTGTCAACGGCTAGAAGGCTGTCAGGCAGCTCCAGCATATCGTGGCAATCCACCGTGATGGTCACCCAGTCCTTCTTCTAGCTGTCCCACTTCCTGGAAGGGAATGTCTTCAGGTACTTGAGGGGCGAGTTCTTGCGCTTCACAATGTAGTAGAAGCCAAGAAACTCATTGCTCTTCCCGATTACATGGACTATGAATAAGGTACAAAAAAGCTCGATACAGGGTGGCACACCTACCCACATTTCACAAAAGTGGACAAATGTCGTCACCAGCAAGAAGGAGTGGGGGCCAAGGTGATGAAGCTGTAGACCGTAGAAGTCCAGCAGCATCAGCAGGAAGCTTGAGAAGGACGTGATGAGCCCCACCATGGCATACAACAAGAAGTAGGCGATTTCGCCAGGATTCTCTTCTTGAAGGGGAACTTGCTGACGCGAATCAGGTTGTTGAAGGAGTCGCTTGACCACCCCATGTAGGTGCGGACCTTCGACAAATCTTCATTTTTTTTATCCAGCTCCGAGGAAGTCCCAACTCCATTGCCACAAAGTGGAGCAGATGAGGAAGAAAGGTTGCAAGGGCGGAGAGCTCTAAGCGCAAGATCAAATGAAGGCGTAAAGAGTTCTCTTCCTCTGAGGACTTTCTCCCTTTGGTAAGCCTCTGCAACGCTGGTAACCGATACGAATTCCGTATTGGGAACTGGCGACCTTCAATTGCATGAGACCTGCACGCTAGGATCCCACACGTCATGTCAAAAAGGGCACGTGGCGATGTCATAACTCTTTGTCGTCGCCTCAACTGCCCAGAAAAAGACTTTGAAACCATGGCACAGGAATCTAAGATGGCCCCACCTTTGGTAGTATAACTTCACCCAGAGGGTCTCTCCCAGAGGTGGGCCCAGGAGCCATTGTCGGTACCCTAGATACCAGGTACCCCCTGATACTGCACTTAAAACCAAGGAGTTCCTATGTCCGAGTTGAAGACTTCTAAAGGCAACATGCGTCCTGCACTACAAGGCCCACATCCCACATTTGGGTAGCTCTGGTGCTACCACGTGTCCTGTGGGACCGGACCTACCTCCCTTCACTGGGAAGCTCCGGTACCGCCATGTGTCCAGCAATCCCCTACCTAACCCCCAGTAGAGGGAAGCTCCGGTGCTGCCACGCGTCAAGTGGCTCCGGACCTGCCTCCCCACAAAGGGAAGCTCCGGAGCTGCCACGTGTTGGACCTCTGGACCTAAGACTATAATGGGAAGACTACAGGATCTCCAACGGCGTGAACATTCAAGAGGCTATTTAATAGCCGTTACAAGACCTGATTAATGTGTCATTAATTCAGTATTAATGACACACGATCAGAGGACTATCAAGACAGGTAACGCCGCCATTAAGGCGCGTTATCACACTGTTAATCAGAGATTATACATGTAGATCGTGTATAGGTGGTTAATTACAGCCGAGGCTACCTGTCGGGCCAGGCATATACTGTAAGGCCAGACCTTAGCATATAAAAGGGTTGCGTCACACGGTACAGAACAACTAAGCTGACACACATACAAGCAACCACAAACACTCGCCATACACACATACTTAATCAACAACCACCCCGTAAAGTAGGGTATCACGCTCAGGTCGCCCGAACCACGTAAAAACCCCTGTGTCATCATCTTGTTCGTGATATTACGCGCCACATCCGAATACGAACCTATGCGGGCTACGCTTTAGTAGTACCGTCAACGTCCTATGCGTTGACAGTGGGCGCCGTCGAGGCTACCAAGCTCCGACAACCCCCAGGGGGCCCGCCATTGACGTTCTATGCATTGACAGTGGGCATCGTCGAAGCTACCAAGCTCCGACAATGCCCAGGGGGCCTGCCGTCGACATCCTATACGCTGACAATGGGCGCCGTTGAAGCTTCCAAGCTTCGACAACCCCCAGGGGGCCTGCTGTCGACGTTCTATGCACTAACAGTGGGCGCCGTTGAAGTTACCAAGCTCTGACAACCCCCAGGGGGCCCGCTGTCGACGCAACAAAGGGTCCTTGGAGGTATCGAAGGCAAGACTCAAAACTCGGAGCTACCATACTAGCTACAAATTCGGAGCTATCGAGTTTTCAATACATCGTCTAAATCCTCATGGTACCTGCCTTCAATTCATTAAACAGATCTATTAGGGGGGGCAACAATATAAAAGGCAATGCATTGAAGACACAAAAAGTGGAATACGGAAGGTTTCTAAGTGTTAATGTGACACTTCCCCAAATCTGCTAAGGAGCAGCCCGCCTCAATCAAGTGTTCTAGCAGATGAGAGTATGACACGATGTTTTTTTCGTGGTTTGGGCCTCAAGAAGCGTAACGCCCTACTCCACGGTGGACTGTATTGGGGATTGGATGTCTGGTGTTTTGGTCCTTTGTAATGGTGGTGGTCCAGTTCTTTTATAGACAAGGCCAAATTCCATACAAGTGGGGTTCCGACGCCAGACAGGTGGTCCTGGGGCGATCTTATATTAAAGATTTAAGGCTTCTCGCATAAGATTGCTCTGACCAAGGCAGTGAAGACTCACCGTCTTGCTGCCTCTCTTGTCAGTAGCCCATGCGCCGTTGCTGACGGTGGCAGAAAGTGTCCCGTCAGCCTGTCTTGTTGCTGCAAGCTACCCACTTGGCCGAATGGGATAGGCCTGCAGAGCCTTCACTGTGATGTGATTGGTCATAGCGGTCTTTGACCGTTGGCGTGCTCCGTGTTGTGCACCGGAGGTGGGTGTGCATCTTTAATGCTTGACTTGAGTAGGGCGCACCATCCCTTAAGTCCTGCATCTTACCATTTGAGGCGAGTTGCAGGACACGTGGCAGCGTCGGGGCTGATCCCCGTTGAGGAGGTCAGCCCCAGTCCTCCGTGATGCGTGGCAGCTCCGGGGCTCGTTAGGGGATGTGGCAGCTTTGGGCCCTTTCCCTTCGGGGGTGCTGGACCTGGTGCTCGGTGCTATGTGGTTGCACCGGGGCTGTCCACCAAGGATGGGTGAGGTCCCGTCCCTACACGTGGTGTCTCGGGAGCCCGCCATCCCGGAGGAGCCAAGTACCATCTCCAAGCCTACGTGGCAGCACTGGAGCTCAATTTGAGGGAGGCTAAGGTCTTGGTACCTATGGAACACGAGGCGATTCCTGATGTGCATTGGTGTCTTCATCTTGTGTGCGAGGGTACCCCGTCTGCAGGGTACCGACAGTGGCCCCTGGGTCCACCTTGGGGCGTTGTGAAGAGCCCAAAGGTGGAGCCCTTTCCATGTTTTCCCGCACTGTGCTTTGAATTCTATCTTGGACAGCCAAAATGGTGGGCACTTCTGCCAATCGTCGCCACGCGTCCTCTTCTGGTTGATAGACTACGGCGACGAGATCTTTGCTTGTTGCGATATCTCTGTCTTCTGCAGCGCCTTTAACCGCGACAGTTCTCGATGCAGCTATAGCGCTTTTGCTCGCTCTGCCATTACAGGAGTCAATTCAGCGGCTTCCTCAGGCTGCTGACCGTCTCAGCCAGTGCGTCAGAGTGTGGACGTAGGACCCATTGTGATTGGTGTCGCGTGTTGAGTGGTGCAGTCTGAACCTTCGCTCTGAGTACTCAGGCGTCGCGGGGTGATCAAAAAGGAAACCTTTGTTAGAGGAACGGTTCCTTCCTTACTCAAACCCTGCAGCCTAAATTTCCGCCTTCTTCCTTGAGCGCCCGATCCTTCTTCACCCCTTAGCCAAAGCTCTCACCTTAGCTTTATCAAATGGCTTCCATGTTGCCTCCTTCCCGCTTCCGGTCAGCAGGAGATCTGGTGCCGATGAGGCGACTTCTCGACTGGGCGGCTTCAAAGTGCGAATGGATGATTCACTGAGGGTCTCCCGATCTTCGGGATCTTTGTGACAATGAGACTGTTCTCTTCGTCGCCTACGCCACTGCTGGGCTCGCACTCCCATTGTCAAGGTTCTTCCTTGCAGTGCTTGGGGAGTACGGGCTGCAGCTTCACCACCAGTCGCCAAACTCCATCGCCTTGGTCGCCGTGTTCGTCCACCTATGTGAGGCGTTTGTGGGCTGCCCGCCCACGGTGGAGCTATTGCGGTATTTCTTCATGATGAAGACAAATGGAAGGAGTGTGACGACCCAAGTGGGGGCCTACTACTTCCGTCATCGGGACAAGACCTCCCGGGGTTATATTGCCTCGTTCAAAGGGGGCAAATGGAGCGATTGGAGGGAAGACTGGGTGATCGTGAGGACTAATCCCCATGCCTCGCTGAAGATGTTGTCCGACGGTCCAGGCTCCGACCCTACCACATGGGAAGCATTCCAGGGGTTGCCAGAGGAGTATAAGTCTCGCCCTGAGGAGGATCTGGTTCTTGGCTGGCAAGGGTTTGACCTCCATGATGGTGTTGGCATACTTCTTGCTCTGCCGTACCGCTCCCCTCTAGCAGCGTCTGCACGGGGCCTGCATCTACATCGGCGAATATGACCAATGTCGACTAGTCCAGACACCCCAACTCCCAAGATGCTGGAGGAGATGTTGAAAACGGTGACCTTTGACGTTGTTGACGATGAGCACGTCTCCATTCCGGATGACTGTCTGCCCCCCTTTGTGATTAGTGGAAGAGAATCGACCTCTGTGGCGATTCGACGAGGGTAGGGTTGGTGAAGACCCGGTCCTCCGTGGACTCCTCAATGTGGACATAGATTTTCTCAATGGAATCGAACCACGAGATAAAAATCTTCTGTCATACTCATTCTTACTTTTCATCATACTCTAGGGTTTACTCGATCTTATACAACTTACGTTAAAACATCAAAACCAAAGTTAGTTTGTGCCATACCTAGTTTCATTGACGTAAAACATTCAAGTTACAACTTAATTTCCGCTGCATAGAGTACTTGAATTGAAATCATTGATCAAACTTGATCAATCTAGTCCGCGCACACCGGACTAGTCCGCACCCTACCGGACTAGTCCAAATTTTCTGTATTTGATCAAGTTGCTAAGTGTTTCAGGATCCGACGAAAGTTCAAAAAGCTTATTCACCCCCCCCCCCTCTTGGAGACATTCAATTGGTATCAGAGCAGGACTCTTCAAAAGAGACTCATCCCTCGAAGAGAAGATGTCGGACATTAAGGATGTGCAAAAGAACTTCAACCAAGAGAAGTTTGACGATGAGAAGACTCAGAAGTTGGAGAAGCTCCTCGACACCATCCAAGACTGCGAGAATGATGATGAGGAGACGCTTGAACTCAAGGCACTCCTAAGGAAGAAGGCACTCTCCAAAGGAAAGATTAAGAGCGAGGATGAAAAGAAGAAGAAGGGGAGTAGTCACACCCACTACTCCTGATATCATTTTAACTATGATCAGTTAAATTCAAACAATAATCATTACTTGTCTATTCCTCTAGGGAAAGCCCCATACTTTGATGGCAATGATTATTCAATGTGGAGGCAAAATATGAAAATGCATCTCATATCACTTAACCCCAGCTTGCGGCATATAGTGTGTACAGGGATAGATATCCCGGATGACGATGAAGAGCTCACACCAAGCCAAGAACAGGCTATTCATCGGAACGCTCAAGCTGCATCTGTCATAACATCATCACTAAGCCGAGACGAGTTCACCAAGGTGGATGGGACTCGAAATTGCTAAGGAGATATGGGATACTCTACAAAACGCACATGAAGGCGGTCATCATGTGCGGGAGGCCAAGATGAAATGATCGAAGACGAATTGGGAAGATTCACCATAGAAGAAGATGAGTCACCGCAAGATATGTACAATCGGTTGAAGAACCTCATCAACAAAGTTCGAGCATATGGAAGCATGATGTGGAATGATCACAAGGTGGTGAAGCTAATTCTAAGAGCCTTCATGCCTCACAATGTAACCCTATGCTCGATGATTAGAGAAAGTCTCGGGTATCGGAAAATGACCCCGGATGAACTGCTTGGAAAGATTATCAATTTTGATATGATGGAGAAACAAGCAAAGCATGTCAAAGAGATTGCCGACCTTACTCGACAAAGAAGAAAGGAGTCGTTTTGAAGTCCACTTGTAAGCCTGTGACCAAAGAAGCTCGAGAAGCTCAAGAAGAAGACGACAGCGACAATCAAAGCAGTGACATTGATGAAGAAGATATGATCCTATTCATAAAGAAATTCAAGAAGATGATGAAAAGAAGACAAGGTGGTAGATCAAATTAAGGAATACATAGAGACAAACCAAGACCGAAGATGAGGCACGCTTGCTATAACTGTGGCGAATACGACTACTTCATAGTTGATTGTCCTCATGAACAAAACAAGCGGAAGACCATGGACAACAAGCCTCAAACCAAGAAGATGTTCAAGAACAAGAAGTAATTCGGGCAGACACATCTAGGGAAGGAATGGGACTCAAATGATGTGTCCTCATCCGAAGATGAAGAGGAGATGGCTACCATAGCCATCACGAAGCCAACCAAGAAATCCGCCCTCTTCCCAACCATTGGCGCATAGTAGGACACCGATCGTAAGCGTCTAATGGCCAAGGAAGGTAACAGGCAAATCTTCCTCCTTGCATTCCTTTAAAAGTGATAGTGATAACTCTAGTGATGATGAAGATATGCTCGTTGGCTTAGATAAGAAAATTGCGGCTAAAATGAAATTTGTAATTGATAAGCTTGTTGATAAGGAGGAGCTAGTTGATCGTCAAGAAGATATGATCATCCTCCAAAAGGAAGAATATCTTAAGATCAAAAAGCTCCTCGAGCTTGAAAAAGAGCAAAGCAACTCACTGGAACTTGAGTTAGCTTCAAGCAAGGAAGCTTGTTTGAAGCTAGAAGACTCAAACATGGCTATCAAGGATGAACTTGCTAACTTAACCAAAGTTAACAAGAGTCTTGAGGTACAAGTTGTGTCACTCAAGTCAGGTGGTTCTTCATCCGCTTCAAGCCCACCTTCTCAACATATAAAATCTGAAACTACTATTGCTTGTGTATGTGCTAAAATTGACACTAACTTGAAGGAGAAGTCAAACTTGACAAAGGACAAGCATCCTTCCTGAAGTGGCATACTTGACAAGGAGAAGGTCAAGTATGCACGCAGTGCATACTTGGTCACAAGACCTCCTAATGTCAAATATGGCATTGGGTATTCTTATGGTGAAAAGCAAAATGTTAGAAGCCACAAGAATAACGAGGAACGCATTGCCTTTGTCAAGGGAAACTCCTCTCAAGCTAGAAAACCTAATAATGTTGATAAGTCCAAAAATGTTAACACATATGAACAACAACTATTGTTTAGAACCTTTGACGCATCATATGTTCTAATGAAAAATAATCTTGGTAGAGTTTATGCTAAACATGTTGGGCCATGCCATGGGAACACCAAGTCCCATGTGTGGGTGCCCAAATCACTTGTGACTAACCTCAAAATACCCAAGCAAGCTTGGGTACCTAACACCAAAGCATAATTTGTTTTTGCAGGCTTACTCCTCCGGTGGAGCAAAATGGATGCTAGATAGTGAATGCACTAACCACATGACCGAATAAAGAAGGATGTTCGTTGAATATGAAGAAAATGAAGATCCTAGCGGAGGCATCTATTTTGGCGATAACAGTCAAGGAAGGGTGCTCGCTACAAGTAAAATTGTGATTTCGTCTCAACACACTCTTTCTCATGTTTTACATGTCGATTCCCTAGATTATAACCTTCTATCCATATCGCAATTATGTGATAAGGGTTATAATTGTTTGTTCACTAATGAGGGTGTGACCGTCTTTAGAAGGAATGATAACTCAATTGCATTCAAGGGCGTGTTAAAGGGAAAACTTTATCTAGTTGACTTCAACAAAGATAAAGCCGAACTTGACACATGGTTGATTGCAAAGACCAACATGAGTTGGCTATGGCATAGACGGCTAGCACATGTTGGTATGAGGAATCTTCAAAAACTTCTAAAAGGCGACCACATCCGTGGTTTAAAGGATGCTGTTTTTGAGAAAGAAAGGCCTTGTAGCGCGTGCCAAGCCGAAAAGCAAGTAGGATCACCCCATCCCGTGAAGAACGTCATGACTACAACAAGACCGCTCGAGCTCCTTCACATGGACCTATTTGGTCCAATTGACATAAGCATCGGCGGTAACAAATACGGTTTGGTAATTGTTGATGATTTTTCGCGCTTCATGTGGGTTTTCTTTTTGCATGATAAGACAGAAACTCAAGGAACCCTCAAGAAGTATTTCAGCGTGCCCAAAATGAATTTTCATTGAAGATCAAGAACATATGAAGTGACAATGGGACGGAGTTCAGGAACACCCATGTTGAGAAATACCTAGATGAGGAGGGGATAAAACATTAATTTTCAGCACCGTATTCCTCTCAACAAAACGGAGTAGCCGAAAGGATGAACCGAACCCTCATAGAGATGGTGAGGACAATGCTCGATGAGTACAATACTTCGGATTGGTTTTGGACTGAAGCGATTAACACCGTTTGTCATGCCATAAACCGACTCTATCTCCATCGCCTACTAAAGAAAATGTCATATGAACTACTCACCGGTAACAAGCCGAATATTTCCTATTTTCGAGTTTTTGGTTCTAAACATTATATTTTGAACAAGAAGCCTAGGACTTCAAAGTTCGCTTCGAAGTCTGATGAAGGTTTCTTGCTTGGCTATGATTCAAACTCTTACGCCTATCATGTTTTCAACAAGGTCTCCGGACTTGTTGAAGTAGCCCGTGGCGTAGTGTTTGATGAAACTAACGACTCTCAAAAAGAGCAAGTTGATCAATGTGTGCTAGATAGATAAGAAGATCCATGTCAAGCATTGAGAAGAATGGCGTTTGGCGATGTTCGATCACAAGCGCCACCAAGAAGCTGAACCACAAGTTGAGATAAATGATCAAGAGGGAGCTTCTACACAGGATCAACCTCATGAAGATCAATGCGACCAACAAATCAATAAGGGCAACAATCTAGGGGGAGAAGAAGATGATCATGAAGATTCAAGACCACAAGTGCCACATCCAAGAGTACATCAATGCATCCAAAGAGATCACCCTGTCGACAATATAATCGGTGACATCTAAAAGGGAGTAACAACTCGATCTCGTATAGCTAACTTTTGTGAACATTACACTTTTGTATCCTTTTAGAACCACACAGGATTGAGGATGCATTGAAAGATCCGGATTGGGTAGTGGCGATGCAAGAAGAACTGAACAACTTCAAACGAAACGAGGTGTGGGAACTTGTCGAAAGACCCAAGTTCAACATCGTCGGCACTAAATGGGTCTTTTGCAACAAGCAAGACGAACACGTTGTGGTGACAAGGAACAAGGCGCAACTTGTGGCCAAAGGATATTCACAAGTTGAAGGTTTGGATTTCTACAAAACTTTTGCTCCCGTAGCTAGGCTTGAATCGATTCGAATATTACTTGAATATGCTACTCACCATGATTTCAAGCTCTATCAAATGGATGTGAAAAGTGCCTTCCTCAACGGACCAATCAAGGAGGAGGTGTATGTGGAGCAACCTCCCGGATTTGAAGATCAAGAGTTCCCCGACCATGTGTTCAAAATGTGTAAGGCTCTCTATGGCCTCAAACAAGCTCCTAGAGCTTGGTATGAGTGCCTTAGAGATTTTTTGATTGAAAATGGATTTAATATTGCAAATCTGATTACACATTGTTTACCAAGAATTTTTACAATGATCTATTTATCTGTCAAATTTATGTTGATGATATTATATTTGGTTCAACTAACAAATCCTTTGTGAAGAATTTAGTAAGATTATGACAGATAGATTCGAGATGTCAATGATGGGATAATTGAGATATTTATTGGGATTCCAAGTGAGGCAACAAAAGGAAGGGGCGTTCATAAGCCAAACCAAGTATACTCAAGACATATTCAAAAAGTTTGGAATGGACAAAGCGAAGCCTATAAAGACTCCCATGGCAACAAATGGACACTTGGATCTCAATGAAGACGGACCAAATGTGGATCAAAAGGTATATCACTCCATGATTGGCTCCTTACTTTATTTATGTGCATCTAGGCCAGATATTATGTTGAGTGTATGTTTGTGTGCAAGATTTCAAGCCAATCCTAAGGAATGTCATTTGACAGCCGTAAAAATGATCTTGCGATATTTAGTTCATACACCCAACCTAGGCCTTTGGTATCCTAAAGGTTCAAAGTTCAATCTCATTGTATACTCTGATGCATATTATGCCAGATGCAAAGTAGATAGAAAAAGTACCTCCGGTACTTGCCAATTCCTAGGTAGATCCCTAGTTTCTTGGTCCTCCAAGAAACAAAACTCCATTGCCTTATCCATGGCCGAAGCGGAGTATGTTGCAGTCTGGAGTTGTTGTTCACAACTCCTTTGGAGGCGACAAACTCTAAGGGATTACAGTTACAATATGAGCTGTTTTCCACTCCTTTGTGACATGAGAGTGTAATTAAGATTGCCCATAATCCCATTGAGCACTCTAGAACTAAACACATAGACATCCGGCATCACTTTTTTAGAGATCATTCAATGAAAGGCGACATAACCATTTCCCATGTCAATACCGAATGACAACTAGCTGACATCTTTACCAAGCCACTTGATGAGAAACGTTTTTGTGAGCTCCGAAATGAACTAAATATCCTTGATGCTCGGAATGTGGCTTGAAAGCTTGCATACCTGTATGACATCTTCAAAATCTATTGATTATGTTATGAAAATCATCTCTCTCTATTTTCTCCAAAAATCTATGTTAATTACTTGATGTTGGTGAATTATGGTCATAGCTTGATTGTTGTATGTTTACTGATCATATTCATCAAGATTATTTGTGTGTTTTGCCCCCTATTTTCTTTGTAAGCACCTTCGAATATATACGAATGGTCTAACTGCTTGTGTTCTGGTGACCACGGACTAGTCTGTGGTTACCCGGACTAGTCCGCACAATGCAGACTAGTCCGAAGAGTTCTGGTAGTCCGGACTAGTCCGGTCCGACCACGTACTAGTCCGATTTTTTGACTCCATAGCCCTAGGGCCGCCAAAACCTAATCTTCTTCATCATCACAACTCACCTCACGTTCTCTCTCCTCACTCAAGTGCCCCAAAGGTGATTTGGCGATTTCTCTACCAAATCTTCTTAAATCTCCGTGGGAAACGATCTTCATCGCAAGGGGATCGAGGACCCCAGACTTGTCCGCATCGAAAACTCCTCAGACTCTGTGAATCGAAGGATTTGGTAAATTTTCTCCCAAACCTTGGAACCTTTGATTTCTTTTGTTTTGGACCAAATAGCTTAGCTCCTCTAGTCTATAAATGATTCCTTGGTGTATTTCAATCATCCCTTGTCACTTTTGCATTGAGAAACTCTATTGCCTTTTAAGTTGGGGTTTGAGCAATTGAATATCGGATTAGTCTGTTCTCAGTGCGCACAAGTCCGGTACTATGGACTAGTCCGCACCTGAGCACCAGAAAAGTCCGATTTTTGACTGGACACAACCCTAATTTCCTTCTACTCAATGCATTCCCTTGTCATCAATCCTTATCTATGTCATGTATAACCTCCTTGTCAGGACAATGTCGAATGAAAACATCTCCGACTTTGAAGACGAGATGGATCAAGATGTGTTGTCGCGAGTCTTGGAGTCTCGCGCTAACAAAAGGCAAGAGCGCGCTGCCGAGCCTTCGCCCACTCCACCTAGGATGCGGCGGAAGGTTCTGGCCAAGAAGCCAGCTTCGAAGGCTCAAGATATGGCTGGTTCTAGCTCAAAAGCTCATCGCCAATCCAAAGGGAAAGGCAAAGGGATTGCCTCTGGCCCGATTGGCCCTCTCAAGATGAGTGCTCCAAAGCAGAGGAATAGAGACCCCTAGGAAGAAAAATTCAATGCCAAGGGGAGTGATGTGGCTTGGAAGTTGAGGAAATTTAATGCATACAGCAGTAGCAAGAAGGCAGCTGATCCAAAATTCTGGAGCAACTTTCACGCGGACTACTATAGTACCGTGTATCTCTCGATGAAGACTCCAGTGGTCCGCAGCCAATGGATCGACTGGGCACACTTTGAGAGAAAGAGCTGCCTAGCCTTTGATGAAGTGATACAGGCTGTGGAGAGATATGGCATCAAGGACTTGTTTGCTTTCAGGTGTAACTAGAATGTTGAGATCATCGCTCAATTCTATGCAACCTTCTACTTTGCCAGCGATGAAGAAGCAAGAGTGACTTGGATGACACATGGATCCAAGATGATGAGTTTGCAAGACTACTGCATCTTGAGGACACTAGCAACAATGAGCTCATCATTCACAACATTGGTGTCTTGGAGAAGGATAAGATGGAGTTTCTCTATGATACCCGCCTCAAGTACAACCCCCCTTCAACCAAGAACATGAAGCCCTTCTTCATGGTTCTCAATAGAGTGCTCCAGAAGACGATTGCTCCTAAGGATGGATATGTTGAGAGTGTCCAGGGTTACTTGAGAACCTAGATGAAAGTGATTAGCAATAAAAGGAAGTTTGACATCTTTGACTACATATGGAATGATATGGTGAACATCTCTTGCACCCCTAACCGTTCCTGTGGCTATGCCCCTTATATCATGTTCATGATAGAAAAGGTCACAGGGATCGAATTTGTGAAAGATGTTAGCACACAGCCTTGAGGCCTTAGAAACCATCTCAAGTTGTTCTTCCCACTGCTCCATCTTCTGTGTCGAGTGAAGAGGCTCCGAGGAGAGCTTAAGGAGATGCAAGGCCTGAATCTAACACTAGGTCCCCTCCTCACAAAGGGTCTCCTAGTGGCATTATGAAGTACCTAGCTGCTATTTTTGGCTCTTGTCGAAGACTGAGGTGAAAGTTCATAAGTTGAACAAGGCAAGGAAAGATGATATGAGATACATGAAGCAAAATGTCAAAACCATATGCCAGAAGCTGGAGATTGAGCCTATTGGGTCTCCTATTATATTCGAGGATTCTCCTTCTGACTTCTCGGAGCTTCCACCTCTATCTCCCTCCGAGCTTGCATACTTCGGCATTGGGGGCACGACAAGTGGTTCTCATCCTCCTCCTCCTCAGCCTGATGATGAGGACGATGATAGGACCGACAGCAAGGAATGAGTTGACGGCAACTTCTAGATCCCTCCTCTCCTTCTTTTTGGTGCCTTGATGCCAAAGGGGGAGAGATTGAGGGGGAGTCACAGATCCTAGCAGTAGGTTGAGAGATGAGAGCTCAATTTGTGTTTCTTTTGGGTTGTAAAACTTTGATTATGCTCTCTCAAGCTTTTGGACATGTGTTGTGAAACATGACTATGTTATACTTATGATCTATGTCTTATGCTCTGAATTTGATATTCATGCCTAAAAATCTTGATGTTGTCATGATTATTCCATTTACCTCATTCATCACGATTATTGCTCACACACACTTAGTTTTGCATCCCACCACAAAGAGTGCACATATGTCCTACATCTGCATTGCCTATTTTGTTACAAGTTCATATGTGCACACTTTATGAAAATCTGAATTTTTGTCATATTTGTGAAGTCTCAATTGGTTGTCATCAATCACCAAAAAGGGGGAGATTGAAAGTGCATCTAGGCATCCCTTGGGGATTTTGGTTAATTTATAACAAACAAATGAGATCCTAACAAAATTTTTGAGATGAGCGCATGTTTTAATGAAATTATGAAGAAAGCGCGAAAAGAAAGGAGAATGAGGAATATATATGGAAAAGAGCTCAAGAGCTGAATAGTTAGATCATTGTGTATGGAGTTTGTTGGAGAAACACACCCCAAGAGCTCAAGCCCAAAAAATTTCACTCACTGCACAATTCACAGGAAAAACGGACTAGTCCGATATGACCACGGACTAGTCCGATATGTCTCTTACTAGAAACACATAAGTCTTCCCAGTGCGGGCTTGTCCGCTAGTACACCTGTTTTCACAGCACCAGACTAGTCCGATATCTTTCTGACTAAAAACGGACAAGTCTGCCCCAGTGCAGACTTGTCCTCAAAACTTCACAATTTGTATAAAAACAGACAAGTCCGATATCACCATGGACTAGTCCGAAAACTCTCTAACTAAAATTGGACAAGTCCTCCCATTGCGGTCTTGTCCTAAATGCTACATGAGGTTCACCAAACCGGACTAGTCCGAATACTTCCAGAGTCCAAATCGGACTAGTCCGCCCTTGGCCGGACATGTCCAATATATCAGAACACTTAGGGTTTTTCCACACGCCGCACACCGGACTAGTCCGGAGTCCACCACGGAGTAGTCCAGGCATCGCAAACCCTAACGGTAAATTTTGGAAACCCTAGTATAAATACAGGTATACAGCCCTACAACCATCATGCTCGACCCCCTGCACTGTCACACCTTCCAAGAGCCTAGAATGCACGTCTGTCCACACAATCTAACCCTAGAAAGATCAAATATTCGAGGATTGGTCATTGATCAAAGGAGAGATCGTAACACCCTCATTTTCATCCATCATGCATTGCATACATTCTAATATACGTCTAACATTAATCCACATAAAAAGGAACAAGTTTAAAATGAATTAGAAACAAAACCACACTAAAGAATTCTAGGAAGTGTGTACTAGTCCGATTTTAGTGCGTACTAGTCCGATTTATCTCTGACTTCAAACGGACTTGTCCATTTTGCTGCGGACTAGTCTGTTTTTCCCTCTGGACACTTTCGGACTTGTCCGATCCTGTGTGGACTAGTCCGGTGTTCTAATTCCTTGTAAATTTCGCTAATTCCCTGGATTTGTCCGTACTAGTCCGGTTTTCCAACGGACTTGTCCGTTTTTCCCTCTGACTAAAGTCGGACTTATCCGATTTTTTGCCAGACTTGTCTATTTTCCCCCTCTGGAAAAGTTGGACTTGTCCGATGTCCAGTCCGGACTTGTCCTATATCTCTCTGACCAACTTTGGACTAGTCCGGTCCTTTTCGAACTTGTCCGATAAATCGTGACTCCGATTTGAACTTTTGTTTCACAACTTGTTTCTTAGATTTTACGTTAAGTGGGCCTAGGGACATCGTGCCTAACTCCTTTAGAGCCCATGAGGGACTTTGAACCGGCCCCTACTCCTCTCAAACTCGAAATCCATCTAACCCTAGCCTCCACCTCTATATAAACAACCCCACCCCTTGACTTGACATATATTTGCCAATTTTCCACCTCACCCAAACTCTAGCTCGTAAATAGACGCCACCAAGGAGAGAGAAGGAGATCTAGATCAAGAAGAAGAATAAGAGGAGGGAACGAAAGAGGATCAAGATCTCCATCAACTTCGCGTTCTTCGTCAACTATTCACCATCAAGTTCTTCATCAACCCTAGATCTTCAAGATCCAAGTGTTGCCTCCAAGATCCTTGATTCTTTGGAGTTCTAAACACCTGGTATACCTTCTACTTCCTTTTCCTTACGTGAATTCAACCCCGTTTCTCCAAGTTCACGTCGACCTAGAAAACCCTAATCCGCTGTTCTTGCGTAGTGCGGACTTGTC
This sequence comes from Tuctoria greenei, assembly GCA_036927565.1. Lineage (NCBI taxonomy): Eukaryota > Viridiplantae > Streptophyta > Magnoliopsida > Poales > Poaceae > Tuctoria > Tuctoria greenei. The sequence goes on from JAYESD010000002.1 coordinate 184,392,536, forward strand.
CGGTCACCAGCGAACTAGTCCGATTTTCCTGGTTAATTTCTGTTGAATTAATATTAAATATTATTCAAATCAAATCCAAACATGTATAAACTTATTAAAATCAATTAGAACTAGTTAGTGATCATTAAAGGCAACTCATTAACAAGTTACACCTTGCATTTGCATTAATCATGCATGTCATGTCATATTGAGTAATATATGTGTATCTATTGATTGTAATTCTTGTTTTGTATGTTTATTGTGCGGATTAGACAGATTTGCGCTAGAGAGTGTCGAGGAGGATCTCCAGCACCAAGAGTTTGAAGGCTTTGATCCGAACCAATCCTAAGAGCAAGGCAAGTGTCCTTGAAGCATATTTATCCTGTTTTCTAGAATAAATGTTTTGTTTGCAAAACTGCATGCTGTGTCAATTTGATGGGAATCCTATGATAGGAAGTTTACTCACTTTGTTTAACCACCCATGTCACCTGGAATTCATGGTAGAGAGTCGGGAAGGGCTTTTTACCCTTTTTGCTTTGCTTAATTAATAGGGATGGGATGACAACTATACCACTTAACTTAATTATGCATTTATGAGAATTGGTAAACATGAACTGGTTAATGTGATGTGGTAATGGGTGATCTAAGCAAGTCTGGTATGTGGATGGGTTGGAAGTTATGGTGGTTTTGCTTGCTTTAGATCTAAGGACCAGTTCATGCGAGAATAAACCAGGACTAAAGTGCCATCATGAGGCCAAGTATGGGTGCGGCGTAGCTGATTAATTAGGGTTTTGCTAGTGTTGTTTGGATCATTAAGGTGCTCAGGGAAGGGGTAATCGGATTGGGTTTGTTGTTGATTGGTGGGACTACCCTGGGATCCGAATGGCTCAAGAGGGGGCCCTTGCTTGAAGATGTGCTCAGTTGGAGGCATCGCCAACGATGAAACCTCAGTGTGGTCTAAATAGGTTAGTAATCCCTTTGTAAAGGCTATTTTATAATCTCTTGGCAATACACCAAAGGAAGTGTAATTGGCGTAAGGGAGGTTCTTCAGTTGCCGACGGGTGATGAAATCAAAAACACGTGGGTAAAGTGGTACAAACTCTGCAGACTCTAATTAAAACTAACATGATAGTCGTGCTCCCAGTTATGAGCACCTGGACAACTTCCATGATTAGAGGGAAATTTGGATTTTTGATGATTGGTAATGGTTATGGCTGGTTGTGGATTCAATTCTGGTATTGGATATGACTGATGGTAATAATCTGGTATATGGATGATGGTAATGAAATATGGACTGGTATTATGATATTTATATGGTTTATGATGGGTTTTCTTCACATACATATAACAGATTGCTTGTAAAATGTTTTAATGTACTTTTCAGCACTTAGCCATTATTATATTCGTCACTTGTATCAGCTACATGTCATACTTTCCACACTTGCTGAGTACGACATGTACTCACCCTTGCGATTCCCCCACCAACAATTGCAGGTCAGGATTGGGAGTATAACGATGATAATGCGGAGTTCTAGGCCGTGTCTACCGTCAGCTTTGGCTGTGGAGTGTTGGAGTTGCGTTATTCCTTTTGCTTAGTTGCTTAATTAGTTTATTTCCGCTGCATTAGTTGAAACCTGTCATTAATATTCATTAGTGCTTGTATTCGAGGATATTATGAATTGTGTAATAAAAAGGGTTAATTAATCTTGTTTTGTGGTAATTTTCTGTATATCCTTTTTTGATTGAACTCGTGTATGTGTTGAACGTCCTGGGCACACATATGTGTTCACTTGGTTCATTTTTGGAACCGGGTATCACAGAGACTCATTCTACACGTCTTGAGCTCTTGGGTTTGAATCTCTCACACACTCTTGTTGTTTTATTGCATATATTTCAAGTGTGTTTGGTGGTGTTTTCAATTGTAAATCTTGGGGAGCCCTCAACTTGTGAGGAGGTCCCTTGAACACGGTGATTTGCCCCCCTTTGTGATTAGTTGAAGAGAATCAGCCTCCGTGGTGGTTCGACGGGGGTAGGGTTGGTGAAGACCCGGTCCTCCGTGGACTCCTCAACATGGACGTAGATTTCCTTTGTGGAATCGAACCACGGGATAAAAATCTTGTGTCATACTCGTTCTTACTTTTCATCATATTCTAGGGTTTACTCGATCTTATACAACTTACGTTAAAACATTGGAACCAAAGTTAGTTTGTGCCATACCTAGTTTCATTGACGTAAAACATTCAAGTTACAACTTAATTTCCGCTGCATAGAGTACTTGAACTGAAATCATTGATCAAACTTGACCTAGTCCACGCACACCGGACTAGTCCGCACCCTACCGGACTAGTCCGATTTTTCTGTATTTGATCAAGTTGCTAAGTGTTTCAGGATCCAATGAAAGTTTAAAAAGCCTATTCACCCCCCCTCTAGGCTACATTCAGCTCCAGCGTCGCCCACCATCTTCGTAGCTACATCGACGGCAGGCTCCTAGTGTACAGGCTATCACAAGAGAACCCTGTTAGCAACAAAAGTGAGGCAGGAGAGTTTACTCGTCTGTCCGTGCTTGTTGCTGTCGTTGACATGTTGGGACGTTGACGGTAGGCCCCTTGCGAGATGCCGGAGTTGGATGCTCCGGCGTTGTCCACCATCTTTGTAGATACGTCAACGGGAGAGTGGGAGAGTGTACTCACTTATCAGTGCTTGTTGCTATCATCAACATGCTTGGACGTCGACGGCAGGCCCCTTGGGTGATGCTGGAGGTGGATGCTTTCGGCGTCGCCCACCTATCATCGTTAATTCATCAACGGCAGGCCCCGTGGGAGATGCCGGAGCTGGATGCTCCAGTGTTGTCTATCATTGTTGTGGATGCATCGGCGGCAGGCCCCCTGGGGTGCCAGAGCTGACTATTCCATCGCAACCTGCTTTGTATGTCTTGCACACATAACAGGGGTGCATATTGTTTTGCTCACTGGTGATCTTTTCCTATTCTTGAGTATTGACATGTCTTACAGTCTTGGGCTAGTACGCGGAGTTTGGGTAATTCAGTGCATTAGAGCTCGGGATCTGGCTCCCTTCTTATTATGGGTGTGAGCGTCCTGGCCCTTAGTACTTAGCCACAACACTGGGAGGCAAAACGCGCACGCTTAGGGTACAGGACCAGGCTAAGCAAGTTGCGCGCTCTGAACCTCCAGCTAGGCGTTGGCCTTTCACAGGGACCATTTGGCACCACAGTACCCCAAGTAAGAGGGCGGTCACGAGGTTCCAAGACACCTTGCAGGTACCTCAAAAAAGTCCACCTGCAGCGGGGTAGCATAACTCTACTAGGGGCAATACAGAAAAAATTTCACCAAGTATATGAAGACAATATACGAAAGACGAGACTAGCTTGATTGATCACAAAATTAACAAGTAATTTAAGTGAACATAATAGAAAGCAAATGGTAAGACAGTGAATTCTTCTCATTGGTGTTCACAGGAGTGGATTGGCTTTACAATAAGGCAATGAACCACTCCAGTTGGTAAGTTTTGAGGAGTTGAAGAAGAGGTTAACAACAGCCTCAGTTTTGATATTGTCGGACATGAGCAAGAGTTTTGATATCTATTGCGATGCATGGAGGCAAGGACTTGGATGCGTGCTCATGCAAGAAGGTCAAGTGGTCGCCTATGCATCGAGGCAATTGAAGAAGCATGAGCAGAATTATCCGACCCATGATTTGGAACTTGCATCCATGGTACATGCATTGAAGATTTGGAGACACTATATCCTTGGACATAGGTGTGAAATTTATACGGATCACAAGAGTCTTAAGTATATTTTCAGGCAAACGGATCTGAAATTGAGACAACGAAGATGGTTGGAGCTCATCAAGGATTACGATTTAGGGATCAATTATCATCCAGGGAAGGCTAATGTAGTGGTCGATGCCTTGAACCGAAAAGGAGTAGGTCACCAACTCACGGTTCGAGAGTTACCATTCGAGTTATGTAAGGAGTTTGAACGGTTGAATCTCGGATTTGTAAATTAGATGGGAATGATGGAGTTAAATCCGACCTTGGAGCAAGAAATTCGAGAGGAAAGGACCCAAGAGGGAAGAGAATTCAGATTTGATGAGGATGAACATGGTACTCTATGGCTTGGTAAGAGAATTGTTGTGCCTAACGTGAAGCATATTCAGGAGGCAATACTAAAGGAGGCACATGACTTTCCATACTCAATTCACCCCGTTTGTACGAAGATGTACAAAGACTTGAAGACATGTTATTGGTGGGATATCATGAAAAAGGACATAGCTGAATATGTAGCATTGTGTGATGTGTGTCAATGAGTCAAGGCGGAGCATCAAAGGCCAGCTGGATTATTGCAACCATTGAAGATTCCGGAATGGAAGTGGGAAGAAATCGGCATGGACTTTATAGTTGGTCTACCGCGTACTCAGTCCGGATATGACTCAATTTTGGTAATTGTGGATCGGTTGACCAAATCAGCTCATTTCATCCCTGTGAAGACCAAGTATACAGCTGCACAATTGGCCTGAAATATACATGGAGCATATTGTGTGTCGACATGGGGTCCCGAAAAAGATAGTCTCGGATAGAGGTTCTCAATTTACCTCTAGATTTTGGCAGAAATTGCATGAAGCATTGCGAACAAGATTGAATTTCAGCTCAGCATATCACCCTCAAACGGATAGACAAACCGAGAGGACCAATTAGATTTTAGAGGACATGTTAAGAGCTTGTGCTTTAAAGCATGGGAAAAGTTGGGACAAGAGCTTGCCATATGCAGAATTTTCATACAAAAATAGTTACCAAGCAAGTTGAGGATGTCACCATATGAAGCACTATATGGAAGGAAATGTAGGACGCCCTTATTCTGGAATGAGATAGGAGAAACTCAAATATTTGGTCCAGATGTGTTTCTAGAAGCTAAGAAACAAGTTCAGGTTATTCGCGAGAACTTGAGGGCTGCTCAATCAAGGCAAAAAGGCTATGCTGACAATAGGAGAAGGAAATTTGCCTTTTAAATAGGAGACTTTGTTTACCTTAAGGTGTCACCGATGAGAGGTCATAAGAGGTTTAACATAAGAGGCAAGCTAGAACCTCGCTATGTTGGGCCATTCAAGATTTTGGACAAGAGAGGAGAAGTAGCGTATAAGTTGGAGATACCAGCTCATCTCTCAGATGTCCATGATGTGTTTCATGTTTCCCAACTCAAGAAGTGCTTGAGAGTACCGGAAGAACAAGTGCTAATGGAAGAATTAGAACTAGAGGAAGATTTGACTTATGCCAAGCAACCGGTCAAAATCTTGGAAAACAAGGAGAGGATCACAAGGAACAAGGTCATCAGATGGTGCAAAGTTCAATGGAAGCACCACACATAAAAAGGAGCAACATGGGAGTTGGAGGATGATCTCAAGAAGGAATTTCCCTATCTCTTATCTTCCACATTGAATCTCGAGGGCGAGATTTATTTTAAGGGGGTAGGTTTGTAACACCCTCATTTTCATGCATCATGCCCTGCATACATTCATATATGTGTCTAACATTAATCCACATAAAAAGGAATAAGTTTAAAATTGTTTTGGAACAAAACCACACTTAAGAATTCTAAAAAGTGCGGACTAGTCCGATTTTGGTGCGGACTAGTCTGATTTCTCTCTGACCTCGATCAGACTTGTCCGTTTTTCTGAGGACTTGACTATTTTTTTCCTCTGGACATTTTCGGACTTGTCTGGCCCTGTGCAGACTAGTCCGGTGTTCCAAGAAACCTTGAAAAATTGCTAAGTCCCTGGACTAGTCCGGTATTCCAGCAGACTTGTCTGTTTTTCCTCTGACTAAAGTCGGATTTGTCCGATTTTTTGCCAGACTTGTCCGTTTTACCCTCTGGATAAGTTTGTACTTGTCCGATGTCCAGTCTGGACTTGCCCGATTTTTCACTATCCAACTTCGGACTAGTTCGGTCCTTTCGGACTTATCCGATAAATCGCGACCCCGAGTTGATCTCTTGTTTCACGACTTGTGTCTTGGGTTTTATGTTAAGTGGTCCTAGGGATGTCGTGCCTAAGTCTTTTAGAGCCCATGTGGGACTCTAAACCGACCTCTACTCACCCCCAAACTCGAAATCCATCTAACCCTAGCCTCCACCTCTATATAAACAACCCCACCCCTTGGCTTGACATCTATTTGCCACTTTTCAACCTCACCCAAACCCTAGCTCGTGAGTAGCCGCCACCAAGGAGGGAGAAAGAGATCTATAACAAGGAGAAGAAGAGGAGGAAACGAAAGAGGATCAAGATCTCCATCAACTTTGCGTTCTTCATCAACAATTCACCATCAAGTTCTTCATCAACCCTAGATCATCAAGATCCAAGTGTTACCTCCAAGATCCTCGATTCATTGGAGTCCTAGACACCTGGTATACCTTATATTTCCTTTTCCTTACGTGAATTCGATCCATAATCTCCAAATTCACGTCGATCTAGAAAACCCTAATCTATTGATCCTGCGAAGTGCGGACTGTCTGATCCCTAGCGGACTAGTCCGATTTTCCTGGTTAATTTTTGTTAATTAATTCTAAAAGTAGATCTAATTAACTCCAAACCTGTATAAACTTGTTAAAAGACATTAGAACCAATTAGTGATCATTAAAAGCAACTCTTTAACAAGTTCCACCTTGCATTTGCATTAATCATGCATGTCATGTTGTATTAAGTAATATTTGTGCACTCTTTGATTGTGTTTCTTGTTTGTATGTTTATTGTGCGGATTAGACAGATTTGCGCTAGAGAGTGCGGCGGAGGACCTCCAGCACCAAGAGTTTGAAGGATTTGACCCTAACCAATCCCTAGAGCAAGGCAAGTGTCCTTGAAGCATATTGATCCTGTTTTTAGAATAAATATTTTGTTTGCAAAACTGCATGCTTGTGTCAATTTGATGGGAATCCTATGGTAGGAAGTTTACTAGATTTGTTTAACCACCCTTGTCACTTGTAATTTATGGTAGAGAGTCAGGATGGGCTTTTTTACCTTTTTGCTTCGCTTAATTAATTGGGATGGGAAAACCACTATACCATTTAATTATGCATTAATGAGATTATGATTAATATGAACTGGTTAATATGATATGGTAATGGGTGATCTAAGAAAGCCTGGTATGTGGATGGGTTGGTTGTTATGGTGGTTTGCTTGAGCTTTAGGTCTAAGGACCGGTTCATGCGAGAATAAGCCAGGACTATAGTGCCACCACGAGGCCAAGTATGGGTGCGGCGTAGAAGATTAATTAGGGCTTTGCTAGTGCTATTTGGACCATTAAGGATGCTCAGGGAAGGGGTAGTTGGATTGGGTTTGTTGATGATTGGTGGGACTACCCTAGGATCCGAATGGCTCAAGAGGGGGCCCTTGGTTGAAGATGTGCTCAGGTGGAGGCATCGCCACCAGTGAAACCTCAGTAGGGTCTAAATAGGCTAGTAATCCCTTTGTAAAAGCTATTTTATGATCTCTTGGCCATAAACCAAAGGGAGTGTAATTGGCATAAGGGAGGTTTCTTTAGTCGTCGACGGGTGATGAAATCACAAACATGTGGGTAAAGTGGTAAAAACTCTACAGAGTCTAATAAAACTATTATGATAGCCGCGCTCTCGGTTATGAGCACCTGGACAACTTCCATGATTAGAGGGAACTTGGTATAGGGATGGTTTTCGGGATGGTTATGGTTTTTTAATGGTTATGGCTGGTTATGAATTTAATTCTGGTATTAAATATGGTTAATGGTAATGATAAAATCTGGAATTTGGATGATGGTAATGAATATGGACTGGTATTATGATAATTATATGGTTTATGATGGGTTTATTTCACATACATATAATATGTTGCTTTTCAAATGTTTTAATGTACTTTTGAGCACTTAGCCATTATTATTGTCGTCACTTGAATCATCTACATGTCATACTTTCCACACTTGTTGAGTATGACATGTTCTCACCCTTGCAATTTCCCCACCAACAGTTGCAGGTCAGGATTTGGAGTATAACAATGATAATGCGGAGTTCTAGGCCGTGTATACCGTCAGCTTCGCTGGTGGAGTGTTGGAGCTGCACTATCCCTTATGCTTATTTGCTTAGTTGCATAGTTGCTTAATTAGAGTATTTCCGCTGCATTAGTTGAACTTGTCATTAATATTTATTAGAGCATGTTTTCGAGGATAATCTGGTTGTGTAATAAAATTTGGTTAATTAATTTTGTTCAGTGGTAATTTTCTTTATACTCTTTTGTGAATGCACTCGTGTATGTGTATTGAACGTCCTGAGCACACATATGTGTTCACTTGGTTCATTTTCGGGACCGGGTGTCACAAATTGGTATCAGAGCCACAGGTTGACCGTAGGATGCAGCCTAGATAGAATGGACACTTAAGAGCACATAGGAGCACTCAGGAATCGATGTGTTTTTGCTTGCTGTGTTGTTTGCTATATATTGTTTGCTTGTGTGCTTAATAGAGGATTTTGGGATGCTCTAGCATTGCCATGTCCATGTAGGCTAGTATAGTTAGTTGTTTATTTTTGTATCCCTTGATGCATATAGTTGGGGACGTCTTCTAAATTCTTATCTCTTGCTTTTCTTCAGATGGTGAGGACTCGCAATCAGAGGGATGCTAATGATGAGGAGGAGAACCATGGAGCACCTCAGAACAACAATGAACAAGGACCTGCTCATGGAGCTATCAATATTGAGCAGCTTTTGGCTATGCAAAACCATCTCATGCAGACCGTGATAGAGACTATGGGACAGCTGCAGGCTGGCAACATCAACAATCAGCCCCACATGCCACCACCGCCACCCCCATCTCCTCATAACCGGTTGGGAGAGTTTATGAGGACTAGGCCGCCGACCTTTGCTCAAGTCGTTGACCCTATGGATGCGGATGATTGGATCAAGTCCGTGGAGAAGAAGCTAGCTATCGTCCAATGCAGTGACCTGGAGAAGGTCCTATTTGCTTCTCATCGACTAGTTGGAGCAGCTGCGGATTGGTGGGATTCCTTATGCAATGCTCATGAGAACTAGGAGAGGATTACTTGGGCCGAATCCAAAGAGAGCTTCCATTCTCATTATGTGCCGAAAGGTTTCATGATTTTAAAGAGGCAGGAAGAAAGGGGTTTCTCCAGTGGCACGGCTGGGTGATGTCCGGCTTGCCCATAGTGCGCATGGGAGTTCGTCGACCCACTTAGCACCATGCTTATCCAAGCTGTCATTCGTTCGTGTCTTGAGGCCCCTAAGGATCTCAGCATTGGCCCTTTCAACTTGATCGTTGCTCTTTGGATGAGCCACGGATGCATAACAAACTTGGACGCCGAGGTCTTCGCAGTAGTCTTGGAATGCTGCGCTGGTGAACTGGGTCCCGTTGTCGATGATGATCCTGTTTGGGACCACAAACCTGCAGACGATCGACTTGATGAACTTGACTGCGGATACCTTGTTGATGTCGATCACTGGGGCTGCCTCCGGCCACTTGGTGCACTTGTCTATAGTGACGTAGAGGAACTGGTACCTTCCGACTGTCCTGAGCAAGGGTCCCAGGATATCCATCCCCCAGACCGCGAAAGGCCAGGAGGGCGGGATCATTTGTAGTGTTTGCGTCGGAGTGTGAATTTGCTTGGCATGGAACTGGCACGCTTTGCATCTCTTGACCAGCTTGACGTCTCTTGCAGTGCTGTTGGCCAGTAGAAGCCATGTCGGAAGGCTTTGTCAACTAGCGTGCGGGAAGCTGCATGATTCCCACACTCTCCTTCGTAGATCTTGGCGAGCAAGTCGTAGCCTTCCTCCCGAGTTATGCATCGTAGCAGCACGCTATTGGCACCATGCCGGCAGAGGTCACCTTCTACGAGCATGTAGTGTTTCGCCATCCTCATGATCCTCTCAGTGGATATTGGATCCTCTGGGAGGATGTTGTCCTTCAGATAGTCCCGAATCTCCGTGATCCATGCATCAGGACTCTCTTGAGCTTCTGGATCTTGGGCGTCGGGCAATATAGGGTCCTCGGTGAAGCACAAGAACCTAGGTGGGCCCCATGGTTGTAGGGCCACCGTGATCGCCAGCTCTGTGGTGTTGGGCTCATCTTCTTTGGTAGGCCCCGCAGGCCTACCAGTTGGCCACACCAACCTCTTGTTGAAGACCCCTTCAGGGACCGGGGTGCCCATGGACACCATGGTTGACAAGGCATTGGCGATGGAGTTGTCAGCGCGTGGCACATGGCAGAGGTCCAAGGCCTCAAAGACAGCCTCCAACATCTTGACGTGTAGCAGGTACACCACGAGCTGAGGGTCGTTACAGTAGCACTCTCCCCGGACCTGCTTAATGATCAGCTGGGAGTCTCATTTGACCAGCATCTGCTTGACACCGAGACCCTATGCAGCTGTGAGTCCGAAGATGATGGCCTCGTACTCTGCCATGTTGTTGGTCGTCTTGAAGTTGATGCGCACCGCGTACTTGGACTGCTCCCCTGTTGTTGAGGTGAGTAGTACATCGGCTCCAGCTCCTTGCTTCCGCGAGGATCCATCAAAGAAGAGTGTACAGTGAGGTCCGGTAAGCATCCAGTGAGGTCCGGTAGGCACCGGTGCTCCGGGCTCCGGCTTGCTGATTTCCCGCCCCACTGGGTTGCTTGGTGAAGGAGTCCACTCAGCAACGAAGTCTGCTAGAGCTTGGCTCTTGATTGCATACCGCGGTATGAAGTCAAGCTCGAACTCCGCCAGTTCGGCCGCCCATTTAGCAATATTGCCTGTTGCTTTGGGGCTGCGCAGCACCGCCCCCAGTGGGAATGAAGTCACCACTGAAACTCTGTGTGCCTGAAAGTAATGGCAGAGCTTTCTCAACGCAATCAGTACCGCATAGAGCAGCTTGTGCACTTCAGGGTACCTTGTTTTTGCTTCATGCGGGACTTCATTGATGAAGTAGACTGGGCGTTGGATGGTCTGGGATCTCCTTGGAGAAAGTGGTGCATCCCCTTCTATCTCCTCTGGGCCTGGTGCATCCTTTGGGGGCTAGGACCCAAAGGCTCCTTGATCTCCGGGGCCCCCTAGGGGGACCCGGTTATCCTCTGGGGGCTGGTACTGAGAGGCTCCTTGCTTTCCGGGGCCCCCTAGGGGGACCCGGACCTCCTTTGGGGGCTAGGACCCAAAGGCTTCTTGCTCTTTGAGGCCCCCTAGGGGGACTCAGACATCCTCTGGGGGCTAGGATCCAGATGTTCCTTGCTCTCTGGGGCCCCCTTGGGAGACCCGGACATCCTCTAGGGGCTGGGACCCACAGGCTCCTTGCTCTCTGGGGCCCCCTTGGGGGACCTAGACTTGTTCTAGGGGCTGGGACTCAGAGGCTCCTTGCTCTCTGGGGCCCCCTTGGGGGACCCGGACATCCTCTAGGGGCTGGGACCCAGAGGTTTCTTTGCTGTCGATGCCCCCTGCGAGCTCCAAGCCCTGGGGCTCGGAATCAGCGGCAGGGGCCCCTTCCATCCGTCGAGGCTGTTGGGGATCGACCCACTCTACAACCAAAACCATACTTACCACCTCTGTTGTGGTGGCGATGTAGAGGTACAGGTGCTCCCAGAGCTCCTGTGCCACCATTATCGCCAGCCTAGAGATAAACTGACTGAGCGCTGCCAAGCACCCTGTAAGCTTTTGCACATCCTTGATGTGGGCTGGAGGCCGCATCAGCTCCATCGCCTTGATCTTGTTTGGGTTGGCCTCAATCCCTCGATGTGATACCAAGAAACTGAGGAGCTTCCAAGCTTTGACTCCGAACACGCACTTGTCAGGATTGAGTTTCGTGCGTGTGGTCCGCAATCTATCAAAAACTAGGGCGAGGTTTTCTAGCAATGATTTATGTGTTTGGATCTTAACTACAATGTCATCGACATATACCTCTACCAGGTCCCGGATGAGGTCCCCAAATTTTTTATGCATGGCACGTACAAAAGTGGGGAGGGCATTCTTAAGACCGTAAGGCATGGAGATAGCAGTAAAGGCCATATATAGTTATAAATGTGGTATGTTCTTCGTCCTCTCTAGACATTGGGATTTTGTGAAACCCTGAGTAGGCATCTAGAAATCATAGCATATCGCATCTTGAGGTTGAATCTACGATTTGGTCTATTCTAGGGAGAGGGAAAGGATCTTTGGGACATGCCTTATTCAGGTCGGTGTAGTCGATGCACATTCAGAGCTTACTGCCGGCCTTGGGGACAGCAATAGGATTGGTCAGCCATCTGGGTTGGTGGACCTCCCGTATGAAGCCAGCATCGAGTAGCTTCTTGATCTCTTCACGAATGAAGTTCTGCCTCTCGATGGACTGCTTACGAGGCCTCTGTTGTTGTGGCCGGACGTCGGGGTAGATCTTCGAACGGTGCTCGATCACTTCCTTGGGGATGCCTGGCATCTGCGATGGTTGCTAGGCGAAGACAATGACGTTAGCTCGCATGAAAGCGGTGAGCGCCGATTCCTGCTCGCTGTCCAAACATCCCGCGATATGAGTGGTTTGAGCAGCATTAGAGCTAATCTAGATTGTATTGATGGGCACGTCATCGTCGTCGGAGGGTTGCACTCGTGGTGCAGCGGTGTAACTGCGCCCCCGTGGGTCTGGTGACGGCTGACTCGGTCCAGCATCGCTCGGGGCAGGTGATGGGGCCGTTTCCAGCACTCAAATCTTCTCCAAGGCCGTCACCGCAGTAGTGCAATCTCCGCAGATCTTGAGGACGCCGGAGGGGGTCGGCATCTTGAGGACAAGGTAGCTGTAGTGGGCTACAGCCATGAACTGATACAGGGTTGGCCTGCCGATAATGGCGTGGTAGGGAAGGCTAACCTCCGCGACGTCGCATAGGATATTCTCCATCTTGAAGTCCTCGGGTGTCCCGAGGGTCACACGGAGATGGATGCCATCATACGGGATAATACTCCCTAGACCAACCCTGAGAATGGTCTCGATGGGGCAAGCCTGGTCACGGGGATCTTCATCTTGTCGAAGGCCGCACGGCTGATGAGGTTGAGGCTAGCTCCACCATCTACCAGGACGTGGTAGAACTTTACGTTGGCGATGGTGGGGGCGACGACGAGGGGCAGTTGTCCGGCTCCCTCCATGTTCTCGGGGCAATCGGAGGCATTGAAGCTGATTGGTGTCTCCATCCATCTGTGATGCGGCGTCGGGGCATGTGTAGAGGTTGTTGAAGCCATTGCCCAACGCAGGGTCTTGATAGCATTCCTGGATGCGGGTTCCCAAGATCATCCACAGATGACATAGAGTGCTTTGTGACGCTCGTTGTCACTGTTGACGTCGAAGTTCACAACCTGGTGGACCGTTTCCATGGCACATTCTGACCTTTGGAACTCCATCTCCACGTCTTCTTCGACGTGCTGGTTGACCTATTGCGGCTTCATCTTACCGCTACTCGAAGGCTTGATGAACACCATGATGGTGAAAACGATACCACTTTTTTGAGGGAAAAAACCCCTACCTGGCGCGCCAAATGTCGAAGTGTTAATGTGACACTTCCCCCGTATCTGCTAAGGAGTAGCCCGCGGAGGTTCTTTGTTTAGCAGGGCTTAGGCCTCAATCAAGTGTTCTAGCGGATGAGAGTATGACACGGTGGTTTTTACATGGTTCGGGCCACAAGAAGCGTAACACCCTACTCCACGGTGGACTGTATTGCTAGTGAGTGTGTATGCGTGTGTGTGTATTGGGGATTGGATGTCTGATGTTTCAGTCCTTTGTAACGGTGGTGGTCTGGTCTTTTTATAGACAAGGCCAGATGCCTTACAAGTGGGGTCTCGGGGCCCGACAGGTGGTCCCGGGGTGATCTTATCTTAAAGATCTAAGGCTTCTCGCATAAGCTTGCTCTGACCGAGGCAGTGAAGACTCGTTGTCTTGCTGCCTCTCTTGTCAGTAGCCCATGCGCCGTTGCAAACGGTGGCAGAAAGTGTCCCGTCAGCCTGTCTTGTTGCCTCAAGCTACCCACTTGGCCGACTGGGATAGGCCTGCAGCACCTTCACTGTGATGTGATTGGTCATAGCGATCTTTGACCGTTGGCGTGCTCCGTGTTGTGCACCGGAGGTGGGTGCGCGTTTTCAATGCTTGACTTGAGCAGTGTGCACCATCCCTTAAGTCTCGCATCTTAACGTCCAAGGCGAGCTGCGGGACACGTGGCAATATCGGGGTTTCTCCCCTCTAGGGAGGTCAGCCCCGGTCCTCCGTGATGTGTGGCAGCTTCGGGCCCTTTCCCTTGGGGGTGCTGGACACAGTGCTTCGTGCTACGTGGTTGTACCGGGACGGTCCACTAAGGTTGGGTGAGGTCCCGTCCCTACATGTGGCATCTTGGGAACCCACCATACCGGAGGAGCCAAGTCCCATCTCCAAGGCCTATGTGGCAGCACTGGAGCTCGATCTTTAGGGAAGCTGAGGTCTTGGTACCTATGGAACACGTGGCGACTCCGGACGTGCCTTGGTGTCTTCATCTTGTGTGCAAGGGTACCCCGTCTGCAGGGTACTGACAGAAGCATTTCGGATTTCATTCATTCAAAATTAGAAGATTACAAGATGAAGGCAAAAAAAGGAAAATTCCTAACTACTGGAGTTCCTATTGAATAATGAGGCAACTGTTTGGTAGCTTCTTGAATGCTGGCCCTGGTGGCTTCTTCCACCTTTGCAACGGGTCCTTCGAACACTGGAGCTAAAGACATTTGGGGGTCCTGGCTCTTGAATCATGCCAACACATATTCGGCAACGTTCTTGGCCAGGGTCCTTCATTCCGTCTACAGTTAGTCAATGACCATGTCACCCACGGCTTCAAACTTCTTGCTGGCGGAGGTCAATGCCACCGGTGCCTTGTCCATCTCCGGCTTCGAGTCAGCCAGACGTATCGGGATGAAACCAAACGGCACCAGGGCTTCATTAGCTTGCCCCAAGAAATCTCAGACTTGGCGGGACTCAGTTGCTCTCAAGCTCCTAAGTTCCTCCAGTGACTTTCTGGCAACCAAAAGTTCTGCAAAACCTTCCTTGGAGAAGCGCTCGACTTCCTTAGTGTGTTGTTGGATACTTTTAGCCATCCGCTTTTCTTGGTTGCTAAGATCTTTCCCTCGGAGATGGATACAATTCCTCTGCTCTGCCAAGTCCTTCTCCTTGGCCTTCACCTTATCTTCCCTGGTGGAGATATCAGTCTCTCTTTTGGAGACGTTTACCCCCACCTGCCATATCCGATCCTTCTCTTGATTGCACCACAGATCGAACTGTTCGGCGCGATCAGCCAAGCTTTTCTCTCCCAGCAACAGTCTTTGGGCGAGCTCCTCCTCCCTCTTCATGAGATCTTCCTCTTTCTCCAGGAGCTTATCCTCCTTTTGATCGAGGGCTTCCTAGCGATTGAGAAGTTGCTCATTCAGATTGTTAAGGCTATATGAGCGATTGTTGCCGCTTCACTGGCCTCCTTAGCATGCTCAAACACCTCCCGGGTTTTATCATCAAGAGCCTTAATCATGGCATCTCCTTCATTGAGCGTTCGATCTAACCGTGCCAGCCGGGCCTTCTCCTTGGCCACCCACTCCTTCTGGTCAACCAGCCAAGACTGTGTTAGCTTCGTCTCGAAATGAAGTCTATTGCATCAACACCTT
Source organism: Tuctoria greenei (assembly GCA_036927565.1). Taxonomy (NCBI): domain Eukaryota; kingdom Viridiplantae; phylum Streptophyta; class Magnoliopsida; order Poales; family Poaceae; genus Tuctoria; species Tuctoria greenei. Next base: position 184,408,155 of record JAYESD010000002.1, read on the forward strand.
AAGGTGTTGCGCTCTTCATCGAGAATCTTGCGTTCGTAGTTGAAGGCAACCTGGACCTGGCAGAGACATGAGCAGGCATTATCGATAGACAACGCCAAAGGAATCGACTCCGAGCCTGCTTGAGGTGCCTTTGCATGCTCCAGTGGGTCTTGCAAAATTACTATCAGATCCCATGGCATGAGTGTGTTCTCCAATAGCTCCACATCGCGCGAGGTTGATCTCTGGGAGCTCATCAATATTTATTATGGTATAAGAAGGTCCTGCCACGGGAGCTTCAACCTCCGGAGCTGATGAAGAGGATCCCTCAGCCGGATCTTCAATCATCGGCCCAGAAGATGTAGGACTCGCAGCCAGATCCTCGGGTTGCGCTGGCTCAGACATAACCACCTCCGGAGCTGGCCCTGAAGCATTTGTTAGAGCTTCACCCACTTCTGGCGCCGATGTCAGAGCTTCCACAATAGACTCCAGAACTGCTACATCTCCTACAAATCCTTCCTCCGCATGGTCCAGCGCTACCACAGGGTCTTCGGTTGCTGGCTCTGGACTTGTCTCCACGACAGACGGTGCCGGAGATGTCGTGTCATCTGCCACCACCATTGGGGAGAGGAAAAATCATGGGTGGGGGCTTCAGCCGATGCAGCCTCCGGAGCCGCGGTAGGAACCGGAGCCGTTGTGCTTGTTCTCGACATTATGGAAACAGAAAGTAGAGAATTCAAGACAAAGCAAGGAACAAAATAAAAACAAAAGTTAAAGAGTCGATCCTTACCTTGGAGTATTACTGCTCCAATCAGTGCGGATCTTCTTCCTTGGGCGCCTAGAACTAGAGCATGCCGTCGTCGGAGTGGCAGACGCTCCGGGACCCGAACTTGAAGTTGAGGCGGCCACCAGCGCTGCCACCTCTGGTACCTTCGCAATTGGAGGATGTACTCCAGACCTAGAGCCACCAGTTGGCATCAAGGTGGGAGTTGACTCTCCGGAGCCAGCACCCCTTGCAGGCACTGGAGCCGAAGCACCTGCCGGAGCTGGAGGCACGATCACCACAGACCTAAGCCAAGGTTGAGGGGTCACTGCTGTTGGAGCTTCCCTCACACTACTCCCATTGCTCCTTGTCAGCTTCCGCTTGCGACTAGGAACTTCGACGAGAGCTTTCTCTTTGCCTCGGCCGGAGGTTGATGTCTTGGGAGGTAAAGCTGTGGGACCTTTGCCTTTTCCACTAACAGGCGCAGGTCTGGAGCTTCCATGAGAGCAAGGAGCCTCGGGGATAACAATTCCACAAGACCCAGATCATCAAGTGGTGGCATCTTCTTCCGCAGCTCCCTTCTGACCTATGACACCATGTTTAGGGGTAAGAACTCTGCCGGACAAGTCAGATCATTAGGGCAAATGGTCCCATGCTATAGCTTTTGCAGATGAAGCTTCAAAGATTCTTCATTCAGATTGGACCTGATGCCAGTCTCAATCCGATTGTGATTCATTTCTCCATTGAATGCCCATGCGGGCCACTCCCTCGTCTTTAGCGGAGCCCACCGGTTAGTCAGGAAGTTGGCAATGACCACCAGGGGAGTCACTCCTCCTTCGACGCACTCTGGGATCCTTGTCAAGATTGGGTTGTACTCCTCTGATAGCGTCGGAACCACCTCCCAATCATCGGTGTTGACGGCCGGAAGGCTGTCAGGCAGCTCCAGCATATCGTGGGGATCTACCGTGATGGCCACCCAATCGTTCTTCCAGTTATCCCACTTCCTGGAAGGGAATGTCTTCAGGTACTTTAGGGGCTAGTTCTTGCGTTTCATAAAGTATTAGAAGCCAAGAAACTCGTTGCTCTTCCTGGTTGCATGGACTGTGAAGAAGGTCCAGAAAAGCTCAATGCAGGGTGCCATACCCACCCACATCTCGCAAAAGTGGACAAATGTTGCCACTAGCAAGAAGGAGTGGGGGCCAAGGTGATAAAGCTGCAGACCGTAGAAGTCCAGCAGCATCAGCAGGAAGCTTGAGAAGGGTGGGATGAGCCCCACCATGGCATACGACAAGAAGTAGACAATTTCGTCGGGATTCTCCTTCTTGAAGGGGAACTTGCTGACGTGAATCAGGTTATTGAAGGAGTCGCTTGACCACCCCATGTAGGTGTGGACCTTCGACAAATCTTCATTTTTCTTGATTCGACTCCGTGGAAGTCCCAACTCCATCGCCGCAAAGTGGAGCAGGGGAGGAAGTAAGGTTGCAAGGGTGGAGTGCTCTAAGCGCAAGATCGGATGAAGGCGTAAAGAGTTCTCTCCCTCTACGGACTTTCTCCCTTTAGTAAGCCTCCGCAAAACTTGGATGGAAACTACCTACGGACTCGAATCGCAGTTGACCTCGTCAATGACAAGGGGGCCCGGGTCTACTTTGCTTAAAAAGTTACACCAGGCGAACTGTTGTCATGATGAGAAGTTGGAAGCCCAAGGGCGGCAGCCTGACAGGGCTACAGAGATTACGCTGGGAACCGATACGAATTCCGTATTGGAAATTGGCATCCTTCAATTGCGTGAGATTAGCACACCATGATCCCCCGCGTTGTGTCAAAAAGGGCCACATGGCGATGGCATAACTCTTTGTCGTCGCCTCAACCGCCCGAAAAAAGATTTTGAAGCCGCAGTGAGGGAATTGAAGACGGCCCCACCTATGGTAGTATAACTTCATCCAGAGGGTTTCTCCCAGAGGTGGGCCCGGGGGCCACTGTCGGTACCATGGATACCAGGTACCCCCTGATACTGCACTTAAAACCAAGGAGTTCCTATGTCCGAGTTGAAGACTTCCAAAGGCAACACGCGTCCTGTAGTATTGGGTCCACATCTCTCGTTTGGGTAGCTCCGGTGCTACCACGTGTCCTGTGGGACCGGACCTACCCCCCTTCACATTGAAGCTCTAGTAGTGCCGCGGGTCCAGCAACCCCGGACCTAAACCCCAGTAGAGGGAAGTTCTGGTGCCGCCACGCGTCAAGTGGCTCCATATCTGGCTCCCCACAGAGGGAAGCTCCGGAGCTACCACGTGTTGGACCTTCATACCTAAGCCTGCAACGGGAAGACTATAGGATCTCCAACAGTGCGAACATTCAAGAGGCTATTAAACAGTTGTTACAAGTCCTGATTAACATATCATTAATTCAGTATTAATGATACACGATTAGAGGACTATCAAGATAGGTAATGCTGCTATTAAGGCGCGTTATCACACTGTTAATCACAGATTATACATGTAGATCGTGTATTGGTGGTTAATTACAGTCGGGACCACCTGTCGAGCCAGGCATATACTGTAACTGCCAGTCCTTAGCATATAAAAGGTTTGCATCGCATGGTAGAAGACAACCAAGATCACACGCATACAAGCAACCACAGACACTCGCCATACACACATACTCAATCAACAACCACCCCGTGGAGTAGGGTATTACGCTCAGGCAGCCCGAACCACGTAAAAAACCCTGTGTCATCATCTTTTTCGTGATCTTACGCGCCCCATCCTAATACGAACCTCCGCGGACTATGCTTTAGTAATATCAGGGGAAGTGTCGTTGCTACACTTCACAGCGTCCAAGACACAAGAGTAGAAATTAGGATTTCTTATGTGTTGAGTTTAGACTAGCCTAGTTTGTGTGAGGGTGTGCGTGTCAAGTGCATTGAGATCATAGAAGAGGGATCAAAGTATTAATTGAGAGAAAAGCTAAGTGAGAAGCCTTGTCGAGAGAAAACTCTAGTCAGTCGGACTTGTCCGGGTTCCAAGCCGGACTAGTCCGGGCGTGTTAGCTTAGTCCATTTTGGGAAAGACTAAGATTTTATGTTGTACTTCAAACTTGTATGCTTGGGTATGGACTATTTTGTTGTACACTTGGTGAGAGTTTTCGGGCTAAGTCTCGAGAGGTCATACTTGTCTAGCTCAGTAGCTAGACTAGTTCGGGCCTACCAGACTTGTTCGTTTACAGCTGAACTAAAGGCTACTGTTTTACTTTGGACTAGTCCGTTTTGAGCCAGACTAGTCCATGGTTGTGTGAGAAGGGGGTTTCTGAGGCTAAGTCTTGGTGGCCGAACATGTCCGCCCCTGTAGGCTGGACTAGTCCGGTGTGGCCAGACTAGTCCCTTTTTAGAAGGACCAAGACATTCTTTTGTAGTTCGGACTAGTCCATTTTTTGCCGAACTAGTCTAGGATGTCATGACTGTTTGAAATTCAAACGTTGGAGTGTATGTCACACTTTTGCAGAGTGTGGCGTCGAGTGGACCCAGTAGGCCGGACTAGTCTGGGGTCCTGGCCGGACTAGTCCGCACTTTAGTTGGTGGCAGCGGTTGGTTGTCGAGACCCCTATAAAAGGGGTCCCCTGACCTCCATTCTACCTTTCTTGAACCCTAGCGCCACCACAAGTATCCTTGAGCCTTCCAAAGCCTTCTCACCTGCCTATTTGCCCTCTAGAACCAAATCTTGAGTGGATTAGGGTTTGGGACAAGGGAGAATGAAGAACTCTGTGCTTTGGCTCTCGGTTTGGTCTCTTGCACTTGGTGTTGCGTCTTTGTGACTTGTGACTGTTGAGATTCGTATGTTTACTGCTGTTGATCATTTGTGGGAGCCTCAACTTGTGAGAAGCCCCAAGAACATTGTAGTTACACCTTTTTGATAGTGGAAAGCCAAGTTGTACTCGAGACGACATGGAGAGGGAAGGGTTGAGCAACCCGACCCTTCGTGGGTTCCTCAACGGGGACGTAGATTCATGTGTAGGAATGAACCTCAGGATAAAAACTTGTGTCTTGTGTCGCTTCACTTTTCACTCATCACTAGAATTGCTTTTAGGATTCATCTTGTTCTTCATATTGTTCATCATAGTAATCTTGCAATCTAATCTTCCATACTTGTCAATCCTAGTTGTATTAGATTGCTATATTGTGTATTCACTTTTAGTTCAACTAAAATCTAAGAAAAACTCATAAAAATCAGGTTTCTAGAGTTTTACTGTTCACTGTCCAAACGAGTCTGCCCCTGAGCCGGACTAGTCCAGCCCCTGTGATTTAATCTCATCTTATTAAGTCATTTCAGGTCATTTTGCCTATTCACCCCCCTCTAGGGAACTTTCAACAACAACTAGGGTTAGGGTTTCTAGTGATTGGGGGTCAGGCCGTGTGAGTGGCGATGGCTAGGATTAAGGTTGGCAGCGGCAGTTGGGCCGCGAGTGAGGCACGATCTGACAAGTGTAGGGGCGGTAGTCGGAACGCAACATGGCAGCACAGGCAAAGTAGGCGGCGGCGTGACAGAAGGAGGGAGGGGAAGGGGCGGCGAGGCCAAGGGGAGGTGGCGGCGCGGCCTATGGAGTGGAAGAGGAGGAGATTTAGGGTTTGGGTTGTGGAAGCAAGACCGTTAGAGTGAACCTCTACGATACCATGATAGAGAGAATAATTGATTGATGAATAATCCGTCTGGAGGTGGTACATATTTATGGGGAGTTAGCGGCAAGCCCTAGGTACAATAGACTGTTACAGAGTGTCGGCTCTGAGGTGTGGCCTCGGAGGGCGATGGCTTAGGGCCCACTGATGTTAAGGGCCCAGAGCAGATATGTACATATGGACTGATTTTATGTAATATAAGAATTTGTGTACTTCAGTTTAAAGTTATTCTTTAGAACACGGCAGAAAAATCTCTTGTGTAATTTCATACAATACAGACATAAGGCAGAAAAAGAATCTAGTGATTAGTTAAGGAAAAGATGATTTTTATTTTTAGAATTTCATGGGCACACACATCATATTGACTTGCTTATATTACTCCATCCGATTCAAAATATTTGACGCTAGTTAGTTTGAACTAACCAACATCAAATAATTTGAAACAGGAGTACCTTTGTTCTAATATATAAGGGATTATAAAATTTATGCGTTGCATCAAAATATAAGGGCAATACATAATAAATTTTGTATCATAAATTTGTTAGTGAGAGGTCACTCGATTGAGGTAAAAATAAGGAATATAATAGCCTTTGATCCACACTGTATTTTTTATTGAGTATTAGGATTCATTTTATATTGGGACAGGATATATGAGATTCGTCCATTGATCTTCATGTGATTTTAATTTTCTCATGTTTCCTTTCACTTTGATATTTGCTTGTCTTTTAAGCACCATGGGTTAAGCTACAGAGGTACTGACCAGATAGTTTTTTATTTCATTAATTAAACTTAGTCATTATCTAAAGTATATAGGCAATTATTCACATGACATTATGTTATAAGGTATTATCCGAAAGTTGTCTAGAAGAAAAAAAAGAACACAAAATATTTGAAAGTGGCTTGACGAAGACATTTCAGACATTTATGTTATTTCAACATATCACTATGATCATATTTATTAAACAATTATTTGGTGATGAACTAAAAAATAACTTATAGTTAAACGTAATTATTTCTATATACCACGGTTGTACTATTAGGGTCCACGCCTATCAGTTGCCCTAGGAGTCAGGCCGTTAGACCGCTCACAGCGGTAGCGGTAAAAGGGCCGCTATGCCCTTTTTAACAGTACAAGGAGCCGCAGCAGACACACTATGCCGCTCGGTATAATAGCAGCCGGCGCTGCAGACCGCCAAATGTGGCGAGGCCGGTACCGGCAGAAGGGAATAAAAGAAGTGAGAGAAAAAGGAAGAAAAGAGGAGAGAAAAAAAGGAGAGATATATTATAAAATAGATAGTAGTGGATATAGAGGTATGATATAGAGGTGAACGAGTGCAGAGAACAAAACTGTAAAGGAGGGAATCTTTTAGATGTGAGATATATAGAGGTCCACGAGTGGGATCAATCTTACATGGAAGGTCCTAACAGTTTGTTTGTTGGTACTCGTGTCTAAACCAGTAAGATGCTAACACCAATGATGAGTATGGGTTTCCACTACAGGAATCGCGACAATAGACGACGGCCAGAATAATAGACAATGAGGTCGTCGTCTTTTAAGTAATTGACTACGGCTAAATTGAACCGTCATTAATTAGCACATAATTGATGATGATTGACCTAGTATCATCGTCAATTACTTAAAGACGACGGCAGATCGTCGTCAATTACGGTCCACCTTTAATATGGGCCGAAATCGGGTCCACCCGAGCCGTAATCGATGACGGCCCTATTACACCGTCGTCAATAGTCTATTATTGATGACGGTTAACCTACAACGTCGTTGATAACAAATTTTTAGGTATACCCCACGCCCCGCTAACTTATTTCCCGCCTGTATCTCCGTCGCCTGTGCGCTCGCCTCCACAGCCACCTGCCTACACCGTTGTCGCGTGCCCGCCTCCACCGCCGCTGTGTCGCGCCTCCATTGCCGCCACACCGCGCCTCCATCGCCACCGCGCCTCCATCGCTGCTGCGTCGCTCCGCCACCGACAGCCACCACCGTCGCCAAAGACCATCGCCACCGCCGTTCTCCGCCTCCCAGGTACACCGCCGCCTCTCCGCATCACCCCCTCCCTGTGTAGCTATTCGTTATTCATCCGATTGGCGATAGGTAAGTAAATCTCTAACAATTCAATTTAGATACTTTTAGACTTATATATATATATATATATATATATATATATATATATATATATATATATATATATATATATACTAATTGAGAACCGTGTATCAGGACTTGGGAGGATGCTTCGTTCGTGGACCAGGGACGCCACACGTTGGTGAACGGTATCCTGGGCCGTCTAGTCCGTTTGCACTACCCCGGTGTAAAAGCCCACTTTTCTGAAAAACAAAAACGCAAAAATGCAAACTTAAAAATTTTGAAAGTGGATTTGGAAATCCAAACTCACATGAATCATATGAGTTAACCAATGTTCACTAGAAATAAGAACTTGTTAAAATTTTATATATAGAACATGGTTGCTAATGTACATTAGAACTTAAGGTGTAAAATCCTTAATCTCCAAGTATTCACATTTTCTGTGAAAATTAAAGGAGAAAAAGAAAACAAAATAGAGAGAAAGAAAAATAAATTATTCCAACCCTAAAATGGGACATCCAAAAACTCAAATCAAGCTATTGTTCAAACTAGGTTCACATGAAGATTTAAGGTACTCAATAGATGGGGATTGCTAGGTCAAATTAATATGCAGTACCAAATATATATTCAAATTAATACAAATTAAATATGCTACTGTACATTTGACCCTGTCAAAAATATTCAAATCTAAGGCTGTACATTTTTCCATGACCTTCTAATATTCCAAATTGACTCTCGGTAAAGTTTCAAAAAAATTTGAAGCACGTTTTCCATTTATTGGACACGTACTGAGAGTTTAATCAAAGTCGACTTCAAATTTAAACTTTGTACTTAACCTTGTCCAAATCAACTCCAATTTTTTCCCGGGGTTCCTTATGGTTCAAAAAGGTTAACTTCAAAGTTTCAGGATTTTTGAACCTAATCTACTATTTATTTCATTGATTCAAGTATCACCACTTGAATTCAAATTCAAACCTGAGTAAAAATTCAGCTTGCTCAGTTCTGAACTCTGATTGCACCATAGAATCCTTCACATTTTATTTAGTCATTGGGCCAAAGTTGAATATTTTTGAAGCATGTTTGCTAGATCTATTTGAAATTGGAAAGAAGAATGAGAGAGGAGAGTGTTGTGGGCCCCACCTGTAAGCCTCTCCAAGGCTGAACCGCCTTTGCCTTTCGGTTACAGGGCGACACGGCACCGTGCATGTGCCACTGCAATGAAACTTTCTGCCCTTATCTCCATACCGTTAATCAAGTAAGCTAAAGGAAAAACTCGTTCTCTCCTCACTGCACCCTGCTTGAGCTTGCTGCTCGCCTGGCCGCCGGCCCGCGCGCCTCCCCCGTCGTCCGCCTGCCTCCTGGCCACGGCTCCTCTACCGGCCTGGTTGCCCCGATCGCTTCCCCGTCCTTTGCACGCCGCCGGACCAGCTTCCTCCTTACCGCATGCGTCCCTGTCGTGCCTCGTCGCCATCGCGCCAAGCGCGCTCCAGCCGTCCACGGCGCTGCCCCACCTCCCGGTCGCCTCTGCCTCGTCGGTGCCCCGCTGATGCATGCTCGCCGAGCCGCCCAGCGCCGCGCCACCTGACTCCTCACCGGTGCCTCCCCCACGCGCCGTCGATGTCGCGCGCACCCCTCTGGCTCGCCTCCGCCTGGCCGCACCGCTCCGCCTCTGTTCCGACCGCCTCTGCCGCGTCGCACAGCCGCGCCGCCCTAGCCCGACGGCTCGCGCCGCGACGCCGGCTGCATGTCGCCCACTGCCGGCACCCCGCTCACCATGGTTGGCTCCCTGGCGTCTGCTCGCCTTCACGCCGGTGCCGCCCCGCCGCCCAGGCCCTGCTCCATCACGGCAAGCACGCCAGTACCGCCGCCATGCTCCTCTGCTCTCGTGGACCACGCTCGCCTCTGTCTTGCAGTGCCCTGCGTGCACCTTGCCGCGCCATGGCCGCACCGCCCGTCTGCTCCTCCCTCTGGGTTCAGCACGACGCCCAAGTTTCCGCCTGTCACTTTCACTGCGACGTTTCGCGTCGTGGCTATGTCCTGGAAGCATGGCGAATGATTGGTGTGATGGGTGAAATGTTGGAACGCGCCTTTGACACAATGGTATCGACCACTGGTCCAAGTTTAGCTCTGATTGTGCAAGATTGATTAGATTAGTGACTGCAGCTAAGGTGTTCGATGAAATGTTTACAAGGGAAGAACCAACTTTGTTGATGTTTAGAGCTTCTCTGTGATGCAGGGGTAGAATGATGTTGCAACCGACAAGCCTAAGTGCCAAGATACCCTTTGAATGGTGATGAAGCGACGGAAATCAAGTACACCCCCAAGATATTCGGTGAAATGCTTACAAGGTGAGCCTTGCCCTGGAATGCCTTGCTTGACGCCCCGAGGTCCGTTCGTGGTGACCGCTAATGGTACTCATGTGTCGTCAAGCCGTACGTCCATTTTCCGCATTGATATCATTCCTATAGAAATCCCCAAGTTGACCTCCTTTGTCTTTTGTATCGTGTTGGCCTGTTCGTGAGTGCTCGTGATGCTCCACCATGAGCCGCGTCGACGTCGTTGACCACATGACTCATCATGACGCTCCGAGCTGTCATCGTGCCCTGGCATCGAGAGGGAGGATGCTTGTGATGTGTGTGGTGCTAGAACACAAGCACGACTCGTCAGACAACGGTTGTCAAGCCAAATTATGTTTTAGTCGGTGTGAGGGTGATCAAGTCCTAGGTATAGCCAAAGTGCTCGATAAAATGCTTTCTAGGTCAAAAAAAGGTGGTTGGTGATCATCGATGACCTGTGGTTGATTAATGCGAGAACATTGCAACCGGCAAGGAAAACTAGACCAAGGGGAACCTTGAATAAGAGTTTATTGTTCGTGTCGACGATGTTTCCTAATCGTCTGTAGAATTTCTTAACTAGGTGTGCCATTTCATGGACGATAGGTTCGTCGAGTCGCTTGCCGACGATTGAGTCGACATCACTAACCTTGAGACTCATAATGTGGTATTCGGGATTCTGCTCACCACCATGGACGAGTTCGGGTCGATGTGAATGCTGATGAGATGATCTTTCCGAGATGGCAAAGCACGTCGTCGCAACATAGTAATGGCTTATGTTTGAGTTCCAGGATTTCACCGAGCTCATCTGTACAATCTTGTAAAGGACACTGCAATAGTGTCATGTAAGAACTTGGACGATGTTTGCGAAGATAGTCGTAGTGATTGATTTACCTAAAGGTCCTTTGAACGTGTCTTGGTACTCACGTTAGGTTAGCAGTGCTTGTGATGACTCTTTGAGTCCAAGCAATGTCGATCTCACTTCTTTTCCAAGTGTTGCTAGGGTTTCACATCGATTCATCCTAATTTCGAACCCTGCAACCACACTGGTCACTTAATTAGGTTTACTCTGTTGTGAGTTTGTGTAACTTCATTGGTCGCCTTCTGAGTCACGACCTCTTGTTGCACAGTTCACCCATGCATTAAGCTTTCAATGCTCCCCTTGATTCCTTAGTCATTTTTACACTATTCAGTCCAACCCTGCCACACCAGTCAGTCTCAGCTTTCTCGAGTGGCATAGCTCCAAGTTTTAAGTGAATAATTGCATTGCGTGCTTGCATTGCACCTTCCGATTCACGTCTTGGCACTACTATTACCACTTGACTTATCCATAGTTTCTCCATCCATCCGAGACATATCTAATCTTCCTAGTCAAGCCTCTTCTTCTTAAGGTTTTTACAACTCTTCGAGTCCATTATTAGATTACCTTTATTACTTATATACATATCATGTTGATAGGAACATTATGATAGGTGATCAACGAGAAGTTTCTCTTGGAGGAGAATGTCGAGGAGTTCCAACTTCAATATTCCATGACCGATTCCCCGGAGGAAGACCAAGCCATAACAACTAACATGGTTATGGAGTCACAAACAAGGCAAGCCCCGGTTTGCATTTAAGAGCTTTTCAAAGTTTTTCAGTTTTATTCATTTACATCTTCAGTTGATATTGTGCATTACGTATAAGGTGTTTGATACTCCACTTGCATATCCACAAATCCTATGGGAGGGTTGGAAAGGTTTACAGCTTGACGTGTAGAACTGCCAATGCTAATGTTGTAGATATACCGGTGGAAGTCGAGTAGTTGGAATCTACTCACGAGATAGGAATAACAGTTCATATGAGGTTGAAAGATGAAAGAATGGCTTATGAAATGAATACGAGACCGGGCAGGGGAAATAGGAGTCGACGAGATGGAGTCTCGGGCGCATAGCCCTGCCTGTGTCGCTTGAGGACCGTGCCGTATGCGGCACCGTTGGGCAAGCTTGAACTGTACCGGTTGCATAATGGGATATGGGCCCAATAAACTGATGTAACTCCAGAGTGTAGAGTGGAGACTCCTCGGTTGTCCTTGAATGGAGATGCGAAGGCAGAAAGGTGTAAATCTCCTAGCAGAATGTTTTGACGTGTCTGTGTAGGGGACCTTTTGCTCGGGATGAAGAGGTTTGTCGACATTGGGGTATTGGGTGAAAGGTGACCGCATATAACGCGGGGAGGAGAACACGTAGGTGTCTCCCACACGAGTGTGCGTATCGTGTAGTCCAGGTGTGTCCTGATTGCAATCACCATCCCTCGCGGTTATTTGAGTACCACTTGTCTGTCGCTGTCGTGATGTAGTAAATACTAAAGAAGCCAAAAGAATATGTTGTATTGAATTATGTCGGTGGTTTTGATCCAATAGATCTCCCGACACTACTAAAGTGTTAGAGGAGTTTGAGGTTCAGTGTGGGTGCGCGGAGATTCAAGAAGGTGAAGTGTAAATGACACAGGGGACACAAAGATTTACGTGGTTCGGGCCGCCTGAGCGTAATACCCTACTCCACGGGGTGTGTTGGTGTTGTATTGGATGTATGAGCTCAAAGTGAGTTCAGGGTGTTGAGTGAGCGCGTTCAGTGACCCCCCTGAGTGTATCGTCGGCATGTCCTTTTATAATACAAGGGCAGGCCGCTACAAGTTCGCCTGGCCCGACATGTGGCCCCGGCGGTTACTAATATTGATATGCATTTGATACGCTTAATTATCCTTAATGACCAAATTACGGGCTTTGATAGCACTGTTTCTAGTAATTAAGGTTGTCCGATTGTGTGTCATTAACATAGTATTAATGACACTTAATCGGGTCTTGAAGTACTTGATTCCCCTTTGAAGATCCGGAGCCGTTGTGAAGTCTTCCAGAGATTGGAGGCTGAAGATCTGACGGTTGGACACGTGGCAGCTCTGGATCGTACTGTGGGAAACAGATAGGTCTGGTGCCACCTAACACGTGTCAGTTCTGGAGCTTCCCTCAGTCTGGGGTTAGGTCCGGGGGTGCCGCTATGGTACATAGCCCGGAGCTTCCCCCTTGTGGGCGGTAGCTCCGGTTTGATAGTACACGTGGTGACCCTGGGACTAACCATGTTGAGGAAGCTGGTCCGGTTATGTCTGACATGTGGGCCTCCGAAGGTCTTCAAATCAAGTAGATGATATTCCCTTGAGATCTTTGCAATCCCAAGGGGTATATGGTACCAGGGTAACGATAGTGGCCCCCTGGGCCCACCTCTGGGGAAGACCCCTTGGGTGAAGTCATTCCGCCGGAGGTGGGTCCATCCTTCGACTTTTGAACTGAGTCTTCAAAGGTCTTCGGATGTGCCGTTGGCGATGGTTTGGAGTTAAATCCTCGCCGTGTGGCATATCCCGTGTGCGGCAAATGAGATCTTTGGCGTGCGGATCTCACGCAATTGAAGGTCGTCGGTTCTCGATACGAAAATCGTATCGGTTCCGCGCGCCTTGTCAGGCTGCGGCCTTCGGGCTTCCCGCCTCATGATGACAACCGTTCGCCTGGGTAAGAACCTCGACTTGATCGTCCAGGTGGTCCCAGGCCCTCTTGTCATCGGCTGGGTGGAATTTTTTAGTAGTATCTTCGACTTCCTTGCGGTTTCCATCCAAGCGTTGCGAGGGCTTATTTAAGAAGGAAAGCGTGCACCATCTGGGGTTCTTTATGCCTCTCATATGATCTTGCGCTCAAACTGCCAACTTGTGCTAGCTTTTTCTCTCTTGCCTTGCTGTGCCGCGATGGAGTTAGGTCTCCGCGGGAGCCGTTTGAAAACCGAAGGTGATCTGAAGAAGGTCCGGGCCCTCATGGGATGGTCCCCGGACTTCTTCAACTGCCTGGTTCGCATCGAGGGAGAGCTCCCGTTCGAGAAGGAGCACACCGGTGAGATGGTGTACTTCTCTTCGTACGCCATGGTGGGGTTGATCCCACCTTTTTCCTCCTTTTTCCTGATGCTGCTAGACTTCTATGGTCTGCAGCTGTACCACCTTGGCCCCCACTCCATTCTTCTTGTGTCTGTCTTTGTCCACTTCTGTGAAATGTGGGTGGGAATCCCCCCTGCATTGAACTCTTCCAGACCTTCTTCACTGTCCATACCACCGGTAGGAGTAATGAGTACCTTGGCTTCTACTACTTTGTGAAGCGCAAGAAGTGCCCATTCAAGTACCTTCGGTCGTTTCCCTCTGGAAAATGGGATGATTGGAAGAAGGACTGGATAGTCATCCGGGTGGAGGAGCACGAGAAGCTGGAGCTGCCCGAAGGCCTCCCCAACATCGACATTGCAGTCTGGAGTGAAGCTCCGGTGCTATTAGATGCCTTCAACCCTGCTCTGACCAGGATCCGCCAGTGCGTGGAGGGAGCATTAACTCCTCAGGCGGTATTTTGCAATTTCCTGGTCAACAGGTGGGCACCGCTGAAGAGGAGAGAAAAACTCGCTTGGGCCCTCAACAGTGTGATGGACGACGACCATGTCGAGACTGGGCTGAAGTCCAACATGACGGGGGAAACCTTGGAGTTTCATCTCAAGAAGGTCCAGCACGGCATCGACGTCACGGGTGATGACTTGACCCCGCCACCAGCTTTTCTCCCTCTGAACGTGGAAGTAGAGTTCAGCAGGGAGCTCCGGCGGACGATGCCGGTGCTTCACGACCTTGGTGTCATCGAGAGAAGATTGACCTCCAGGGTGGTGATCCCTGGGGCTTCCGAAGGTGGATCCGACCCTGCCCCGAAACCAAGGATCGAAGTCGTCGGCAAGGGCAAGGAGCCGGCGGACGAACCCTTGAGCCGGAAAAGGAAGCTGCAGCATGCCGACGAAAGGTCCGTCAGGCCTGCAACCTCTACATCAGCTCCTTCTCCCCGGAGGGGGAGGTCTTCTTCAACTGCGGTGACTGTACCCACAGCGGCGTCTTCCCGCGGTGCTAGCTCCGGGCATGCGACTTCAGCACCAGGGCCAGTTGAGGCCTCTAGGTACGGAGGTCCTTCCCGGTCGAGGGGTGCCTCGACTAAGGAGATGCCCGTGGCTGCAACGAGTTCTGGGGGGCCTTCCGGAGTTTCCACGCCGGCAGCGGCTATCGTTAGCCCAGAACGCCCGGGAAAGAGGTTCCGCGCAAGCTGGTGCGGAAGCCTCTCGAGGTAATTTTTAATCTTTACCTCAGACAGCTGATTTATTGTAGTAACTGTTTTTTAAGTTTCTTCATCCATCATCTGCAGCGTTCCCAAGAAGAGGAGTGAGGCTCCATCCTCAGCCACAGCAGCTGAAGCTGTGAGGGCGAAAGCTTCTGCTCCTGTCCCGGTGCCGCCCCAAGTGGTGGCTGAAGCTGCGACAGCTCCGGCGCCGGCTGTCGTGGTCATGGACCTCGACTCATCCCCCGAGACTCCCGTGGTAGCGCCGGACCGCGGGAGAGAAGATGCGCCAGTGGCACCTGCCCCGGAGGTTGAAGCTCCGGGTCTTGATGCTGAGATGATGGAAGCTTCGGCCGTTGAGCCGAAGGAAGCAATAATTCCGGCCCCAGAGCCGGAAATTGTCGAAGCCCCGACGGTTGAGCCGGAGTTAATTGAAGTCCCGGCAAGTGAGCCGGATGTGGAGGAAGCTCCGGCGGTTGAGCCGGCTACCTCTGAAGCTCCGGCCTTAGAGTCGGTTGTAGTTGAAGACCTTCCGGCGCCCGAGCTGGTTGAGGTTGAAGCTCCGGCCTCAGGGCCGATTATTGCGGAGGCATCAGCACTCGAACCCATGGTGGTCGAGATGCCAACAGCCGAGCCATCAGCGGGGGAGGGGCCCAGGCCGGAGCCAGAAGTAGTACCTGCTCCGGAAGTGTTGTCGACGGAGGTGCCTGCCGCTGAGCTGGAATGCCCAGATGAAGTCGCTGGCCCCCTGCCTGAGGGGGCAAATGAAGACCTGGTGGCGGGGCCTTCGGAACCACTTCCGGAGGTCAGAACTTCTTTCGCGAGGCCCTCCTCAATGGAAACTGAGGCTATCTCGGAGGACGGCCCTAGTGCCGTGGAGGCTCAGGGGACCACTCTTGTGGAGTGGGACCCGATTTTTGTAAGTGAGAACCCGCTGGAACCAGCAGAGGATGGCCCACCAGGTCCGGAACCCATTCCCCTGACGTTGTCTATTGACAACGCTTGCTCCAGCCTGCGTCAAGTTCAGCTGGCGTTCTTCCACGACAGCAAGGCTCTTGAAGAGGAGCGCCAAACCCTTAGGCGATGGCGTAACCAGCTCTACTTCGAGACCAAGCTGGCGCAGTCGAGGCTGGCAGATGATAAAGAATGGATCAAGCAGGAGAAAGTCCACCTGGAATACTGGGGCAAATTATTGGATGACAGGGAGAGCTTGACTCGCGCCCTCGACGCTCAATCCCGGGCCATTTATGAGCAGACCAAGGCAGCTAATAGTGCGGCTGATGAACGCCAAGAAAGGCTTGAAGCCATTAACACTACTCTCGTCAAGCGCCGGGAGGCACTTGAGGAGAGGGAGAAGAGGCTCGAAGATGAAGAGCAAAAACTCCTAGAGCTGCGGGATGACGTCTTGAAGAGGGAGGAGGAGCTCGCCGAAAAGGTGGCTCTGGGTGACAAGGGCCTCGAGGAGCGCGCCAAGAAATTGGAAGAGCGATGTGCTGAGGAGGAGGAGAAGGCATGGGTGCGAGGGCATGAACTCTACCAGCAAGAGTGTGCCATCGCTGCCAGGGAGAAGAAAGTGAGGGGCAGGGAGAAGGACCTGGTTGACCGCCGGAACAAGATCTACCTCCGGGAGGAGGAGCTTGGAAAACTCAAGAAGCAGGTTGCTGAAAAGATTCAGCAAAATGACAAAGAGGTCCAGCGCCTCGCTCGCGAGAATTCTGAACTGGCGGCGGCCAAAAGATCCTTGGAGGAACTGAAGGGCTTAAGGGCTGCAGACTCCCTACAGGTTTGGGAGTTCCTGAGCAAAGCCAACGACGCGCTGACACCGATGGGCTTCAGTCCCGTGCGTCCGGATGATCCGGAGCCGGAGCCGGACCTGGCGTTGCAGGCGTTGAGCTCGGCGGGTAGCAAACTCTCCAAGGTGGGTGACGTCATCGCGGACCAATTGGAGGGGGCAGTACCTGGCGAAGAATGTCGCAGAATATGTGTTGACGTGCTACACCAGCCGGGATCCCCAATTCCCTCTGGACCCGGTACTTGAAGGTCCCGTCGAAGGAGAAGGTGAAGCCACCCGAGCCAACGTGTCGGAGGTTGCTCAGAAGGTCGCCCAGTTCTTCCATAGGGTCTAGGACCATCTCTGTAGCTCCCACTTGTATTCTCTCTTTTTCTTCCCCAATTTTGTAATCCCTTGTCTCCAGATGAATGAAATCCAAATTTTTGCAAATTTCATTTTTTGTCTTCAACACTTTTGTCTTCACTTGGCCCCCTGGTAGATGTACACAATTTTATTGTGAACATGTACCAAGAGGATATTGTGCTTTGTTGAAGACTCATTTGCTTCGAACTTGTAGAGTGTAGGTTCGAAGTCTTCGATAGTGAAGGCCCCCTGAGGTTGTCGGAGCTCTGAAGCTCCGGTATTGACTACCGTCTGGGCTCAGTAGCTCCGGCAATAGTTCCTATCAACGCGTAGAGCATCGATAGTTAGACCTCCGAGGTGTCAAAGCTTAGTAGCTCCGGCAGTGACCATTGCCAACGCGTAGTTTGTCAGCAGCAAACTCCGTTTGTGGAATCTTCTCACCATCTTTTATTCTGCGTCGACGGCTGGCCCCCCTAGATTTACCGGAGCTTGGTTGCTTCGGTGATGCTCGTTTTCAATGTTTAACATCGATTATAAGCCACCTAGGGGAGTCGGAGCTTCGTCAGCTCCGGCTTTTCTCCATCAACGTGGATTCTTTATTTTTCCTGCACACTGAAGCCAAGAAAAATAGTAAAATTCGCTCCTTGCCTATAATTTCGTCGTGGCTTACGATTCTCAAGAAAATTTTAGGTCAAACACGATTCTGAATGCAACCGAATGCATTGCCTTCTTTCTTCCGGATCCAATTGTACTTGGACCCGCCTTACTTCGGCCTGCCAGGGTGTAGGTAGAGTGGCGTACTTAGGGTGCTTGACCAGGCTAAGTCGATAGCACACTCCGGCCCTAGATTGGCTTGGCGGCATTCAGGCGAGTGGGCCATGAACAATATTTGAATCCAAAAGAATCGAAAATACAGCTCGAATCGTATATGAACCGGTCGAACTAAAGTTTCTTAAGAATTGCACATCCTTGTTATAGACAAGAAAAAGAAAAATAAAAAATGTTGAGCCTGTACAAAGTAAATGCACGTGGAGTCTGTTTCACATGAATATGTCTTTCATTATAGGTCCGGGGTACAGGGGAAACAAGTACACTCTTAGGGTACGGAACCAGGCTAAGCGTGTTTCATTTCTCGTTTGACCCAGGGTAGCTAGCCACACTTTTAGTCCTGAGACTGTGACAAGCGTTGCATGAACTTTGCAGACCTTTCGGGAAAGGTCCGGGTGTTCTCCCGGAGGAACTACCCGACTCTGTACAATGACTCTATAACATACACCTCAAGTTACTACAGACTCACCTCCGTGATATTAGGTGTAGAACTTACGGAGGTGCTCAATGTTCCAAGGATTTGGGAGAGGTGTCCCATCCTCGGTTGCCAAGCGAACGCTTCCGGGACGGGATAATTTAATCACTCGGAAGGGTCCTTCCCAGTTGGGGGAGAGTTTGTTTAACCCTTCTCTGCATTGTATTCTCCGTAGCACTAGATCGCCTTCATCAAGCTATCGGTTGTGTACATGCCGCTGATGATAGCGCCGAAGGGCTTGGCGGTATCGGGCATTCCGAACAGCTGCTTGGCACCTTCCCTCCTCAAGGAGGTCTAGGTCTTCACGCCAGAGATGGTCCTGCGTGGCTTCGTCGAAGGTCCGGACCCGGAGTGACCCCAAGGTGATTTCCGGGGGAAGGATTGCATCAGCTCCGTACACCAGGAAGAAGGGTGTCTCTCCAGTTGACCGGTTTGGAGTTGTCCTGTTGGCCCATAAAGTGGGCAGAAGCTCTTCAATCCAGTTGGCTCCATGTTTTTTCAAGCGCTCATAGGTGCGCGTTTTGAGTCCTTTCAGGATTTCGTCATTTGCTCTCTCGGTCTGGCCATTGCTTGCTGGGTGAGCTACATAGGCGTAGCAAACTTGAATGCCAAGGTCTTCGCAATACCATTGAAATGCAGAACTTGTGAATTGGGTCCCGTTATCAGTAATGATTTTGTTTATACTCCAAATCTGCATACGATGGACTGCAAAAAGTTGATAGCAGATTGCTTGTTTATTATCACAACTGGAGTTGCTTCCGGCCACTTGGTGAACTTGTCAATGGCGACATACAGGAACTTGTAACCTCCGACGGCTCTTGGGAAAGGTCCCAAGATGTCCATCCCCCACACGGCGAAGGGCCATGTAGGAGGTATCATTTGTAGAGGCTGAGCCGGTGTGTGAATTTGCTTTGCATGAAATTGGCATGCTTCGCATTTCTTCACCAGCTCAGTTGCATCCTGGAGTGCTGTAGGCCAGTAGAAGCCATGCCAGAAGGCTTTACCGACCAGCGTGCGGGAAGACGCGTGGTTCCCACACTCGCCTCCATGGATTTCTGCGAGGATCTCGCAGCCTTCTTCCCTTGTGATGCACCGCATTAGGACGCCATTGGCACCGCGCCGGTAGAGATCCCCTTCTACCAACGTGTATCTTTTAGCCAATCTGACTATCCGGTCAGCGGATACATCATCGTCAGGAAGGATGTTGTCTTTCAAGTAGCTCCGAATCTCCGAGATCCATGCATCGGAGCTAACTTGAGTATTTGAGTCTTGCGTGTTGGGTTGCTCCGAGCTTCCGGCAGCACCTACGACCCTTGATGGCTGCCATCGTAACAGGGCCATCGGGACCGTCAGCTTCAGGATGCTGATCTCGCCCCCTTCGCTCAGTTCGGCAGGCTGAGCTGTGGGTTTTCACAACCTCCAAACAAAATTTCCGTCAGGAGTCAGAGCTCCGGTTGACGCTTTCGTCGAGAGTTCGTCGGCTTCAGCGTTGTGGGCACGCTGGACATGGTGGAGATCTAGGACTTCGAAGTCCTTCTGAAGCCTCTGAACTTCAAGGAGATAAGCAGCTAGCTGGAGATTGTTGCAGGAGCATTCACCCTTTACTTGCTTAATGATGAGCTGTGAATCTCCCTTGACCAGTAGTTGCTTGACACCGTATGATAGTGCCACCCTTAGTCCGTAGATGAGTGCTTCGTATTCCGCCATGTTGTTGGTCGCCTTGAAGTCAAGGTGTACCATGTATTTTACCTTCTCTCCGGTTGGTGCGAGGAGAAGGATTCCAGCTCCGGACCCCTGCTTTTGCATGGAGCCGTCAAAGTAGAGGGTCCAGTGAGGCTCGGTGAAGACCGGATCCTTGGGTTCCGGCTTCTGCTCACTGGGGCCCCCAGGGTTTGATGGAGAGGGAGTCCATTCCGCCACGAAATCCGCCAATGCTTGACTCTTGATTGCTTGTCTTGAAATGAATTCGAGATCGAATTCAGCCAATTCTGCTGCCCATTTTGCAATATTCCCAGTTGAATTGGCATTATGCAAGATTGCTCGAAGTGGGTAAGAGGTCACCACTGAAATCTTGTGAGCTTGGAAGTAATGGCGAAGCTTCCTAGAGGCAATGAGAACTGCATAGAGCAGCTTATGCACCTCTAGGTATCGAGTCTTAGTGTCATGAAGTACTTCACTGATGAAGTACACTGGGCGCTGGATGGTCCGGACCCTCCCGGAGGGGCCCGGAGCTTCCTCTTCACCGACCCGGATCCTCCCTGAGGGATCCGGACCTTCTTCGGGGACCTTCGGGTCCTGGCTGGAGGGACCCGGAGCTTCTTCAGAAGCGACCTGGACCCTCCCGGAGGGGTCTGAGTCTTCTGAAGTAACTTTTTGTGAACTCAAGTCTGGGAGCTGGGACCCAGACTCGCTTTCAGGAACCTCCGGACCCTCCCGGAGGGGTCTGGATTCCTGAGCATGGGATAGTTCTGGTCTCTCTGCAACCAGGACCATACTGACGACTTCGTCAGTTGCTGAAATGTAAAGCAGCAAAGGCTCACCAGGGTTCGGAGCTACCAGAGTTGGTAGGGTGGTGAGGAACTATTTTAGCTCCTGGAACGCCTTTTCTGCTTCTTCAGACCATTGGAATGGCCCGGACTTCCTCAATAACTTGCAGAAGGGAAGTGTCTGTTCCGCCAGTCTTGAAATGAACCGGCTAAGGGCTGCTAGACATCCAGTCAGCTTTTGGACATCCTTGATGCGGGCTGGTGGCCGCATGTCTTCAATGGCTTTGATCTTCGCCGGATTAGCTTCTATGCCCCGGTGACATACCAGGAAACCAAGAAGTTTTCCAGAGCTAACCCCGAAGACACACTTGTCTGGGTTTAGCTTTGTGCGCGTGACCCGCAACTTGTCAAAGACAGCCTATAAAGTGTCAAGGAGTGACACCTTGTTCTTGACCTTGACCACGATGTCATCGATGTACACTTCCACTATGTCTCTAATGAGTTCTTCAAAAGTTTTGTACATAGCTCGTACAAAGGTTGAAGCTGCATTCTTGAGACCAAATGGCATGGTTGTATAACAGTACAATCCATCTACTGTGATAAAAGAGGTATGCTCTTCATCTTCCCTAGACATTCTGATTTGATGATACCCAGAATATGCGTCTAGGAAACACAGTAATTCACACCCGGAGGTGGAATCCACTATCTGATCTATTCTAGGTAGTGGGAATGGATCTTTTGGGCATGCCTTATTTAGTGTTGTGTAGTCGATACACATCCGAAGCTTCCCGCCGGCCTTGGGCACAACGACTAGGTTTGTCAGCCATTTTGGATGGAAGACTTCTCGGATGAATCCATCTTCGAGCAACTTCTTCACTTCTTGTCGAATGAAGTTCTATCGCTCCACGGATTGCTTCCGAGGCTTCTGGTGTATGGGTCGGGCGTCAGGGTAGATCTTCAGATTGTGCTCAATCACTTCCCTAGGGATCCCAGGCATTTGTGACGGTTGCCAGGCAAACACGTCGACATTAGCCCGGAGGAAAGCGATGAGCGCGAGTTCCTATTTGTCATTCAATCCTCCCAATATATGGGTGGTCTGAGCGGCATCGGAACCGATTTGGACGACTTTGACGGGAATGTCAGTGTCGCCGCTTGGCTGCACACGAGGTGCAGAAGTCGAGTCTCGCTGACGAATGCTTGGGGCTTTTGGAGCTTGTTCCTACCTGGAGTCCTCCTCTTGCGACGTAGTAAGCGCATGAAGTTCTTCCAGAGCAGTTACTCCGGCAGTACAATCTCCACAGATCCGGAGAACGCCTACTGGTGTTGGCATCTTTAACACCAAGTAACCATAATGAGCAGCTGCCATGAATTTGTACAAAGCAGGCCTGCCCAAGATGGCGTTGAAAGGTAAGTTGATCTGAGCAACGTCAAAGACCAACTTCTCGGTGCGATACTTCTCCCGGGTCCCGAAGGTAACGGGGAGGGTAATAGCACCGAGTGGGGTAATGGCTCCCGGACCTACTCCGAAGAAAGGTCGGGAGGGGTAAAGATCCGAAGGTCGGAGCTGAAGCTTGGTAAAAGCTTTGAAGCTTATGAGGTTCAACCCCGAACCTTTGTCTACCATAACATGGTGGAGCTAGATATTATTGATGGTGGAAGATACCATAAAGGGTAACTGGCCTGCTCCAACCATGCTTCGAGGGCAGTTCGAAGCATCAAAAGTGATGGTCGTGTCCATCCACTTCCGATGAGGCTCCGCCCTGGCTGTAGGAGCTACAGCAGCCATGTCCCGACGCATTGTCTTGAGGACGTGACGGGAGGTGATGTCCCAGGATCCACCAAAAATGGTGTTCATGGTCTTCCGACGCTCGTTGTCAGAGACGTCAGAATCGTCGTCGAAGGAGGTGTAGACGGCCTTCAGGACCTTTTTGGGATTCTAAAAACCTAACTCCTCTTCAGCCGGAGCTTCGTCAACTTTTTGCTTTCCTTCCCTCTGTGAGAAAGGAGCTTCTTCCCGGCGCTTGTTGTAGCGTTCGACAAGGTTTTGGACCTCCCGACAGTCTTCCAAACTGTGGCTGTCTGTCTTATGAATTGGACACCACACCTTGGGTTTGCCACCATCTTCAGAGGACGGTCGAGGTCGCTTCTCGGGGCGTGGCCCCCGGCCACCCGGAGCTGCAGCAGCTGTAGCATTAGATGTGTCGGCCGACGGCTTCTTCTTGTCCTTGGTCTTTTTCTTCTTCTTGCCACTCCCGAAGGTAGTGGCTTCGCCTTTGGAGGATTTTTTGTGATCCTTCGGAGGTGGTTTGGAGTGCATTTCACGGCCCTTCGCAGCTCTGGCACATTTGTCAGCCAAGCTGAAGAGTTCCGTGACACTGGTGATTTCCTTGATAGCCAGTTTCTCCAACATCTTCTTATCCCGTACATCCTATCTAAATGCCACAATGACAGAAGCGCTAGAGATAGAAGGGATAGTGTTTCGTACCTGAGAGAATCTCTGGATGAATGATTGCAGGGATTCTCCCCCTTTTTGCACGACTGCAAAAAGGTCCAGTTCAGTGCCTGGTCGGGTGTATGAACTCCCGAAGTTGGCGGTGAACTGCCGGCACAACTCCTCCCAACTGTTGATGGAGTTGGGTGGAAGGCTCATAAACAAGGACCAGGCGGTCCCAGTTAAAGCCACTGGAAAATAATTGGCCATTACGGCCTCATTTCCTCCAGCTGCTAGGATAGCAGTGGAGTAAATCTGAAGAAATTCAACGGGATTAACGGTCCCGTCAAACTTCTCCGGCAAGTGAGGCCGGAATTTCTGTGGCCACCTGACCATACGCAGATGCATGGCCAGGGCCGAACAGCCTCCTCCTACTCCTTCAGGAGCAGGAATGTCCTGAGCTTCTCGTCTTTCACGAGCATGCTCTATATGGACTCGGTCGTCTTGTTGACGGTATCGGCGATCAAGCTCCGTCCGGAGGTCATGAGTTGAAAGCCTTGACACCGTGTGAGTGTGCCGTGCCCGGGAGGGCAACAACGTCACTTGATGCGACGCAGCACGTCTCCTGTTGTTGGAAACATGCGGAACAAGTGTGCCAGACAAGGTCCATCGCCGCGTTGGGGCCCGTCCTGAAGGAGGAGGACCCTGGTTGCTGATGTGGTCGGCTGCTGCTGCAACTAGGTGTTCCACATCGGCCCTCCACTGCTCCATTGCATCCCGGGATGCGTCCGGAGGTGGTGGGCGCTGAAGAAGAGCACGTGCTGCATGGAGCGCGTGTTCGGGGTTGTCATGATTTGCCGACGCAGTGATTGACGCCGGTGCACCATCGCGCTGCCCAGCTTGATTTAATGGTGGAGGCGACGGTGGTAGTAGTGTGACTCCTGCTGGAACTGAGGTTCCTGCTGGTGGCTGCATATTGGAGGGATTGCCCCCAACAGCTTGAACAGCGGGATTACCGTTGGATGATCCAGCAGCTGAGTTCACCATTCTTGAAATCTCAGGCGCCCCCTACCTGGCGCGCCAACTGTCGGTGGTTTTGATCCGGCAGATCTCCCGATACTACTAAAGTGTTAGAGGAGTTTGAGGTTCGGTGTGTGCGTGCGGAGATTCAAGAAGGTGAAGTGTAAATGACACAGGGGACACAAAGATTTACGTGGTTCGGGCCGCCTGAGCGTAATACCCTACTCCACGGGGTGTGTTCGTGTTGTATTGGATGTATGAGCTCAAAGTGAGTTCAGGGTGTTGAGTGAGCGCGTTCAGTGACCCCCCTGAGTGTATCGTCGGCCTGTCCTTTTATAATACAAGCAGACCATTACAAGTTCGCCTGGCCCGACAGCCCCGACGGTTACTAATATTGACACACATTTGATACGCTTAATTATCCTTAATGACCGAATTACGGGCTTTGACAGCACCGTTTCTGGTAATTAAGGTCGTCCGATTGTGTGTCATTAACATAGTATTAATGACACTTAATCGGGTCTTGAAGTCCTTGATTCCCCTTTGAAGATTTGGAGCCGTTGTGAAGTCTTCTGGAGATTGGAGGCTGAAGATCCGACGGTTGGACACGTGCAGCTTCGGAGCGTACTGTGGGAAACAGATAGGTCCGGTGCCACCTAACACATGTCAGTTCCAGAGCTTCCCTCAGTCTGGGGTTAGGTCCGGGGGTGCCGCTATGGTACATAGCCCGGAGCTTCCCCCTTGTGGGCAGTAGCTCCGGTTTGATAGTACACGAGGCGACCCTGGAACTAACCATGTTGAGGAAGCGGGTCCGGTTATGTCTGACATGTGGGCCTCCGAAGGTCTTCAAATCAAGTAGATGATATTCTCTTGAGATCTTTGCAATTCCAAGGGGTATATGGTACCCAGGGTACCGACAAATTATAATTGCTTTGCAACCTTGTGTGAATTAGAGCTAGCAAAATTAAAGTTTACAGTTTCCCCATACTTTAGCTGTAATAGCATTATGTGCTTTGGGCATGTCATATCATCGGCAAAGCGTTTCTTGTTTGATTGTGGAGTCTATGATCTGCCGTGCTTGAAGAATGTCATTTGCTACTTAAAACATGATTATAAGGATCCACTTGTAGGCGAGTCTATTTATGCTATTCCTTACCTATGGTTAGTATTCACCCCTGCATATGTCTAGTGAGACGGGTTAGTCTTGTTGAGTCTTATGCTCACGTTTGCGCTTTAACGATTTTTGCAGGTGTTAGGTTTATTTCTGCTGTTCAGGTTGTACATGAGATCTCGAGGTATCGAGATAAATCTCATGTGAACCACGCCGTTGTTGAATGCTCTTCTTGTTGCTAGTGAGAAGCGTCCTAGGGCATGGACGTCTTCTCTCCTGCTTAGTCAGGTGAGATTATGAGTATGTATTTTTCGCTGCGTGTCTACCCCTGTTGTACACTCTTTTGTAAACTATTCTTATTATGAAATGAAAACTTTATATGTTTTGGTATGTTTTTGTGTGTGTTGTTAGGTGCCGCATCGCACGGCACCACCCAATGAGATCCTTGGAGGTCGGGACCCCGGTCCCCACAGACATGGTATCAGAGCTTCATTGGGAATATCACGCTCGAAAAGAGCCTATTTTTGAAAACTCCGAAGTAGTCGAGTGAGGATTAGCTATATGCCCATTAAGGACTATTACTAGCATAAGTTATAAAGGTGGTGAACTAACTTACTTGTTATATTATTCTGTATCGACGCTCCATCTTCAAGGTAAGAGGTAAGGTACGCCATCGAGAGTAGATCAATCTCGGTAAGCTCTGCATATGAGATGTAGTATGTGATATTTTCGTGGCTTTGCACGGGAGGTCAATATGAGTCTCTGAAACTTTTCCATGTTTTTGAGAACATATGACACGCGGTACCCCAGCGTGACACAAAATTAGTGGGAGCCCCCGCCGGGTGGTGTATAACCCGATAGTATGCATCTCTAGAACTATCCATGTTCTATGGGAGCATGCGAAACACGTATGCCCGAGCGTGTATAAGCCGGTTCGTGCGGGAGTCTTTGCTGTACACACGTAGTACAACCATGTACCTCGAGACATGACTTCGCTCGAGGGCGACTCCACCAGTGTCGTATGCATTTACTTTTGATTATATATATTATTGTGACTGCCTGTCGTGTTTTCCCGTGCCGCTTTTGAGGTGTGAAGGTGTGAAAGGGGATTGTTTGTCTTCTGCAGGTACACTAACTCCGGTAGCGACCCGTGTAGAAAATGTTTGTGAGTGATCGATATTAGGACCACCTATAGACGTATCCGGATATACCGGGTTAGACTTTTCTTTGGTAAGGAACGTAGTACCGTCAGTATCACATTTGATACTTTGACCATCCCCCACGAAAGAAATGGCTTCATATTCATATTAAGTCCAAGTATCAGTTGCTGATATCTTATGGACAATAGAAAATGTTTCTCTTCAAGAGTAGGTGAACTAAAGTTCTTTGTTCCTGGCGAGAGTTTAGCTCGACTTCGCCGGAGTAAGACTTTAGTTAAAGATCCATAGTGATATGCTATGGATAAGAAGGTCGTCAAGATCTTTTTTAAGATTCCATTTAGTTCCAAAGTAAATGATTAGTTGTAAAGCAAGTTCTAGCTATCGGACTTGAGTTTTGAGCCAAGTTTCAAAATTTGAGTTTGTTCCCAATTCTTGTGTCTCGAAGCCGATGAGTTCTGTTTTCTAATAGAATTTGACCCGACTTTGAAAATCTATATCTCTTTAACCTGAAGGGCTATGGATGAAAATGAATACTTTTTGGAAAGGGGAAGAGCTATTATACAATTTTTCTATTCATTGTTACCTCAAATTCGGTTTAGAACTAATTAGAAACTGGAGTTGGAGTTAGTACATGTGTACAATGCTATCTGAAACAGCCAAAAAAATTCTGAACTTTGAACAGCCATAACTCTTAAACTAGAAATACAACCTAGGCATATTTATACATGCCTGGAAAGCTTAAAGAGTTCACTATCAACTTCCTATTAAATACGAAGGCTAAAACTCGCAATAACCAAGTCTAAATCAAAGTATCGTTTAAGGTGTCGAAACAGTCCAGAATATGGACTGCTATATATTCAGTTACTGTTCGGATCGTAATTTCTAGTAGACTCATCGATTGGCTTCGGGTTTTACATTTCTGGAATCCTGAGAATGTATGCAACCAGTTTGCTATGTGTTATTTTTGCAAATGTTGATATTTGTATATCTGAAAATTGTGGACAAAATCAGCCTTAAACAAAGGAGGTGCTGTCCAAATTTTCAGAAAAACTGTCAACTTGCAAATGCTATATCCTCTCAACCAGAAGTGCTACGAGGGCAAGTAAGTACTCCTTAGAAAGTTTTGGAAGTACTTTACAAGTTCTCTATTCAGATCAAGACTAAAATTCTTTTCTAAGTGGGTGAAATTTGGATAATCGCAGAGACTGTCCTGGCACACCCAAACTGGATAGCAATCTGTACACCTCTGAATTTAATTCATAACTCGCAGACCCTTGATCCAATGGTGTCGCGCGAGTAACCGTTGGAAAGGTTATGGAGTAAGATACAATTTTTGTAATTGGATCCAGATCATAATAAGTCATCTACCTATCCCAAATCGAGTTTGAATGCAGGGTGGTCAGTCTGAACTGAACCCCCATTTCTTCTGAATGCTGAATTTTTAGCAAACTTCAAAAATTCATATCTTTTGAACCAGGTCTGATATGCATAAAAATAAATACATTATGGAAAGCATATTATATTGGCTACAACTTTGTAAATAAGAATATTTCCATATTTCTAACAGAACAGTCTGAAAAATTTAGATCAAAACTGCCACTTTTTAAGCAGGTTCTGCTGAAAGTGCAGAAAAATCTGCTAACTTTAAAATAGCATAACATGCAAATCAGAGATGATCTAGAGGAAAACCAATACTTTTTGGAAATTTCTTGAAGTGTACTTTAACTTTATTATTCACCTCCAGATCTGATTTTGCCATTAACTGGATCAAAATCGAGTTTGAGTCCAGACTGGTCATTTGTCACCATAGTCTGGCCAGTTTGAACCTTTTGGTTTTTATTAGGCATTCGGCTCTCGATTTAAATTAGAGGAGTGTCGTAACCAACAAAGAGTTAGGACTCAACTAATTAACAAGTTGAATAGAGTGTTTAACTCATTTGAAGTCATTTTCCCTTGGATAGACATACTAGTGTTTGATTTATGTGACTTGTCACCTCACATTTTGTGATGTTTAACGCAGGTCGCAATTACTCGAGTTGCATCTCATCTTCCCATGAGGATTGTTTGAAGTATGCTTCGACATCCTGGTTCGAAACTTTAAGGGGGAAGGTGAGCACTTCAGTAATAGTGGTGTTCAACCATCAACCTTGGTTACAACGAGTCGTGTCAACAAGAAGACGATCAATTAAGATTACATCTTCAAGAGGATCTAACCTCCGCCACCAGATTAAGTTACTCTAAGAAGAAGTGTGACTTCAACTCCACTAAAGTGATCGATAAGGATATCGGTTCCTCTTGCCAGCTCGAAGCGAAGGTTAAGTGAAGCATCACTAGAGACATATAGTTAGTTGTTTTTCTCCTGATGAAGATACAATCAAGTTGAGTAGTACATGAACAAGCTTTCGAAAGGTCGAGGTAACGTGGTATATTTCCCACATTCCTTGTCAATCATTTTGTTATGAATTTCTTAATTGTGGTCGAGTCATGAAAGTAACGCTACTCCTTGAGTGTCTTTCACGACCACAGTATCCAAGCCTTGCAAATCATGAGTTAGTTCTTGAGTTGTGTGTGCGTGGTTCACTTAGCCTTAATCAGACTATAAAAGCTACTGCACCATACATATACACCATTTGCACCATACATATGCACCATTTGCACCATACCATGTGTATATTCATTACACCATACAACATATGATGCATCATGAAGCATCATTACCAATGTAACACCAATGATAGAATGCATAGTAATACTAAAATTTAGAGCAAGATTGTGTACCCCATTCAAACTATTCTAAGGTGTCCAATGACTACGATCATTTCACCATATTCATTTGACTTCTTACATTGTTGATCTCCTTTCCATTGAGTAATACTTGTGAAACCGATTACTCAACCTCACTTGCAACTAAACAAACACTTGAACTTCCATCCTTGACTTGTTAGGTTCAAGTACCTTGATTGTTGCAACTATACCGTTCGTCATCGAGTGGTCATCAGTTCAACGATCAACCTTGTAAAATCCATGAAATCTCCTTACTCGCGAGGATACCGTTCGATTATCAACCTCGTGAAACTCTTACGGTCCATCTAAGTCCTTGCATTGTTATATGGTAACCTTGCTTCACTAATTACCTTGTAGTTACCATAAGATTGAGTTCTTTGCTGTGTTGGAAACATATGAGGATGTTGAATCCTTAAATCCTCGTGTGCCACCGTAAAGAGTCGTCATCTTCTATTTCTATTGTTTGAAGATGTTGATATACCCGAAAATCCTGTAGTCGCCATATCTTCAGTATTCGTGTTGTTTTGATCACATAAGAGTGTTGAGCGCTTTGCTACTCTTATGCTACAGCTAAGGGATCCTATGGTTGACTAACCATCAAACGAGATTAATGATTGTTGTTTAACCTCGTAAATCATCTTAACTCATGTTAGGGGAAATACCACATTAAGTTATAAGGACCGATGCAGAAACATAGCAAGCAACCAAGAGAAGCAAAGAACAAGTCCTGATTCTTCCAGTCAAGACTAGAACAGGACAAGATGTCATGTCAGTGTAAGAGTACAACAATAAAGGGTCAGTAATAGACGTGAAAGTTTTATGATGTGATATTGTCATGTCGAGCATCCTGTTAGGGTTATCAACCTAAAGACTGGAATCACCTGAAGCAAACTTAAGAATTTCTTAAGATGCCTGAAGATAATCACTATTTCGTAGAACCCAAGTCTTTAAGGGCATTGTCATTTTCCTTAGTCAATGACCCTCTTTTACGGATCGTCCCCTCATCATTTCTGTTATTCTACTTGTTAGAATATCGGGACGAGATTCCTTTAAGGGGGAAGGATTGTAAAAGCCCGCTTTTCGGAAGAACAAAAACGAAAAAATGCGAACTTAAAAATTTTGAAAGTGGACTTGGAAATCCAAACTCCCATGAACCATATGAGTTAACCAATGTTCACTAGAAATAGGAACTTGTTAAAATTTTACATATAGAACATGGTTGCTAATGTATATTAGAACTTAAGGTGTAAAATCCTTAATTTCCAAGTATTCACATTTTCTGTGAAAATTAAAGGAGGAAAAGAAAACAAAATAGAGAGAAAGAAAAATGAATTATTCCAACCCTAAAATGGGACATTCAAAAACTCAAATCAAGCTACTGTTCAAACTAGGTTCACATGAAGATTTAAGGTACTCAATAGATGGGGATTGCTAGGTCAAATTAATATGTTGTACCAAATATATATTCAAATTAATACAAATTAAATATGCTACTGTACATTTGGCCCTGTCAAAAATATTCAAATCTAAGGCTGTAAATTTTTTTCCGTGACCTTCTAATATCCCAAATTGACTCTCAGTAAAGTTTCAAAAAAATTTTGAAGCACGTTTTCCATTTATTAGACACGTACTGAGAGTTTAATCGAAGTTGACTTTAAATTTAAACTTTGTACTTAACCTTGTCCAAATCAACTCCAAATTTTTCCCGGGGTTCTTTATGGTTCAAAAAGGTTAACTTCAAAGTTTCAGGATTTTTGAACCTAATCTACTATTTATTTCATTGAGTCAAGTATCACCACTTGAATTCAAATTCAAACCTGAGTAAAAATTCAACTTGCCAGTTCTGAACTCTGATTGCACCATAAAATCCTTCACATTTTATTTAGTCATTGGGCCAAAGTTGAATATTTTTGAAGCATGTTTGCTAGCTCTATTTGAAATTGGAAAGAAGAATGAGGGAGGAGAGTGTTGTGGGCCCCACCTGTAAGCCTCTCCAAGGCTGAACCACCTTTGCTTTCGGTTACAGCGCGACACGACACTGTGCATGTGCCACCGTGATGAAACTTTCTGCCCTTATCCCCATACTTTGGATCAAGTAAGCTAAAGGAAAAACTCGTTCTCTCCTCACTGCACCCTGCTCGAGCTCGCTGCTCGCCTGGCCGCCGGCCTGCGCACCTCCCCCGCCGTCCGCCTGCCTCCTGGTCACGGCTCCTCTACCGGCTTGGTCGCCCCGGTCGCTTCCCCGACCTCTACACGCCGCCGGCTCAGCTTCCTCCTTGCCGCGCGCGTCTCTGTCGTGCCTCGTCGCCATCGCGTCAAGTGCGCTCCAGCCGTCCATGGCGCTGCCCCACCTCCCGATCGCCTCTGCCTCGCTGGTGCCCCACCGCTGCGTGCTCGCCGAGCCGCCCAGCATCGCGCCGCCTGACTCCTCACCGGTGTCGCCCCCATGCGCCGTCGATGTCGCGCGGACCCCACTGGCTCGCCTCCGCCTGGCCGCACCGCTCTGCCTCCGTTCCGACCGCCTCTGCCGCATCGCACAGCCACGCCGCCCCAACCCGACGGATCGCGCCGCGGCGCCGGCTGCATGCCGCCCACCGCCGGCACCCCGCTCACACCATGGTCGGCTTGTCTGCTCGCCTTCACGCCGGTGTCGCCCCGCCGCCCAGGCCCTGCTCCATCACGGCAAGCACGCCAGTACCGCCGCCATGCTCCTATGCTCTCGTGGACCACAAGCCATCCTTATCTGATGTGTGTGGTGCTAGAACACAAGCACGACTCGTCGGACAACGGTTGTCAAGCCAAATTAGGTTTTAGTCGATGTGAGGGTGATCGAGTCCTAGGTATAGCCAAGGTGCTCGATAAAATGTTTTCTAGGTCAAACCAAGGTGGTTGGTGATCACCGATGACTTGTGGTTGAGTAATGCGAGAACGTTGCAATCGGGAAGGAAAACTAGACCAAGGGGAACCTTGAATAAGAGTTTCTTGTTCGTGTCAACGATGTTTCCTAATCGTCTGTAGAATTTCTTAACTAGGTGTGCCATTTCATCGACGATAGTTTCGTCGAGTCGCTTGCCGACAATCGAGTCGACATCACTAACCTTGAGACTCATAATGTGGTATTCGGGATTCCGCTCACCACCATGGACGAGTCCGGGTCGATGTGAACGTCGATGAGATGATCTTTCTGAGATGGCAAAGCGCGTTGTCGCAACATAGTAATGGCTTATGTTTGAGTTCCACGATTTCACCGAGCTCATCTGGACAATCTTGCAAAGGACACTACAATAGTGTCATGTAAGAACTTGGACGATGTTTGCGAAGATAGTCGTAGCGATTGATTTACCTAAAGGTCCTCTGAATGTGTCTTGGTACTCACGTTAGGTTAGCAGTGCTTGTGATGACTCTTTGAGTCCAAGCAATGTCGATCTCACTTCTTTTCCAAGTGTCTTTGGGGTTTCACATCGATTAATCCTAATTCAGAACCCTGCGACCACACTGGTTACTTAATTAGGTTTACTCTGTTGTGAGTTTGTGTAACTTCATTGGTCGCCTTCTGAGTCACGACCTCTTGTTGCACAGTTCACCCATGCATTAAGCTTTCAATGCTCCCCTTGATTCCTTAGTCATTCTTACACTATTCAGTCCAACCCTGCCACACCAGTCAGTCTCAGCTTTCTCGAGTGGCATAGATCCAAGTGTTAAGTGAATAATTGCATTGCGTGCTTGCATTGCACCTTCCGATTCACGTCTTGACACTACTATTACCACTTGACTTATCCATAGTTTCTCCACCCATCCGAGACATATCTAATCTTCCTAGTCAAGCTTCTTCTTCTTAAGGTTTTTACAACTCGTCGAGTCCATTATTAGATTACCTTTATTACTTATATGTATATCATGTCGATAGGAACGTGATGATAGGTGATCAATGAGAAGTTTCTCTTGGAGGAGAATGCCGAGGAGTTCCAACTTCAAGATTCCATGACGGATTCTCCGGAGGAAGACCAAGCCATAACAACTAACATGGTTATAGAGTCACAAACAAGGCAAGCCCCGGTTTGCATTTAAGAGCTTTTCAAAGTTTTTCAGTTTTATTCATTTACGTCTTCAGTTGATATTGTGCAATACGTATAAGGTTTTTGATACTCCACTTGCATATCCACAAATCCTAGTGGAGGGTTGGAAAGGTTTACAGCTTGACGTGTAGAACTGCCAATGCTAATGTTGTAGATATACCGGTAGAAGTCGAGTAGCTGGAATCTACTCACGAGATAGGAATAACAGTTCATATGAGGTTGAAAGATGAAAGAATGGCTTATGAAATGAATACGAGACCAGGTAGGGGAAATAGGAGTCGACGAGATGGAGTCTCGGGCACATAGCCCTGCCTTTGTCGCTTGAGGATCGTGCCGTATGCGGCACCGTTGGGCAAGCTTGAACTGTACCGGTTGCATAATGGGATATGGGCCCAATAAACTGATGTAACTCCAGACTGTAGTGTGGAGACTCCTCGGTTGTCCTTGAATGGAGATGCGAAGGCAGAAAGGTGTAAATCTCCTAGCGGAACATTTTGACGTGTCCGTGTACGGTACCTTTTGCTCGGGATGAAGAGTTTTGTCGACATTGGGGTCTTGGGTGAAAGGTGGCCGCGTACAATGCGGGGAGGAGAACACGTAGGTGTCTCCCACGCGGATGTGCGTGTCGTGCAGTCCGGGTGTGTCCTGATTGCAATCACCGTCCCTCGCGATTATTTGAGTACCACTTGTCTGTCGCTGTCGTGACGTAGTAAATACTAAAGAAGTCAGAAGAATATGTTGTATTGAATTATAATTGTTTTGCAACCTTGTGTGAATTAGAGATAGCAAAATTAAAGTTTACAGTTTCCCCATACTTTAGCTGTAATAGCATTATGTGCTTTGGGCATGTCATATCATCGGCAAAGCGTTTCTTGTTTGATTGTAGAGTCTATGATGTGCCGTGCTTGAAGAATGTCATTTGCTACTTAAAACATGATTATAAGGATCCACTTGTAGGCGAGTCTATTTATGCTATTCCTTACCTATAGTTAGTATTCACCCCTGCATATGTCTAGTGAGACGGGTTAGTCTTGCTGAGCCTTATGCTCACGTTTGCGCTTTAACGATTTTTGCAGGTGTTAGGTTTATTTCTGCTGTTCAGGTTGTACATAAGATCTTGAGGTATCGAGATAAATCTCATGTGAACCACGCCGCTGTTGAATGCTCTTCTTGTTGCTAGTGAGAAGCGTCCTAGGGCATGGACGTCTTCTCTCCTGCTTAGTTAGGTGAGATTATGAGTATGTATTTTCCGATGTGTGTGTACCCCTGTTGTACACTCTTTTGTAAACTCTTCTTATTATGAAATCAAAACTTTATATGTTTTGGTATCCTTTTCGTGTGTGCTGTTAGGTGCCGCATCGCACGGCACCACCCAATGAGATCCTTGGAGGTCGGGACCCCGGTCCCCACACCTGGTGTAGTAAACGGACGCGCTACCACGTCTTGGGATGACTACTATAGGGCCCAGGACGTTCTTCACGGCAACCACCAGGAGGCTATATGGCAGGACTTCATGGTAAGTATGAACAATACTTATGTAATACAAATTTAATATAAGTTACATACATTTACTTGTATATTTCTTTTTTCAGGCACGATATCATTTGGAGAACGAGGCCTAGCAGACGGATCATGCTCGTCTCATCTTCCATAACTGCGCCAGGAAGATCGTGACACAGTCACTATCGGCGGCTCGCATTCAAGCTACGAATGCGTACTTCAAGTTGCATCCAAACGAGCGTGAACAGGGGAAGAAATCGGCCAACACGTACTTGACGGAGGCGCAATACGTAGAGGTAAAGTTTTTAGTTTACTTTGCTTCATTATATGAATGTGATCAATATTTTCATTCAATAATAAATTTGTGCAGGTCAGCGTAGCGTTGCTTGAAACCGTCCGGAAGCATACCATGTTCTGTGTGCTCTTTGGGCGAGCGAGGGCTTTCAAGCACTTTCTAAAACTCGTAGAGAGAGTAGAGGGACGGATGGAAAACATCGCTTGGGTGGGGATGGCTACATACGCCTCACTAAACGGATGGTAAGTGCTACTCACGTTTCATTAAGTAATTTTATAATCTTCATTGTGCTAACATGTATCGATAGGACCACAAGAGCGGTCAGCAGCCAGCACCTATCGAGGTGTGGAAGAGGGGTCACTTGGGAAGTGACCCGTCGGAGCCTTGAGTTATTTTTTTCAACTTAATTGAATTCTCGTGAATAGTTCTAATGATGTTATATTTCTGTATTTTCACGCAAAGTACAAGAAGGATGCGCGAAGGATTTGAGGCGAAGAGTTCGATTGGCAGAGCGCGCCAATTGTCCCCGAAGCCGCGTATGCAAGCGATGGTGGGAAACCTCACGGACGGTGAGCTTTGTTACTTTTAATTTACTGTTACCAACTTCGAGATAAAAAATTTAATAATCCTACTTTATTGTGCAGGTTAGCCATCTTCGATGGAGTGGTCGACTCGAGGTAGGCGTGGGCTTCCTGGAGGGTCTCTTCATCGCATCAGGACGGGTCCAACAGCAGTCGTGCAAGCCTAGAGCTCCAGAGTCTTCGAGAGGAGATCCAAAGGACTCAAGAAGCGCTCAGAACTGCGTACGAGGCGCGAGCAACGGAGATCAGGGCTAGGGACGAGGTGTAGAGGGTTAGG
The DNA here is from genome assembly GCA_036927565.1 of Tuctoria greenei. NCBI lineage: Eukaryota > Viridiplantae > Streptophyta > Magnoliopsida > Poales > Poaceae > Tuctoria > Tuctoria greenei. The sequence goes on from JAYESD010000002.1 coordinate 184,444,304, forward strand.
GACGATTATCAACACTTGTTCATGCTACAGATGCAAGCTGTCGTGCAGATACATTCTAGATATTGTACTTAACATTTTTAATATATAAATGATATGTATAATGATTTGCTTTATGTTTGCGGACTATGTTTCCAGGACAACCGCTTGTCTTTCCACAATGGGCACCGCTAGCGATACTGCTGCTGTTGGTTCCGACGACAGCAACCCAGGTACAAAATTACTCAAAATAGCTGAAACTAGTTTAGCTTGTTCAAATTTAGTAAAATATATATTTTTTACTTGTAATATGTGTAACCACACTTGCACATCACAGGGATCGAGAACGGAGGCTCAAAATCCATCGTCTCATATTCCAGCGCTCGTACGATTGCAGGAAGAGGACTTTCCAAACTCCGGTGGCAGCGGACGGGATAGTGTGGGATAGTTTTCTCAATGATTCACAAGCCAAAGCTCCTTAATCAGGTAAGTCCTTTTTTCTAAACTATCTACAAGTTATAATATTTTTTAATACAAACAGTTCACAAAAATTACACATCGTAAAGTACATAGGAGTATGCTACCTGTATGTTAATATGTTTCAGTAAGAGATAGTTTCTATATTGATGCATACTTTAATAGCCTCAACATTCAAAAACTGTGGACATGCTGGAAAATTATTCCTATTTTGATAATTTCTTTGTGCTTGTGCAAGACATCATTTAGCAAATAGCAGCTACCCGAATGGCTCAATCTTGTCCTTCCCACTCTATATTGAATTACATCGGGGTACCCACATCCACTGAATCATGCTGGATTATGTACCCTTCATATTATCATGTTCGTTTTACTATGTTCTACTATATCCCAAGTCTCTTTCCTTTCCTGGTACCATTTTGTTTTCTTGTTGAGAGAATTCCTGGTACCATTTGTTGGGTGACTTTCAATTTCTTATGACCTGGTGAAAACTTAGTCTTTGCCTTGCCTTTTGAAAACAGTGTTAACACTTGGTGATAGGTTGAACAAGAAACCACCCAATCTGACATGTTCAGGAAAAAAGACAGGCTTAATGTACTTTACACATCGTATTAATGTACTTTATATTTTGTTCTAAATAGACATTGTTATTTGAGATTTCAGCACTTGGACGAATGTAGGAGATTGGTGGCAGCGGGCGGGTAGTGTGTAGTGTGGCATGTGTACAGTATTTTTGAATTAGTGTTTTGTGATGCTTGTTGCAATATATATGCCTGTGATGAATCTGTTTTCTTATGTCTGTGTTATCTGGCTATCAAGTCATGGCTGGCCTCGAAGCCAAGATAGCATTTTCTGTTTTTTTAATGCGAAGCTTATAGACGACAGTACTGTAAAGATCATCGTCTATAAGGTCCTTATAGACGACAGGCTGGAAAATACCGTCGTGCCCTTATAGACGACGGTTTCAGGGCGACCATCGTCTATAAGGACCCTTATAGACGACGGTCCTTTCTACCGTCGTCAATAAGGCTCCTCCGCTGCCACGTGGATGGAGTTACCTTATTGATGACAGCTAAATCCGGTTATCGTCAATTAGTTTATAGACGACAGTAAACTTATAGATGACAAATAAATATAGACGGCAGGAAACCATCGTCGATAAGATTATACTGTCGTCTATAAGCTATAGACAACGGCATTGTCTTTATAGACGACGGTTTCTAGCCATCATCTATTATTGCGATTCGTTGTTTGTGCAGCACGGCTCATTCAAAGTTCAGAGAGCTGCAGCTAGCTTGCAGTAATGTAAGTGGGTACATGTGCTTGATGTTCAACTCCGAGCACACAGTTGCTATTGGATAACTGGATCGGCGTTTGTTTTGCGCAACCGATGCATCAAGTTGAGTGACACCAGTTTTCGTTGACCAAAGCAACTGCACTTTTATTAACTACTAGTGCACATGGTGTCCGGCTGTCACCAGCATTTGCATGCATTGATAACCCTGCACCGATCTGATTAATAAAACGGCCCCTGGTTCAGACCTTTCGGAAAAACGATGGAGCAGGTAGCCCCCAGTTGCTGTTACTCCATCGAAGAGACAGAGAATTAAAGCAATAAGCTACAGCCACCACCGGACATGTAAGGCAACGTGAGGTTCGGTGCTTGCCTGCCCGTGACTGAGCTGACCCTGTTGGAAAAATAAGACGCAATTTACTGAATAATTCCGGAAAAATACGAGAAAAACAGCAGCGATTGGCAGACAGACGGGACGAGAAATAACGCGTACCGATTTGAAGTCGAACGCACCGCTGTAGATCCGACGGCGAACAGCCGCTGCAGGCGTTGGTGACGACGTTGAGCCGCAGCGCCCGATCTGCTCGGTAGACGAGCCGTGGTGAAGAACGCGAGCAGTCGCGCGGAGCGCTTCCCAAAAATCTTATTCGCCCTCTCCTGGTGCAGGATCGCAAGGGCGAGAGGTTCCGGAGACCTGCTCTCCCGATCGTCGGTGCACGCCGGCGCTCGGAATGGAGTAGACTAGAAGGCGGCACAAGGAACGCGAACGTGGGAACGATCTGATCGTGGGATGCCCTGCCGCACCGCGGACGCCCGTATTTATAGAGTCCCAGGGAGGCGGTTCGTATGCGATCCGGAGGGTCCGGATCCGAACTGACATTGCAGTCGTAGACGCGTCCGTCTCCAACGACTTGGACTCTGACTCGGTAGCCCCAAAAATTCGGAGGCCCAAAAGCTCAATTTAATTTTCTGCAAAAATATAAAATCTGGGCTCGGCTTGAATTCACACAAACACACGCGCGCGCGCGCGTGTGCGGGGCGGGGCAAGGCGAGGCGTGGCGTGGCGAGGCGAGCGAGCGACGAGGAGGAGGAGGAGGAGCGCGCGTGGGCCACCCCTCTCTTCCTCTCTTCTCTCTCACTCAAGGAGTGGAAGAGCAACCTCCCTTATATGTAGGGGTTGCTCCACTTCCACTTCCCATGTGGGACTAAACATTTAGTACCACTCTCTCTTGCCCTAATGGGCCTTTGAGATTTTTTAAGATTTATTTCTGAATTAATATTGGGCCAAGCCCATTAATTCCAACAATCCCCCACCAGATCTCAAAGCCATTAGGAGAGAGGTCATTCTCGTTCCTTGTTTAATATACTAGTGTTTTCGGCAGAGATTGTGAAGTTGAACTTCTGCCTAGATCCTCAAGTTTCATCAGGTCACAACTTGAACAATGGATTACGCCTTGAATTGCAAGTTTTGTGTGAACTGACTTCACCCAAAGACCATTACCAGTACTTGACTACCAGTAGTCTACCCTGCGGGCGGAGTATATGCGTCGTACTCCCTGGTCTCTTCATGAGCTTTCTAGAGATCACCCAAATCTCACAGACTGCGACGTTAGACAGTCGGAGCTCATATAGGTGTGTTTCCTTCAAGACTGCCCTGTAGGACGACATTTTTGCTACACATAGCCAACAGGAACACATTAAGGCAATTCGCTAACCTGCCTTACAGTTTGAGAGTACAAGTGTGCATCTTCATATAGAGACGGTATAAAGTAAGTACTCTCCTCGGTGAACCACTAGCTTGTTTTCTCATGTCCTAATTCACGGGATCTCCGATCACATAGGTTGGGTTACTACTATGGTATCACATCAATGGGTCTCAAACCCATCTCTCTTGATGCACTTTCTATCACATTACGTGATAGACCCTTCGTAAAAGGATCTGCCAGGTTTTTGTCTGTTTGTATGTACGAAACAGTAATAACTCCGGAGTTTCTCATTTTCCTGACAGATTTTAAACGTCTCTTGGCGTGTCTTGATGATTTTGCATTATCCTTAGAACTGGTCACTTTAGCAATCACCGTCTGATTATCACAGTTCATAAGGATTGCCGGCAATGGTTTCTCAACTATAGGCAAATCCATCAATAGCTCTCGCAGCCATTCTGCCTCCGCAGTGGCTGTCTCTAAAGCAGTGAGTTCTGCTTCCATGGTTGACCTCGTCAAAATGGTCTGTTTGCAAGACCTCCATGATATAGCGCCACCAGCTAGAGTAAACACATATCCACTTGTGGCATAGAGTTCATCAACATCAGAGATCCAGTTCGAATCACTATAACCCTCAGGCACGGCCGGATGCCCAGTATAGTGAATTCCATAACTCATTGTACCTCTCAGATAGCGCATAACCTTTTCAAGTGCATGTCAATGATCTGTACCCGGGTTTAACATGAACCTGCTCAGTTTGCTTACAGCAAAAGAGATATCAGGACGGGTTGCGCTAGTTAAGTACATGAGTGAACCGATTATCTGAGAATATCTGAGTTGATCTCTTGACTCTTTCTTGTTCTTTCTAAGTATCACGCTGGGATCATAAGGCGTTGGAGAAATCTTGCTATCCATAAAGCCGAATCGGCTCAAGATTTTCTCAACATAGTGGGATTGACTTAAAGTAATTCCACTCTCATCCTTATCCAGCTTAATGTTCAAAATAACATTAGCTTCTCCCAGATCTTTCATATCAAAACACTTTGATAGAAAGGACTTGACCTCAGAAATTATATTAATGCTCGTACCAAAAATGAGTATATCATCTACATTCAAGCATAACATAACGCTATCGCCCCCACCATGGCGATAGTACACGCACCGATCAGCCTCATTAATGACAAAGCCCACAGACGTCAAAGTACTATCGAACTTCTCATGCCATTGCTTAGGTGCTTGTTTCAGGCCATACAAAGATTTCAACAATTTGCACACCTTTGTCTCTTCACCTTTTACTACGAACCCATCAGGCTGTTCCATATAAATTTCCTCTTTCAACTCTCCGTTTAGGAAAGTTGTCTTTACATCCATTTGATGGATGATTAGACCATAAGAGACAGCCAAAGAAAGCAGTACACGAATTGTCGTCATTCTGGCGACAGGTGAATAGGTGTCAAAATAGTCTTCACCTTCCTTTTGAGTATAGCACTTTGCAACTAGTCTTGCCTTGTACTTTTCAATAGTACCGTCAGGTCTGAGCTTCTTCTTGAACACCCACTTGCAGCCTACTGGTTTGCACCCGTATGGCCGTTCAGTTAACTCCCAGGTTCCATTGGAAAGAATTGAGTCCATCTCACTATGAACTGCTTCTTTCCAGTTATCTGCATCAGGTGATGCATATGCCTCTGCTATGGATCTAGGAGTATCGTCCACAAGGTACACAATGAAATCATCACCAAAGGATTTTGCAATCCGTGATCTCTTACTCGACTGAGTTATTTCATTGTGTTCTTCCTCTGGGACATTCTCAAATGGTGTATCAAGAAACTCGCTAGTTGTGGTGGATTCAGGACAAATTTCAGAAGAGATCCTAGCAGTGCTATGCATATCTTTCATAGGAAAAATATTCTAAAAAAATGTTGCATCACGAGATTCTATAATAGTATCAACATGCATATCAGGTACCTCAGATTTAATTACTAAAAATCTATATGTGATGCTCCGATGAGCATAGCCTAGAAAGATACAATCCACTGTCTTTGGTCCCAGCTTGCGTTTCTTGGTAATTGGAACATTGACTTTCGCCAAACATCTCCAAGTACGCAAGTATGAAAGTGATAGTTTTCTCCCAACCCACTCCTCATAAGGAGTTTTCTCTTTATTCTTATTTGGAACGCGGTTTAGGACATGACATGAAGTCAATAGAGCCTCCTCCCACCATGCCTTAGATAAACCGGACGTGTCTAACATGGCATTCACCAAGTCACAAAAAATGTGCGGTTTTTCCTCTCGGCTACCCCATTTGATTGGGGCGAATAGGGAGGCGTCCTCTCATGTATAATACCGTGTTCGCACAAAAATCATCAAATATTTTGGGAAAATACTCACCACCACGATCTGACCTAAGACGTTTGATCTTTCTCTCTAATTGAGTTTCTACTTCAGATTTATAGATTTTAAAATAGTCTAAAGCTTCATCTTTAGTTTGCAACAAGTAAACATAACAGATTCTAGTAGAACCGTCTATTAATGTCATAAAATATTTCTTTCCACCTTTTGTCAACACACCATTCATCTCGCATAGATCAGAATGTATGAGTTCTAATGGTGCCAAGTTTCTCTCCTCGGCTGCCTTGTGAGGCTTTCGAGGTTGCTTTGACTGCACACAACTATGGCACTTAGAACCTTTGACAATAGTGAATTCCGGAATTAATTTGAGACTAGATAGCCGATTCATTAAACCAAAATTAATGTGACATAAACGAGAATGCCAAACACTTGCATCATCATTAATACCACCACAAATATGGTTTACTGACTTATTACTAAACTCCGAAAGAGAAAAGCGGAACAGACCTCCGCATTCATAGCCTTTACCAATAAATTGTCCATGCTTAGACACAACTATTTTATTAGAATCTAAAACTACTTTAAACTCATCTCTGCATAGAAGGGTACCGCTAACAAGATTGTTGTTCATAGTAGGGACATGCTGCACGTTCTTCAGCTGGACAATCTTTCCTGAAGTGAACTTCAGATCGACCGTGCCAACACCACGAACAGAAGCAAGTGACCCATTCCCCATTAGGACGGCGGAATCCCATACGAACTGGTAAGAAGTAAACATGGACATGTCAGAACATACATAAACATTAGCATCCGTATCAAACCACCAAGATGGTGTTTGAGAAACAGAAAGAACAGTAAAGGAATTACCGTATCCATCTGCATTGCTGGATGTCACGATGTTGACATTCTTTTTCTCTTTGTGATCTGCCCTCTCAGGACAATTCTTGGAAATATGTCCCTGCTCCCCACAGGTGTAGCAGCAGTCATCATTGGCTTTGTTTGACTTCTTCTTCTTGAAAGCAGTAGTTTTGTTTGGCTTGAATGGAGACTTGTTCCCTTTGTTCTTGACATAGGGTTTCTGCACCATATTAGCATTGGCGCTGGATTGACCCTCACCTCCTTTCTCAGTAGCGTCCTTAGTCCGAGCCTTCTCCTCAACATCAAGAGATGCTATCAGGTTTTCAACTGATATTTCCTGTCTCTTGTGTTTGAGGGTTGTGGCGAAGTTCCTCCATGATGGAGGTAACTTTGCAATAATGCACCCAGCCACAAACTTGTCGGGTAAAGGACACTTAAGAAGATTGAGCTCTCTCCCAAGGCACTGTATTTCATGAGCTTGTTCAACTACAGGACAGTTGTTAACCATCTTGTAGTCATGAAAATTCTCCATGATATACAGTTCACCACCTGCATCGGCTGCACCATACTTAGCGTTAAGTGCATCCCAGAGCTCCTTCCCATCTGTGACTGTCAGATAGACATCACAGAGTTTATTATCAAGAACACTTAAGATGCATCCTCTCAGGGCAGAATTGGCTTCCTCAAACTTTGTCTGTTCTTCAACAGACAAAGGACCTTGAGGCCTGCCCTCGGTTACCAAGAAGATCTTAAGCGATTGGAGCCAGAGTGTGGCCTTAACTTGCCACCTCTTGAAGTGCACGGCAGAGAATTTCTCCGGCCTCAGTGCATCGGCCAAAGTCATCATGTTCAACTCAGGAAATTGTCTAATAAGGTTTTTGGATTGTTGGAAAAATAAGAGGCAATTTACTGAATAATTCCGAAAAAACACGAGAAAAACAGCAGCGATCGGCAGACAGACGGGACGAGAAATAACGCGTACCGATTTGACGTCGAACGCACCGCTGTAGATCCGACGGCGAACAGCCGCTGCAGAGTTGGTGACGACGTTGAGCCGCAGCGCCCGATCTGCTCTGTAGACGAGCCGTGGTGAAGAACGCGAGCAGTCGCGCGGAGCGCTTCCCAAAAACCTTATTCGCCCTCTCCCGGTGCAGGATCGCAAGGGCGAGAGGTTCCGGAGACCTGCTCTCCCGATCGTCGGTGCACGCCAGCGCTCGGGATGGAGTAGACTAGAAGGTGGCGCAAGGAACGCGAACGTGGGAACGATCTGATCGTGGGATGCCCTGCCGCACCGCGGACGCCCGTATTTATAGAGTCCCAGAGAGGCAGTTCGTATGCGATCCGGAGGGTCCGGATCCGAACTGACTCTGCAGTCGTAGACGCGTCCGTCTCCAACGACTTGGACTCTGACTCGGTAGCCCCAAAAATTCGGAGGGCAAAAATATAAAATCTAGGCTCGGCTCGAGGCTCGAATTCACACGAACACGCGCGCGTGCGGGGCGGGGCGCGGGCGGGGCGAGACGAGCGAGGAGGAGGAGCGCGCGTGGGCCACCCCTCTCTTCCTCTCTTCTCTCTCACTCAAGGAGTGGAAGAGCAACCTCCCTTATATGTAGGGGTTGCTCCACTTCCACTTCCCATGTGGGACTAAACACTTAGCACCACTCTCTCTTGCCCTAATGAGCCTTTGAGATTTTCTAGGATTTATTTCTGAATTAATATTAGGCCAAGCCTATTAATTCCAACAGACCCAGCCAAGTTACACTACAGGAAAAGCGATCATTTGCGACGGCTAGATTTATTTGCGACGGCCAGCCGTCGCAAATAGATTAAATTGCGACGGCACGCTTCTGGCCGTCGCAAATAAAAAAGACGTCGCAAATAACTGCTTATTTGCGACGGTCCGCCACCGAGCCGTCGCAAATAACGTCTTATTTGCGACGGCCAACCCTAGAGCCGTCGCAAATAAGGCAGCCGTCGCAAATAAATGTTCATTTGCGACGGCTGTTAAGAAGGCCGTCGCAAGTAACATTAATTACGACGGCCGTATTGTAAGGCCGTCGCAATTTAGTGTACCGTCGCAAATAAGGGCCTTTATCCCGACCCGACGGTTCATTCTCGTTCACTCGTTCACTCGCTGCGCCCGCCGTCGTCGCCCCGCCGCCGCCACACCGTCGCCGCCCCGTCGCCGCCCCGCCGCCGCCCCGGCTCACCGCCCCAGGTCCGTCGCGGCCCCGGCGTCGCCGCCCCTGGCCTTGGGTCGCCGCGCCCCGGCCCGCCGCGCCCCCGCCGCCCCTGCCCGCCGCGCCCCCGCCGCCCCCGTCCCGCCGCGCCCCCGGCGTCGCCGCCGCTGGCCTCGCCGGCCCCGGAGCTCCGCGTCCCCGTTGCGCCCCCGCCGCCCCCGGCCCCCAACGCCTCCGAGGTGAGCGCCCCCTAAACCCTAACCCCTGTGTATTTGCTTTTTGTGAGAACAGGTTCTGTGAACTGCTGCAACCTAACCCCTATGGTGATGAGCTAGTATAGGTGTCAATTTTTCCCTTTTGTTGGAATATCTCTCTCCGATCATTGGTTGCCCGCTCCATGATTGCATAGCTAGGTTGGGTACTGGCTGCAGAGATCGATGAATGAAGCCACAAAGTTGGGCCATGTTATAGGTAGGTGATATTGTTGTTTGTGCTCGGAGAAACGTACCACATGCACCGAGTGAATGAATCGAGCTAGAGTTCCGAGGCAAATTCATTTGCTCCGTCCGCTCAAATCTATAACTGTAATTATCCGTCAGCTGCTGAATTTGATTTTCGTGCACGATGTAACACGATAGAAAACCATTCTTATAAATAATTTCATTATATCTGTAATTGATTGATCTTGCCACCATTCTGTTGTAACAGTTCCTTGTTGTACAATGCCACGATACAGGCTGTACCATCTATATAAACACACAACCGTGAGTCATGAAACCACCTATGTTAGCATCAATTTGTACACGATGCTCGTCATGCTATGAGCAATGGTATTTTAGAGGAGGGAAGAATCAAACTTTTATTTTTCTTGGGTTGTAAGGGAGGGGACGCGTCCAAGCTTCCGTTGGATTTCAGCTGGACGCCAAACTACCATGGGCGGCAGCGGTGGGATGAGCCATGCGGACGAGAGCGCCCTGCTTCCGGAGCGCCAGGTAACTGGACACGCGTTCCATTCCTCTCAAACTCCCTGCTGCTACTCGTCTCTGCCGTGGGTCAAGTTCTTACTACCTCAGCCAAGCCAGTCGTAGAGACTAGAGATGAATGCAATTGCATGGCTGCAGTCGCATTAACATAAAGCGGCCGTTGTCGATGCTGGGCTGGGTCTGGGTGGATGTGGATGGCAGACAGGCAGATGAGAGAGAGAGACAGATGCTGCAATTGCATGGGAATGGGATGACGCAGCCACCGCCCACGGCGGCTGACATCTCCAATTTTTTGCTACCTTTTTCCGGCTGGTTTTGTTTATGGGTCCGTCTATTTATCAGACGCATTTAGAAAATTTTCAGGCAACAGATAATTAACAGTTAAGTACTTCACTAACTCCCAACACAATAGGTTATCAATTACAAATTTTTGTTTGATTATTTTACAATTAACATAACCCTACAAATTACGATTAACAATTTTAAAATTAAAAAAAAAAAACTGAAACTGCATCTTCAGACCTGGAGGCGGCGCCACCGCGCTGCCAGCGCCACCGCCGTGCGCGCCGATCGTGCTCGTCGGAGGTCGCACCGTCGTTGTCGCCGCTCGCCAGAGGCCGCGCCGCCGTTGTCGCCGCTCGTCGGAGGCCGTGCCGTCCTCCTGTGCCGCACCGCCGTTGTCCCCGCTCGCCGGAGGCGGCACTGTGCCGCCGTGGACCCGACTCGTCGGCGGCCTCGCCACGCCGCCGTGGACGGTGCTCGCCGGCGGTCACGCCGCCACTCCCGCTCGGGCTCTGCCCGATCGATTTCTGGTGGCTGGAACCCAAGAATAGAGCTATCGGTAGGGCTGGGAAAGGGGAAATAAAGGATAAGCACAAATCTCAAAGCAAATCTAATGATCGCCTGAAAAAAATTCCAGATTTCAGGTGCCTGTGGTATAGCATTTCTCTTTGTTTATTTCACTTGTTCTCGCGCGTGTACTCTAGGCCTGCACTCGATAGCCTTCGAGTTGACTTCCAGTCAATCTCGAGGCAATGCTGATAAAAGCTAGACAACCATGGATACATGATGCAAACTTCTTCCCTTGTCCCCTAGTTTTGTTTGACTTTGCTGGTTTCATACATTGCGTACCGTATTAATTAACTGCCGTAGGGAGGAGGAGAGTTGAGGTCGTCACCCAGTCCACCCAGGTTAGCAGTGCCATCAGCCTGCCTGAGATCCAAACTCTTCATTATTTTCCTTTTGTTCATCGGGTGCGTGATCTCTTTTCCTTTTGTTCATTATTTCTCTCTCTTTCCTTTTGATTTCTTTCCTTATTCGTTAAACCGAGATGTGTACCAACACAGATCACCCCTTGACACTAAGATAAAGCTTGCCAAACATGTTCATCTTCTTTGTTCTGCCCCTGTACCGTGTAGAGAAGCAGCATGTCGCCGACTCCTGGCTCCAATGGCCATCACCAGCACATGGTTTCTTCGATGGAATCCGGAGGCGGCGTTGAGTCAGGGGCGGCGAGGAGGCGCTTCAACTGGAAAGCACCCACAATCGTTCTCGGTAAGAATTCGATTTTTATCTTCGATGGTTCTGATGACCGTTCTGATTTGTGGCCAGCAGTAGTAAATTTGTTCTGATTCTGGAATTGGTGCTGTAGTCTTCGAATTGCTCGAGAGCATCGCTTTCTCCGGCCTGGCGCTGAATCTGGTGGTGTACCTGGCCACGGTGCTGCACGGGAGCATCGCCTTCAACGCGGCCCATGTCGACACCTGGAACGGCACCACCTTCATCGTCCCCGTCATCGGCGCCTTCCTCGCCGACAGCTACTGGGGCAAGTACCGGACCATCCTGGCGTCCATCGCCTTCTACCTCATCGTGAGTTCATCTAGTCCCCGTTCCTTTCTCTTTTCTCCATCACCAGCACCAGCGTTAGTCATCGCTGAATCTTGAAAAAAAAATGCAGGGTTTGGTGCTCCTGACCGTGTCCGCGGCCGTCCCGTCGCTGCGACCCGCGACGACGTGCGAGGTGGGGATGTCGTGCACGCCGGCGACCAAGACACAGTTCGCCATCTTCTTCGCGGCCCTCTACCTGACGTCCATCGGCACGGGCGGCGTCAAGTCCGCGCTGCTGCCGTTCGGCGCCGAGCAGTACGACGACGACACCGAGCGGCCGCAGCGGAAGCAGTCCTTCTTCAGCTGGTTCTTCGCTGCCATCAACCTGGGCATCTTCATCGCCGGCACGCTCATCTCCTGGCTGCAGCAGAACGTGGCGTGGGCGCTCGGCTTCGGCATCGGCACCGCGTGCCTGCTGGTCGCGGCCGCGGTTTTCGTGGCCGGCACGCCCTGGTACAGGGTGCAGGTGCCGGCGGGGAGCCCGCTCAATGACATCCTCAGGGTGCTCGTCGCCGCGTTCAAGAAGCGCAGAGTAAGGCTGGCAGGGGACGACACAGTGGTGCCGCTGCACGAGCTGGAAGCAGACGACAATGGAGGACAGCAGCGGCTGGCACGCACAAAGGGGCTGCGGTGCCTGGACAAGGCGGCCGCCGTGGTGGAGGACGGCGAAAAGGCGCGGCCCTGGGAGCTGTGCACGGTGAGCGAGGTGGAGTGCGTGAAGATCCTGGTCCGGATGCTGCCCATCTGGGCGACGTGCGCGCTGTACGCGGCGTCGCTGGGGCAGATGACCACCACCTTCATCCAGCAGGGTATGGCTATGGACACCCGAGTCCACGGCTTCATGGTGCCCGTGGCGTCGCTGGTTTCGGTGGAGGTGGTGTTCATGCTGCTTTGGGTGGTGCTGCACGACGCCGCAGTCATCCCGATGGCCAGGCGTGCGACGGGCCAGCCGGGCGGGCTGACACAGCTGCAGCGCATGGGCGTGGGGCGGTTCTTGGTGGTGCTGGCCCTGGGCACGGCGGCGCTGGTGGAAAGGCGGCGGCTGCGCGCCGTCCACGGCGGCGCAGGGCCGATAAGCATCGTGTGGCAGGTGCCGCAGTTCGTGCTGGTAGCCGGGTCCGACGTGTTCTGCGGCATAGCGCAGCTGGAGTTCTTCTACGGCGAGGCACCGACGGCCATGCGCAGCATCTGCTCCGCCTTCTCCTTCCTTGCCATGTCCCTGGGGTTCTACTTAAACTCGCTAGTGGTCACGCTGGTGGCGGCCGTCACGGGGAAACCCGGGTGGCTGGCGCCGGACCTCAACGCCGGCCACCTGGACTACTACTTCTGGCTCTGGACGGTCATCAGCGTCGTCAACCTCCTGCTCTATTTGCTGCTCGCCTCGCGCTACACGCCCAAGCAGGTGGCCGTGCAGCCCCGGCATTCTGCTTCCGGCTCCAGCTCCAGCACGCATGGATGATCTGAATGATTGGTGAGGACAACAGCCAACCAAGCGGTGATCTTTTACTATACAAGGTTATCTAGGGATGAATATCCTCTGTGCAATTACTGTGGCTGGTACGGTTCAGATGACTCGTGGGTCGACATGTCAGCTGAAGTAATACAGTTATTATGGAAGATGTGGATGGGGTTATCTAAAGTGATACAGCCAGACTACAGTGAATTCGATTAACAATGGATTAGCTAGCTAAGGTATACAGTAACATTGTTTGGTTAAAATTAGTGACGTGTAAAATGAAAGGCATCGTTACTATTTTCTGCAAAATGAAAGGCATCGTTTTCTGCAAAATGAAAGGCATCGTTACTATTTTCTGCAAAATGAAAGGCATCGTTACTATTTTCTGCCATGCTCTTAGTTGTGAGTTGTGACTGATTGATGTGTTCAGGTGATCAGACTGTTAATTTGTGGTTATAATACGTATATCTCCTTTCGTGTTTTGTTGACATTTTCTATAGAGAATTTATTCCAAGAATAAGTCCATTTAACACAACCAAATATTGATAGCAGACTACTTAACCTAATTTTAAAACCGGATATTCATCCCCGTTTTTAACAACCAGCAGAAAGACCCTACTGTAACTTGTATTAATCCAAAAGTGGAAAAACATCATGCTTATCCCAGGAACTGTGGTTTCCGGGAATAAGCAGCTTTGAAAGAAAATAAAAAGATACAAAGATTAATACAATGACTCCAACCACTGCTTCCAACACATTATATTAGCCGCACTATCTCTAGTTCCTTGTAGTCTATATTCAGCCATGAATTCCACTTTACTTCTCTGGATAGTTGGCCTTCGATTTTCAAAAATCTTCTTGTTTCCCCGACACCAGATTGTCCAGCATAGTATCATGAAAATATCCATAGCAAGTTTAGATTGAAGTTGTTTTTGCCCTTCTGAGATCATTTCAAAAATGGCTTCTTCTAAGGCCATGTGAGCCCAATCCAGTTTCAAAGCTCTTTACTGAAGGCACATTTGAAAAATAGGTGTATCTTTGTTTCTTGTGCACATCTTGTACATAGAACACATGTGTAACCATTATTCTGCACCTTAAAATTCTTCCTTTATAGGACACACTTGATATTTAGGACATGTTTGGCATGGCTCTACTCTCAATAGAGCAACTCTACTCTCAAATGCTGGGGTGAAGCAAATCTGATGTGGTGGAGAAGCTGTCACTTCTTCAGGTATTTGGCTGAAAAGGTTTTCTTAGCTCTAAAAAATAAAGGTTTTAAGGCGCAATGTCCATTTTACCCCTAGCTTTTTGTTGGGCCTGTTCCATCTATTGTGGGCCGAATTATAAAAGTGTAATGGAATGTTTGTCATTGAACATTATTTTGGCGTCACACAGGGACAAGTAACAACATGAAACGATTAGGTAGCACGTTCAGCAATCAAATGCTATCAATCAGATAGTTGGCCAACACTTTAACAGTACAAGCTGACCAAGAGAACTCACAATCCAACTACTCTCTGCTTATCTCTTTATTTATCGTTAAGACAACACAACCAAGTCATTTTTAGTTATATCTTTGTTTGAAATAACAAATAAAAAGATAAGGAGGAAGTATTTACATTGTGAATCTACAGGACATAAATGGCTAATGCTTACAATGGGATGAAACTTGAAGTGCACTTTGATTGGAAGAACATTCTTTGATATGTGCGGTTCTTTTTTCGAACACCAGCATTGCCACTTGAATTATATTAAGGTAGTGATTAGTACAAGTCGGGGGACTACATCAGCAGATACTAGAGGCCTATAGAAGCAAGAAACTTCAGCCCTTCCGATATGCAAAGACCAGCGATCCATAAGAAAAATCGATCTACATGAGGACCATACGAAAATCAATCTACAAGCTTCATAGGCGAGGAACATACGATTCGGAGGAGGGAAGGCCGACGACGAGTCAGACCGGCAGCGGATTTCGTCACAGCTGCGGCGGTAAATTTCTTCAGCGGCGGTAGCCTATGGTTCCTTCAGGAATCACAACTACATATTGCAGTCGACGCAACGCAGTGACGATTCGTGTCGGGCTCATCCACACCGGAGGTCAACATGTTGATTCGGGAGTCAAACGGGGCCGATAACCGAAGATCGCTGGGGACGGTGCTCCGCCCTGTCCTTCTCACGCACCTTGGAAGAGGAATTGACGCGAAAAAATAACGGTTCCGTGTATAATAAGTGGCAGTTGCGGGTAATTACTCCTCAACTCCGTGCCTACTTGCATAAAGGCAGTTTTGAATTAGAGAAAGAGGCACTCTGGAAAAATAAACTAGAACTATGAAAACTCCATAGAGTTTGGACTCTCTTGTATAGTTTAAGAGTTCGAATGTTTGGCAATATTTTTACAGCTCTTTTATGGAGTTTGACTCTACAGCTGTGCCAACGCCTTTAACTGATCCATCATGAGCAGTCAGCCGAAAAGTATGAGCTTGTTGTTACTTTTTGCTTCCATATCTGTTTGGTCAACTTAGGTAGCAAAAAATTCTGGTACTCATAAAATTCCTTGTCCTATACCTTGACCCTCACCTATACTTTCAGATATCCTTATATTTCAGGCCTATTGTCGAGATGATGTCAACTAGTGAACTGAACTTTTGATGTGCTTGTATGGACAGGGATAAGTGAAATAACACTTCCAGCTATGTTTCAAAGCATAATCTTTGAATCTAATATTTTGAGTTCCCGCTCTACTTGCTGCCCGCCTCGAGGTACACGCCCAGGCAGGGATGAATGATCTGAATGATTGGTGAGGACAACAACCAACCAAGCTGTGATCTTTACTGTACAAGGTTATTTAGGGATGAATATCCTGTTACTGCGACTGACATACGAGTCTTATAACTCATGGATCCACATGTCAACTGAAGTAAGTGCAGTGCAATTATTACAAAGGATGTGAGCGCGGTTATCTAGAGTGATACAGCCACACAGACTACAGTGAATTCAATTAACAATATATTAGCTAGCTAAGGTATACACTAACAATGTTTGGTTAAAATTAGTGACATGTAAAATGAAAGGCATCGTTACTATTTTTCTGCCATGCTCTTAGTTGCAAGTTGTGACTGATTGATCTACTCAAGTGTCCATACTGTTAATCTGTGGTTATAAGACCGTCCGCAGTGGCAAGTTGTAAAGCCTACTTGTCGGTACCTTGAGTACCGTATACCCCTTGAGATTGCAAAGATCTCAAGGAAATGTCATCTACTTGATTTGAAGACATTCGGAGGCCCACATGTCAGACATAACCGGACCCGCTTCCCCAACATGGTTAGTCCCAGGGTCACCACGTGTACCATCAAACCGGAGCTACCGCCCACAAGGGGGAAGCTCCGGGCTATGTACCATAACGGCACTGAAAGTGCATCTAGGACTCCCTTGTGGGTTTTGGATGATTTATGACAAGCAATTGGGATCCTAATCCTTTTGTTGAGATGAATGCAGGCAAATAATGAAAAATGAGCAAAATGCCAAAAAGAAGGGAAATGAGAAGCAAAGTGAATTTGAGCTCAAGGAGAAGAAAATAGTAGATTATTATGTATGGAGTGTGTTAAGGAAACACACCCAAGAGCTCAATCACTTTCAAGCACACACACACAATGCACAAAGTTATACAGGACCGGACTAGTCCGATATCAGCCGGACTAGTCCGATATCACTTGCTGCACTAGATCGGACAAGTCCGGTATCCACCGGACTAGTCCGATATCTTTCTGATCCACTTCGGACTAGTCCTCAACACAATGCACAAGTCACACAAAATCGGACAAGTCCGTTGTGATCCGGACTAGTCCGATATTCTTTCTGATCCACTTCGGACAAGTCCGGTGTCTACACGGACTAGTCCGATATACACACTGATCTAAATCGGACAAGTCCTCCAAGTGCGGACTTGTCATCCTAAACACTTAGGGTTTCATATGTCCAGACAAGTCCGATGGCAATCGGACTAGTCCGAATATTTCTAGTAGTGAAATCGGACAAGTCCGTTTTCAACCGGACTAGTCCGATATTCCTGGACACTTAGGGTTTGCTACACACAGCACACCGGACTAGTCCGGTGACCACCACGGACTAGTCCGATCTTTCTGAACCCTAACGGTCACTTTTAGAAACCCCATATAAATAGAGGTGCACGGCCCACTTTTACAAACTCTCGAACCCTAGCGCCGTCACACCTCCCAAGAGACTCAAAAACCACCTCTCTTCACGAAATTAAGTGCAAAATCGATCAATCTATTGAAGATCACTTCTAGATCATGGAGAGACACTTGGCACACATCATTGAGCTCTTGGTTTGATTCTCTAACACACTCTTGCGTTTCAATTTGTAATTTTCGAGTGTGTTATTGGTGGCTTTGTAAGTTGTAATCAAGGGAGCTCTCAATGTGTGAGAACGCCCCTTCAACTTGGTTATTTACCCTTTGCGATTAGTGGAAGAGGATTGGCCTTCGTGGCGATCCGACGAGGGAAGGGTTGGAGAAGACCCGGTCCTTTTGTGGGCTCCTCAACGTGGACGTAGGTTGCCTTCGTGGTAGCCGAACCACAGGATAAATCGTGTGTCTTGTCCTTTTGCGTTCTTCATCTTAATTGATCAACTTAATCTAGGGTTTGATTCACTTTTTTAAATTTGAGTTAAATTGTTGAACAAGAGCCTTAATTGTAATAGAATTTGACATACAACTATTAAACTGTCATTCAAGTTTATATTTCCGCTGCAAACATTAACGAATCAATCAAATTGACTGAACTTGATCAACTTAGCCCGTGAAAACCGGACTAGTCCGCACTTTACCGGACTAGTCCGATATCTCTGGTATTGACTTTGTTGTTGAGTGTTACAGGAACCGAGAAAATTCAAGAAGGCCTATTCACCCCCCCTCTAGGCCTACATTCAATTGGTATCAGAGAAGGTTCTTCAAGAAAGAGTGCAACCACTCAAAGAGATCATGTCGGACATGAAGGAAGTTCAGAAAATCAACAACCAGGAAGAAGTGAACAACGACAAGAACCAAAAGCTGGAAAAGTATCTCGAAGCAATTCAAGACTTCGATGATGATGACGAGGAGACGCTGGAGCTGAAAGCACTCCTCAGAAAGAAAGCACTTTCCAAAGGGAAAGCTAAAGTTGAAGAAAAGAAGAAGGGGAGTAGTCACACCGACTACTCCTGATATCCTTTTAACTATGATCGTTTAAATTCAAACAACAGCCATTACCTATCTATTCCTCTTGGAAAAGCCCCACACTTCGATGGGAGTGATTACTCCATGTGGAGGCAAAATATGAAGATGCACTTGATTTCCCTTAATCCAAGTTTATGGCATATTGTGTGCACAGGAATAGACATCCCAGATAACGACGAAGAGCTCACCCCAAGTCAAGAGCAAGCCATCCACAGAAACGCTCAAGCCGCAGCCGTAATCACCTCCTCTCTAAGTCGAGATGAATTCACAAAGGTGGACGGACTAGAGATTGCCAAGGAAATATGGGACACACTACAAACAGCCCATGAAGGTGACCTGCATGTGCGGGAGGCGAAAATTGAAATGATCGAAGGCGAACTAGGAAGGTTCGCAATTGAGGAAGACGAGTCTCCTCAGGACATGTACAACCGATTGAAGACAGTTGTAAACAAGGTTCAATCATATGGGAGCAAGAAGTGGAATGACCACGAGGTTGTAAAGCTCATCCTTAGAGCCTTTATGCCTCGTAATGTCACACTATGCTCTATGATCAGAGAAAGTCCCGGGTACAAGAGGATGACTCCAGATGAATTGCTTGGCAAAATCATCAACTTTGAAATGATGGAGAAGCAAGCCAAGTACGTCAAAGAAATAGCCGACCTCACATCGGCCAAGAAGAAGGGAGTTGCCTTGAAGTCCACACTCAAACCTCTATCCAAAGAAGCAAGAGAAGCACAGCTTGAGGAGGACAGCGATGATGAAAGCAGTGAGCTGGACGAAGAGGATATGATTTTGTTCATGAAAAAGTTCAAAAGAATAATGAAGAAAAGACAAGGAACAAAATCAAGTGAAGGCAAGTACAAGGAGAGGACAAAGCCGAAGATGAGGCGGGCGTGCTATAATTGTGGTGAGTATAACCACTTTATAGTCGATTGCCCGTATGAGGACAACAAGAAGAAGAATAAAGAAGCCAAGCCTCAACCGAAGAAATTCTTCAAGAAGAAGAAACAAGCTGAACAAGCACACATTGGAAAGGAGTGGGACTCAAACGATGAGTCCTCATCATCCGATGAAGAAGAGATGGCTAGCATAGCCATTGAAAGCACGTCCAAGAAACCCACACTCTTCCCCACGCTCGGTACAAAGAAGGGAAATGGCACTTGCCTCATGGCAAAGGAAGGTAAACGCAAGGTAAACATCAAAACTCCTTCCATGCATTCCTACTCAAGTAATGATGAACTAGATAGTGATGATGAAGATATGTTAAGTGGATTAGATAGAAAAACTGCTGCTAAAATGAAATTTTTACTTGACCAACTTGTTGAGAAGGAATGGCTAATTGATCGTCAAGAGGACATGATTATCTCCCAAAAGGAGAAGTATGTCGAACTTGACAATCTTCTAGTTCTTGAAAAGGAGAAAAACCGCTCACTAGAGCTTGAGCTAGCTTCAAGCAAGAAAACTTGCTTGGAGTTAACCAACTCAAACATTGCAATCAAGGATCAACTTGATGACCTGATCAAGGTTAACAAGATCTTTGAAGTGCAAGTTGAGTCACTCAAGCTAAGTGAATCTTCCTCCTCTTCAAGTCTACCTTCTCAACCCACTTCAACTAATCTTGTTCATATGTGCAAATGTGGTAAAATCAACACCAGTTTGAAGGAAAAATCTACCTCCACAAAGGATAAAAATCCTACCCAATGTGGAATATTTGACAAGGAGAGGATCAAATATGCACGTAGTGCATACTTGGTCCAAAGACCTCCAAATGTCAAGTATGGCATTGGTTACTCTTATGATGGAAAGCAAAATGCTGGAAGTCATAAGAATAACAAGGGAAGGATTACCTTTGTGAAGGGAGGACCCTCACAACCTGGTAACTCGAAAATTAAGAACCCGAACTCTCATGAACACCAGACTAGTCCGGTTGTGGTCCGCACAAGTCCGGTCACCCAGACTAGTCCGATCCATAAACAACAGCAACTTTTGTTCAAAACCTTTGATGCCTCTTATGTATTAATGAGAAACAATCTTGGTAAAGTTCATGCTTATTATGCTGGGCTACGCCATGGGAACACAAAATCCCATGTGTGGGTGCCCAAATGTATTGTAACTAACCTCCAAGGACCCAAGCAAGCTTGGGTACCTAAAACCAAGGCATAATTTGTTTCTGCAGGCCTATTCCTCCGGTGGATCCAAATGGGTGCTAGACAGTGGATGCACCACCACGTGACCGGAGAAAGGAGGATGTTCATGGAATATGAAGAAAACGAGGACCCAAACGAAGGCATCTACTTCGGAGATAATAGTCAAGGAAGGGTGCTCGGTACCGGTAAAATAGCAATATCCTCTGAACACACTCTTTCTCATGTTTTACATGTTGAATCTTTAGATTATAACCTGCTGTCCATATCTCAATTATGTGACAAAGGTTATAATTGCTTGTTCACTAACGAGGGTGTGACCGTCTCAAGGAGGAGTGATGGTTCCGTTGCATTTAAGGGTATGTTGAAGGGAAAGCTTTACCTTGTTGACTTCAACAAGGATAAAGCCGAACTCGACACATGCTTGATTGCAAAAACCAACATGGGTTGGCTGTGGCATAGACGGCTAGCACATGTTGGTATGAGGAATATTCAAAAACTCCTCAAGGGCGATCACATCCGAGGTTTGAAAGATGTTGTTTTTGAGAAAGACAGGTCTTGTAGTGCGTGCCAAGCCGGGAAGCAAGTTGGAGCACATCATCCCGCAAAGAACATCATGACTACGACAAGACCGCTCGAACTACTTCATATGGACTTGTTTGGTCCAATTGCTTACATAAGCATCGGCGGTAATAAATACGGTTTAGTCATTATTGATGATTTTTCCCGCTTCACTTGGGTGTTCTTTTTGCATGACAAGTCAGAAACACAAGGGACACTCAAGAAATTCTTCAAGCGAGCGCAAAACGAGTTCTCACTATCGATCAAGAGTATTCGGAGCGACAACGGCACGGAGTTCAAGAACATACAAGTGGAGGAGTACCTTGATGAGGAGGGAATCAAGCACGAATTTTCAGCACCATACTCTCCACAACAAAACGGAGTTGCCGAAAGGAAGAACCGAACGCTCATAGAGATGGCAAGAACAATGCTCGATGAATACAAGACTTCGGATCGATTTTGGGCGGAAACAATTAACACCGCTTGCCACGCCGCAAATCGACTCTACCTTCATCGACTACTCAAGAAGACTCCTTATGAGCTACTCACCGGTAACAAACCAAACATTTCATATTTTCGAGTTTTCGGCTCTCCATGTTTTATCTTGAACAAGAAGCCCAGGACTTCAAAGTTCGCTTCGAAGTCCGATGAAGGTTTCTTGCTTGGTTATGATTCGAACACTTACGCCTATCGTGTTTTCAACAAGGCCTCCGGACTTGTTGAAGTGGCACGTGACGTAGTGTTCGATGAAACTAATGGCTCCCAAAAGGAGCAAGTTGATCAATGTGAATTAGGTAAAGAAGAAGCTCCTTATCAAGAATTGAAGAGAATGGCTCTAGGCGAAGTTCGACCACAAGAGTCATCGTCACAAATACAAGAGGAAAGTGAACTACAAGAGGAGATCAACAATCAAGGGGGAGCTTCGATACAAGATAAATCACAAGAATATGAAGATGATCAACAAATCAACGAGGGCAACCACTCAGGGGGAGAAGAAAATGATCACCAACACACAACTCTCTAAGTGCCACACCCAAGAGTACACCAATGCATTCAAAGGGATCACCCAATCGACAACATCATCGGTGACATCCAAAAGGGAGTAACCACTAGATCTCGTATAGCTAATTTTTGTGAGCATTACTCGTTTGTCTCCTTTTTGGAACCACGCAGGACTGAGGATGCATTGAAGGATCCGGACTGGGTGGGGGCAATGCAAGAAGAGTTGAACAACTTCAAGAGAAACGAGGTTTGGGAACTTGTGGCAAGACCCAATGCAAATATAGTGGGCACCAAGTGGGTCTTCCGCAACAAGCAAGACGAACACGGAGTGGTGACAAGAAACAAGGCACGACTTGTGGCCAAAGGTTACTCACAAGTCGAAGGTTTGGATTTCGATGAGACTTTTGCTCCAGTAGTTAGGCTTGAATCAATTAGAATATTACTTGCATATGCTACTCACCATGATTTCAAGCTGTATCAAATGGACGTGAAAAGCGCCTTCCTCAACGGACCGATCAAGGAAGAGGTGTACGTGGAGCAACCACCCGGGTTTGAAGACGAAGAGTTCCCCGACCACGTATATAAACTGCGTTAGGCTCTCTATGGCCTCAAACAAGCTCCTAGAGCTTGGCATGAGTGTCTTAGAGATTTCTTAATTGATAATGGTTTTCAAATTGGCAAAGTAGATTATACATTATTCACAAAGAATCTAGATAATGATCTTTTTATTTGCCAAATCCATGTTGATGATATAATTTTTGGGTCAACTAACCAATCTTTCTGTGAAGAATTTAGTAGAATTATGACAGACAGGTTTGAAATGTCAATGATGGGAGAATTGAAGTACTTCTTGGGATTCCAAGTGTGGCAACAAAGGGAAGGAACATTCATAAGCCAAACCAAGTACACGCAGGACATACTCAAGAAGTTTGGCATGGACAAGGCAAAGCCCATAAAGACTCCCATGGCTACGAATGGCCACTTGGATCTCAATGAAGATGGACCGAGTGTCGACCAAAAGGTATATCGCTCCATGATTGGATCTTTACTCTACTTATGTGCATCTAGGCCAGATATTATGTTGAGTGTATGTTTGTGTGCAAGATTTCAAGCAAACCCTAAGGAATGTCACTTGACAGCTGTAAAAAGAATCTTGAGATATTTAGTTCATACACCCAACCTTGGTCTTTGGTACCCAAAAGGCTCCAAATTCAATCTCATTGGTTACTCCGATGCAGATTATGTCGGGTGCAAAGTTGATAGAAAAAGCACCTCTGGCACATGCCAATTCCTAGGAAGATCTTTGGTTTCTTGGTCATCTAAGAAAACAAATTCCATTGCATTATCCACAGCCGAAGCGGAGTATGTTGCAGCCGGGAGTTGTTGTGCACAACTCCTTCGGATGCGACAAACTCTAAGGGATTACGGTTACAATATGAACCGTATTCCTCTCCTTTGTGATAATGAGAGTGCCATTAAAATAGCCCACAATCCAGTTGAGCACTCTAGGACTAAACACATAGACATAAGACATCATTTCTTGAGAGACCATTCCATGAAAGGAGACATAACCATCTCACATGTCAACACCCAAGAACAATTGGCCGACATATTCACCAAGCCACTTGATGAAAAGCGTTTTTGCGAACTCCGAAATGAGCTAAATATTCTTGATTCTCGGAGTGTGGCTTGAAAAGTTGCATACCTGTATGATTGCTTCAAAAATGTTGATTGAATTGTGAAAATCATCCCTCTCCATTTTTCTCTCGAAAAACCATGTCAATTATTAGATCTTGATGAATTTTGATCATTGTATGATTGTTGTATGCTTACTGGTCAAATTCATCAAGATTACTTGAATTGTTTTGCCTCTCTATTATCTATTATTGAACCTTCAAATATATATGAATGGGCTATGCAATTCTTTCCTGGTGACCACGGACTAGTCCGTGGTTACCCGGACTAGTCCGCCCATGCAGACTAGTCCGCAGAGTGCCGGTTAGGCCGGACTAGTCCGATAGACCACGGACTAGTCCGATATAGGTCTCTGGATGACTTCGGACTAGTCCGGTCATGTCCGGACTTGTCCGATTTTTCGTGTCCATAACCCTAGCCGCCACCAAACCCTAATCTCCTCACCCTCATATTCGCTCTAGGCTTCCTCTCTCTTGCGCTCGAGCTCCCAAGGCGATCTTTTGCATCCTCCGTCGAAAAGCCACTCATTTGGGCGGAGATCAAGCTTGAAGACTTGGGGATTGAAGCTAGCGGACTAGTCCGGCCTCAAACCCCCAAAACTTCGAGCCTCCATCAATTTCTTCGGTAAAAATCTTCAAAATCCTAGAAATCGTGTTTTTCTCAATTGTTGATCGTTTGGCCTAGCACCCTTCACTAGTTACATGTTTAGTTGATGTACTACGTGTATGCTAGACTAGATTTGCATTAGGGATTGTATCCTGTCCAATCTGTTAGGTTTTTGAGGATGAACACCGGACTAGTCCGGTCCATGCACGGACAAGTCCGGTACCCCGGACTAGTCCGTGCCTGAGCACCGGACAAGTCCGATGTTTCTGAACCTGAAACCTAATTCCTTAATTCCTTAATGCCATCCATTGCTATCTTGTCTTACCTATGCCTTGTATAACTTGTCATTATTCTTGCTCAATCATTCTCAGATCATGTCGAGCTCCAACAACGAGATCTCCGACTTTGAGGCCGAGTTGGACCACGAGGTGGCACCTCGGTCCTCGGCGGGTCTTGGCAAGAAACGCCAAGAAAGACCTTCCGAGCCTGCTACCTCCCCTCCCCAGGTTAGGAGGAAGGTCTGTGTCAAGAAGCCCGCCTCGAAGGCTGCTAAGTCTTCAAGCGGCCTTCGTCAAGTAAAGGGAAAGGGCACGGGAGTCGCAACGGGGCCAGTTGGGCCCTTTAAGCTTCATGCTCCCAGAGAAGGGGTCCGGGACCCCAATGAAGAGAAATTCAATGGGAAAGGCAGCGATGTGGCAGCCAAGCTAAGAAGCATTGATTGCTATGGAAGGCCAAAGCAGACAGCTGATGGAAGGTTTTGGTCAAACTTCCATGCAGATTTCTACAGACTGGTTTACCTGCCGATGAAGACTCCGGTGGTGCGCAGCAGTGGATTGACTGGGCCCACCTAGAGAAGAAGAAGTGCTCAGCTCTTGATGAGGTCATTGCTGCAGCAGAAAGGCATGGTCTGGAGGATATGTTTGCCTTCAAACACAATTGGAATGATGAAGTGATTGCACAATTCTATGCAACGTGCCACTTCTCGAGTGAAGATGAAGAGAGTGTGACTTGGATGACCCATGGATCCAAGTACTCCATCACTCAGGAGGATTTTGCAAGCTTGCTCCATTTAGACTCTGCTGGACATGACCACCTGATCATCCACAACATAGGGGTCATTGAGAGGGACAGAATGAAGTTCTTGTATGAGCCCAACTCTAAGTATGTTCCTCCCTCCACAAAGAACATGAAGCCCTTCTTTGTGGTTCTGAACAGAGTTCTCTGGAAGACCATTGCCCCCAAGGATGGGGATGCAGGGAGTGTACAGGGCTACCTCCGGACTCTAATGAGGGTCATAAGCAACAAGAGACAGTTTGATGTTGCAGATTACATATGGAACGACATGGTCAACATCTCAAGCACCCCCAACCGATCCTGTGGCTATGCTCCCTACCTGATGTTCATGATTGAGAAGGTCACAGGAATAGAATTCGTGAAGGATGTAGAGCACACTCCCCTGAGGCCTCAGAAGCCTCAGCCTGTGAGTGTCCAGGCTGCTCCCTCGCCGGCCTCAAGTCCTGAGGCACCGGCAAGAGAAAGAGATGCTGCTAGGGCTCCTCCCCCCTCCAGGGAAGCCCCTCGGAGAGGATCCGCCAGTGGGGTCCTCAAATACTTGCCTGCGATATTCTCCTCCTGCAAGAAGACTGAAGTAAAGCTTCATAAACTCAATCAGAAGAGGAAGGAGGATATGAGATATATCAAAGCCAATGTGAAGCAATTGAGTGAAAAGCTGGAGATCAACCCCATTGGATCTCCAGTAATTTTTGAAGATTCTGATCTTGACATCTCCGAGCTCGGGCCCTTGTCCCCCTCCGAGCTTGCCTATTTTGGCATTGGGGGCTCGAGCAGCTCCGCTCCTCCTCCTCCCTCTCCTCCTCGTCAAGTGGAGAGCGAAGAAGACAAAGAAGATGACGAGAGGACAAACAGCGAAGAGTGAAGAACCTAGGACCTTCCTCTCTCTCTTTTTGGTGTCTTGATGCCAAAGGGGGAGAGATTGAGGGGGAGTCAAGTCTTAGCTTTAGCTGTAATAGGATGCGAGGAGAGAGCCTTCTCTGTACTTTTATTTGTGATTGTAATAGTTTAACACTGTTTTCATATTAAGTTTGGTCTTGTGATGAATTGCTCAATTTATTTGCGAGTATGTGATGAAAACTGCATTTTTGCTCCTGGAATGTCATATGCACTTGGTATCGGTTGATTAATGTAAATTCTGTCATTCTCAATGTATTCATGCACTTAGTATGCATCCCACCATAAAGAATGCACATATGGATAATTCTCTTGTTGCTTGATGTATTTTTGAGTCATATGTGCATACTTTATGAAAATCTCTTTTTTTGCCTTATTTTGTGAAATCTCAATTGGTTGTCATCAATCACCAAAAAGGGGGAGATTGAAAGTGCATCTAGGACTCCCTTGTGCGTTTTGGATGATTTATGACAAGCAATTGGGATCCTAATCCTTTTGTTAAGATGAATGCAGGCAAATAATGAAAAATGAGCAAAATGCCAAAAAGAAGGGAATGAGAAGCAAAGTGAATTTGAGCTCAAGGAGAAGAAAATAGTAGATTATTATGTATGGAGTGTGTTAAGGAAACACACCCAAGAGCTCAATCGCTTTCAAGCACACACACACAATGCACAAAGTTATACAGGACCGGACTAGTCCGATATCAGCCGGACTAGTCCGATATCACTTGCTGCACTAGATCGGACAAGTCCGGTATCCACCGGACTAGTCCGATATCTTTCTGATCCACTTCGGACTAGTCCTCCCCAATGCGGACTAGTCCTCAACACAATGCACAAGTCACACAAAATCGTACAAGTCCGTTGTGATCCGGACTAGTCCGATATTCTTTCTGATCCACTTCGGACAAGTCCGGTGTCTACACGGACTAGTCCGATATACACACTGATCTAAATCGAACAAGTCCTCCAAGTGCGGACTTGTCATCCTAAACACTTAGGGTTTCATATGTCCAGACAAGTCCGATGGCAATCGGACTAGTCCGAATATTTCTAGTAGTGAAATCGGACAAGTCCGTTTTCAACCGGACTAGTCCGATATTCCTGGACACTTAGGGTTTGCTACACACAGCACACCGGACTAGTCCGGTGACCACCACGGACTAGTCCGATCTTTCTGAACCCTAACGGTCACTTTTAGAAACCCCATATAAATAGAGGTGCACGGCCCACTTTTACAAACTCTCGAACCCTAGCGCCGTCACACCTCCCAAGAGACTCAAAAACCACCTCTCTCCACGAAATTAAGTGCAAAATCGATCAATCTATTGAAGATCACTTCTAGATCATTGGAGAGACACTTGGCACACATCATTGAGCTCTTGGTTTGATTCTCTAACACACTCTTGCGTTTCAATTTGTAATTTTCGAGTGTGTTATTGGTGGCTTTGTAAGTTGTAATCAAGGGAGCTCTCAACGTGTGAGAACGCCCCTTCAACTTGGTTATTTACCCTTTGTGATTAGTGGAAGAGGATTGGCCTTCGTGGCGATCCGACAAGGGAAGGGTTGGAGAAGACCCGGTCCTTTTGTGGGCTCCTCAACGTGGACGTAGGTTGCCTTCGTGGTAGCCGAACCACGGGATAAATCGTGTGTCTTGTCTTTTTGCGTTCTTCATCTTAATTGATCAACTTAATCTAGGGTTTGATTCACTTTGTTCAATTTGAGTTAAATTGTTGAACAAGAGCCTTAATTGTAATAGAATTTGACATACAACTATTAAACTGTCATTCAAGTTTATATTTCCATTGCAAACATTAATGAATCAATCAAATTGACTGAACTTGATCAACTTAGCCCGTGAAAACCGGACTAGTCCGCACTTTACCGGACTAGTCCGATATCTCTGGTATTGACTTTGTTGTTGAGTGTTACAGGAACCGAGAAAATTCAAGAAGGCCTATTCACCCCCCCTCTAGGCCTACATTCAGGCACCCCCGGACCTAACCCCAGATCGAGGGAAGCTCCAGAACTGACACGTTTCTGGTGGCACCGGACCTATCTGTTCCCCACAGTATGCTCCGGAGCTGCCACGTGTCCAACCGTCGGATCTTCAGCCTCAAACCTCAGGTAGACTCCACAACGGCTCCGGATCTTCAAAGGGGAATCAAGGACTTCAAGACCCGATTAAGTGTCATTAATACTATGTTAATGACACACGATCAGACGACCCTTATTACCAGTAACGACGCTGTCAAAGCCTGTAACTCGGTCATTAAGGGTAATTAAACGCATCAAATGTGTATAAATATTAGTAGCCGCCGGGGCCACATGTCGGGTCAGGCCAACTTGTAACGGCATGTCCTTGTACTATAAAAGGACAGGCTGATGATACATAGAGAGGATCTGGTCTGATCTGCTCACACGCGCTCTCAACTCACGTCACCTGAGTTGAGTTCATACATCCAATACAACACCAACACACCCCGTGGAGTAGGGTATTACGCTCAGTCGGCCCGAACCACGTAAATCTTTGTGTCTCCTGTGTCATTTTACATTTCACCTTCTTGAATCTCCGCGCGCCCACACCGAACTTCAAACTCTGCAAACACTTTTAGTAGTGTTGGGAGATCTGTCGGATCAAAACCACCGACAGGTCGCGCGCCAGGTAGGGGCGCATGAGATTTCAAGAATGGTGAACTCAGCTACTGAATCATCCAATGGTCATCCCGCTGTTCAAGCTGTTGGGGGCAATCCCTCTACTATGCAGCCACCAGCAGGAACCTCAGTTCCAGCAGGAGTCACACTTCCACCACTGCCACCTCCACCAGCAAATCAAGCTGGGCAACGCGATGGTGCACCGGCGTCAATCAATGCGTCGGCGAATCATGACAACCCGGAACACGCGCTCCATGCAGCACGTGCTCTCCTTCAGTGTCCACCACCTCCGGATGCATCCCGGGATGCAATGGAGCAGTAGAGGGCCGATGTGGAACACTTGGTTGCAGCAGCAGCCGACCGCATCAGTAACCAGGGTCCTCCTCCTTCAGGACGGGCCCCGTCGCAGCGACGGACCTTGTCTGGCAGACTTGGTCCGCACGTTTCCAACAACAGGAGACATGTTGTGTCACAGCAAGTGACGTCATTGCCCTCTGGGGCGCGATCACACGGTCTAGAGGCTTTCAACTCATGACCTCCGGGCGGAGCTTGATAGCCGATACTGTCAACAAGACGGCTGAGTCCATATCGAGCGTGCTCGTGAAAGACGAGAAGCTCAGGACATTCCTGCTCCTGAAGGAGTAGGAGGAGGCTGTTCAGCCCTGGCCATGCATCTGCGTATGGTCAGGTGGCCACAGAAATTTTGGCCTCGCCTGCTGGAGAAGTTTGACGGGACCGTTAATCCCGTCGAATTTCTTCAGATTTACTCCACTGATATCCTGACAGTTGGAGGAAATGAGGCTGTAATGGCCAACTATTTTCCAGTGGCTTTAACTAGGACCGCCCGATCCTGGTTTATGAGCCTTCCACCAAACTCCATCAACAGTTGGGAGGAGTTGTGCCGACAGTTCACCGCCAACTTAGGGAGTTCATACACCCGATCAGGCACCGAACTACACCTTTTTGCAGTCGTGCAAAAAGGGGGAGAATCCCTGCGATCATTCATCTATAGATTCTCTCAGGTACGAAACACTATCCCTTCTATCTCTAGCGCTTCTGTCATTGTGGCATTTAGACAGGGCGTACGAGACAAGAAGATGTTGGAGAAACTGGCGATCAAGGAGATCACCAGTGTCACGGAACTCTGCAGCTTGGCTGACAAAAGCGCCAAAGCTACGGAGGTACGTGAAATGCACTCCAACCATCTCCAGAGGATCGCAAGAAATCATCCAAAGGCGAAGCCACTACCTCCGGGAGTGGCAAAAAGAAGAAAAAGACCAACAACAAGAAGAAGTCGTTGGTCGGCGCATCTAATGCTGCAGCTGCTGCAGCTCCGGGTGGCCGGGGGCCACGCCCCAAGAAGCGACCTCGACCGTCTTCTGAAGACGGTAGCAAACCCAAGGTATGGTGTCCAATTCATAAGACGGACATCCACAGTTTGGAAGACTGCCGGGAGGTCCAAAACCTTGCCGAGCGCTACAACAAGCGCCGGGAAGAAGTTCCTTTCCGACAGAGGGAAGGAAAACAAAAAGTTGATGAAGCTCCGGCTGAAGAGGAGTTAGGTTTTCAGGATCCTAAAAAGGTCCTGAAGGCCGTCTACACCTCCATCGACGATGATTCTGACGTCTCTGACAACGAGCGTCGGAAGACCATGAACACCATTTTTGGTGGATGACATCACCTCCCGCTGCGTCCTCAAGACAATGCGTCGGGACATGGCCGCTGTAGCTCCTACAGCCAGGGCGGAGCCTCATCGGAAGTGGATGGACACAACCATCACTTTTGATGCTTCGAACTGCCCTTGAAGCATGGTTGGAGCAGGCCAGTTACCTTTGATGGTATCTCCTACCATCAATAACATTCAGCTCCACCATGTTATGGTAGACGGAGGTTCGGGGCTGAACCTCATAATATTCGAAGCTTTTATCAAGCTTCAGCTCCGACCTTCGGATCTTCACCCCTCCCGACCTTTCTCCGGAGTAGGTCCGGGAGCCGTTACCCCACTCGGTGCTATTACTCTCCCCATTACCTTCGGGACTCGGGAGAAGTATCGCACTGAGAAGTTGGTCTTTGACGTTGCTCAGATCAACTTACCTTTCAACGCCATCTTGGGTAGGCCTGCCTTGTACAAATTCATGGCAGCTGCTCATTATGGCTACCTGGTGTTAAAGATGCCAACACCAGTAGGCGTTCTCCAGATCCGCGGAGATCGCACTATCGGAGTAACCGCTCTGGAAGAACTTCATGCGCTTACTACGGCGCAAGAGGAGGACTCCAGGCAGGAGCAAGCTCCAAAACCCCCGAGCATTCGTCAACGAGGCTCAACTTCTGCACCTCGTGTGCAGCCAAGCGGCGACACCGACATTCCCGTCAAAGTAGTCCAAATCGGTTCCGATGCCGCTCAGACCACCCGTATATCGGGGGGACAGAATGACAAATAGGAACTCGCAATCATCGCTTTCCTCCGGGCTAATGTCGACGTGTTTGCCTGGCAACCGTCACAAATGCCTGGGATCCCCAGGGAAGTGATTGAGCACAATCTGAAGATCTACCCTGACGCTCGGCCCGTGCATCAGAAGCCTCGGAAGCAATCCGTGGAGCGACAGAACTTCATTCGACAAGAAGTGAAGAAGTTGCTCGAAGCTGGATTCATCCGAGAAGTCTTCCATCCAAAATGGCTGGCAAACCCAGTCGTTGTGCCTAAGGCCGGCGGGAAGCTTTGGATGTGTATTGACTACACAACACTAAATAAGGCGTGTCCAAGAGATCCATTCCCATTACCTAGAATAGATCAGATAGTGGATTCCACCTCCGGGTGTGAATTATTGTGTTTCCTAGACGCATATTCTGGGTATCATCAAATCAGAATGTCTAGGGAAGATGAAGAGCATACCTCTTTCATCACAGTAGATGGATTGTACTGTTATACAGCCATGTCATTTGGTCTCAAGAATGCACCTTCAACCTTTGTACGAGCTATGTACAAAACTTTTGAAGAACTCATTAGAGACATAGTGGAAGTGTACGTCGATGACATCGTGGTCAAGGTCAAGAACAAGGAGTCACTCCTTGACACCTTACAGGCTGTCTTCGACAAGCTGCGGGTCACCCGCACAAAGCTAAACCTAGACAAGTGTGTCTTCGGGGTTAGCTCCGGAAAACATCTTGGTTTCCTGGTAAATCACCGGGGCATAGAGGCTAATCCGGCGAAGATCAAAGCCATTGAAGACATGCGGCCACCAGCCCGCATCAAGGATGTCCAAAAGCTGACTGGATGTCTAGCAGCCCTCAGCCGGTTCATTTCAAGACTGGCGGAACGGGCACTTCCTTTCTTCAAGTTATTAAGGAAATCCAGACCATTCCAATGGTCTGAAGAAGCAAAAAAGGCGTTCCAGGAGCTAAAACAGCTCCTCACCACCCTACCAACTCTGGTAGCTCCGAACCCTGGTGAGCCTTTGCTGATTTACATTTCAGCAACTGACGAAGTCGTCAGTATGGTCCTGGCTGCGGAGAGACCAAAACCATCCCATGCTCAGGAATCCAGACCCCTCCGGGGGGGTCCGGAGGTTCCTAAAAGCGAGTCTGGGTCCCAGTTCCCAGACTTGAGTCCACAAGAAGTTACTTCAGAAGACCCAGACCCCTCCGGGAGGGTCCAGGTCGCTTCTGAAGAAGCTCCGGGTCCCTCCAGCAAGGACCCGGAGGTCCCCGAAGAAGGACCGGATCCCTCCGGGAGGATCCGGGTCAATGAAGATGAAGCTCCGGGCCCCTCCGGGAGGGTCCGAACCATCCATCACCCAGTGTACTTCATCACTGAAGTACTTCATGACGCCAAGACTCGATACCTAGAGGTGCATAAGCTGCTCTATGCAGTTCTTATCACCTCCAGGAAGCTTCGCCATTACTTCCAAGCTCACAAGATTTCAGTGGTGACTTCTTACCCACTTCGAGCAATCTTGCATAATCCCAATTCAACTGGGAATATTGCAAAGTGGGCAGCGGAATTGGACGAATTCGATCTCGAGTTCATTCCAAGACAAGCAATCAAGAGTCAAGCATTGACAGATTTTGTGGCGGAATGGACTCCCTCTACATCAAACCCTGGGGGCCCCAGTGAGCAGAAGCCGGAACACAAGGCTCCGGTCTTCACCGAGCCTCACTGGACCCTCTACTTCGACGGCTCCATGCAAAAACACGGGGCCGGAGCTGGAATCCTTCTCCTCACATCAACCGGGGAGAAGGTAAAATACATGGTACACCTTGACTTCAAGGCGACCAACAACATGGCGGAGTACGAAGCACTCATCTATAGACCAAAGGTGGCACTGTCATACGGTGTCAAGCAACTGCTGGTCAAGGGAGATTCACAACTCATCATTAAATAAGTGAAGGGTGAATGCTCCTGCAACAATCTCCAACTAGCTTCTTACCTCCTTGAAGTCTAGAGGCTTCAGAAGGACTTCGAAGTCCTAGACCTCCACCACGTCCAGCGTGTCCACAACGCTGAAGCCGACGAACTCTCGACGAAAGCGTCAACCGGAGCTCCAGCTCCTGACAAAACTTTTGTCCGGAGGTTGTCAAAACCCACAGCTCAGCCTGCCGAACTGGGCGAAGGGGGCGAGATCAGCATCTCGAAGCTGACGGTCCCGATGGCCCTGTTACCATGGCAGCCATCAAGGGTCGTAGGTGCTGCCGGAAGCTCTGAGCAACCCAGCACGCAAGACTCAAATGCTCAAGTTAGCTCCGATGCATGGATCTCAGAGATTCGGAGCTACTTGAAAGACAACATCCATCCTGACGATGATGTATCCGCTGATCGGATAGTCAGGTTGGCTAAAAGATACATGTTGGTAGAAGGGGATCTCTACCGGCGCGGTGCCAATGACGTCCTAATGCGGTGCATCACAAGGGAATAAGGTTGCGAGCTCCTCGCAGAAATCCATGGAGGCGAGTGTGGGAACCATGCGTCTTCCCGCACGCTGGTCGGTAAAGCCTTCCGGCATGGCTTCTACTGGCCTACAGCACTCCAGGATGCAACTGAGCTGGTGAAGAAATGCGAAGCATGCCAATTTCATGCAAAGCAAATTCACACACCGGCTCAGCCTCTACAAATGATACCTCCTACATGGCCCTTCGCTGTGTGGGGGATGGACATCTTGGAACCTTTCCCAAGGGCCGTCGGAGGTTACAAGTTCCTGTATGTCGCCATTGACAAGTTCACCAAGTGGTCGAAAGCAACTCCAGTTGTGACAATAAACAAGTAATCTGCTATCAACTTTTTGCAGTCCATTGTATGCAGATTTGGAGTCCCAAACAAAATCATTACTGATAACGGGACCCAATTCACAAGCTCTGCATTTCAAGGATATTGCAAAGACCTCGGCATTCAAGTTTGCTACGCCTCCGTAGCTCACCCGGCAAGCAATGGCCAGGCCGAGAGAGCAAATGCTGAAATCCTGAAAGGACTCAAAACACGCACCTATGAGCGCTTGAAAAAACATAGAGCCAACTGGATTGAAGAGCTTCCGCCCACTCTATGGGCCAATAGGACAACTCCAAACCGGTCAACTGGAGAGACACCCTTCTTCCTGGTGTACGGAGATGAAGCAATCCTTCATCCGGAAATCACCTTGGGGTCACTCTGGGTCCGGACCTTCGACGAAGCCACACAGGACCAGCTCCGGCGTGAAGACCTAGACCTCCTTGAGGAGGGAAGGTGCCAAGCAGCTGTTCAGAATGCCCAATACTGCCAAGCCCTTCGGCGCTATCATCAGCGGCATGTACACAACCGACAGCTCGAGGAAGGCGATCTGGTGCTACGGAGAATACAATCCAGAGAAGGGTTAAACAAACTCTCCCCCAGCTGGGAGGGACCCTTCCGAGTGATTAAAGTATCCCGTCCCGGAAGCGTTCGCTTGGCTACCGAGGATGGGACACCTCTCCCAAATCCTTGGAATAATGAGCACCTTCGTAAGTTCTACACTTAATATCACGGAGGTGAGTCTGTAGTAACTTGAGGTGTATGTTATAGAGTCATTGTACAGAGTCGGGTAGTTCCTCTGGGAGAACAGTCGGACCTTTCCCGAAAGGTCCGCAAAGTTCATGCAACACTTGTCACAGTCTCAGAACTAAAAGTGTGGCTAGCTACCCTGGGTCAAACGAGAAATGAAACACGCTTAGCCTGGTTCCGTACCCTAAGAGTGTACTTGTTTCCCCTGTACCCCAGACCTATAATGAAAGAGATCTTTATGTGAAACAGACTCCACGTGCATTTACTTTGTACAGGCTAAACATTTTTTATTTTTCTCTTTCTTGTCTATAACAAAGTTGTGCAATTCTTAAGAAATTTTAGTTCGACCAGTTCATGTACAATTCGAGCTGTATTGTCAATTCTTTTGGATTCAATTATTGTTCATGGCCCACTGACCTGAATGCCGCCAAGCCAATCTAGGGCCGAAGTGTGCTATCGACTTAGCCTGGTCAAGCATCCTAAGTACGCCACTCTACCTACACCCCGGCAGGCCGAAGTAAGGCGGGTCCAAGTACAATTGGATCTGGAAGAAAGAAGGCAACACATTCGGTTGTATTCAGAATTGTGTTTGACCTAAAACTTTCTTGGGAATCGTAAGCCGCGACGAAGTTATAGGCAAGGAGCGAATTTTACTATTTTTCTTGGCTTCAGTGTGCAGGAAAAATAAAGAATCCACGTTGATAGAGAAAAGCCGGAGCTAACAAAGCTCCGACTCGCCCTAGGTGGCTTGTGATCGATGTTAAACATTGAAAATGAGCATTACCGGAGCAACCAAGCTCCGGCAAAGCTAGGGGGCCAGCCGTCGACGCAGAATAAAAGATGGTGAGAAGACCCCACAAGCGGAGTCTGCTGCCGACAAGCTACGCGTTGGCAAAGGTCACTGTCGGAGCTACTAAGCTCCGACACCCCCGAGGGCTAACTATCGATGCTCTACGCGTTGATAGGGACTATTGCCGGAGCTACTAAGCTCCGATGGTAGTCAATGCCGGAGCTTCTGAGCTCTGACAACCTCAGGGGGCCTTCACTATCGAAGACTTCGGACCTACACTCTACAAGTTTGAAGCAAATGAGTCTTCAACAAAATACAATATCCTCTTGGTACATGTTCACAATCAAATTGTGTCCATCTACCAGGGGGCCAAGTGAAGACAGAAGTGTTGAAGACAAAAAATGAAATTCATTAAAAAATTGTGGATTTCATTCATCTGGGGACAAGGGATCACAAAATTGGGGAAGAAAAAGAGAGAATACAAGTGGGAGCTACAGAGATGGTCCTATACCCTATGGAAGAATCGGGCGACCTTCTGAGCAACCTCCAACACGTTGGCTCGGGTGGCTTCACCTTCTCCTTCGACGAGACCTTCAAGCACCGGGTCTAGAGGAAATTGGGGATCCCGGCTGGTGTAGCACGTCAGCACATACTCTGCGACGTTCTTCGCCAGGGACTGCCCCTCAGCCTCCAACTGATCCGCGATGGCGTCACCCACCTTGGATAGTTTGTCACCCGCCGAGCTCAACGCTTGCAACGCCAGGTCCGGCTCCGGCTCTAGATCATCCGGACGCACGAGACTGAAGCTCATTGGTGTCACTGCGTCGTTGGCTTTGCTCAGGAACTCCCAAACCTGTAGGGAGTCCGCAGTCCTCAAGCCCTTCAGTTCCTCCAAGGATCTTTTGGCCGCCGCCAGTTCAAAATTCCCACGAGCAAGGCGCTCAACCTCTTTGGCATTTTGCTGAATCTTTTCAGCAACCTGCTTCTCGAGTTTTCTGAGCTCCTCCTCCCGGAGGTGGATCTTGTTCCAGCGGTCGACCAGGTCCTTCTCCCGGCCCCTAACTTTCTTCTCCCTGGCAGCGATGGCACTCTTGCTTGGAGAGTTCCTGCCCTCGCACCCAGGCCTTCTCCTCCTCCTCAACGCAACGCTCCTCCAATTTCTTGGTGCATTCCTCGAGGCCCTTGTCAGCCAGAGCCACCTTTTCGGCAAGCTCCTCCTCCCTCTCCACGACATCATCCTGCAGCTCTAAGAGTTTTTGCTCTTCGTCTTCGAGCTTCTTCTCCCTCTCCTCAAGTGCCTCCCGACGCTTGATGAGGCTAGTGTTAATGGCTTCAAGCCTTTCTTGGCGATCATCAGTCGCACTATTAGTTGCCTTGGCCTCCTAATAAATGGTCCGGGATTGAGTGTTGAGGGCACGATTCAAGCTCTCCCTATCATCCAATAATTTGCCCCAGTATTCCAGGCGGACCTTCTCCTGTTTGATCCACTCCTTGTCATCTGCCAGCCTCGACTGCGCCAGCTTGGTCTCGAAGTAGAGCCGATTACGCCACCGCCTAAGGGTTTGGCACTCCTCTTCAAGAGCCTTGCTGTCGTGGTAGAACGCCAGCTGGACTTGACGCAGACTGGAGCAAGCGTTGTCAATGGACAATGACAGGGGAATAGGGTCCGGACCTGCTGGGGTCTCCTCTGCTGGTTCCAGCGGGTTCTCGCTTACAAAATTTGGGTCCCACTCCACAAGAGTGGTCCCCTGAGCCTCCACGGCACTAGGGCCGTCCTTTGGGATATCCTCAGTCGCCACCAAGGAGGGTCCCACAGAAGAAGTTCTGACCTCCGGAAGTGGTTCTGAAGGCCCTGCCGCCAGGTCTTCATTTGCCCCCTCAGGCAGGTGGCCAGCAACTTCATCAGGGCACCCTGGCTCAGTAGCAGGCACCTCCGCCATCATCACTTCCGGAGCAGGGGATACTTCCGGCTCCGGCCTGGGCTCCTCCTCCGCTGGTGGCTCAGGTGTTGGTGCCTCGACCATCATGGGTTCGAGTGCTGATGCCTCCACAACGACCGGCTCGGGCGCCGGAAGGTCAACAACAACCGGCCCTGAGGCCGGAGCTTCAACCTCAACCGGCTCAGGCACCGGAAGGTCTTCAACTGCAACTGGCTCAGCAGCCGGAGCTTCAGTGGAAATCGGCTCTGAGGCTGGAGCTTCGGAGGTAGCTGGCTCAACCACCGGGAATTCCTCAACATCCGGCTCGCTCACCGGGACTTTAATAACCTCCAGATCAACCGCCGGGGCTTCGACATTTTCCAGCTCTGGGGCCGGAATCACTGCTTCCTCCGGCTCAGCGGCCGAAGCTTCCAACATCTCAACATCAAGACCCGTGGCTTCAACCTCCGGGGCAGGTATCGCTGGCGCATCTTCTCTCCCGTGGTCCAGCACTACCACGAGAGTCTTGGGGGATGAGTCGAGGTCCATGACCATGACAGCTGGAGCCGGAGCTGCCGCAGCTTCAGCCACCACTTGGGGCGGCACCGGGACAGGAGCAGAAGCCTCCGCCCTCACAGCTTTAGCTGTTGTGGCTGAGGGTGGAGCCTCACTCCTCTTCTTGGGGATGCTGCAGATGATGGATGAAGAAATTTAAAAAACAGTTACTACAACAAAACAATTGTCTGAGGTAAAGATTAAAAATTACCTCGGAAGTCTTCTGCACCGGCTTGCACAGAATCTCTTTCCCGGGCATTCTGGACTGACCATGGCTGCCGCCGGCGTGGTAGCTCCGGAAGGCCCCCTGGAACTTGTTGTAGCCGCGGGAATTTCCTTAGTCGAGGCCCCCCTCGATCGGGAAGGACCTCCGAACCCAGAGACCTCAGTTGGCCCTGGTACTGGAGTCACATGCTCGGAGCTAGCACCCCGGGAAGACACTGCTGCAGGTGCAGTCGCCGCAGTTGTAGAAGACCTCCCCCTCCGGGGAGAAGGAGCTGCTGCAGAGGGTGCATGCCTGATAGACCTTTCGTCGGCATGCTTTAGCTTCCTCTTCCGACTCGAGGGTTCGGCCACCGGCTCCTTGCCCTTGCCGACGACTTCGGTCCTTGGCTTCGGGGCAGGGGCGGAGCCACCTTCAGAAGCCCCAGGGATCACCACCCTAGAAGTCGATCGTCTCTCGACGACACCGAGGTCGTCAAGCACCGGCATCGTCCGCCGGAGCTCCCTGCTGAACTGTACTTCCACGTTCAGAGGGAGGAAAGCTGGTGGCGGGGTCAAGTCATCACCCGCAATGTCAATGCCGTGCTGGAACTTCTTGAGATGAAACTCCAAGGTCGCCCCCTCCATGTTGGACTTCAGCCCGGTCTCGACCCGGTCGTCGTCCATCACACTGTTGAGGGTCCAAGCGAGTTTTTCTCTCCTCTTCAGCGGTGCCCACCTGTTGACCAGGAAATTGCAAAATACCGCCTGAGGAGTTAATCCTCCCTCCACACATTGGCGGATCCTGGTCAGAGCAGGGTTGAAGGCATCCGACAGCACCGGAGCTTCACTCCACACTGCAGTGTCGATGTTGGGGAGGCCTTCGGGCAGCTTCAGCTTCTCATGCTCCTCCACCCGGATGACTATCCAGTCTTTCTTCCAATCGTCCCACTTTCCAGCGGGAAACGACCGGAGGTACTTGAATGGGCACTTCTTGCGCCTCACAAAGTAGTAGAAGCCAAGGTACTCATCACTCCTTCCGGTGGTATGGACGGTGAAGAAGGTCCAGAAAAGCTCAATGCAGGGGGGATGCCCACCCACATTTCACAGAAGTGGACGAAGACAGACACTAGAAGAATGGAGTGGGGGCCAAGGTGGTACAGTTGCAGACCATAGAAGTCTAGCAGCATCAAGAAAAAGGAGGAAAAAGGTGGGATCAACCTCACCATGGCGTACGCAGAAAAGTACACCATCTCGCCAGCGTGCTCCTTCTCGAATGGGAGCTTTCCCCTGGCGCGGACCAGGTGGTTGAAGAAGTCCGGGGACCACCCCATGAGGGCTCGGACCTTCTTCAGCTCACTTTCGGTCTTCAAGCGGCTCTCGCGGAGACCCAACTCCATCGCAGCACAGCGAGGCAAGGGAGGAAAAGCAAGCACAGGTTTGGGAGTTCGAGCGCAAGTTCAGATGAGAGGCGTAAAGAACCCCAGACGGTGCGCGCTTTCCTTCCTAAGTAAGCCCCCGCAACGCTTGGATGTAAACCGTAGGGAAGCCGAAGATACTATTCAAAAATTTCACCCTGCCGATGACAAGAGGGCCCGGGACCACCCCGATGATCAAGTCGAGGTTCTTACCCAAGCGAACGATTGTCATCATGAAAGGCGGGAAGCCTGAAGGCGGCGGCCTGACAAGGCGCGCGGAACCGATACGATTTTCATGTCGGGAACCGGCGACCTTCAATTGCGTGAGATCCGCACGCCAAACATCTTATTTGCCGCACCCGGGATATGCCACGCGGCGAGGATTTAACTCCAAAACTATCGCCAATGGCACATCTGAAGACCTTTGAAGACACAGCTCAAAAGTCGAAGGATGGACCCACCTCCGGCAGAATGACTTCATCCAAGGGGTCTTCCCCAGAGGTGGGCCCAGGGGGCCACTGTCGGTACCCTGAGTACCGTATACCCCTTGAGATTGCAAAGATATCAAGGAAATGTCATCTACTTGATTTGAATACCTTCGGAGGCCCACATGTCAGACATAACCGGACCCGCTTTCCCAACATGGTTAGTCCCAGGGTCGCCACGTGTACCATCAAACCGGAGCTACCGCCCACAAGGGGGGAGCTCCGGGCTATGTACCATAACAGCACCCCCGAACCTAACCCCAGACCGAGGGAAGCTCTGGAACTGACACGTGTCTGGTGGCACCGGACCTATCTGTTCCCCACAGTTAACTCCGGAGCTTCCATGTGTCCAACCGTCGGATCTCCAGCCTCAAACCTCGGGTAGACTCCACAACGGCTCCGGATCTTCAACGGGGAATCAAGGACTTCAAGACCCGATTAAGTGTCATTAATACTATGTTAATGACACATGATCGGACGACCCTTATTACCAGTAACGACGCTGTCAAAGCTCGTAACTCGGTCATTAAGGGTAATTAAGCGCATCAAATGTGTATCAATATTTGTAGCCGCCGGGGCCACATGTCGGGCCAAGCCAACTTGTAACAGCCTATCCTTGTACTATAAAAGGACAGGACGGCGATAAATAGAGAGGATCTGGTCTGATCGGCTCACACGCGCTCTCAACTCACGTCACCAGAGTTGAGTTCATACATCTAATACAACACCAACACACCCTGTGGAGTAGGGTATTACGCTCAGGCGGCCCGAACCACGTAAATCTTTGTGTCTCCTGTGTCATTTTACATTTCACCTTCTTAAATCTCCGCGCGCCATCACCGAACTTCAAACTCCGCAAACACTTTTAGTAGTGTCGTGAGATCTGCCGGATCAAAACCACAGACACTACTGTATACACTGTAAAGCAGTAGAAGTTTAGAGTACGTACTGTAAAATTAGAAGGATAATAGTGTATATATATTATGTTTTAGAGTACGCTTGTCGGTACCCTGAGTACCGTATACCCCTTGAGATTGCAAAGATCTCAAGGAAATGTCATCTACTTGATTTGAAGACCTTCGGAGGCCCACATGTTAGACATAACCGGGCCCACTTCCCTAACATGGTTAGTCCCAGGGTCGCCACGTGTACCATCAAACCGGAGCTACCGCCCACAAGGGGGAAGCTCTGGGCTATGTACCATAACGGCACCCCCGGACCTAACCCCAGACCGAGGGAAGCTCCGGAACTGACACGTGTCTGGTGGCACCGGACCTATCTGTTCCCCACAGTATGATCTGGAGCTGCCACGTTTCCAACCGTTGGATCTTCAGCCTCAAACATCGGGTAGACTCCACAACAGCTCCGGATCTTCAAAGGGGAATCAAGGACTTCAAGACCCGATTAAGTGTCATTAATACTATGTTAATGACACACGATCGGACGACCCTTATTACCAGTAATGGTGCTGTCGAAGCCTGTAACTCGGTCATTAAGGGTAATTAAGCGCATCAAATGTGTATCACTATTAGTAGCCGCCGGGGCCACATGTCGGGCCAGGCCAACTTGTAACGGCCTGTCCTTGTACTATAAAAGGACAGGACGACGATACATAGAGAGGATTTGGTCTGATCGGCTCACACGCGCTCTCAACTCACGTCACGTGAGTTGAGTTCATACATCAAATGCAACACCAACACACCCCGTGGAGTAGGGTATTACGCTCAGGCGGCCCGAACCACGTAAATCTTTGTCTCCTGTGTCATTTTACATTTCACCTTCTTGAATCTCCGCGCACCCACACCAAACTTCAAACTCCGCAAACACTTTTAATAGTGTCGGGAGATCTGCCGGATCAAAACCACCGACAGTTGGCGCACCAGGTAGGGGGGCCTGAGATTTCAAGAATGGTGAACTCAGCTGCTGAATCATCCAATGGTCACCCCGCTGTTCAAGCTGCTGGGGGCAATCCCTCTAATATGCAGCCACCAGCAGGAACCTCAGTTCTAGCAGGAGTCACACTTTCACCACCGCCGCCTCCACCAGCAAATCAAGGTGGGCAGCGCGATGGTGCACCGGCGTCAATCAATGCGTCGGCGAATCATGACAACCCGGAACACGCGCTCCATGCAGCATGTGCTCTCCTTCAGCGTCCACCACCTTCGGATGCATCCCGGGATGCAATGGAGCAGTGGAGGGCCAATGTGGAACACTTGGTTGCACCAGCAGCCGACCGCATCAGTAACCAGGGTCCTCCTCCTTCAGGACGGGCCCTGTCGCAACGACGGACCTTGTTTGGCAGACTTGGTCTGCATGTTTCCAACAACAAGAGACGTGCTGCGTCACAACAAGTGACGTCGTTGCCCTCCGGGGCGCGACGCACTCACACGGTATCAAGGCTTTCAACTCATGACCTCCGGGCGGAGCTTGATTGCCGATACCGTCAACAAGACGGCCGAGTCCATATCGAGCGTGCTCGTGAAAGACGAGAAGCTCAGGACATTCCTGCTCCTGAAGGAGTAGGAGGAGGCTGTTCAGCCTTGGCCATGCATCTGTGTATGGTCAGGTGGCCACAGAAATTCCGGCCTCACCTACCGGAGAAGTTTGACGGGACTATTAATCCCGTCGAATTTCTTGAGATTTACTCCACTGCTATCCTGGCAGCTGGAGGAAATGAGGCCGTAATGGCCAACTATTTTCCAGTGGCTTTAACAGGGACCGCCCGGTCCTGGTTTATGAGCCTTCCACCCAACTCCATCAACAGTTGGGAGGAGTTGTGCCGACAGTTCACTGCCAACTTCGGGAGTTCATACACCCGACCAGGCACCGAACTGGACCTTTTTGTAGTCATGCAAAAAGGGGGAGAATCCCTGCGATCACTCATCTAGAGATCTCTCAGGTACGAAACACTATCCCTTCTATCTCTAGCGCTTCTGTTATTGTGGCATTTAGACAGGGCGTACGGGATAAGAAGATGTTGGAGAAACTGGCGATCAAGGAGATCACCAGTGTCACGGAACTCTTCAGCTTGACTGACAAATGTGCCAGAGCTGCGGAGGACCGTGAAATGCACTCCAAACCATCTCCGGAGGATCGCAAGAAATCCTCCAAAGGCGAAGCCACTACCTACGGAAGTGGTAAAAAGAAGAAAAAGACCAACGACAAGAAGAAGCCGTGGGCTGGCGCATCTAATGCTGCAGCTGCTGCAGC
This sequence comes from Tuctoria greenei, assembly GCA_036927565.1. Lineage (NCBI taxonomy): Eukaryota > Viridiplantae > Streptophyta > Magnoliopsida > Poales > Poaceae > Tuctoria > Tuctoria greenei. The sequence goes on from JAYESD010000002.1 coordinate 184,487,916, forward strand.
TCCGGGTGGCCGGGGGCCACGCCCCGAGAAGTGACCTCGACCGTCTTCTGAAGACGGTGGCAAACCCAAGGTGTTGTGTCCAATTCATAAGACGTACAACCACAGTTTAGAAGACTGCCGGGGGGGTCCAAAACCTTGTCGAGCGCTACAACAAGCGCCGGGAAGAAGTTCCTTTCCGACAGAGGGCAGGAAAACAAAAAGTTGACGAAGCTTCGGTTGAAGAGGAGTTAGGTTTTCAGGATCCTAAAAAGGTCCTGAAGGCCGTCTACACCTCCGTCGACGATGATTCTGACGTCTCTGACAACGAGCGTCGGAAGACCATGAACACCATTTTTGGTGGATCATGGGACATCACCTCCCGCCGCGTCCTCAAGACAATGCGTCGGGACATGGCCGTTGTAGCTCCTACAGCCAGGGCAGAGCCTCGTCGGAAGTGGATAGATACAACCATCACTTTTGATGCTTCGGACTGCCCTCGAAGCATGGTTGGAGCAAGACAGTTACCTTTGATGGTATCTCCTACCATTAGTAACATTTATCTCCACCATGTTATGGTAGACGGAGGTTCGGGGCTGAACCTCATAAGCTTCGAAGCTTTTACCAAGCTTCAGCTCCGACCTTCGGATCTTCACCCCCCCCCCCCCCCCCCCCCCCGACCTTTCTCCGGAGTAGGTCCGGGAGCCATTACCCCACTCGGTGCTATTACTCTCCCCGTTACCTTTGGGACCCAGGAGAAGTATCGCACTGAGAAGTTGGTCTTTGACATTGCTCAGATCAACTTACCTTTCAACGCCATCTTGGGTAGGCCTGCCTTGTACAAATTCATGGCAGCTGCTCATTATGGCTACCTGGTGTTAAAGATGCCAACACCAGTAGGCGTTCTCCGGATCCGCGGAAATCGCACTACCGGAGTAACCGCTCTGGAAGAACTTCATGCGCTTACTACGACGCAAGAGGAGGACTCCAGGCAGGAGCAAGCTCCAAAACCCCCGAGCATTTGTCAACGAGGCTCGACTTCTGCACCTCGTGTGCAGCCAAGCGGCGACACCGACATTCCCGTCAAAGTCGTCCAAATCGGTTCCGATGCCGCTCAGACCACCCGTATATCGGGGGGACTGAATGACAAATAGGAACTCGCGCTCATCGCTTTCCTTCGGGCTAATGTAGACATGTTTGCCTGGCAACCGTCACAAATGCCTGGGATCCCCAGGGATGTGATTGAGCAGAATCTGAAGATCTACCCTGACGCCCGACCCATGCATCAAAAGCCTCGGAAGCAATCCGTGGAGCGACAGAACTTCATTCGACAAGAAGTGAAGAAGTTGCTCGAAGCTGGATTCATCCGAGAAGTCTTCCATCCAAAATGGCTGGCAAACCCAGTCGTTGTGCCCAAGGCCGGCAGGAAGCTTCAGATGTTTATTGACTACACAACACTAAATAAGGCGTGTCCAAAAGATCCATTCCCACTACCTAGAATAGATCAGATAGTGGATTCCACCTCCAAGTGTGAATTACTGTGTTTCCTAGACGCATATTATGGGTATCATCAAATCAGAATGTCTAGAGAAGATGAAGAGCATACCTCTTTCATCACAGTAGATGGATTGTACTGTTATACAGCCATGCCATTTGGTCTCAAGAATGCAGCTTCAACCTTTGTACGAGCTATGTACAAAACTTTTGAAGAACTCATTAGAGAAATAGTGGAAGTGTACGTCGATGACATCATGGTCAAGGTCAAGAACAAGGAGTCACTCCCTGACACCTTACAGGCTGTCTTCGACAAGCTGCGGGTCACCCGAACAAAGCTAAACCCAGACAAGTGTGTCTTCGGGGTTAGCTCCGGAAAACTTCTTGGTTTCCTGGTAAATCACCGGGGCATAGAGGCTAATCCGGCGAAGATCAAAGTCATTGAAGACATGCGGCCACCAGCCCGCATCAAGGATGTCCAAAAGCTGACTGGATGTCTAGCAGCCCTCAGCGGTTCATTTCAAGACTGGCGGAACGGGCACTTCCTTTCTTCAAGTTATTGAGGAAATCCAGACCATTCCAATGGTCTGAAGAAGCAGAAAAGGCATTCCAGGAGCTAAACAGCTCCTCACCACCCTACCAACTCTCATAGCTCCGAACCCTGGTGAGCCTTTGCTACTTTACATTTCAGCAACTGACGAAGTCGTCAGTATGGTCCTAGTTGCAGAGAGACCAGAACCATCCCATGCTCAGGAATCCAGACCCCTCCAGGAGGGTCTGGAGGTTCCTGAAAGCGAGACTGGGTCCCAGTTCCCAGACTTGAGTCCACAAGAAGTTACTTCAGAAGACCCAGACCCCTCCGGGAGGGTCCAGGTCGCTGCTGAAGAAGCTCCGAGTCCCTCCAGCAATAACCCGGAGGTACCCGAAGAAGGTCCGGATCCCTCCGGGAGGATCCGGGTCAATGAAGAGGAAGCTCCGGGCCCCTCCAGGAGGGTTCGGACCATCCAGCGCCCAGTATACTTCATCAGTGAAGTACTTCATGACGCTAAGACTCGATACCTAGAGGTGCATAAGCTGCTCTATGCAGTTCTTATCACCTCCAGGAAGCTTCGCCATTACTTCCAAGCTCACAAGATTTCAGTGGTGACTTCTTACCCACTTCGAGCAATCTTGCATAATCCCAATTCAACTGAGAATATTGCAAAGTGGGCAGCGGAATTGGTCGAATTCGATCTCAAATTCATTCCAAGACAAGCGATCAAGAGTCAAGCATTGGCAGATTTTGTGGCGGAATAGACTCCCTCTACATCAAACCCTGGGGGCCCCAGTGAGAAGAAGCCGGAACACAAGGCTCCGGTCTTCACTGAGCCTCACTGGACTCTCTACTTTGACGGATCCATGCAAAAACAGGGGGCCAGAGCTAGAATCCTTCTCCTCGCACCAACCGGGGTGAAGGTAAAATACACGGTACACCTTGACTTCAAGGCGACCAACAACATGGCGGAGTACGAAGCACTCATCTGCAGACTAAAGGTGGCACTGTCATACGGTGTCAAGCAGCTGCTGGTCAAGGGAGATTCTTAGCTCATCATTAAACAAGTGAAGGGTGAATGCTCCTGCAACAATCTTCAGCTAGCTGCTTACCTTCTTGAAGTCCAGAGGCTTCAGAAGGACTTTGAAGTCCTAGACCTCCACCACGTCCAGCGTGTCCACAACGCTGAAGCCGACAAACTCTCGACGAAAGCGTCAACCGGAGCTCTAGCTCCTGACGGAACTTTTGTCCGGAGGTTGTCAAAACCCACAGCTCAGCCTGCCGAACTGAGCGAAGGGGGCGAGATCAGCATCCCGAAGCTGACGGTCCCGATGGCCCTGTTACCATGGCAGCCATCAAGGGCTGTAGGTGCTGCCGGAAGCTCCGAGCAACCCAGCACGCAAGACTCAAATGCTCAAGTTAGCTCCGATGCATGGATCTCGGAGATCCGGAGCTACTTGAAAGACAACATCCTTCCTGACGATGATGTATCCACTGACCGGATAGTCAGATTGGCTAAAAGATACACGTTGGTAGAAGGGGATCTCTACTGGCGCGGTGTCAACAGCGTCCTAATGCGGTGCATCACAAGGGGAGAAGGCTACGAGCTCCTCGCAGAAATCCATGGAGGCGAGTGTGGGAACCACGCGTCTTCCCGCACGCTGGTCAGTAAAGCCTTCCGGCATGGCTTCTACTGGCCTACAGCACTCCAGGATGCAACTGAGCTGGTGAAGAAATGCGAAGCATGCCAATTTCATGCAAAGCAAATTCACACATTGGCTCAGCCTCTACAAATGATACCTCCTACATGGCCCTTCGCTGTGTGGGGGATGGACATCTTGGGACCTTTCCCAAGAGCCGTCGGAGGTTACAAGTTCCTGTATGTCGCCATTGACAAGTTCACCAAGTGGCTAGAAGCAACTCCAGTTGTGATAATAAACAAGCAATCTGCTATCAACTTTTTGCAGTCCATTGTATGCAGATTTGGAGTCCCAAACAAAATCATTACTGATAACGGGACCCAATTAACAAGCTCTGCATTTCAAGGATATTGCAAAGACCTTGGCATTCAAGTTTGCTACGCCTCCGTAGCTCACCCGGCAAGCAATGGCCAGGCCGAGAGAGCAAATGCTGAAATCCTGGAAGGACTCAAAATGCGCACCTATGAGCGCTTGAAAAAACATGGAGCCAACTGGATTGAAGAGCTTCCGCCCACTCTATGGGCCAACAGGACAACTCCAAACCGGTCAACTGGAGAGACACCCTTCTTCCTGGTGTACGGAGCTGAAGTGATCCTTCCTCCGGAAATCACCTTGGGGTCACTCCGGGTCCGGACCTTCAACGAAGCCACGCAGGACCAGCTCCGGCGTGAAGACCTAGACCTCCTTGAGGAGGGAAGGTGCCAAGCAGCTGTTCGGAATGCCCGATACCGCCAAGCCCTTCGGCGCTATCATCAGCAGCATGTACATAACCGACAGCTTGAGGAAGGCGATCTGGTGCTACGGAGAATACAATCCAGAGAAGGGTTAAACAAACTCTCCCCCAGCTGGGAGGGACCCTTCCGAGTGATTAAAGTATCCCGTCCCGGAAGGGTTCGCTTGGCTACCGAGGATGGGACACCTCTCCCAAATCCTTGGAATATTGAGCACCTCCGTAAGTTCTACACTTAATATCACGGAGGTGAGTCTGTAGTAACTTGAGATGTATGTTATAGAGTCATTGTACAGAGTCGGGTAGTTCCTCCGGGAGAACAGCCGGACCTTTCCCGGACGGTCTGCAAAGTTCATGCAACACTTGTCACAGTCTCAGAACTAAAAGTGTGGCTAGCTACCCTGGGTCAAACGAGAAATGAAACACGCTTAGCCTGGTTCCATACCCTAAGAGTGTACTTGTTTCCCCTGTACCCCGGACCTATAATGAAAGACATCTTCATGTGAAACAGACTCCACGTGCATTTATTTTGTACAAGCTCAACATTTTTTATTTTTCTCTTTCTTGTATATAACAAAGTTGTGCAATTCTTAAGAAATTTTAGTTCGACCAGTTCATGTACAATTCAAGCTGTATTGTCAATTCTTTTGGATTCAAATATTGTTCATGGCCCACTCGCCTGAATGCCGCCAAGCCAATCTAGGGCCAGAGTGTGCTATCGACTTAGCCTGATCAAGCACCCTAAGTACGCCACTCTACCTATACCCCGGCAGGCCGAAGTAAGGCGGGTCCAAGTACAATTGGATCTGGAAGAAAGAAGGCAACGCATTCGGTTGTATTCAGAATTGTGTTTGACCTAAAACTTTCTTGGGAATCGTAAGCCGCGATGAAGTTATAGGCAAGGAGCGAATTTTACTATTTTCTTGGCTTCAGTGTGCAGGAAAAATAAAGAATTCACGTTGATGGAGAAAAGCCGGAGCTAACAAAGCTCCGACTCCCCCTAGGTGGCTTGTGATTGATGTTAAACATTGAAAACGGGCATTACCGGAGCAAACAAGCTCCGGCAAAGCTAGGGGGGCCAGCCGTCAACGCAGAATAAAAGATGGTGAGAAGACCCCACAAGCGGAGTCTGCTGCCGGCAAGCTACACGTTGGCAAAGGTCACTGCCGGAGCTACTAAGATCCGACACCCCGGAGGGCTAACTATCGATGCTCTACGCGTTGATAGAGACTATTGCCGGAGCTACTAAGCTCCGACAACCTCAGGGGGCCTTCACTATCGAAGACTTCGGACCTACACTCTACAAGTTCGAAGCAAACGAGTCTTCAACAAAATACAATATCCTCTTGGTACATGTTCACAATCAAATTGTGTACATCTACCAGGGGGCCAAGTGAAGACAAAAGTGTTGAAGAAAAAAATGAAATTCATTAACAAATTGTGGATTTCATTCATCTAGAGACAAGGGATCACAAAATTGGGGAAGAAAAAGAGAGAATACAAGTGGGAGCTACAGAGATGGTCCTAGACCCTATGGAAGAACTGGGCGACCTTCTGATCAACCTCCGACACGTTGGCTCGGGTGGCTTCACCTTTTCCTTCGACGGGACCTTCAAGCACCGGGTCCAGAGGAAATTGGGGATCCCGACTGGTGTAGCACGTCAGCACATACTCTGCGACGTTCTTCGCCAGGGACTACCCCTCAACCTCCAACTGGTCCGCGATGGCGTCACCCACCTTGGAGAGTTTGTCACCCGCCGAGCTCAACGCTTGCAATGCCAGGTCCGGCTCCGGCTCCGGATCATCCGGACGCACGGGACTGAAGCCCATTGGTGTCAGCGTGTCGTTGGCTTTGCTCAGGAACTCCCAAACCTGTAGGGAGTTCGCAGTCCTCAAGCCCTTCAGTTCCTCCAAGGATCTTTTGGCCGCCGTCAGTTCAGAATTCTCACGAGCAAGGCGCTCAACCTCTTTGGCATTTTGCTGAATCTTTTCAGCAATCTGCTTCTCGAGTTTTCCGAGCTCCTCCTCCCGGAGGTGGATCTTGTTCTGGCAGTCGACCAGGTCCTTCTCCCGACCCCTAACTTTCTTCTCCCTGGCAGCGATGGCACACTCTTGCTTGTAGAGTTTCTGCCCTCGCACCTAGGCCTTCTCCTCCTCCTCCTCAACGCAACGCTCCTCCAATTTCTTGGTGCGTTCCTCGAGGTCCTTGTCAGCCAGAGCCACCTTTTCGGCGAGCTCCTCCTCCCTCTTCATGACATCATCCCACAGCTCTAGGAGTTTTTGCTCTTCGTCTTCGAGCTTCTTCTCCCTCTCCTCAAGTGCCTCCCGGCGCTTGATGAGGCTAGTGTTAATGGCTTCAAGCCTTTCTTGGCGATCATCAGCCGCACTATTAGTTGCCTTGGCCTGCTCATAAATGGCCCGAGATTGAGTGTCGAGGGCACGAGTCAAGCTCTCCCTATCATCCAATAATTTGCCCCAGTATTCCAGGCGGACCTTCTCCTGTTTGATCCACTCCTTGTCGTCTGCCAGCCTCGACTGCGCCAGCTTGGTCTCAAAGTAGAGACGATTACGCCACTGCGTAAGGGTTTGGCGCTCCCCTTCAAGAGCCTTGCTGTCGTTGTAGAACGCCAACTGGACTTGACGCAGACTGGAGCAAGCGTTGTCAATGGACAACGACAGGGGAATAGGCTCCGGACCTGCTGGGGTCTCCTCCCCTAGTTCCAGCGGGTTCTCGCTTACAAAAATTGGGTCCCACTCCACAAGAGTGGTACCCTGAGCCTCCACTGCACTAGGGCCATCCTCTGGGATAGCCTCAGTCACCACCGAGGAGGGTCCTGCAGAAGAAGTTCCGACCTCCGGAAGTGGTTCCGAAGGCCCTGCCGTCAGGTCTTCATTTGCCCCCTCAGGCAGGGGGCCAACGACTTCATCAGGGCACATTGGCTCAGCAGTAGGCACCTCCGCCGTCATCACTTCCGGAGCAGGGGCTACTTCCGGCTCCGGCCTAGGCTCCTCCTCTGCTGGTGGCTTAGGTGTTGGCGCCTCGACCATCATGGGTTCGAGTGCTGATGCCTCCGCAACGACCGGCTCGGGCGCCGGAAGGTCAACAACAACCGACCCTGAGCCCGGAGCTTCAACCTCAACCGGCTCAGGCGCCGGAATGTCTTCAACTGCAACCGGCCCTGTTGCCGGAGCTTCAGTGGCAACCGGCTCTGAGGCCGGAGCTTCGGAGGTAGCCGGCTCAACCGTCGGGACTTCCTCAACATCCGGCTCGCTCGCCGGGACTTCAATAACCTACGGCTCAACCGCCGGGGCTTCGACAATTTCCAGCTCTAGGGCCGTAATCACTGCTTCCTCCGGCCCAACGGCCGAAGCTTCCAACATCTCAGCATCAAGACCCGGGGCTTCAACCTCCGGGGCAAGTACCGCTGGCGCATCTTCTCTCTCGTGGTCCAGCGCTACCACGGGAGTCTCGGGGGATGAGTCGAGGTCTATGACCACGACAGCTGGCGCCGGAGCTACCGCAGCTTCAGCCACCACTTGGGGCGGCACCGGGACAGGAGCAGAAGCCTCCGCCCTCGCAGCTTCAGCTGCTGTGGCTGAGGGCGGAGCCTCATTCCTCTTCTTGGGGACGCTGCAGATGATGGATGAAGAAACTTAAAAAACAGTTACTACAACAAAACAACTGTCTGAGGTAAAGATTAAAAATTACCTCGGAAGGCTTCCGCACCAGCTTGCACAAAATCTCTTTCTCGCGGTATGCCACGCGGCGAGGATTTAACTCCAAAACTATTGCCAACGGCACATCTAAAGACATTTGAAGACTCAGCTCAAAAGTTGAAGGATGGACCCACCTCCGGCGGAATGACTTCACCCAAGGGGTCTTCCCCAGAGGTGGGCCCAGGGGGCCACTGTCGGTACCCTGAGTACCGTATACCCCTTGAGATTGCAAAGATCTCAAGGAAATGTCATCTACTTGATTTGAAGACCTTCGAAGGCCCACATGTCAGACATAACCGGACCCGCTTCCCCAACATGGTTAGTCCCAGGGTCGCCACATTACCATCAAACCGGAGCTACCGCCCACAGGGGGGAAGCTCCGGGCTATGTACCATAACGGCACCCCCGGACCTAACCCTAGACCGAGGGAAGCTCCAGAACTGACACGTTTCTGGTGGCACCGGACCTATCTGTTCCCCACAGTATGCTCCGGAGCTGCCACGTGTCCAACCGTCGGATCTTCAGCCTCAAACCTCGGGTAGACTCCACAACGGCTCCAGATCTTCAAAGGGGAATCAAGGACTTCAAGACCCGATTAAGTGTCATTAATACTATGTTAATGACACACGATTGGACGATCCTTATTACCAGTAACGGCGCTGTCAAAGCCCGTAACTCGGTCATTAAGGGTAATTAAGCGCATCAAATGTGTATCAATATTAGTAGCCGCCGGGGCCACATGTCGGGTCAGGCCAACTTGTAACGGCCTGTCCTTGTACTATAAAAGGATAGACCGACGATACATAGAGAGGATCTGGTCTGATCGGCTCACACGCGCTCTCAACTCACGTCACCTGAGTTGAGTTCATACCTCCAATACAACACCAACACACCCCGTGGAGTAGGGTATTACGCTCAGGCAGCCCGAACCACGTAAATCTTTGTGTCTCCTGTGTCATTTTACATTTCACCTTCTTGAATCTCCGCGCGCCCACATCGAACTTCAAACTCCGCAAACACTTTTAGTAGTGTCGGGAGATCTGCCGGATCAAAACCACCGACAACGCTGGTGCGGATAGCCTAATACATATGTCTCCTTTCGTGTTTTGTTGACATTTTCTATAGGGAATTTATTCTAAGAATAAGTCTATTTAACACATCCAGATATTGATAGCGGACTACTTAACCTTTTGAACATTAAAACTGAATATTCATCCCTGATCTCTTTTACTATGTTGGATCAAAATGATGAGTAGACCCACATATAGATTGTCGAGTGGCAACAAAAGGCTATGGAAGCAACCAGGTGAAGATTGCCTACCACTTCAGCCGAAGCTCAACAATAAGCACGACAATAACACTCTGTGGGTCTGCTCGTCACTCTAATGCAACTTGACTAGTGAGGTCACCTGACAAATCAAACGTGGTTAAATCATCATCTAAAACTAACGTATGGGTGAAATAGATGTTATTATAAGGGTGAGGGGGTAAAATATTTGTTTTGAAAGTTTATGGGTTAAGTAGTCAATTGACGATACACTGAGAGTTAAATAGACTTATTTTCCACTCAGTAAAACCATCGAGGAAATTATTTAGATGATTTTTAAAACTGTTAGCTGATTAAATTTAGTTATTAGTTCTTTTAAACAGCTCGACTGATTGTTAGTCCAACCTAGAGAACAAACTTTTCTCCTAGTATGGACTAACAATTAACGCAGACTCCAAATATATATTTGATTAAATGTTAACTGAGTAATTAGACAACTAATTATTCACTCTATTTTAAAATATTTGTCACTTAGAATGAAGGGAGTATTAGTCTAAACTAACAATAAGTAGTAGTACATCTATACGGAGCCTCGTTTAGACCAGTCTTTGCCAGCAAAACCAGCCAACTGAACGGAACCACCTTTCGTGGCATTTGGTGCGCATCAAAAGTGGACGGTCCAGGTGGCTTGATTGGGCGTCCAGTGGACCAGACCACCCAGGTCAGGTCGTCTCCTCCCTCCGCATCCGCTCCTCGCTTCCTGTCGCAAGCATCCGTCCCGATCCTTCTTCGTACCCCAGACCTCGCCCAAGCCCCGAGTCGAATCTTCTAGAACCTTCCTTCCGCCCTTGGCGAGGCGCCGTCTCCACCCCCTTCCGCCCTGGTTCGTGTGGAGCACCTCTCCCAGATCCGCGAGCTCGGCGAGGGGTACCATGGGACAGGCCTTCCGCAAGCTCTTCGACGCCTTCTTCGGCAACAAGGAGATGCGGGTACGCTATCTGTGTGTCCTCTCTCCCTTCCCTCGCGCGTAAGAAGAGACTCGGGTTCCTCAGTTACTTCATGAATCGAGCCATTCGCGAGGGATGGAGAGAGATTCGATTTTGTTGCTGCATTAGTAGTGAATCATGTGTGTACCGCCGGCAGTCTGTCGGGCTACCGATCACGAATCATCAAGGATTGGAAACAAGTGAGCGGCGATGACACTGGAGAGCCGTAGTGCGCTCTCGTAATATTAACCTGCATTTCAGTGTCGTGTGGTAGATTTTTTTTTTTTTGTTATGAATTACTAGTTGCGCGCTACAATTTTCAGCACGGCAGTGAGGAAAAATAGTGCTATTGATAAAATCCTAGTTCACTTCTTAACTGAAATTATGGCTTTTCGTCATATGTGGCACTCTGAACAGCACAAATGCAGGGCATGCTCTGTTTCCTTTCTGTGCAATGCAGTCCCTTCCACCACTCACTGTGCTAGCCTGCTTTGTCTCCACTTTCAAATTCTCTGAGGTCGGTACCAGTGCCCTCATGGTAGTTTAAGTAATATAACAGGACCTTTCCTTTGTTGACAGGTCGTGATGCTTGGGTTGGATGCAGCTGGTAAAACAACCATACTCTATAAGTTGCACATTGGTGAAGTCCTCTCCACCGTCCCTACCATAGGTGCAATTTACCACCTGTATTATTGTCCCTTAGTGTGCTTCTCTTTCTATTTCTGTTGGAAATCCAGACTTTACTGTTCTGTTTAGGCAGAACAGAACTGTCCTGCATGCAGCACCTCTGGTGCAGAAACAGCACCAGAACAGCAGAGAACAGAGAGTTCCTGTGTTTACACAGGAAGAACAGAGATTGCTGCGCTAGAACAGGGAGTAACAGCGATGAACAGTACGCCCCTGTAGCAGTACTGCGCAAGAACAGCAGGCTACAGGGATCTATCTTCAGTGCTGCCGTGAGGGCTCTTATGGAGACTATTATTTTATTCAATCTGAATAATGGTCTACGGTACAGGTAGGGGGGGGGGGGGGCTGCACCCTTGCTTTTATAGGGGAGGTACACAGAGTCCTAACCTATTACACCTTAACAGATCCTGACTCAAATACGTGATCTCTAAACAAACTAGGACTGCTTTATCTATTAGAAAAGATCTGAATCCTATTAACTAGGTGCTGCCGCACCACCCTGCAGTGTTCAATATGGACTCTGCAGGTTTCCTGTACGTGCCCTCCCTGGATATTGAGTCCTGATCGGACTCCCTGCACCAAGGCAAGCACCGTACAGGAGCTTCCTGTTACAGGTTCATGTAACATTCTCCTCCTGACCCTGAAACTGACGCATGTCCTGGATCCTGATCCTTCTCCTCATCTCGACGAACTTCTGTCTTCCAAGTGCCTTGGTCAAGATGTCCGCCATCTGGTCCTTCGTAGAGATTTGCTCAAGCACTATAACACCATTGTCTACACACTCCCGTATGTAGTGATATTTGATGTCGATGTGCTTGCTCCTGTCATGGTGTACCGGATTTTTGCTCAAGTCTATGGCAGACTTGTTGTCAACCCGTAGCACTGGCGTCTTCACCTGTTCAGCCAAGTCTTCCATCAGCCGTGCCATCCATACACCTTGACATGCCCCTTGAGCTGCTGCAATATATTCTGCTTCACACGAGGACAAGGCCACCACCTTCTTCTTGCTAAACTGCCACGAAACGGGGCTGTTTCCTAGACAGAACAGCACCCCGCTTGTGCTCTTGTGGTCCTCCACGTCTCCCGCATAGTCGCTATCCGAGTAGCCAATCAACTCCATGTTGCCTCCCTTTGGATAGAAGACTCCGAAGTGGATCGTACCCGCTATATAACGTATGATGCGCTTGACTGCAGCGTAGTGTTCTTCCCTTGGCTCCTCCAAAAACCGACTCACGTACCAAACCGAGTAGGCGAGGTCGGGGCGTGTGTTCACCAAATATCGCAACCCTCCCACCAAACTCCTGTAATCCGTTGCGTGCACCAACGGACTGTCACTTGTCTTGTAAAGCTTCAGGCCCTGCTCCATGGGGAATGCACAAGGGTTGCACTCCTCCAGGCCAGCTTTTGAGACAAGCTTGGAAGCGTAGGCCGCTTGCCCAACACTTATCCCTGCTTCAGACTGCCGCACCTCCAGGCCAAGATAATACGACAAGAGGCCCAAGTCGCTCATCTTGAACCGCTTCATCATCTCCTCCTTGAACTTCTTGATGTCACCCCCTCCTGTGATCACGAGATCGTCGACGTACACGCCGACGATGAGCTTCTCCCCTCCAGCTCCACGGAAGTAAATCCCGTGCTCGCTCGTACTCTTCTGGAAACCAAGCGATAGCAAGCTATCGTTGAGCTTGGCATTCCAGGCCCTGGGCGCTTGACGAAGTCCGTGCAAAGCCTTCTTGAGCCGGTACACCTTGTGTTCGGCTCCGTCGACGATGAAGCCAACAGGCTGAGAGACGTACACCTCCTCCATCAGATCGCCGTTCAGGAAGACGCTCTTCACATCTATGTGGTGTACCTCCCATCCCTTGTGCGCAGCTACTGCAAGGAGCAAGCGAACAGACTCGAGACGGGCTACAGGAGCGAATACCTCGTCAAAGTCTATTCCTTGCCGCTGTCCACCAATCGAGCCTTGTGCTTCACCACCTCTCCATGCTCGTCCCTCTTCACCTTGAACACCCACTTGAGACCAATGGGCTTGTGTCCTGCAGGAAGATCAACAAGTTGCCACGTCTTGTTCTCTTCTATAGACTCCATCTCCTCGAGCATGGCCCGTCTTCAGCACGGGTGTTCCTCGGCATCGGCGAAGGACGTAGGCTCCTCCGCAGTGGTAAACATGAGCTCCCCCTCCTCCAGGCTCGGTGGGCGTGGCGCGCGCCCAAGAGGGGTGAGGGTTCCCAGCACGTTGCGCATCGTGCGGAACCGAAGTGCAACGTTGTCGTTGTGGTAGGCGTCGACATTGCTGCCGACATCCGTCGGCGGCGTAGCGAAGCGGATGGGTCGTGGAGGCTGCTGGGGGGTGACGAAGGTGCTGGAATCTTCAAAACTGGACCCTCCCGCTGCTGCTGACCCCTGTGCAGGGCTGTCCCAGCTCTGCTCCGTGCTGGACAGACCCTGCAGGAGCCTACGGGGAGTTGCGGGAGGTGCTGGTCGCCTACCAGCAGCCCTGGTGGGCCGCACCGGGGCCCCTGGGGTCTGGACAGACCCTGCTGCGCCCCTCCTGGGTGCTGCAGGGGTGCTGTTTGGCCCCTCCGAGTCCTGCAACACCTTGCTAGGTGCTGGAACAGCACGTTCAGCATGTGCTAAACCCATGGAGTCGACGTAGAACGCGTCATAGTCCTCTTCTTCAGCTCCTTCACCCCAGTCCCACTTGGCCGCCTCGTCGAATATCACGTCACGTGATATGTGTGTGCGCCCATCGGCCGGATTGTACATCCGGTAGCCCTTCGTCCCTGCAACATAGCCAAGAAATACCATCGGCGTACTTCGGTCTTCTAACTTTTTCAGGTGGGGGCTTGTATTTTTGACATGTCCCACGCACCCAAAAATTCGGAAGTAGTTGACGGCTGGTCGCTCCCCGTGCCAAGCTTCATATGGCGTCTTCCCGTCGAGGCCGCGGGTGGGGGATCTATTCAAGATGTAGACGGCTGTCAGGACCGCCTCACCCCAAAAGAACCCAGGCATACCCTTCGCCTTCAACATGCTTCTCGCCATTCCGACCACCGTCTGGTTGCGCCGCTCCACAACCCCGTTTTGTTGCGGCGTGTATGGGGCTGTGAGCTGACGTTGTACGCCGTGCTGAGCGCAGTACTCGCCGAACTCCTGTGAGGTGAACTCCCCTCCGCGATCAATACGAAGTAGCTTCAGCCTCCTCCCGGACTCTAATTCAGCTGTCGCCTGGAATTGCTGAATTAAGTCGGGCGCCTTGTCCTTGCTTGCTAGGAGATAGAGCCACATATAGCGGCTCATGTCATCCACTAGCAACAAGAACATCTTGTTGCCGCCTGGAGTCGTCGGCATGATCGGCCCGCAGATGTCGCCGTGGACGAGGTCGAGTGCGCCTTCCGCACGCCGACGAGCTTGCGTGGGGAAGCTGGAGCGCCTCTGCTTCCCGGCCAAGCAAGCCTCGCACAATTGATCGACATGATCAATTTGCGGAAGCCCGAGCACCATCTCCTCCTTCGCCAGCTTCCGAAGCGCCTGGAAGCCGACGTGTCCGTAACGTTCGTGCCAACGCCACACGACGTCACCACGTCGTGCGGTCAGGCAAACTGGACGCGTGATGTTGAGCCTGACAAGGTACAACTTGTTGTCGTCGCATCGCACTCGTGTGATGAGACGGTTCTGCTCGTCTCGAATGTGCATCACCCCTGCATGCATGGTGACGCTGTAGCCATCCTCATCCAGCTGCCCGAGGCTAATGAGGTTGGTGGTGAGACGCGGGATGAGGTAGACACCAGTGAGCCGCCGATGCTCACCCGTGTCGCAGGCGAACAGGACCGTGCCCTTCCCCTCGATCCGCACGACCGAGTTGTCGCCGAACTTGATGGTTCCGATGACGTTCTCATCGAGCTCGGAGAAGACGGCGCGCGAACCAGTCATGTGGTTGGTCGCGCCCGTGTCGAGGTACCAAAGGGCGTCGTCGGAGTCGTCGTCGTCGTGGCCACGATGTGCGAAGACACGTCCCTCCACTATCTCCAGTGGACGCGTGGAACGCTCGCGTACAGGCTCCTCCTGTACTGAGATAGCCCTTGTCATGAACAAGGCGCCATCCTCCTCTGCCTTCGTCACGTGCGCCTGCTGCTGCGGCTCCTCCTGCTGCTGCTTCTTCGCACGACACTCCTTGGCCCAATGGCCCTTCTTGCCTCACTTCCTGCACTGGTCCCGCGGAATGTCCTTCCCGGAACCCTTCTTCTTCTTGGGCGCGCCTTTGCGGCCGCCCTTCTTCGATGAACCCTCATTGCCTCGCGCCTCCTTCCGCCGTGCCTCCCACTCCTCCTGAGTGAGGTACAGCTGGCCGTCGTACACTCCTCCCTTGCGCCGCGTCGTGTCGAAGGCGTTTTCGGCAGCCCTCAGCCGCCCCGTCACATCCGACAATGTGAGGGTCCACACGTCCAGTAGGGTCGAGATCGCTACCACGATCTGCTCGAAACGTTCTGGAACGCTCCGAAGGAGCTTCTCCACCGCCACATCTTCGTCGATGTGCTCCCCTAGCGTCTCGAGACGGGCTATGATGCCGCTCAGACGAAGGGAGAAGTCCTCCACGCTCTTGCCGTCCTTGAACGTGGCGGTGTCAAACTCCCGCCTGAGTTGACGCGCCGTGGTCTTCTTCACGCGATCGGCCCCCACCCGCATGAGGGCGATCGTGTCCCAAGCCTCCTTCGCCGTCTTCTTCTTCCCGATCGTCGTGATCATCTCCGGCGGGACAGCGCTGATGAGGATGTCCAGCGCCATCATGTCCTTCTGCTGCGTCGCCATGCCTTCGCAGCTCACCGCCTCCCACAACATCCGGGCCTTCAGCTTGATCTCCATCATGACCGCCCACTCCGCGTAGTTGGTCTTGGTGAGTAGCGGGAACCCGGTCCCCATGTTCACCTCACGAACTACTTGTGGGGTCGTCTTGATCTTGCCGCCGGTCACGGAACCGGTGCCGCTGGTGTTGCTGGAAGGAGGGGTCTGCTGGGGTCCCGTCGACATGGCTTTGATTACCACGATTGTTGGAAATCCAGACTTTACTGTTCTGTTTAGGCAGAACAGAACTGTCCTGCATGCAGCACCTCTGGTGCAGAAACAGCACCAGAACAGCAGAGAACAGAGAGTTCCTGTGTTTACACAGGAAGAACAGAGATTGCTGCGCTAGAACAGGGAGTAACAGCGATGAACAGTACGCCCCTGTAGCAGTACTGCGCAAGAACAGCAGGCTACAAGGATCTATCTTCAGTGCTGCCGTGAGGGCTCTTATGGAGACTATTATTTTATTCAATCTGAATAATGGTCTACGGTACAGGTAGGGGGGGGGGGGCTGCACCCTTGCTTTTATAGGGGAGGTACACAGAGTTCTAACCTATTACACCTTAACAGATCCTGACTCAAATACGTGATCTCTAAACAAACTAGGACTGCTTTATCTATTAGAAAAGATCTGAATCCTATTAACTAGGTGCTACCGCACCACCCTACAGTGTTCAATATGGACTCTGCAGGTTTCCTGTATGTGCCCTCCCTGGATATTGAGTCCTGATCGGACTCCCTGCACCAAGGCAAGCACCGTACAGGAGCTTCCTGTTACAGGGTCATGTAACAATTTCAACTGTTACCAACCATGATTTCTCATGTCTCAGGTTTCAACGTTGAGAAGGTTCAGTATAAGAATGTAGCCTTCACTGTGTGGGATGTTGGGGGCCAGGAGAAACTGAGACCCTTGTGGAGGCACTACTTCAACAACACTGATGCTCTGGTCACTTACTCACGCTTTGTTTCTCAGGCGTAGGACTGTATAAATTTTATTGTGTTATTTGTGTCCTCTCTGATTTAGTATCCACAGCTCAGAGTGCAATTTCTGTGCCACTCGAAAGCATGTCTGACTAACTAGTCGGCTTAAAAATGCTAAAATCATTGTAGGAAATATGCCAATTTTTTCTGGATCTAGTCCGCACAACCCTCATATTCTAACCTTAGACCTTCATTGTGCTACAGTTTTGTTTGGTTACTCTTGCATTTAATTGTGCATACGGATTGTAATGGTTTGCTTGCTGTGCAGATTTATGTGGTCGATTCTCTGGATAGAGAGAGAATCGGAAGAGCCAGAGCCGAGTTTCAGGTTTATATCTTTTTTTTTTATTATTGTGTCCTCCTTTTCTTTAGTGAGATTCTTTGTCTTGTATGTTATAACTTGTTGGAATCTAATATCTCATTTAGGCTATTATCAAAGACCCTTTTATGCTTAACAGTGTAATTTTGGTGTTTGCTAACAAGCAAGACATGGTATGTTCAGCCAACTTATCTCTGGAACATTTATTTTTAATATTTGATCTTTTAATAGAATAAGAATTGCTGGGGTTCACGACTTTGTGCACTTATAGATCATCTAGTTCTGGCTTATGATTTAGTCTGTTGAAGCCTATTTTTTTTGGATTATATAGAGTTCATCGATATGGTTGTGTCACGTGCGATGATTATGTGGGCCATGAAGATTGCGCCGCCAAATTAGTTAAGTTAGAGATAGAGTTTTATTAGTTTCCATAGATTAAATATAGAGATAAAGGAACAAAATAGTCCTAATAGATTAGTTTCCAAGTTTAGAGATATAGTTGGTTACATTAGAGATAGAGTCCTAGTTTCCATAATATAATCAGGAAACCGGCTATATAAATGTAGCTGGCGCATAGGACAAAAGCAATCAATAATTATAGTCCAGAGAATTTGTCTCTATACCCTTGTCACTGTTCATCGGCGGCGTCAGTTAAGATGCCTATAGAGGCAGAGGAAGACAAAATTTAACTTAGAAAGAGTCTGTGAATAGAGACATGAAGGATTGAAATAGAGTTAGTCGTAGATAGGAGAGCGTGGAAACTAGCAATCCATGTGCTAGAATCTTGATTTTTTTGCTTCTCCCTTTTCTACCATAACCCTTTCTATCCCTTTTTTTTGTTCTTTCTTTCGTTTGTCTCTTTCTGTTGGTCCCAGTGTATTTTATCTCTAGCCTACCCAACTTACTTAATATTAAAGTTTTAAGCTACTATGCGCCGACCGATTGAATCCAAAAGCTTCAACTGATGAGGAAGGGTAGGTAATTCTATACACTTAACACTCTCCCTCACGCGAGCCTTGTTGAAAATCCGGCGTGTTTTGCCCCTGTTCTTGGTCTACGGTGTTATAAATATTGGATCTTCAGATCTTGTATTATTGAGGAGGCTGGAGACCTCTATAAATAGATGTACAAGGGTGACAAATATGCAAGTAAGCTCCTAATACATCATCTAATATCATATCACTATTATACCTCTAACACCCCCCCTCAAAATCAAGGTGCATCAAGAACATTGAGTTTGAAGAGATAAAAAACATGCTGAAGCTACAAAGATGATATTTGGTGTCACTAAGCAGAACGTCGAAGTAGATGAAGCAGCAAAACAGGAGCCGACAAAACTGGCACGCGCAGCGGAAGACGAAGTCAGTCAAGCTCCCAAACATGATGCGAATCACGACGACGAGGATCTGCACCAACCTGAGATCGTCCATGAGCAACTCCCAGAGTCGTGTACCTTGCATATGTAGACGCATACGAGGAACTCAATCACGGCTATTAGTGCAATTGAAAAGCACACCGCATAGCTGGAATTCCGACCGAAGGAGAAAGTCATCATGACGAAGATGACCAAAACGGCAAGATGCAAACATATGCAGTGGCAGGCGACGGCGAGAGCGCAACAAAAGCGGCGCAAGCAACATTTATTTTGAGGCGAAAGCGGAGCGGAGCTCCCGAATCAACGATGGACCAAGACGACACAGACAGCCAAAAGAAAGCGCCCAAAAGATGTCAATCACATCTTAAATTCGAAGAGGAGCCATCCGCCACCGTCTGTTTTTTTTTTTTACTTCTGGGACACATTTGTGTACATGCAGCAAAGAGCAAGCCAACAATGAAGACTCCTACGGAAGAGAGGCGAGGCGTGGCCTTGCACAGGGCCAAGGCACGGCGGCAGAGCAACCGATCTGGAGAGCACCAGGCGTTGGAGACTGATAGCACAAAGATCGATGCAAGGAAGTCTGGGACGAAAAACAGGAACCATCGTGGGCCTCACGGGAACCTTCCCGTGCCCTCCAGATCTAGGCTTCTTGATGCCTTCACAGGAAGAGGCAGCAGGCCCTAAGCAAACCTCTTCCACCTCCACGGAAGAGATAATGCCTGGTGGTGTAGGATCAGCACCCACGTGAAGTTGGTACGATGATCGGCAGCAGCGGCTGAAGAAGGCGGTGATGAAGGGCCTGGAGGCGGGGGGCGACGGAATCGAGCTTGTTGAGGCAGGCAGCGTCACGGACGAGCGCCTTCGGGGCTTCTTCCAGGAGGCGGAGGCGGTGAAGGCGGAGATGGAGGCCATCCGCGACGCGCTGGACCGCCTCCACGTCGCCAACGAAGAGGGCAAGTCGCTGCATCAGCCTGACGCCCTGCGCGCGCACCGCAGCCGCGTCAACGCCGACATCGTCGCTGTGCTCCGCCGCGCCCGTGACATCCGCGCGAGGCTCGAGTCCTTGGACCGTGCCAACGCCGCGCAGCGGAGGCTCTCCGCAGGATGCCGCGAGGGCATGCCGCTCGACAGCACCCGCACCGCGGCTCGCGGGTCCCGCGTTGACCCGTGGGCAGCCACCGCGCGGTACCAGATCCACGCAAGCGGCAAAAAAAATTCTGGCGGCGGCGGGATCTATCGCAAAGCCCACCGCCGCCCGAAAACAAAATTAGGTTAGATCTAAAACCTAGGCTGTGATACTATGTTATAAATATTGGATCTTCAAATCTTGTATTATGGAGGAGGCTGGATGTCTCTATAAATAGATGTACAAAGGTGACAAATATGCAAGTAAACTCCTAATACATCATCTAATATCATATCACTATTATACCTCTAACATGCGGAGGTACATATCAGTTCTGGTTTAGCAGAACAGACCCTGGTATGCCTGACAAAAAAAGAACAGGGAGTCTTGTATGTGAGCAGATAGGGACAAGGATTAGAATAGAAGTCGGCACCCTCCTGATAATGATCTAGATGCTTTGCCGCCATAAGAGCCTTTTAATCTGGTGGAAACTAGATTATTTTATTCAATGGGTACGGTAGTACAGGGGTGGCTGCAGGATTTAGATCTGGTGGAAACTAGATTATTTTAATCAATGGGTACGGTGCTACTGGGATGGCTGCAGGCTCTATGTATAATTTGGGCACTTGACATCAAAACAAACCAGGACTATCTATAAGGAGTTAATTTCCTGGACTCTATCTTTAAGGACTCTTACTTTAACTATACAGATAATATCTCCTGGACTCTAATAAGATCTGCTCTAATAATAACTGCTGGCCGGAGCACCTCTCTGCAGAGTTGTTGCACTATATTTTGCTTCACACGAGGACAAGGCTACCACCTTCTGCTTGCTAGACTGTCACGAAACGGGGCTATTTCTAAGACAAAACAACACCCAACTTGTGCTCTTGTTGTCCTCCATGTTTCTTGCATAGTTACTATCCGAGTAGCCAATCAACTCCATGTTGCCTCCCTTTGGATAAAAGACTCCGAAGCGAATCTTATCCATTATGTAGCGTACGATGCGCCTAACTGCACCAAAGTGTTTTTCCCTTGGCCCCTTCAAGAATAGACTCACATACCCAACCGAGTAGGCGAGGTCGAGACGTGTGTTCACCATATATCGCAGCTCTCCCACCAAACTCTTGTAGTCCGTTGTGTGCACCAACGAACTCTCGTTTGTCTTGTAAAGCTTTATGGGGAATGCACTCCAGGTTAGTTTTTGAGACAAGCTTGGAAACATATATCGCCTGTCCAACACTTATCCCTACTATAGTCTGTCGCACCTCCGGGCCAAGATAATATGACAAGAGGTCCAAATCGCTCATTTTGAACCGCTTCGTCATCTCTCCCTTGAACTTTTCAATAGCCCCGCCTCCTGTGATCATGAGGTCGTCGACGTAGACACCGACAATGAGCTTCTCATCTCCAGCTCTACGAAAGTAGATCCCGTGCTCGCTTGTACTCTCCTTGCTCGCTTGTACTCTCCTGGAAACAAAGCGATAGCAAGTTATCGTTGAGTTTGGCATTCCAGGCCTTGAGCGCTTGACAAAGTTTGTACAATGCCTTTTTGAGCCAGTACACTTTGTGTTCGGCTTAGTCGATGATGAAGCCACAGGTTGGGAGACGTTCACCTCCTCTAGTAGATCGTCGTTTAGGAAGACGCTCTTCACGTTCATGTGGTGTACCTTCTATCCCTTGTGCGCGACAACTGCAAGGAGCAAGCAAACAGACTCGAGACGAGCAACAGGAGCGAATACCTCGTCGAAATCTATACCTTGCCGCTGGATGTAGGCCTTTGCCACCAATCGAGCATTTTGCTTCACCACCTCTCCATGCTCGTCCCTCTTCACCTTGAACACCCACCCGAGGCCAATGAGCTTGTATTCTACGGGAAGATCAACAAGCTGCCACATCTTGTTCTCTTCTATGGACTCTATCTCGCCTGTCTCCAGCACGGGTGTTCCTCGGCATCGGCGAAGGACGTAGGCGCATCTACGGTGGTGAACATGAGCTCCCCCTCCTTCGGGTTCGGTGGGCGTGGGGCCTGACCAGGAGGGGTGTGGGTTCCCAACACGTTGCACATCGTTAGGAACCGAAGATTCACACTGTCGTCATATTAGGCGTCGACGACGTTGCTGCCTGGATTTGACAACGTCGTGGTGAAGCGGATGGCCCGTGGAGGGTGCCTGGGATGACGAAGGAGCTTGTGTCTTCAAAAACAAATCTCCCGCTGCTGGTGACCCCTGTGAAGGGCTAAGCTCCGCTCCTCGCTGGGAGTCTTCGCGGTGTCGCGGGGGGTGCTGGTCGCCTCCTTGCAGTCCTGGGATACTGCGCAGGACGCCTAGGTCTGCACAGACCCTCTTGCGCCCTTCCTGGGCGTTGCGGAGGTGTTGTTCGGTCCCTCTGGGCCCTGCAACACCTCTCCTGGTGCTGGAGCAGCGGGTCCAACAGATGCTAGACCCATAGAGTCGACGTAGAACACGCTGTAGTCCTCTTCTTCAGCTCCTTCACCCCAGTTCCACTTGGCCGCCTTGTCGAATATCACGTCGCATGATATGTGTCTGCGCCCATCGATCGAATTTTACATCCGATACCCCTTCGTTCCTGCAACATAGCCAATAAAAATCATCGACGTACTCTGGTCTTCCAACTTTTCGAGTGGGGGCGTGTGTTTTTGACATGCCCCACATACCCAAAAGTCTGGAAGTAGTGCATGGCTGATCGCTCTTCATGCCAAGCTTCATATGACGTCTTCCCGTTGAGGCCACACGTGGAGGATTGATTTAAGATGTAGACAACCGTGACGACTGCCTCACCCCAAAAAATCTCGAGCATATCCTTTGCCTTCAAAATGCTCCTCGCCATACCGACCACCGTCTGGTTGTGCCGCTCCACAACCCTGTTGTGTTGCGGCGTGTAGGGGGTCGTGAGCTGACGTCAGACACTGTGCTGAGCGCGAGGGCAATACTTGCTGAACTCCTTGGAGGTGAACTCCTCCGTGGTCAGTACAGAGTAGCATCAACTTTCTGCCAGACTCTAATTCAACGATCACCTAACCTTCTGCCAGACTCTAATTCTACCGTCGTCTGGAATTGCTGAATTAGGTCGGACTCTTGATCCTTGCTTGCTAGCAGATAGAGCCACATATAGTGACTCATATTGTTCACCAGCAACAATAACATTTTGTTGCTGTCTGGAGTTGTTAGAGTAATCGGCCCACAGATGCCGCCGTGGATGAGGTCGAGCGCGCCCTCCGCGTGCCGTCGTGCCTGCGTGGGGAAGCTGGAGGCCTCTGCTTCTTGGCTTAGCTAGCCTCACACAACTGATGTGATCAATTTGTGGAAGCCCGAGCACCAAAATCACCACGCCACGCTGAACGAGCGCATAATGTTGAGCCTGACGGAGTACAACTTGGTGTCGTTGCGCTGCACCCGTGTGAGAAGACACTGCTGCTCGTCCCGTATGTCCATCACTTCTCCACGTACTGTGATGGTGCCGCGGTCCTCATCCTACCGGCCCAAGCTGATGAGGTTGGTGGTGAGGCGCGGGATGAGTTAAATGTTGGTGAGTTGCCGCTGCTCACCCCTCCCGCAGGCGAACTGACCGTGCCCTTCCCCTCAATGTGCACGACTGAGTTGTCACCGAACTTGATGGCTTCGACGATGTTCTCATCGAGCTCAGAGAAGACAACGCGCGAACCAATCATGTGGTTGGTCGTGCCCGACTCTAGGTACCAAAGAGCGTCGTCGTGACTGCGGTGCGCGAAGACGCGTCCCTCCACTATTTCTAGTGGACGTGTGAAATGCTCGTGTACAGGCTCCAACTGTACTGAGACCGCCCTTGTCATGAACAAGGCACCCTCCTTCTCTGCCTTTGCCACGTGTGCCTGCTGCTGCGACTCCTCCTGGTGCTGTTTCTTTGATCGACACTCCTTGGCCTAATGACCCTTCTCGCCGCACTTCTTGCATTGGTCCTGCATAATATCCTTCCAAGAACCCTTCTTCTTCTTGGGCGCACCGCTGCACCCTTGCGGTTGCCCTTCTTTGAAGAGCCCGTGTCACCTTGCACCTCCTTTTGTCGTGCCTCCCACAACTCCTAAGTGAGGTACAACGGCTGTCGTGCACTCCCCCTTCTGTCGCATCGCGTCGAAGGCGTTTACGACAACCCTCAGCTGTCCCGTCATATCCGACACTGTGAGGGTCGACAAGTCCAACAAGGTTGATATCACCACCACGATACGCTCGAAGCATTCGAAACGCTTCGAAGGAGCTTCTCCACTGCTACGACCTTGTTGATCTCCCCCCCCCCCCCCCCCCCTAGCGTCTTGAGACGGCCCATGATGCCGCTCAGACGATGTTAGAATTCTTCCACACTCTCGCCATCCTTGAACACAACCGCTTTGATTTCCCGCTTGAGTTGATGCGCCGTGGTCTTCTTCACACGGTCGACTCTGACCCGCATGAGGGCGATCGTGTCCCATGCCTCCTTCGCCATCATTCCGATCGTCGTGATCATCCCCGATTGGATGGCTTTGACGAGGATGTCTAGCGCCATAATATCCTCGTGCTGCGTCATCACACCTTCGCAGCTCATCGCCTCCCGTAGCATCCGAGCCTTCAGCTTGATCTCCATCACCGTGTAGTTGGTCTTGGTCGCCTCCCGTAGCATCCGGGCCTCAACTTGATCTCCATCACCATGTAGTTGGTCTTGGTGAATAGCGGGAATCCAATCACTGTGTTCTCCTCACGAACTACTTGAGAGGTCGTCATTGTGATCTTGCCGCCGGTATCGCCACCGATGTTGCTAATGCTGCTAGGAGGAGGGATCTTGGGGTTTTCAGTCGACATGGTTCTGATACCATGATTGTTGAAAATCAGGCACGTTTTGCCCCTGGTCTTGGTCTGCAGAGGTACAGATCAGTTCTGATTTAGCATAACAGACCCTAGTATGCCTGACATAGAAGAGTCTTGGACGTGAGCAGAGATCGATAGGGATTGGAATAGAAGTTGGCGCCCTCCTGGTAATGATCTCGACTAGATCAAGGATGTTCAGGGGCGTGCGGTTGATCTGGGAGAGTTGTAGAATCGCCTAGATGCTTTGCTGCCGTAAGGGCCTTTTGATCTGGTGAACACTAGATTATTTTATTCAATGGGTACGGTGGTAAGGGGGTGGCCACAGGCTTTATTTATAACCTGAGCACTTGACACCAAAACAAACCAGAACTATATCTATAGGGAACAACTGCTATGCAATCTGCTGTTTTGTACAAGCATGCAATCTTCACATCCTAACCGTTCCCTACCCATCCAAGGGTGCTGTACTTTTAGCACTTAAATCCCTCTACCTGGTGCTGCTGACATTATGCAAAAAGAATCCTGAGTGCAGCTATCCTTAGATTGGTAGGAAACGGTTGAGATGTGAAGATTGCATGCTTGCACAAAACACCAGATTGCACAACAGTTGTTCCCATATCTATAAGGAGTTAATCTCCTGGACTCTATCTTTAAGGACTGCTACTTTAACTATACATAAAATATCTCCTGGGCACTAATGATATCTGCTGGCCATGACACCTCCTTGCAGAGTTCGATCTGGACTTTGCAGGTCCAGACGTGTGTGCCCCTGGGTGCCAGAGTCTAATTTGGACTTCTCCTGCCCAGGGCACCTCACTAGGGCCCATTACAGGGTCACCTGACAAGGCTTCCTCGGACTTCAAACGTGAAAAATAGGAGTGAGCTTGCGCCCGCTAGGATTCTAACTCAAGACATCTTGGTCTGATACCTTATTAACATACTATGCGCCGATTGATTGCATCTTAGAAGCTTAAGATGATGAGAAGGGTAGGTAATTCACTTATACGCTCCATCATAAAGGCTTTGCTGTTGTTGTAATTGTTGGAATATGTGTGTGTTGCTTATTGGGTCTAGCCTATGTCCTAGGGCTGTCACTATATATGTACCTTATCACTTTAGTGGAAATTATCTTATTTCTAATCCTCCGATGTGGTATGAGCCAAACCCTAGCCCACCCCTCCCCTCCCTTCCCTGGCCTCGGCACCCATGGCTGGCGCGACACCAACGCCCCCCCCCCCCCCCCCCCCCTCTTCCTTCTTGGCCCGTGCGCCTCCTCCCCTTCCCCTCCCAAACCTGTCGCCGCTTTCGCGACCCATGTGCCACTTCCCTTGCCTGGAGCTGTTGCCGTCGATCTGGCCACTGCCGCGCTACTGCACCATTGAAAGTCGCCTAGTGAGGGGGTGAATAGGCAATAAGACCTGAAATGGCTTAATCAAACGAGATTAAAACACTGAGGCCAAACTAGTCCGCTCAACACAGGGAGAAAACCTAAAAACTTGATTTCTACAAGTTATTTGCGGAATTTAAGTTCACTAAGGATGAATACAATGTATAGTAACCTAGCACAACTTAGATTAACAAGTTAAAACAATTAGGTTACAAGATTTTAACAAAGATCAAAGTGAGGAATAATATGAACCCTAAAAGCAATTCTAGTGATTACGAAATGCAAAGAGACAAGCGAGACAAGATTTATCCCGTGGTTCAGCTCCACGAAGAAGCCTACATCCACGTTGAGAAGTCCACACAAAGACCGAGTCTCACTTGACCCTCTTCTCACCAAGCCACCACAATGGCCGGTTTGGTTTCCACTATATCAATGGGTAATCACCAAGTTTCTTGGGGCTGCTCATAAGTTGAGGCTCTCACGAATCAATACAATGAGGAGCACACGAAGCTCAACTCACACAAGCCACAAACATAACACAATGTGCAAGAGATCAAACCGAGAGTCAAAGCACGATGATCTTCCTTCACTCTTGAAAGTGCATCTAGGTTCCCCGTGGGTTTTGGATGATTGATGATGAAAATTAAGTCGCTAATGAGCTCAAGTGATCTTAGCACAGGTGTGGACTCGATCGGAGACGCAAACCCTCAAAAAGGAAAAGGAAGGAAACGGAGTCAACTCGAAGCGTGGAAACTAGGGTTTCTAGCGTGTTGAGTTAGACTAGCCGTAGTAATAGGAGGGTGTGTGTGTAAAGTGCATTGAGATCAAGTTTGGGAGCTCAAAGTGGTTTAGAGGTCAAACCTATGAAAGAGATGAGTGAATGAGTGGTCTGGCCGTAGGGCCGGACTAGTCCGTGCAAGTGGCCGGACTAGTCCGTTCCTGGCCGGCCAAGTCCGTTTCTGGCCGGACCAGAAGGGTCTGACTGAGATCGGACTAGTCCGTTTGTGGCCGGACTAGTCCGGGTAGCTGTGAGTGGGTTTTGGGATGAAGTCCCAAAATCACGGACTTGTCCGTTTTAGACCGGACCAAGAGGTCCTGAGTGAGAACGGACTAGTCCGCCCGTGGGGCCGGACTAGTCCGGGTTGGCTAGGAAAAGGTGCTTCTGTGGCTAAGTCTGGGAGGACCGGACTAGTCCGCCCAAGGGGCCGGACTAGTCCGTGGTCCTCAGACTAGTCCGTTTTCACACGGAGCAAAAGGCTCTGTGTGAGATCGGACTAGTCCGGTGTTGACCGGACTAGTCCGTTCTGGAAGTGACCGTTTGAATTTGAAGTTTGGCGGGTAGCGTGACGATAGTGTGTCAGCTGTCGGGACCTGACAAAGAGGTCAGTGGTCCCCTAGGCCGGACTAGTCCGGGCCAGTGGCCGGACTAGGCCGCCCTTTTGCTGAAGTCAGCAGATTGGGCTTGGGACCCCTATAAAAAGGGGACCCCCGGCCTCATTTCGAATACCTTTGGAAAAACTCAAACCCTAGCGCCGCCACAGCCAACTTGGAGCACTCCTAAGCCTCCTTCTTGCCTACTTTCCCTCTAAAACTAATTCTTGAGTGGATTAGGGTTTAGTGAGGTGGAGAAGAGGAAGAACATCGCGCTTGTGCTCCCGGTTTGATCTCTTGCACTCGTTGAGTCTTTGTGGGCTGTGTATTGAGTTTGTTTTATTGTGTTGATCATCTTTGTGGTGTGGGAGCCTCAGTTTGTGAGAAGCCCCAACGAACTTTGTAATCACCATTGTGATTAGTGGAGAACCAAGTTAGGCCCGTGCGGTAAACTTGGTGAGGGAAGGGTTGTTGGACCCGGTCCTTTTGTGGACTCCTCAACGGGGACGTAGATTCCTTGTGTGGAATCGAACCTCGGGATAAAATCCTTGCCCCCTTGTGTTCTTCGCATTCATTCTATTGATTACTTTGTTCTAGGGTTGGTAGTCTCGTTTCATACTCCGCATTGCTACAAACTTGTGGAAACCTGACTTGCTCTTGTGTAGATTGTTGCTCAACTTGACTTAAACATATACTCACTTGTAGCAAAGAGAAAATTCCTAAAACTTGCTAGAAACATCTTTTTAGGGTTATTCACGCAAGCTGACCGGACTAGTCCGCCCCCTGACCGGACTAGTCCGCCCCCTGTGATTTAATCTCGTTTTATTAAGTCATTTGCAGGTCAATTAGCCTATTCACCCCCCCTCTAGGCAACTTTCAATTGGTATCAGAGCAGGACTCTCCACAAAGAGTCTAACGACTCGGAGAGATGGCCGGAGTGGTGAATGACGATGCATCGAGCAGCAACTACGAGGCGACCCGTGAGGAGACGTT
This sequence comes from Tuctoria greenei, assembly GCA_036927565.1. Taxonomy (NCBI): domain Eukaryota; kingdom Viridiplantae; phylum Streptophyta; class Magnoliopsida; order Poales; family Poaceae; genus Tuctoria; species Tuctoria greenei. The sequence goes on from JAYESD010000002.1 coordinate 184,516,243, forward strand.
GGCTTATCAAGATAAGCCAACGGACGATGAGGAGACTCGCCAACTCAAGGCGAAGCTCCGGGAGAAGTTGAACATCTCCAGGATTGATCCGACAAACCAATCAAGTGGTGGTGGCGGAGCCAACTACAACCGGCAAGGGTTCAACTATGAACGCCTTGCCGCCAACAACCACTACCTGTCCATCCCATTGGGGAAACCTCCCCAATTCGATGGAACAGACTACGGTATGTGGAAACACAACATGAAGATCCACCTCGTGTCACTCAACCCAGCGTTGTGGCAAATTGTCATGACCGGGGTGGAGATTCCAAAGGATGAGGACAACATAACTCAAGAACAAACCATCCTCATCCACCGCAACGCTCAAGCAGCGGGTGTGATCATCTCATCTCTCTCTAGAGATGAGTTCAACCGTGTCGATGGTCTTGAAGTGGCCAAAGACATATGGAACACCCTCAAGACGGCGCATGAGGGAAACCGAGTGGTCAAGGAGGCCAAGATCGAGCTCATCGAAGGAGAGCTTGGGAGATTTGCCATCTTGGATGGTGAATCCCCCCAAGACATGTACAACCGGCTGAAGGTGCTGATCAACAAGAGCCGATCATATGGCTGCACCAAGTGGACCGACCACGAGGTGGTGAAGAGGATGATCCGGGCATTCATGCCTAGGAACGTCTCTCTGTGCTCCATGATTCGGGAAAGCCCTGGGTTCACTCAAATGACCCCGGAGGAGGTCCTTGGGAGGATCATCAACCATGAAATCATGGAGAAGGAGGCGCTCTTCTACAACGACCTCCAAAAGTTCACCGCCTCCAAGATGAAGAACGTTGCACTCAAGGCAACACCCTCTTCAAAGGAGCAAGAGGAAAGTGATGAGGAGAGCCTCGACACCGATGAGGAAGAGGCCTTCTTCATCAACAAGTTCAGGAGAATGATGAGGAGGAAGAAAGGTGGATACAACCATGAGGGCAAAGGGAAGGAAAGAGCAAGGCCCAAATCAAAAAGGTCTTGCTACAATTGTGGCGAGTATGGGCACTTCATCGCTGATTGCCCACATGAAGAAGCAAAGAAGAAGAAGGAGGGCAAGCCTCAAGACAAGAAATTTTTCAAGAAGAAGAGGCCCTCCGGACAAGCCCACTTGGGGAAGGAGTGGGACTCTAACGATGAGTCCTCCTCCGAAGAAGAAGAGGAGAAGATGGCTACTATAGCCATCGGGAGGAGCTCCAAAGGAAGCAAGCTCTTCCCCAACCTCAACGACGACTACAAACCTACTTGCCTCATGGCAAAGGAGGGAAGGAGAAAGGTAACATCTCATCCCTCCTCCACAACTTCCTCGCAAGATGAATTTGATAGTGCTAGTGAAAATGAACACATGTTTAAGGACATAAGCAAAAGCACCTTGCGAAGGATGAAATTGCTTATGGATGAGATCTTTGAGAAGGAGGATCTCATCAATAGACAAGAGGACATGCTCATCCTTGAGAAGGAGAGATGTCGAGAGCTTGATGAGCTCCTTGAGCTCGAAAGAGAGAAGAGCAAGGCATTGGAACATGAACTTGCTTTAAGTAAGAAAACGTGTTCAATTCTTGAGGAGAAGACAACTGAGCTCAAGGAGGAACTTGGGAACTTGTCAAAAGTTAACAAAATCCTTGAGACTCAAGTTGAGTCTCTCAAGAAAAATGTAGCCTCTTCCTCTAAGAGCCCAACCTTCTCAAAGGCCTCATCCAATGCAACTCCGTCTTGCAAGTGCTCTAACTTAATCCTTAAACTTAAGGATGAACTCAACTTAGTGCAAGGCAAACAAGCACCTAAGGGTGCCATCTTTGACAAGGAGAAGGTGGCGTATGCACGAAGTGCATACACCAACACAAGACCTCCCCATGTCAAGGATGGTCTTGGCTATACTAGAGGTGGAAGGCATAACGCCAAAACCTCCAAGTATGGCAAAGACATGATTGTCTTTGTTAAGGGGAGTTCATCACCAACTAAAATTGAAAAGAACTCACCCTCTAGCAACAAATTGCCTAAATCTGAATTGCATCCTCTATTTCATGATTTTGATGCATCCTATGTGCTAAAGAGGAACAAACACGGCAAAGTGTTTGCTAGATATGTTGGGCCACTCCGCAAGAGCCCCAAGCCTTGCGTGTGGGTGCCCAAATGCCTAACTACTAACGTGAAAGGACCCAACTCGGCTTGGGTACCTAAATGGAAGGCATAAATTTGTTTTGTAGGCTTACTCCTCCGGCGGTTCGAAATGGGTGTTGGATAGTGGATGTACCAACCACATGACCGGAGAGAGGAGCATGTTCATAGAGTATGAGGAGAGTGAGGACCCAAGTGAGGGAATCTTCTTTGGGGATAATAGCCAAGGGAAAATCCTTGGCTCCGGTAAAATTGCTATCTCATCTTCGCATACTCTATCAAATGTTTTGCATGTTGATTCCCTAGACTATAATCTCCTATCCATATCACAGCTGTGTGATAGAGGATATAAATGTGTGTTTACTAGTGAGGGAGTGAGTGTCATTAGAGAAGGTAATGACTCGATAGCCTTTAAGGGAGTGCTCAAGGGAAAGCTCTATCTTGTGGACTTCACCGCGGATAAAGCTCAACTTGACACATGCTTAATGGCAAAAGCCAACATGGGATGGCTTTGGCATAGAAGGCTAGCCCATGTTGGAATGAGGAACCTTCAAAAACTCCTTAAAGGAGAGCACGTTCGTGGCCTAAAGGATGTGGTATTTGAAAAGGATAGGCCATGTAGTGCTTGCCAAGCGGGAAAGCAAGTAGGAGCTCAACACCCCTCTAAGAATGTCATGACGACAACTAGACCTTTGGAGTTACTCCATATGGACCTTTTCGGCCCCATTGCCTATATTAGCATTGGTGGCAACAAGTATGGTCTAGTCATCGTTGATGACTTCTCTAGATATACTTGGGTGTTCTTCTTGCATGATAAGAGTGAAACCCCCGGTGTCCTCAAGAAATTCCTAAGGAGAGCTCAAAATGAGTTCACCTTAAGGATAAAGGCTATAAGGAGTGATAATGGCACCGAATTCAAGAACATGCAAGTAGAAGAGTTCCTAAATGAGGAGGGCATCAAGCATGAGTTTTCCGCTCCCTATTCTCCACAACAAAATGGCATAGCCGAAAGAAAGAATAGGACACTTATTGAGATGTCAAGGACGATGCTAGATGAGTACAAAACATCGGATCGGTTCTGGGCGGAAGCGGTTAACACCGCTTGCCATGCCGTGAACCGATTGTACCTTCATCGCCTCCTCAAGAAGACTCCTTATGAGCTTCTAATTGGTAAGAAACCCAATGTTTCTTACTTTCGGGTCTTTGGTAGCAAGTGCTATATCCTCAACAAGAAGCCTAGGACTTCGAAGTTCGCTTCAAAGTCCGATGAGGGTTTCTTGCTTGGATATGACTCAAACACTCATGCGTACCGTGTGTTCAACAAATCCTCCGGAATTGTTGAAGTAGCACGTGACGTGGTGTTTGACGAAACCAATGGCTCTCAAGTGGAGCAAGTTGATCAACATGCCCTTGATCAAGAGGAACCTCCACTAGAAGCTCTAAGGAGAATGGCACTTGGAGATGTTCGCCCACAAGAACCATCTCAAAGCCCAAGTGACCATCATCATTGTGAAGTAGGTCAAACCCCCATTGGACAAGCTGAAGATCCTCTAGATGCTCCCCAAAGTGATAATGAGAATGAAGATCAAGGGGGAGACATGAATCAAGGGGGAGACCAAAGTGAAGAAGATGAACCAAGTAATTCAAGAGGTCAACCCCCGCATCCTCGTGTTCATCAAAGTGTTCAACGGGACCATCCCGTTGACAACATTCTAGGAGATATCACAAAAGGAGTAACAACACGCTCACGTGTTGCAAACTTTTGTGAGCATTTCTCTTTTGTCTCATCCTTGGAACCACATAAGGTTGAAGATGCCTTAAGGGATCCAGATTGGGTAGTTGCCATGCAAGAGGAGCTCAACAACTTTGAAAGGAACAAGGTTTGGGAGCTTGTCAAGCGCCCTCAAGCTAACGTTGTTGGAACCAAGTGGGTGTTTCGCAACAAACAAGATGAGCATGGCGTGGTAACTAGGAACAAGGCACGACTTGTGGCAAAAGGATACTCACAAGTTGAAGGATTGGATTTTGATGAGACATTTGCCCCCGTAGCTAGGCTTGAGTCAATTCGGATATTACTAGCCTTTGCTACTCATCATGACTTCAAACTCTACCAAATGGATGTTAAGAGTGCATTCCTTAATGGTCCAATCAAGGAAGAAGTTTATGTAGAGCAACCTCCAGGGTTTGAAGATCAAAACTATCCTAACCATGTTTACAAATTGCGAAAGGCTCTTTATGGTCTCAAGCAAGCTCCTAGAGCTTGGTATGAGTGCTTAAGAGACTTTCTAGTTGAAAATGGTTTTAGGATAGGAAAAGCGGATTATACCCTGTTCACAAAACACTTCAATGAGGATCTTTTTGTGTGCCAAATATATATGGATGACATCATATTTGGTTCCACAAATAAGGTGTTTTGTGATGAGTTCTCCAAGATAATGACGGAGAGGTTTGAAATGTCCATGATGGGTGAGTTGAAGTTCTTTCTAGGATTTCAAGTGAAACAACTCAAAGAAGGGACGTTCATAAGTCAAACTAAGTATACTCAAGATATTCTAAGAAAGTTTGACATGGACAAAGCAAAACCCATCAAAACCCCTATGGGGACAAATGGACACCTAGACCTAAATGAGGACGGTCCAAGTGTGGATCAAAAGCTATATAGGTCTATGATCGGATCACTTCTCTATCTTTGTGCATCTAGGCCCGATATCATGCTAAGTGTGTGTATGTGTGCACGCTTTCAAGCGGCACCTAAGGCTTGTCATTTGACCGCCGTTAAAAGAATCTTGAGATATCTAGTACACACACCCTCCCTAGGACTTTGGTACCCTAAAGGATCTAAGTTTAACCTCATTGGATATTTCGATGCGGACTATGCGGGGTGCAAAGTTGATAGGAAGAGCACATCGGGTACGTGCCAATTCTTGGGTCGATCTCTAGTGTCTTGGTCCCCCAAGAAGCAAAATTCTATTGCTCTATCCACCGCCGAAGCGGAATATGTTGCAGCCGGAAGTTGTTGTGCACAACTTCTCTGGATGCGACAAACGCTTAGGGATTATGGGGTTAACCTGCGTAAAATTCCACTCTTGTGTGACAACGAGAGTGCAATCAAGATAGCCCATAATCCGGTGGAACACTCTAGGACCAAACATATAGACATTCGACACCATTTCTTGCGAGATCACTCAATTAAGGGAGACATTGAGATTTCGCATGTGAGGACGGAACATCAACTTGCGGACATCTTCACCAAGCCTCTTGACGAGAAGCGTTTCTGTGAGCTAAGAAGTGAGCTCAACGTGTTGGATTCTCGGAACGTGGCTTAAACCACATTCCTCATATATTTTGAGCCACATTTCGAAAAACTCCTCTCTATGTCGATTTCTCCTCAAATTTGTTTGAGAAATCTATTTTCTTCATGAAGATGTCCATAAGTTGTTCTTTATTGACTCATAATCATGTTTGTCATGTTTTCCTTGCTATATCTGTCCAAAAGGACTTATCTTTATGGGCAAAACCCAAATATATTGTTTTTCAGCCCAGCTGGACCGGACTAGTCCGCCCCTATGGCCGGACAAGTCCGGGTCAGACTAGTCCGCGGCTAGTCCGCACACCGGACTAGTCCGGCCTTCCACCGGACAAGTCCGGACCTGGACTAGTCTGGGTCTGGTCCGCAGACCGGACTAGTCCGGCCCCTCAACCGGACTAGTCCGGCCCTTGGGGACTTAAACCCCCAGGCGGCCCGGACCCCCTCTCTCTCTCTCACTTGACTCTCAAGCTTCCACGCGCGCACAACCGCCCCCAAATCGGCGATTTTGCGCTCCAACCACCAAAACTCAACTCCAATCCGCGCATCGAAGTCCTTGGGAGTGAGGGATCACTTCCCCGCGCTCCACCTTCGAGATCCACGCCGATTTCGACGACTCAAGCGGATTTTTGAAGAATGTCGAACTCCGAGCGCTCTCCTCCGCGTGTCAACCTCGAGGGGCGTACCAAGGCCCAAATTGCCGAGGCTCAGACTAAGGCTGCGCTAATGGAGGCGCAGAAGGCCAAGGAGGAAAGAAAGCTCAAGGCACTCGAAGCATCCAAGGTGGCTGCGAGCATCTACAATGAGGATGAAGTCATTGCCCGTGCCACCGCAGAATCACTGAATGAGCTGCGAAAGAAGAAAAGAGAGGATAGGGAGGCTCACAACTCCAGGGCCGCTGAGGCCAATGCCCCCAAACGGAAGAAACTCGTCACCATTGGCGAGAAGGTGAAGGGCAAGGAGCCAGCCCAAATGGAACCTGAGCCCAGGGTCGAGCGTGACCCCAAGAAGGGAAAGGCTCCGGCTCCAGTCGAGCCGAAGAAGAAGAAGCCCTCCATCAAGGTGCCAGCCAAGAAGGCACTCGGAGGAGTGTTGATTCGTGAACAAGGGAAAGCTCAGGCTGTTGAGCCTCTGGTGATGCACAGTCCAGCACGTAATCCAAACCGTCAGCCCAACCTCTCAGCTAACACTTTCAAAGGAAAAGGAGCTGAGAAGGCCAGGAGGCTCAGAGACGAGAATGTCTATAGGTATGAGAGGTCCACCGCCGACCCTCGGTTCTGGTGTGACTTCCACTGCGATTACTATCGCCTTGTCTACATGAAGATGAAGACTCTTGTGACTGATGCCCAGTGGGTTGACTGGGACTACATGGCTCATAAGAAGCATGCTGCATTTGATGTTGTGATCAATGCAGCGGAAAGACATGGAATCAAGGATATCATGAGTTTCCAGTACGACTGGAACATTGAGGTGGTTGTCCAGTTCTACACAACCGTCTACTTTCACTCCTTTGGCAATCGCCGGATGACATGGATGACAAATGGAGAGCAGTACACTGTCACATTTGAAGACTTCGCCAAGATTCTAGGATTGGAGGAACACCTTGAGCATGAGATCATCATCTCTAACCTCAAGGCCCTAGATCGAGATGCCCTTGACTTCATGTATCCAGACCATCTTCCTTATGAGGCAGGACTGGCAAGAAATATCAAGCCATTTTTCAGTGTGCTCAACCGCCTCCTTCGGAAGACCATTGCCCCGAAGGATGGAGATGCCGGAGTCATCCAGGGCAACCTGAGGCATTTGCTTGTGCTGGTAGATGGGGAAGAAAGCTTCAACCTAGCTGAGTACATCTTTGATGACATCTTCAATATATCTCATACCCCCAACAGGTCTTGTGGCTATGCTCCTTATGTGATGTGCCTAATTGAGAAAGTCTCCAGAATTACCTTCCAGAAGGATGTTTCACATAAGAGACTGCGTCCTCAGATTCCCCCACCTCTGCCTGTTCCTCCTCGACGCAAGAATGCTGATCCTCCGTCTCGCCCAGTGGCGCCTCCGTCTCCGCCTCCGCCTCAGTCCATGAGTGCGTTCTTCAAATGCTTCAAGGCCATCTTCACCTCGTGCCGGAAACAAGAGATTCGCGCTCAAAGGGCACACAAGCGTCAAGAAAAATACCTTAAGGCGGTGTGCGACAAGCTGGAGGTCCCGATGTCCTCTCCGGAGGTGAGTGATGGGGAGATCACTCCATTCCCCAACTTCACCGCCGATGAGCTCGCCCAGCTCCAAGAGGATGGAAGCTCCTCTCGGGCTGCTCCCTCGGCAAGGAACTCCGACGACGACGACGACGATGCCGATGATCATGAGGACGACGTCGAAGATTCCGAGGCCACGGAGAGTGGAAGTGGCGAAGACGAGGACTAGTTCTTAGGTCTTAGTTTCCTCCCTTCTTTTCCTTTTTGGTGCCTTGATGCCAAAGGGGGAGAGTTAAGGGGGAGTTAATCGTTTGTGGGTGTGTTTGTGATTTGTGGACTTATTTTGTAATATATTCATGCTCTTGGATGTTTACATTTGTGCAAGACTTGTTAATGTTGCTTAATATCAATATAATGCTATTATGGTCAATCTTTTGATTATATTGTTGCTCTTTATGTCTTGTCACAATTGTTGAGCACATCACGTAGGCACCCCACCATAACGTGTGTGGGTATGAAAGAACTCCTCCACCTCTTTTACATGTTGCATACATTGAGGGGGAGTCATTCATACGCACACATGTTATGAAAACCAAAACTTTATACTCTTATTTGTGAAGGACTTAATGTGTTGTCATCAATCACCAAAAAGGGGGAGATTGAAAGTGCATCTAGGTTCTCCGTGGGTTTTGGATGATTGATGATGAAAATTAAGTCGCTAATGAGCTCAAGTGATCTTAGCACAGGTGTGGACTCGATCGGAGACGCAAACCCTCAAAAAGGAAAAGGAAGGAAACGGAGTCAACTCGAAGCGTGGAAACTAGGGTTTCTAGCGTGTTGAGTTAGACTAGCCGTAGTAATAGGAGGGTGTGTGTGTAAAGTGCATTGAGATCAAGTTTGGGAGCTCAAAGTGGTTTAGAGGTCAAACCTATGAAAGAGATGAGTGAATGAGTGGTCTGGCCGTAGGGCCGGACTAGTCCGTGCAAGTGGCCGGACTAGTCCGTTCCTGGCCGGCCAAGTCCGTTTCTGGCCGGACCAGAAGGGTCTGACTGAGATCGGACTAGTCCGTTTGTGGCCGGACTAGTCCGGGTAGCTGTGAGTGGGTTTTGGGGATGAAGTCCCAAAACCACGGACTTGTCCGTTTTAGACCGGACCAAGAGGTCCTGAGTGAGAACGGACTAGTCCGCCCGTGGGGCCGGACTAGTCCGGGTTGGCTAGGAAAAGGTGCTTCTGTGGCTAAGTCTGGGAGGACCGGACTAGTCCGCCCAAGGGGCCGGACTAGTCCGTGGTCCTCAGACTAGTCCGTTTTCACACGGAGCAAAAGGCTCTGTGTGAGATCGGACTAGTCCGGTGTTGACCGGACTAGTCCGTTCTGGAAGTGACCGTTTGAATTTGAAGTTTGGCGGGTAGCGTGACGATAGTGTGTCAGCTGTCGGGACCTGACAAAGAGGTCAGTGGTCCCCTAGGCTGGACTAGTCCGGGCCAGTGGCCGGACTAGGCCGCCCTTTTGCTGAAGTCAGCAGATTGGGCTTGGGACCCCTATAAAAAGGGGACCTCCGGCCTCATTTCGAATACCTTTGGAAAAACTCAAACCCTAGCGCCGCCACAGCCAACTTGGAGCACTCCTAAGCCTCCTTCTTGCCTACTTTCCCTCTAAAACTAATTCTTGAGTGGATTAGGGTTTAGTGAGGTGGAGAAGAGGAAGAACATCGCGCTTGTGCTCCCGGTTTGATCTCTTGCACTCGTTGAGTCTTTGTGGGCTGTGTATTGAGTTTGTTTTATTGTGTTGATCATCTTTGTGGTGTGGGAGCCTCAGTTTGTGAGAAGCCCCAACGAACTTTGTAATCACCATTGTGATTAGTGGAGAACCAAGTTAGGCCCGTGCGGTAAACTTGGTGAGGGAAGGGTTGTTGGACCCGGTCCTTTTGTGGACTCCTCAACGGGGACGTAGATTCCTTGTGTGGAATCGAACCTCGGGATAAAATCCTTGCCCCCTTGTGTTCTTCGCATTCATTCTATTGATTACTTTGTTCTAGGGTTGGTAGTCTCGTTTCATACTCCGCATTGCTACAAACTTGTGGAAACCTGACTTGCTCTTGTGTAGATTGTTGCTCAACTTGACTTAAACATATACTCACTTGTAGCAAAGAGAAAATTCCCTAAAACTTGCTAGAAACATCTTTTTAGGGTTATTCACGCAAGCTGACCGGACTAGTCCGCCCCCTGACCGGACTAGTCCCCCCCCTGTGATTTAATCTCGTTTTATTAAGTCATTTGCAGGTCAATTAGCCTATTCACCCCCCCTCTAGGCAACTTTCAACTCTCCTTCCCAAACCCTAATCTCTTCAAGATTTGGTCTTAGGGGGCTAGTAGGACGAGTAGAAGGCTTTGGAAGGCTCTAGGTCACTTGTGGTGGCGTTAGGGTTCAAAAGTTATCAAATAGGGGCTGGAGGTCTCCTTTTTATAGGGGTCCCGACAACTAACTTTGTCAGCAGGACAAATCCGGACTAGTCCGGCCTTATGTCACGAACTAGTCCGGCCTTTTGGGACCATCGACAATTTCACGTCATCGATCGACAAAACATATGACGTGCGCGCCAACGTTTGAATTTCAAACGGCCACTGACAACACGGACTAGTCTGGTCAACAACAGACTACTCCGAAGTGGGACAAAAAGGTTTAGTCCGTCCCAAAATGGACTCAACCGGGTAGGCCCGGACTAGTCCGGCCACAGGGGCGGACTAGTCCAGTCCTCTAGGGTTTGCTCAGTTTTTCTCACTAAGTCTCAAACGGACTAGTCCATACCACAACGGACAAGTCCGAAATTCTTCAGAAAGCTTTGGTCCGTCCCAAAACGGATAGGTCCTACCGAGACGTAGCTCCAACTTCACTAAGGGATGAACGGACTAGTCCGTACCCATACGAACAAGTCCGAACTCATCCAGAGACGTTTAGTCCGACTTAAAACAGACTACTCTGACTGGCCGGACTAGTCCGGCCCTGAGGCCCGGACTAGTCCGACCTCCTATGGTTTTCTCTCATTTTGACTTCTCACTTAGGTTTTTCTCTCAACCACCACTTTGAGCCCTCTAGAATGATCTCAGTGCACATGATACATCCACCCTCACGCATGATACGACTCATCTAAGCTCAACACCATAGAAACCCTAATTTCTATGCTTGAGTCTTTGACGTCCGTTTCGACCTTTTCCTTTTCGAGGGATTTTATCTCATTTCAACCTTCACACCTGTGCTTAAGATCAACTCAACTCATTAGTCTCTTAATTATCGTCATCAATCATCTAAAACCCACGGGATGTCTAGATGCACTTTCAATCTCCCCCTTTTTGGTGATTGATGACAACACATTAAGACTCAACAAAAAGGAATAATATTTTGTTTTCATAATATGTATGTGTATGAGTGACTCCCCCTCAATGTATGCATCATGAGTAAGAGAATTTGAGAGAGTTCTCATACATATACATGTTATGGTGGGGTGTTGTCGGTACCCTCAAGACTGGGTACCCCCGCATACAAGAAGAAGCTCTGGACCTGACCTCCCGCTGAGGCGTCCTCCGGCTCTGGACTCTGGCTCCCACCGAGGAGGGCTTCGGAGCTGCCACACGTCCTTCGGCTCCGGGCCCTTGCTCCCACCAAGGAGGGCTCCGGAGCTGCCACGCGTCCTTCGGCTCCGGGCCCTTGCTCCCGCCAAGGAGGGCTCCGGAGGTGCCACGCGGCCTCCGGCATCGAGCCCTCGCTCCCACCAAGGAGGGCTTCGGAGCTAGAATGTGTCCCACGACCTGCAATAAGCCGTGGGCCCTGAAGAGTAAAGGGCGGTGTGTCATGTCCAGTCGCGCAGTGAAGGCGTGCACCTTCCCCAGGCGCACGGTGCTGCACACGCCCCCTGTCAGGTACTGCTGCGTCCAATCACATCACAGTGAAGGCGCCGCAAGCCTACCCCACACCGCCAAGTCGGTAGCTTACGGCGACAAGACGGATGGGACGTTCCCTACCATCATCAATGACTACGCCTAGCCACTAGCGACTGACGCAGCAAGACAACGAGTCTTCAAGGCGCGGTCAGAGGCAGCGTACGCAAGAAACCTTAGATCTTGTATAGGATAAGATCACCCCTGGGCCACCTATCGGGCCCCGGGCCCCACTTGTAAGCTGTCCGGCCTTGGACTATAAAAGGACTGGACAGCCACCGACTTAGACATGTTCTCTGGTCAGACCAGACTCAGAGTTCCCAATACACACACATACGCATACATACTCATCAAGCAATACAATCCACCGTGGAGTAGGGTGTTACGCTCCTTGTGGCCCGGACTACGTAAAAGCAACTGTCTCATACTCTTCCGCTAGAACATTAGTTTGAGATCTAAGCCCCGCCGAACAAGAACCCCCGCGGGCTGCTCCTTAGCATATCCCTGAGAAGTGTCGCATTGACCCTTCGATGTTTGACGCGCCAGATAGGGTTTTTTTCCCTCAAAAAAGTGGTAGCGCTTTCACCACCATGTTGTTCATCAAGCCTGCGAGTCGCAGCAAGATCAAGCCGCAAAAGGTCGACCAGCTCCGACACCACCCAGGGGGCCTGCCGTCGACGTTTCTACAGCGACGATGGGCGACGCCGGAGCAGCCAGCTCCGACACCACCCAAGGGGCCTGCCGTCGACGTTTCTACAGGGACTATGGGCGACACCGAAGCAGCCAACTCTGGCACCACCTAAGGGGTCTGCCGTCGACGTTTCTACAGCGATGATGGGCAACGCCAGAGCAGCCAGTTGCGGCACCACCCAAGAAGCCCGCCGTCGACGTTTCTACAGCGACGATGGGCGACGCTGGAGCAGCCAGCTCCGGCACCACCCAAGGGGCCTGCCGTCGACGTTTCTACAGTGACGATGGGTGACGCCGGAGCAGCCAGCTCCGGCACCACCCAAGGGGCCTGCCGTCAACGTTTCTACAGTGACGATGGGCGAGGCCGGAGCAGCCAGCTCTGGCACCTCCCACTCTGGCACCTCCCAGGGGGGCCCGCTGTCGACGTTTCTTAGCGTTGATGGTGGGCGCCGCCGAAGCATCCATCTCCAGCACCTCCCAGGGGGCCCGCCGTCGACGTTCCGCACGTTGAGGGTGGGCGCCGCCTCAGTTCGGTGGCTACCTCGTTTCTATTGCTGCCAGCATCAACTATCCATGCTCCCGCGCTCCGCCGGGGCCCACGGACGACATCCCGCGACTAATTGGTAGGCGTGCCCAACCAGTTGGCCACACCTACCAGGGGGCCTCTAAGGGGTCTCATGGGCAGGACGTCAAGCGGTTTCCCGCCACCACGGCAACAACGACGTCACCAGGGCGTTACAGTAAGTTCAACCTGAAGATCCGCTGTAAGTTCTAATTTTGGCACGGTGAGAGGTCCAAAGTATGCATCCTGCTTAGTTTGATTCTGCACCCTAAGCATGTACACTTTGCCTCCCCAGCGCCACTTCGGTAAAGCTTCACCCTGGGCGTAGTGGTAGGATAGGTTTTTTTTTTTTTTTTTTTCTAAAAAAGGTGTCATAGCAATTAGAAGCAGCGCTCGAAGCAACTAAGCTCCAGTGGGTCCGGTCTAGGGTGTTCAGCCTGCTTAGCATGGTTCCATACCCTATGCCTGTACATTTTTCCTCCCTTGTCATCCGGAGCGGGTCGTTGCCTTCTTGTAAAGCCTGCCTCCTCCTATGATTACCAAGTTAGAAGAACCACTGTCTAGCCCTATGCTTTGTTTATGCTTATTTAATTACGCATTAATTTTATGATCATCAAATCATGCTCGTTGTCGAAGGTCTTAAACGACACTTCCCCCGGACTTGCTTAGAGAGCAGCCCACGGAGGTTCTTTGGATTCACGAGGGCTTGTCCCAGGAGATTGAGCGCAGCGAGACGGTGAACACAGAGGGTTTACGTGGTTCGGGCCGCCGGAGCGTAACACCCTACGTCCACAGGAGTGTTTGTGTATTACCTTGCTTGAGCATGTATGAGCCTTAGTCTGATTTTTCGATCCCTTGTGAAGTTCGTCTGCCGAGTCCTTTTATAGCTCAAGGACTCTGCAGTCACAAGGTGGGCCCTGGGGCCCGATAGGTGGTCCCGGGGAGAGCCAAATCCTATACAAGATCTAGGATTAAATGCTATCTACTTCCCTTTGTCAGGGGCGTCAATGTGCCGTCCCGCCGCGTCGTGCGCCAGAGCTACACATAGTTGGTGATGGTGGCGGTGCACGTCCCGCCCGTCTTGTCCTTGCGGCCCATTCGTCCGTCTTGCGGCGTGGGTCTGTACCGGCTACTTGGACAAGACAGGACATTGGAGCCTTGACTTATGCATGCGTGACTCTGCTTCGCCTGGGGAAGGCGCGCGTACTTTAATGCCTTTGCGAGCAGCACACGCCTTCCTTTACTGCGGCGTCCTACCACACTGAGTTGGCCATCCGCCACGTGGTTGCGCCGGAGCCTACCTCTGTGGGGAGTCGACCACTCGATGGTACAGGCCACGTGGCGCACCCGGAGCCCACCCCTGTGGAGGGGTGGAGGCTCAGCCCTGCGGGCCACGTGGTAGTTCCGGTGCCTTTCCCTGCGAGGAAGCGGGCTGACCCCGAGGTTCCGATTGGCCACGTGGCAGCCTCGGAGCCCGCCTCAACGGGGAGGCGAGGGTGCAGTTCTGCCGGCCACGCGGCAGCCCGGGAGCCCTCCCCGGCAGAGAGGTAGGATCTGGTCCTTCCCTCCACGACGTGGTAGCCTCGGACTCGGCCTCTTAAGTAGAGGCCGGGTCCTTAGCCGTTTTCTCCTTGTGCGCGGGGGTACCCGGTCTGCGGGGTACCGACAGTGGCCCCCAAGCCCACCTCGGGAGAGTCGTCGATACCGCAGGTGGGGTCTTCTTCCTTATCTTCCCGCGCAACTCTTTCGATTCCAATTTGGGGCAGTTCCCGGGGCGACACGTCCCTGCCGTTGTGGCGACGCGTCACCTCCTGGTAAGCGGAGGTACTGGACAGGCGCCGCGCGACATGACTTCTGCCTTTAACCCTGCTTTAACTGCGGTGGTTCCCAAGGTGGCTCCTGCACTTCCGCTGCTTTTGCTCTTTCAGAAACCGCCGAATTACCTCCCGCATAGTTAGCCACCCGGCTCGCCTTCTTTGTCGAGCGATCCGGGCCCTCACGTCATTGCCTATGCGGGTCTGTTGCTCTTCTACTGAGGGTGCGACGATTCACACGATGCGTCTGTTGGCTTGCAGAGGTGAATAAAAAGAGACCTTTCCCCCTAAGGGTCCTTTCTTTCGCTTCTGCATCCTTGCGCTCGTGCCTTCTTGCCCCAAGCCTAGTTCTTGCGCTCTAGCTCCCGATCTCCCCTTCCAGAGCCTCCTCCTTCGATCCTCATGGCGAGCATCCTGCCCAAGTCTCGGCTGTCTAGGTCCGCTGACCTGGCCCCCATGCGCCGACTTCTCGGCTGGCACACTCCTGAGCAGGAGAAGTGGCTCCGTCCCAGGAGGCTGCCACTGAGCCTCTCCGCCGGGGAGATGGTGCTATTTTCGTCGTACGTGTTGGCCGGCTTGGTCCCGCCTGCATCCGCCTTCCTGGTCATGCTCCTGGAGACCTTCGGCCTCCAACTCCACCACCTCGCACCGAACTCGATCGCCATGCTGGCAGTCTTTGCTCACCTCTTCGAGATGTTCGTGGGGGTGATGCCGTCGGTGAAGCTCTTCAGGTACTTTTTTGTACTGAGGGCCACCGGCAGAAGCTCGAAGGAGGATCTCGGCGCCTACTACTTCCAGCGCCGAACCAAGGTCCCCTCGACGTACATTGCTTCCTTCAACTCTGCACGATGGGAGCAGCGGCGCGAAGATTGGATGATCGCCAAGGTCGAAGCCCACGACCGGATGTGCCTCCCCACCGGGATCCCCTACTCCGAGCGGTCGTTCTGGGAGGAGCGCCCAGAGCTGGAGGAGGCGTTCAACCCGGTGTTGGAGAGGATCCAGATGCTGGCGGACCACGGGCTGTCGTCTGCCATGGTGCTGAGGGACTTCATGTCCCGCCGCATAGCTCCGCTCCAGTGCCGCACCCGCCCGGCGTGGATGTTCACCGGCCTATCGGACCGCACCCGACTCGAGACCGGCCCCGACTCCAACCTGGGCGAGCAGTAGCTGCACGACATGCTGACCCGGGTCTGCCCCGACGACATTTCCCCCGAGGAGCTGGCTCTTCCGACGGCCTGCCGCCCCTTGTGCTCAGACTCCGAGCTGAGGAGGCAGCTGTTGAAGGTGATGTCGACACTCGACGAGTCTGGGCTGGCGCAGCTCCAGATTGGGGACCCGTTCCGGGGGGTCAACATCGTCGACGACGCTGAGGGAGGCGGGGCTCCCTCAGGCGACGAAGATCCTTCAAACGACGACGCCTCAAGCGGGCCCCAACACCGTCAATGGGAAGGCGACGACGCCTCTGTTGACAAAGCGAAAGGGAAAGTGCCGATTCCGGTGTCGGACCTGAGCCCCAAGAAGCGCGCCCGATCGTCACCGCTGGCCCCCTCCGCTCCTCGTCAGGACGCCGGTGCCCTGCCACATTCGTCGTCAGGGGGCGCCGATGGCGCCACTTTCCTGCCCGAGTCCTCGACGCGCAAGAGGGGGAGGCTCCTCAACGCCGACGGGACCCAGCGTTCCCTCGGCGTTCGGAGGAGCGCCAGACTTCGGGGGTGCCGCCGACTCCTCCACCACAGGGGCCCCCAGCACACTCAGCGGCCCCCGCCGCGGGTTCGGGGGGTCCGAACCCCCCAACTCTTTCGGGAAGCGGTGGAGCTTCAACGTCCACCGGTAAGCCT